>OV815984.1:11981945-13181945 GCA_929112965.1 Mythimna albipuncta
TATCATCACACCTTTTTCCTCAAACGGAAGGGCGAAGCAAACCTATTCCCGGGTATAGCTCACCCACCCCTTAAGCTCTGGTTCAGGCCATGGTACGTAGTGAGAGGAAACGGAAGGCAGTCCACTCCTTCTGCGAACCTGAAATACGAGCAAAAGAAGTGGCGCAAAAGCCTGAAGAGGAGCGATCCTGATGCCCCAGCTTCTGGCGAAATTACTCCGAGCGTCGGTTGTCGCATGACGAATCTCGGCTGCCGTAGACTCAGGCTTGCTGACGGCGAGCAATGGATAAATTGCCGTTTAGTAAAGACCAAAACTGGGTCGACGTGTTCAACGATCATCTCGAAAGGAGACGTCCCTTGCCGACGAGCAAAATGACAAGGCCAGTTAGGATGATTCGAGAAAGTTACCGTGGTCCTCGTTGGAAAAAAATCTGAAGGAACACAGGTGGGTTTTAATCAGGAAAAGGCTCTCGCTTCACCCAAAGCAGGAATTGATGATTTGTTACGTACAAAAAAAGTATAGTTCATTCACTTAATTCATAAAACCCCAAGTAAACTCGCGTTCGCTCTGTCTTTGTCTTTATTTATTTATTTATTTAACACTTTATACACATGGGTACAGAGGCGGACTTAATGCCCTAGGCATTCTCTTCCAGTCAACCTTTGGGTGATGCGGAGAAAAAGTAGTGGTAGGTGCAATAAAAGAGTGAGAAAAAGGCGAATACAAGAATTGATATACTAATAGACCATAGAGTAGATATACTAATAAACCATAGAATAAATATATACAACTATACAACATACGTATACTCAAATTAATATACTACATACATGCACTGAAATAGTCAAATAATTGGTCCAAATCGACAACAGGAAAACATTAACGTTGTGATGAAACTACTGCCAACTTTTTACGAATCAACTCCAATCTTTCTGTTATGTCTCCAATTAAGGTATTCAAAAGGTTAATTATAACCAGTTATGTTTTTATTTAGTAACTAAGATTGTTTTAAATACATTCCTGAACACAATTTCAACATAAAACGCGAAACTTTAATAAAGTCTACATCGCAAAAGGTTGGCCGCAAAACGAACACTACAAAAGTGCACGCGTGGACCGACGACCGGCGCACGCGCATCGAGATCAACTATAAATAGAATGTCTCGCATCTTTCTTCCTATAATTATGAGTTATGGGCTCTTATTCTTAGTTAGCTTTAATAAAATAGAAAGATTTATTGAAGCTTAACAGTTGACAAGAAACTTGGATTCTTCGTCGGTTGTTGTGGAGAAAGCTTTGACGTCATCTAGAAACACTAACGAATTAAAATGTGGATTAACCTTTTAACCCCCTGCGTTGAACATATCCGACAAACACTCTCACGCTTAAACCGCCAGAGTCGCACATTCACGACCAAATACTCCATAACGTCATCTCTTCTGTTACCTGCGGGTATTGAAGAGCTAAATGAGGAGACCCAGTCGCAAACACACGATACTAAATCATCGTCGGACCAATCCGATGCAAGCGATTAGAGGGCTTTTTTTTTCAGTGGGAAAATCATCTAATGACGTCCCCCGCTCTTGGGCGGAGCTAGATAGTGTCAGACTTTTACTAATTAAAAACTCACTCCAATTTCTTCGTGGCCTTTCGTACCGGGGCCGAGCTACCTTTCGGAGCTAACCCTGGTCCCAGTAGGCTTCGACCCGGCTGAGCCCCTGCTGTTGCTGACAACTTCTTGACGCGTACGGGAACGGTGCGCGTCGTCGAAAGCTATTAAAGAGCTAAAGAATAAAGCTAGAACTGCATTAGACCGACGCACACGTGTAACATGCCTGATTTGTACGTAGGACGACGTCGCGTGACGTGGATCTAGTGTAGCTCTACAAGTCTAGTTACTATACACCCCTGCTTTTTAATTAGTACACAAAAAAATGGGGCTCTATCTGTACCCGTTACTGATCATATTTTTGTAGTCAAAAGTAGAATAAAACCGAAATCTAAAAATTGACCACGAAAAGGTAAATTCATCATAGAGTCAATCATACATAAAAATTGCTAGTAGAAAATACTGCAGGCAGTGTTTTTCCTTAATAATTGTCATTTATTTATTCATTAATCAATAGCCTGCACAATATTTCCATAAATTGAGTGACATTTTGGGACAAAAAGCTAATAACTTTGCTGTTTATTAATATTATTTATTGAGATTTTTCTCAAAAAATAACAAGGGCTTTTCTAATAAGCCCTTTATGTATTTGTAATAATAAAAAAATTGTGGTATATAACATGTATGGAGACCGATGCGCCCAGATCGGTAAGTGTGGCACACGTGTGAGCAGTAGAGTTCTAACATTAAGAAGAACGAAGCTTTAATGTCATCTAGAAACACTACCACGACCGTTCTGTTATACGATTGTTCCAAAGAGTTACCGAGGTTCTGGAATGCAAAGAGCGACTGAGGAAGCACGGGTGGGTTTTAGTCAATAAGTCTGATTCTCCCTCACACTACACTCAGAGCGAAAGAAACTATTTGAAGACACCGCACCTAAAAAAAATACTACCAACAAGAGCTAACACAGTCATGATCTAACATCGGCAATCTTTAGTGATATCCAAGCGAATAACATTTTGTTCTACATAACAATCCAAAAGGTACAATTAAATGTAAAAAAAAAAAATAGGGCTAAAGGCGTGGCATTTATAACAAGCTAGAAAATACCAATAAGGCATCAGACCTAAATACTAAGGTTTTTGCTCATGCAGATGTAAAACATTAAGTATTTTAATGAAGCGATTAGTTTACAGATATCTACACAGTTTTTTTATGACTGATATGCTCGCGTTTCACCACTATCTCGCCTGATGGTAACGATGGAGACACGCGTGTGCAGAAGTAAGTCCCACGAATAGTCCACGAATAGTAACCCTAGTTTAATTAACTTAGATACACGAAAGGCCTTTCATCAGACACCAATACAGCGCGTATATCTAGATGATGTAATCCCACAAACATCCGTTGGGATCACTCGTCAACAGTCGGAAACTCCTTGAACTAGCCAGATGGTAAAGCAATAACGCTATTTAATGCGTTACTCGTAACTCTGCAATAAAACGCGTTGAGAATAACTGCGTTATATCTGCAATTAGTTTTTATATCGGTTCACAGTTTTATCGTACTGGCAGGTTATTGTGAATGGGAAATGGCTATTTTTAATCGTTTGTTGATGAATGTGTTACTTCATAGTTTTGGTTCGTAATCTTGTAGAAATTAATAAGGAAGATACAAACAGTTAACGGTTTTTAAACCATGTTATATTTTTTCCCAAAAATATTTAAAAAGCAGCCAGCAGCTATAACAACCCCTTAGTCGCCTGGATGGCCCGGTGACTATGTATTTTTGCTGACAGAACAGGCTTATAACTTTGTGATTTTTCTTGATACAGTTATGAAATTATGTACATAGATCCTTTACATAAATACACTAGACACGTGGTTCGGGTTTCACATAATATAAACTAAAATATACTAAAATTAATTTTGTATATGTATAAAGGAAGTCCATATTTATCCGTAATTATTCATCGTTGCCATAAAGACTTGATTTAAACCACACCAAAAGATCAACCCAATTAAATAATTTATCATTTGGAGGACACATAGTCCTCCAATTATATCGTTAAGACAACTTCGACGTTTGAACATCCCAGGCGAAAAGGTCACTTGTAATTTGTAAGCCTGTCATAATCCCCATTAATATGACAATTTTAATTGAAGATATAAGGAAATATTTAAGTAAGACGTAGAACTTCGCTGGTCTTTGGCTGTCGTAAAAAACATGTGATTTATGTACTTAAATACTAGTTTTTCTTGTCACAATTTATTATACTAGTATGTATGTGTTTTAACGTGACAAAGTTGAATAGTAGAACTGTGTGTTAGTTAGCTAGAAGGAACGGGGTGGGCATAGTTAGTTTCAGACGCTTACTGACTAAAAGTCAGTAAGAGTGAAACTATCTCTCGCTCCGCCCAAGAGCGAGCATTGGATGATTTTTCCCACCAAAAAAAAAAAATCCACAATCTTTATATTCATAAACTGCCCAACATCTAAGCAATATTTGCGTTGCAATCAGTATGTAAGTCGTACTTATTTGTTCTGTTTCTATATTTCAGAGTGGCGACGAATACTCCGCACCTGGTGAGCCTCGGGACGGGTCGGCTGAGCACTGCCGTCACCTTGCATCCTATCAAGCAGGGTTTGTTCAAATTTATAAGATTTTTATTAAAGCGCATTGACATTTGTCCATCATTACAGGAGGTTTTATTTACGTAGAACCTTGTTTTCTAGGACTAATAATATCAACAGTGAAAGTCCCGTCAAATCCAGCCGTTTCGGAGATTAATCAGAACAAACAGACAGACGGACAAAAATTTAAAAAATTGCATTATTATATACACATATTAAAATAATATTTAGTAAAAAAAAAATATTATAAACAGACACTTCAATTTTATTTAAATAAAATAGAATAAACTTTAATGTACACCAAAATAGTAACAATTTCACAGAAACTTAAATCTATGGGTACAAACAATGGCGGTCTTATCACTGACAGCGATATCTACCACACAACCTTAACATGGGTCTTATAAAGTTAAACTAAAAACTATAACGTGTTTATTATAGACATACCTAATCTACTTTTTGTTTGCCTTTTACTAATATCTGCAGCAAGTCGTCTGATGTTAATACCATCTCGCACCATGGCCTATTTGATTGAACCTTTTCTTTTTTGCGTTCCAGGTCGCGTGACCATAGGCTCGGACCCGACATGCGATATCTACGTGGTCGGAACGGGCGTGTCGAGCGTGCACTGTCGAGTGGAGAACTCACACGGCGTTGTCACGCTGTACCCGCTCAGCGGCAGCACACTACTGGATGGAGTGCCTGTCGACAAGCCCACCAGATTGTCGCAAGGTGTGTATTTGTTCTAAATTCCATCGTCGACCACATCTTCGCTTACTATCAGGTGAGATGGTAATCAAACGCGAGCCTATCAGTATTATAAAACCCTCGGTATGTGACGTGCGCTGTCGAGTGGAGGACTGTTATAGCGTCTCCGCCAGGTGCAAAGTGTGTATGTATACTAAGCGCTTGACATATGACGTAACTGTCGCTAGGAGGACTTTCAAGGCGTCGTCACGCTGTACCCACTCAGCGGCAGCATACTGCTAGATGGAGTGCCTGTCGACAAGCCTACCAGGTTGTCGCAAAGTGTGTATTTAGGTATACTAAACTCTCGGTATGTGACGTGCGCTGCCGAGTGGGGAACTCTCACGGCGTCGTCACGCTGTCCCGTTTTGGCGGAGCATCGCCGTGCCCTCGAGGGGCACGAGGGCACGGTGCTGACAAGTGGAGGACTTTCAAGGCGTCGTCACGCTGTACCCGCTCAGCGGCAGCGTAGTGCGTGGATAACGTTGCTTGTATCACCATTTGTATAGAAAACACGCACAGTCCATCACACCGAAAATGTATCCACGCGCTAATCGCCTAAGTTTGCACGTTTTGTCCCAAGGCTAGCCAATCACGACAAGGAACACAGTTCCTGTCTAGACGTTAATTTGCTCAATTTGTCGTAGTTGACATCAACAACCGATTAATTACCGGCAACACTTAATCGTCACACTTATATTTATTAAAAAGTGTGTATTTATGTTTGTTAGTTCTTCACGTGCGAACGGCTAGAACGGATTTAAATTAACTGGCACATGGGTAGACCAACCATATCCTGAAATAGCAAATAGAATATCGGGAGTATGGGTGTCCTTTAAGATTTCCTTTAGAATTTTTTTCAAAGCCGCTGGCAGCATCACACTACCGTAGACCTGGACTTGCAGTCGATGAGCAATGCGTAGCTCGCTGTCCGTTAACCGTCTGGACCGGCGCGTAGTGTTCTACGCGCGCCTTAAAGAGATGTCGGCAAAGCCGTAGGGGCCCAGCAGGGCTGAAGCCTACTGTAACCATGGGTTGAATTCTGAAAGGGAAACCCGCATTTCTGAAACGCAAAGCGCAAAGAAACATAGGTATGGTTTTATAGATACGCCTTCTCGCTTCGTCTTAGAGCGGGAGAAGTCATCAAATGTTTGTCCTCCTTGAAATAGAGCTAAAATTACACTTATATCTTTAAATATAAAAATGAATCCCTATTTTCCTTGGTCACGCCATCACGCATGAACGGCTGGACCGATTTCGCTAATTCTTATTTTTTGTATTTGTTATTGTCAGGAGAAGGTTCTTATGGGAAAAAAATGATAATTAGGGTAGTGTAGGGTAGAATAGGGTAGGGTAAGGTAGAGTAGGGTATAGTAGGGTGGAGTAGGGAAGAGCGGGAGCGAAGCCGCGCGGGCAAAAGCTAGTCTATACTAATATTATAAAGCGGAAGAGTTTGTTTGTTTGTTTGTTTGTTTGAACGCGCTAATCTCTGGAACTACTGGTCCGATTTGAATGATTCTTTCAGTGTTGGGTAGTCCATTTATCGAGGAAGGTTATAGGCTATGTTTTGTTTTGTTCAAAATTAGGGATCCGTAATAAAATTGCTATTTTGTAACACAAGGTGTAAAATCGAAAACCTATTTTTGCGTGCGCTGCAAAAACTATTGACAATAGAACAAAATGATGTACTACGGGTTTATAGATCTATACTAATATTATAAAGCGGAAGAGTTTGTTTGTTTGTTTGTTTGTTTGTTTGTTTGAACGCGCTAATCTCTGGAACTACTGGTCCGATTTGAATGATTCTTTCAGTGTTGGGTAGTCCATTTATCGAGGAAGGTTATAGGCTATGTTTTGTTTTGTTCAAAATTAGGGATCCGTAATAAAATTGCTATTTTGTAACACAAGGTGTAAAATCGAAAACCTATTTTTGCGTGCGCTGCAAAAACTATTGACAATAGAACAAAATGATGTACTACGGGTTTATAGATCCCATTAAGACCTACAAAAAAGTCCGCGAGAACATATATCTAGCTATCATGGTTTAATCACAATAACCGATTTTGTGTTCAAAATAATTATTAAATCGTCTGAAGAAAAAAAACTGCGTTAAATATGTATCTTAATATTAATCTTTATCGAAATTAAGCATTATGTTATCAAGAGAATTTATGTAGAAGTAAAATACTTTTTGTTTCATCTCAATCGGATATTTCGTTTAAAAGTTATCACGTGTGTAAGATGTTAAGAGTTGGTACCTATTAATGAGTTATGGGCCATAGAGTTTTTTATCAACATAAAATCCTGTAATAATCTTTTTCGAAATATATTTGTTGATGATTGTAAGTATAAGATCTTTGAAGAGTATAATAAATACATTTATGAACGCGGTAATCTTGGGAAATACTGATCTGATATGAAAACTGTTTAAATATTCAATAGTCCATTTATTGAGGGAGGCAATTCTAGGCAATATTTTATCTCGGTATTTCCACGGAAACGAGAAAAACGCGGGTGAAACCGCGGGGCACAGCTAGTTATATATATATATATATTAATATTATAAAGCTGCAGAGTTTGTTTGTTTGTTTGTTTGAACGCGCTAATCTCTGGAACTACAGATCCGATTTGAATGATTCTTTCAGTGTTGGGTAGTCCATTTATCGAGGAAGGCTATAGGCTATGTTTTATTTTTTTCAAAATTAGGGATCCGTAATAAAATTGCTATTTTGTAACACAAGGTGTAAAATCGAAAACCTATTTTTGCGTGCGCTGCAAAAACTATTGACAATAAAACAAAATGATGTACTACGGGTTTGTAGATCCCATTAAGACCTACAAAAAAGTCCGCGAGAACATATATCTAGCTATCATGGTTTAATCACAATAACCGATTTTGTTTTCAAAATAATTATTAAATCGTCTGAAGAAAAAAAACTACGTTAAATATGTATCGTAATATTAATCTTTATCGAAATTAAGCATTATGTTATCCTCTTGATAACATATATATATCCTCTTGATAATATTTATGTAGAAGTAAAATACTTTTTGTTTCATCTCAAACGGATGTTTCGTTTAAAAGTTATCACGTGTGTAAGATGTTAAGAGTTGGTACCTATTAATGAGTTAAGGGCCATGGAGTTTTTTATCAACATAAAATCCTGTAATAATCTTTTTCGAAATATATTTGTTGATGATTGTAAGTATAAGATCTTTGAAGAGTATAATAAATACATTTATGAACGCGGTAATTTTGGGAAATACTGATCTGATATGAAAACTGTTTAAATATTAAATAGTCCATTTATTGAGGGAGGCAATTATAGGCAATATTTTATTTCGGTATTTCCACGGAAACGAGAAAAACGCGGGTGAAACCGCGGGGCACAGCTAGTTCATTATAAAGGTGCCCTGTCCTTATCGTGTCCCATCCTCATTACCGTGGCCATAGAACGCAAAGGACAAATAAAAGAACACAGGTAGGTTTAAATCACTAAAAGTCTTACTCCCTCTCTCGCCTCACCCATAGCGGGAGAAGTTAATAGATGATATTCCACCGCAGAAAAAATACTGCTATTAAAATAAACATGGCAGATTGAGGCAGGGTCGTTAGTGTTAAATTAACTTAGCATCTGTGTGTGAATTAGATGGTGATTCGTGACATATACACATTAATTTAATTAATGTATTGTAAATATTTGTGAGAAAGATTACGCGAGTCTGCCACAGGTGCACAAATATACGAGTAATAATATATTTAGTAGAAATAGAAATCATTTATTTGCCAATAACAGATATGGTGTTAATTTATGGAGAGTGGAGAGAGGTGGTAAAAAAGGTACATATAATATACAACGTGTAATGTTAAATGCGTAAAACAATAGTTTGATTAGAATAACGAGCAGAATCAATTGAACCACTTTTTAAAATAGGTTATTTTTTTTTAAATCTTCATTTAAAATGTTGCCTGTCTATTTATTAATAGGCCAAGACATCACGTGCACAAAACAAACACAAATAATTGTCGTCCATTAATTTTTTTTCATACGCGGGATAACAATAGTTCTTGTTTCAATGCAGATACGAATCGTAAATAAACTAAAACAGCACATAAAACCTTTTTTTTTCTCTCAGAATTAGGTCAATTGAATTAAAAATCATTTGGGGTGTTGCGAGGTTTTGAGCATTTAACGTTACTCGTTGTACTTTTATAAACAAACATGTTTCGCTATGTAATAGCATGCAAATAGGTAAATCCAGTATCGCATCAATATCGTAATCTCGCATGCACGCGGGATTGAAGTCAGCAATCCCGCGAATCCTGCGGGTTTGGGATTTTTAATCTTCTTTTTGTTTTAACCTTTTAATCGTGGTAATTAGAGACACTAAGTAAGACATAGGTGCGCGAACGCCGGGCGTTCGCTTGGGGTTTAATGAATTAAAAAAAATTTTTTGATTAAAAAAAAGAAACACGCTTTCATATTTTTCGTAAATCGAGCACCACACGCTTTTTAGGGTTCCGTAGCCAAATGGCAAAAAACGGAACCCTTATAGATTCGTCAAGTCTGTCTGTCTGTCTGTCTGTCTATCTGTCTGTCTGTCCGTCCGTATGTCACAGCCACATTTTTCCGAAACTATAAGAGCTATACTGTTGAAACTTTGTATGTAGATGTATTCTGTGAACCGCATTAAGATTTTCACACAAAAATAGAAAAAAAGCAATCAATTTTTGGGGTCCCCATACTTAGAACTGAAACTCAAAAATTTTTTTTCATCAAACCCATGTGTGTGGGGTATCTATGGATAGGTCTTCAAAAATGATACGGATGAGGTTTCTAATATCATTTTTTTCTAAACTGAATAGTTTGCGCGAGAGATACTTCCAAAGTGGTAAAATGTGTGTCCCCCCCCCTCTAACTTCCAAGATAAGAGAATGATAAAACTAAAAAAAATATATGATGTAAATTACTATAAAAACTACCAACGAAAATTGGTTTGAACGAAATCCAGTGAGTAGTTTTTTTTTTAATGCGTCATAAACCGAAAAAAATACACTATTATTAAAACATCGATCAAAGTTACAACACATTACAAGAACTTTTATATTATGTTACTTGCTGCTACGGAACCCTTCATGGGCGAGTCCGACTCGCACTTGGCCGGTTTTTTTAACAATGATATTAATATTTTTCGTTCATTATTATTATTTTCTACCTATTTTGAAAATTATTTTACACTTTTTAGTTTAATATGTTATGAAAGCGTGTTTTTTTAGTTTTTTTTTTTTTAAACTATATTTTTATTTTTCACTAAAAAAACGGATTATTGTATTGTCATCAGTCGTTGATGGGTGTGCAAAGTTTGAAGAAAATCTGATCGCCCAAAGTTGGTCAAAATCGAGTTCAAAGGCGTTGGTTACAAACATACAGGTGAAGCTAATATAAGCGTGTTAAAAACAAACATAAAAATCGATCAATTGCAAGTCGGACTTGCACGCCGAGTATTTCTTATAAATTTTTCATACCGTTCGATTCCCAAATTAAGTTTCGAAGATTTTCTGAATCGCAAAAAAACAATGTAATTTTGTAAAAAAAAACACAAGTAAACTAACCCAAATTGCTGACCGCTGGCAGCAATAGCGTTTGCGACTACTTTACGTATAGAGTCAGCCGTATCCGATCAGAAGGGGCCCTCTGTCAGCGCAACGGGAAACGACGATTCAAGTTCACCACACAAAATGGACGTGACGATCGCCTTGGTATCTGTAACGAAAACACTTTTTTTTTAATTTACTAGCTTCTGAGAACATACTTCCAAGATAAAAGTATCCCATATGCTATTCCAGGCTACCCTTGTGACTAATTCTCTAACACTCTTGGATAGCCATTTAAGCGTCAAAAGAGTAACAAAAAGGCAACTTTCACAATAATATTAGTGTCGAAGCGAAAATAACAAAGAAAGAGAAAGAAGTGCACAAAGGTGCTGCTTATTTGAAAATAAATTTCTGCCTTCACAAACCGACGAAGGAGTGTTGGGGAGCAATTATAATATAAACTAGCTGTGCCCGCGATTTCGTTCGCGTAGGCTACAGGATTTCGAATTATTTTTTTCTAAAATAAAGCAGCCTATGTAACTCTTTATTACATCAGCTACCTGCCAAAAAAATTCCCGTCAAAATCGGTCCAGCCATTTCAGAGATTAGCCCGGACAAACAGACAGACAGACAGACAAAAATTTAAAAAATGTTATTTTGGTGTATGTACCGTATATATATTCATATGCATGTAGTAAAAAATATTACAAACAGACACTCCAATTTTATTTATACGTATAGATAAATAGCTTCTGCCAGCGTCTTAGACTGCATGGAAGTAGATTTCTCCTTACAAACTTTGGACTTCTGTTTCATCCCTTTTGGGGGGTGAATGTTAAAAATTTCTTTCTTAAGGTCTCTGCACACAGCGGGCGCGGCGCGGCGGTACGGGACGTCCCGCTCGACGCGACGCTCTGTGTGGCGTCGTCCGTAATATCTAGTACATTACAACTGCTCAGTGTCGCGTCGCCGTCCCGTCCCGCCGCGCCGCGCCCGCGGTGTGCAGATACCTTAAGTGATCGTCTACATTGTAAACGGAAAGAAGTGTAAAAACTCAAGCGCCGAGTCCTAGTAGTTCGGCAGTGCATTGATATGTCAGTCGGTCAGAGTCACCTTTTATATAATATATATAGTAACAGTTTTTTCTCTCAATTCCAGGGAGCATGCTAACAATAGGGCGATCGAACTACCTCCGATTCAACCACCCCGCGGAAGCCAAGCTGATGAAGTCGGTGCTGCCGTCCGCGCACGTGTCCATGGCGCCCGTGCAGTTCACGCCCAACGACCAGTGTGCCGCAGGTGATTACCAGAACTACTTAGTCTTTCTCCATTTGCTGCTAGGGCTGCGGGAACGTTTAAAAGAAGAGAGAAAGAGAATGTTTGAGCGAGAGAGAGAGAGAGGGAGTGTCCTCGCAACTGCTGCTTGCTGCTGTTCTGTTCTTATGACTTACCATCAGGTGAGATGGTGGTCAAACCCAAGCCTATCAATAATAAAAAAAAACCTGTCCGTTTCTTCTAAATCTGTTTTCTATTAAATAGAACACTATTTTGTTGAACATCAATTAACTGATACTTCCTCATTATAATGAAAAATGAAGAGATTCAGGTATTGGTGTATCGGGGATTCGGTATAAGAGATTTAGGAAGCGTAAGTATATAAAAATCTCACACTTCTTGTTAACGAACTTCAAAATTACCGACATAGCTCGAAGAATCGCCAAACTTAAGTGGCAATGGGCAGATAGCACGCAGAACAGATGGTCGATGAGGATAAAAGGTTCTGAAGTGGCCACCGCGTACCGGAAGACGCAGCGTTGAAAGGCCTCTTACAAGGTGGATGACCTGGTCAGGGTCGCGGGAATCCGATTGATGCGTGACGCACAGGACCGGTTGTTGTGGCGACGCTTGGGAGAGGCCTATGTCTAACGGTGGACGTCTTTCGGCTGATATATTGAAATGATGATGAAGGGTAGCTCTGAGAATAGGTCGTAGGTTATTTTTGACCATCTTACCCCCAACCTCCATTTTTTTCTTTAATAGCTGTTTATATGGCAGAATAACGATTGTCGAGTCAGCTAGTAATAATGCACAAACCGTGCAAAGCCAAAAACAAAACTAACAATATTTATTTCTGTCCACAGCCTACGTCACCCACCACACAGAAAGTTACCAAACCTCAAACATACAGAAGATATACAAAGACAACTCGTTAACGCACTTAGACCAAGAACTCGACATGACTCTCAAAGAAATGTCCAAGAAGAAGCCTCCAGTCGCTCCCAAGAAACCGTACAGAGATCTCGACCAATCAGACTCGAATTCAGACCAAGAATCCAGGCCGAAAATGACAGGGATCATGGCTAAAGTATCAAAATTCGAGTACTACGCTAAACAGCAGAAAATTGGAAGGAGTCAATTTTATACGAGCAACGACAATGAAATATCACCAAAGGTTTTTAGTTCAAATTCTCTAACAGTGAACACACCAGCTAAAGACGTACTCGGAGGCAAAACTATACCAAACTACATGAACAAAATACAGAAGAACGTTCTTATAAGTGAAAATAACGCCGTCGACCCCAAAAACTGTTCGTACGCCAACGTAGCTATAAGAAATAAAACAAAAATCGATGACATAGTGAAAAACTTCAACGAACCAACTAAAGACTACAACAAGTTACCGAAAAAAGTCAACAACGATCAACAGAATGACAATATCTACGGTAAAATCAATGTTGACAGGAAACCGGAGGACAAATCCAGTCAAAACGGGCTAGAGCCGGGTAAAAATGGATTAGAACCGGGTAAAAATAATTTAGAATCGTACATGATGGAGAGGAATGATGTGTACGGGAAGATTTCGGACAGGAATGTGAATATGTCCAAGGGGATCAGTCTACCGTCACCGGCGTATGACAGGAATCCGCAGTACTCCCCAGTGTATGCCAACAGCTATGACCGGAGTATAGAAGCTGAGACGAGAAGATTGAGGGTATGTATTTACACTTACTTAATTTGCAGAAATAGATAGAAACGCGGGGAGTGTCAGTGATTGGTTGGCCGCGCCATCCAGTGGCGTGCCCACCATAGAAGCCAAAAAGCCTGGCTTGCCCTACCAAAACCTCACCTAATTCATAGAACACGACCAATCAATTAATTATCACAAAAATCTAAACTTTAAACTTCGCGCGCTTACGCGGTTACGCTAAGTTGCCACTGTGTTGTGTGAAATTCAAAAATCATTCATAAGACGATACCAGGGCGAAGCGAGGATGCCATTCTGAGCGAAATCTCTCCGATCTCACTCTAACACTTAACAAAAGAAAGAGATGAACACTAATGTGTTGTTGTCTTTTTCTGCCTCAAAGGCTTTTATGAGGCTTTATCTTCTATCTCAACTTTTGATATAAATACGTTAAATTTTGAGTGTGTGTGGGTGTAATTTGTTATTGTGTGCAAATCCTCGTCGAACATTTTGTTCTAAAAAAAAGCAGGGCTTTGGTAAATTTATGAATGACAGAAATTTTTACGCATATTATAATACGAGGCGCCCTCTATGACGCGTAAAGTTGTACGAACTAAAAAGTACTCAGTTCAAATTTGCTTTGATCGGTTATCGTGTTGTACGTAATTATTGTTTTGTTTTTTTTTTGTTTTCCGTCATTTAACAGTTTATGAATTCGGAAACTATACTTGTGGTTGTGTGTGGATATTATTATGTGTGGAATTGATATCAGGTAGCCAGGCCAGGTAGGGTTTGAGTTTTAAAGATAAATATAATCTTGTAACTTTACTATTTTGAATATTTCTCAGAAAAGTTAATAACAATGCTTGGAATACATCAGGTATGACTCAAATAACTTTGCTAGTGCCATGAAAATTCTCAAAAGTACTTGAACGCTGTTATTTCCTTCTTTATACATGGCTTTGACTTTGACTTTGGTAAACCGCCAATAGAAAGTTGGTTCTCTTTCTCGACAGTTAAGTGATAAGTGTGTTTTAAAAAAGCGAACAACGAAAAGCTACCGCTGTTTCAATTGTGAGTATTTGCCAATAATATTACATATTATTATAACGAACAAGTGTTTGAAACACCAAGATTTAAAAAAATATGTATTAGTTACACATTCATAACTAGATGGCGTTGGCGTCAAAACAGTAACATTAGATCAGTACCTAGTACTCGGTTGTTTTATTTCACACTCAACTCAACCTTACATTAAATATTCATTATGTTCAAATTAATCGTTGTAATAGTATTGGCTGACCATCCCGGCCGGCCGGTACTCGACAACAAGAGCGGCTTTCCGAATTATCTTTGATTGCAATTGAAAATCAGCTGTTGGTAGAATAACGTTCACAAACTTTTTACGTTGGTAATACAATCATTTTTAAATAAAGATAGACAATTTGAATTAGAATACGATTTTTTTTTCTATTCATGTACCTATTCAAACTTTACGATTATTGGTATGATGATAAAGTTGTTGAGGTGAAGCTTTTGTTATCATTATTTATTACTTACTATTAACATTATAATTGTTAATAGTAGTGGAGCAATTCAGAAAAATCAGCATTACTGCACTGATGACACGTGGTAGCACGACATTTTTTTTTATAGGTAAGTAGTAGTTGGGTCAAGATTCCTTGGCTTGCCCCATGTTAAGGCATCAGGCACGCCACTGGCGCCATCGCGTCACAGACGTCACTCCTCATTCGTTCACTGCGTTGCTGCATGTATATAACAACGACGACGATTGGCTCGCCAATGTATGGAATGCGCAAAGCGATCCCCACTCTGATGCCGAGCGTTCAAGATCCGTGATGATAACTGTACACGCTACAGGCAAATATTTATAGTTCGTGGCCTAACTTTTGGCGCTTAAATTTTTTTTTAAAGAATTAAAAAATCTGTTTTTTACAAGATTCTATTAGTAAACAATGATCATCTCTTTGCAACCTTGATTGTTCAACCAGTTAAGAATTAGATTATTTGATTAGATCACCCAAGTCGATTGACTTTTTAGACAGACTCTAGCGAATTGACGTCTCAAGCGTGGCGTTACTTTCGTGACCCAGCCATAAGGTACTCTACGCTAGAGAAGCCGAGCACGAGCGACACTACACTCCACCAGCTACTTCCCCCGCTCTAAGGCGGAGTGGGAGGATGTCAGACATCTACTGACTAAAACCACACCTATGTTCCTTCTTTAACCTTTCAGATACCGTAATTAGAGACACAATTAAAAAGTTATTGTGTCTCGCGATCTTAAGACCACGAAATTCCCTCTCGGATGCAAACCTGTGTCCCAAGCAGGCTTCGACCCGACTATGGTTTACTTCACTATCGATACTGAATTGCAAATTGCAAAAAAAAAAAACGCAAATATTACGTTAACTAAAAAGGCATGAATAAACGTGAAACATAGATATTATATCAGAGAAAAACAAATACTTACCTCCACTTTGGTATCATTGTGCAAATTGATAACATACCTGATCGTTTATTTACGGTAATTATGTTTAGTTAGAAACTCTGAACGACCTTCAATATGTCATGCGTCCTCTGTATCGTTTAATTTATTATATACTTTATTGCACAGCAGTATTATATATTACTTACTTTTGCCTGCGACTTCGCCCGCGTTCATAAAATATAGTCTATGTCACTCAGGAATAAAGCAGCTTTCTGTCAGTGAAAAAAATTTAGCAATCGGACCAGTATTTCCAGAGATTACCTCCTACAAACAAAAAAACAAACTTTACCTCTTTATTATATTAGTGTAGATTATTTTTAGTATATACGAAATCTGAATTTAGTTTGTCCAGAACCAGTAACTGAATGGATTCCAATAATTTTTACACCATGTTATATTTTTTCCCAAAAATATTTAAAAAGGTCACAAGTTGGACACCACCGACACTAGGTACAATACAGGTCACGGCAGGATATAGCGGACATTAGACATTTGTGCACATCTAGATGTGGGAGTAAAACAACCTCTCAGTCGCCCGGGTGGCCCGGTGATCATGTATTTGTGCGGCCAACCGGGTGACATAACAAGCTAATAACTTCGTAATTTTTCATCGTGCAGTTATGACATTTTATACACAGATTCTTTAAATATACTTTTAACTAGAACACCGCTGCTGGTATAGGTACTGGCACGAAACTTGAGCGCTCGGCATCAGAGTGGGGATCGCTTTGCGCATTCCATACATTGGCGAGGTTAGATACATGCAGCAAGCGCAGGGAACGAATCACGAGTGACGTCTATGACATGATGGCGCGGCAAGCCAATCACTGACACTCCCCGCCACCGCGTCTCACTTCGTACCACTAAAGAGACCGAATATTTCACTTCTACGCAACTTGAAGCCAGCGCTCAAGATCCGTGCCGGTATCTATACCCCGTGCCTCGGAGAGCGTATAAAGCCGTTAGTCCTGGTTGTCATTCTTAGATCTTGGACAGTCGTTACAGGTCAGAAATCAGATAATCTGACCATTAGTCAATCCAAGGGAAATTGTGTTGCCCTCTGATAAGTAGACGCTGCATGACAAACACAGGTATTCAGCTGCATTCTGCACATAGCAGATATATAACGCATACAGCTTTTAAACTTACGCAGTGTTCTATATAAGTAAATTAACGCGCCCGCGAAAACGAAGCGATGTGGCACGAATGGAACGAATTCCTTTTGCGCCGCATCGCTTCCCTTATACAGCGTTATTTGTAAAACAACCTTGCAGGACTGTATTACTAACATCATAAACAACAACTTTTGTTGTATTAATTTTTACAAAACATAATTCATTTATCAAAAACAAACTTTCAAGATTTCGTTGTTCTATCTAACACATTTCAACTCTGTATTTTGTTATATCTACTGTATATATACATAAAAAATAATAATTAATAACAATCCAGATAAAATAGAAAGAAAGAATGAATGATATTGTTACAGAAAAATACGATAATATAGAAAATACTTCATAATATTATTATTTATTTACTAATAGATTATATAGCAGTAATTTATATACTTCCAATCAGTGAGGTCGAAGATTAACTTAATCAAATCCTGAGTCATTTTAAAACCGGCTTGTTGACCTGTAGGTCATCACAAATAACATTATATTTATTTAAAATTAATTTACATAAACAAACTTCAAAGTGTATTGTTATCAGTTTACAAACAACCTTTGCGATAAGAGTGTCAATATACGGCCTTTGGAAGGTAATATATGGCAATGATATTAATATATGATACGACTTAGTAATCAGTGGGTTTTTTTATTATACTAGGCTCGCGTTCGACCACTATCTCACCTGATGGTAAGTGATGATGTGGCCGACGATGGAGAGCGCTTGCCTGGAAGTAACTTATTTACTTTGACATAAAGACTCCTAGGTTGTAGCTTTCAGGAAACACAGGGTAACTGGGTGTAGATGTGGATGACCAAGGTTGGACATTTATCAAATGTAGTAATCATATAGGATTACTATTTTTATAGATAGAGCAACAATCTATTTCCTGTGGATCAATGGAGAGGTCAAAGAAAAATAAATATAGGATGGATTGTAAGAACTTAAAAAAAAAACGAGTAATACAGTAGTCTGTGTGTACATAATAGTAGTTTATGTGACTGGGGATATGATTATATGATTTTAATTCCGAACGATAGTAAGGGATTAATAAAATTAACTCCCGAGCATTGCGAGGGAGTTAATAAAGAAACCTGAGTGATGTGATGAATTCAAGCCGCCCAAGACAAGACAGCTTCATCCCCAAATCAACAACAAACAATACAATGTCGGTTTATACGTTATACAAACCTCACTTAAAGCAAGTAATTCTATCCCTAGGGAGATACTGCAGTATGGTCGATCCCTAGAAAATAATGAGATTTGAGTTTGGAACATCAAAAATCGTCAACATTGTAAATTAAAATGTATGTACATCGAGAAAGTTGACTCGAAATTCAAACTGGCCACTAACAAAAAAAAAAAAGAAAATAGAATAAAACGTGCTTACTGACGGGGAGCGTTAAAGAAAATTGAAACTATAGATGTTGGAGTAGTTAATTTTGTTTTTTTGATGAATTTGTAAATATATAATACTTATATTTCTCTAATATATGATTTGGTTGACCAAATTGTCTTTTAATTACCTCACAGATGGTGTAAAATGTAGAGTATGCACCACGGGGATAAAGCTGTCTTTGTCTTGGGTGGCTTGAATTCCTTACACACTTCTTTATTAACTCCCTCGCGATGCTCAGGAGTTAATTATATAAATCCTTCACTTACGTTCGGGATTAAAATCAGCAACCTTCGTTTCGTTCAGAATTCAACATTCCGCCCGCGACTTAAAAACACTGCTTTATTCCCTAGTCACATAAGTAACTACTACTACATAAGTAACTATCTACTATTAGGTTGCGCCACCTCGGTAGGTGAAAATACAATTGGACCCGGTGGTTTTCAAACCATCCTATGAATTCAAGTTACACGGAAAGCCAAACCCTAAACCATCTGTAATACAGGTTTTTTATTCAGGAATAGAACCTGCAACACGTAACAGCACAACCATTCTCTTCGCTACAGTACTAGCCGTTTCGAAGTCACATGCAATATTCTCCACTAGAAATAAATTTAGTGGTCATGGAAAGTAACATAATTATCACTATATATTATTATCTAATCTATCTAGTCAATGTTTATCATGAAACACACGTGCGTTTGTCAGTTGTCGCAAATATAAAGACAAAATGCCGACACAAGATTAAAGATTTAAATCACATTCGTTCGGTATTTACCCGTATTTATAAACCGACTTATTTATTAACACTAGCTTCGACCAGCGGCTTCGCCCGCTTGAAAGTAGGTTTCTACATACAAACTTTAGACTCCCGTTTCATCCCCTTGAAGCGCGTGTACATGCCACAAAATAGATAGTAACAGAAGTCAATCTCATGTATGTACCTACTTTACTTTTTATACTTTCGCTAGGCGATCGCACACACGCTAGTGCGTTCCGCCGAACTATATGAGCGCAACCGGGCGATTGAGCCGAGATATCGTGTCCGTGAGCGGTGTCTACGTGTGCGTTGCTCAAGCGTGCTTTGTATGTAGATTGTCTTCTGTAACTATCTATTTTGTGTACATGCCGTCGAAGACTCGAACTCCGTCCTATTACTCGCCGTCTGCAAACCCACGCCTACGGTGGCTGGAAATCGGAGTCGGGATTCCAGCGGCTGGGACGTGAGGAAGCCCGTTCTCTCACGCGTGCGGCCACTTCCTTCGCTAGCATTACTGCTTCATAGAAGAAGGCGATCGCCTGCCATTCCTTCTCGCCCCAAACCATGACCTGTACAATACGGCCCACGTATCTTGGCACTTAATTTTGGTGATTCTTCGTGCTAAATCGGAAACCTTGGTTCCCATGCGGATAACTTCGCATCCATCGGATTCCCTCAACCTTCACCAGGTCAAGAGTCTACATGCACAACATTTTCGAAGCAAGATCATTTTGTTATTTTCTAAACCATGACATACTTCAGAACAGAGAGAGAGAGATAAAAGACAAATAAAGTAAGACAGCTAATAAAGTATTGGTCAATATTTGGGTTAAAAACATACAAAGTATGCTTCAAACGTGAATCTTATGCAAATTAAGTGTTATGTCGTAAGTTTGTTTTGCTCCACATTCTCATGTTATGTAAAAGCACAAAAAATATTAAAGATACTAACACAAGAATGCAGTCTTTGTTTTTAAATTATATACGGTGACTGGTAATTAGTGTACGATACTTAAACACGTGATTGTGCCTATGATAACCAACAACTTTTACTATGGGAACAAACCTGAAATCGCAAAAAAAAAAACAGCTGTTCAGTAGTCTGGGTCAGGATGACTGGACCAAGAGAGATTTTTGAAGTTTGAGCAATACCAAGTTTTAGTACCTATTTGGTACCAGACATCAAATAATTGGTACCTCGCTATAGAGGGAAAAGTATTAGGAGGAAAGTGGCCGAAAAAATCTAAGAAAAACATATGTGGAAGTTCCAATGAGGTACTACATTTTAATGAAAAGATGAACTAATTATAACGCCTACAACTAGGTGAAATCAACCTGCTCCAGATTACATGCAAAATTCCTTCTAGGTGTAACTTTTTTTGGCTTATCGAAAAAAATCAAGAAAAACATATGTTGGTTACTTGGTCCAGCCATTCTGATATCAGAATGGCTGGACCAAGTCGACTTCACCTAGTTGCAGGTGTTATAACTAGTTCATCTTTTCATTAAAATTTAGTACCTCATTGGTACCTCAACATATGTTTTTCTTGATTTTTTTCGATAAGCCAAAAAAAGTTACACCTAGAAGGAATTTTGCATGTAATCTGGAGCAGGTTGATTTCACCTAGTTGTAGGCGTTATAATTAGTTCATCTTTTCATTAAAATGTAGTACCTCATTGGAACTTCCACATATGTTTTTCTTAGATTTTTTCGGCCACTTTCCTCCTAATACTTTTCCCTCTATAGCGAGGTACCAATTATTTGATGTCTGGTACCAAATAGGTACTAAAACTTGGTATTGCTCAAACTTCAAAAATCTCTCTTGGTCCAGTCATCCTGACCCAGACTACTGAACAGCTGTTTTTTTTTTTTGCGATTTCAGGTTTGTTCCCATAGTAAAAGTTGTTGGTTATCATAGGCACAATCACGTGTTTAAGTATCGTACACTAATTACCAGTCACCGTATATATTAAACTAGTGCTTGACTGCGGCAAGCAGTGATGCATCCGTTGACGATGAGGCGCACTAGTTTATTAAGAGCCTATTGACTCTAGCCTTGAAGACACCTAAATTACACGGGAAGACCACAGCAAGCAAATTGTTCCAGTTCTTCGATGTACGCGGTTTAAACAATGAGGCGAAACGTCTGCAGATTACTTTCATCATCATCATCATCATTTCAGCCGAAAGACTAACTGTTGGACATGGACCTCCCCCAAGTGTCTCCACAATAAACGGCCCTATACGCCTCGCATTGATCGGATTCCCGCGACCCTGACCAGGCCATCGGTCCACCTTGCGGGAATACTTTAAACTGCATCAAAAAGTGGTCCTATAAAAATATTCAGTCTTTTTTTATGTAGCCAATGGTCTCGTGGGACTTGCAAGGATCTCCAAACAGATAGATTTCTCTGCTTTGACTTGATTAGGTAACTTATTTCATAGATATACTGAAATATTAATCCCTTTGTTTCTGGGCATAGTCATTAAAAGCTTCTAGTTACTATCTTCTGCCAATGGCTTCATCCAAGTGATATAAGAATAATATTATTCCAAAAGAACAGAATTTTCGCCCAAAGAATTAGCATTGCCATTCAACGTGGCAATGCTGCCAGTCTTCTGGGCACATTTCCGGATGACAGCGATGTGGAGGAGTACTTTGACGCCTGAGCGTACTTTGTCATTTTGTATTATATTTATGTACATAGTTAGGTTTTAGTATAAATAGTTTATTTAGTATTTAAGTTTTTTATGTACATATGTATATTATAATAACTAAATAAATTGTTATGAAAAGAACATAGTTCTGGAATCAAGGAGTTATCACCAACTGCAGAGGAACTCGGCCCGGTATGAAGGTTTGAAGGCGGTAGGTTTTTTAGTCAGTAAGAGTCTGACACTTTCTCCCGCTCCGCCCAAGAGCGCGGTGGTTGTCATTCGATGATTTTCCCCATCAAAAAAATAAAAAATTGTCTTGGAATAAAAAGTATCGCTATGTTCTATTCCAGAACATGGTCTACCAGTGTGCCAAATTTTATCCAAATCCATTCAGGTGTCGCACAAACACCTGAATGGATTTGGAAGGAAGGAAGGAGTATCAAACATACAAACACATACATACAAACTTTCGATTTTATAACATGAAGTGTGATAATTATGGTTTTTTGTTAGCACTATTGCTCTAAAAGTATGTTAATGTTTTCCGAATCCGCCCCTAAGACGACCCACTGACCGTTTGTAGCTCTGAAACTATTCAATGTAGATTGTGTAATTTATTCCGATAGCAATGTCGGTGCAGTGGTTGCGCGACTGGCTGCTGCCCTGCGTTTCGCGGATTTGAAAGAAATAAAGAACATTATTTTATTTGACATACACACTCGTAGATACACACAATGTCGTAACAACATGTAGACACTAATAGATTATTATATAAAAAAAAGACAACTATCAATGTGTGTCTCACGGCGGCGCCAAATAGGTCCAGTTCAGCAATAACGCCAGACAACTACGTGGTAGTTGCCTGACGCTGGTTTTCAACTGTACCTTATTTCGAGTGTACGGTTTAAAATTGGTTTATATTGAAGTACTCAGTTACTAGTGTTATTTACCCTACACCTAGGGTAAATAATTTACATATGTAACGCGCCGACCAGTGGTAGGTAGGTTCCCGCGCAGCCAGTGCCCGGCCACCCGAGCATACGCGAACCATTCCCGAACTTACGAAGTCTACCACGCATGCGCAATCGCCGCTTGCCCGCGCGGCCGGCGTCCGGCCGCCCGAGCGTACACGAACCGTTCCCGAATTGTTACGAACCTTACTACGCATGCGCAAGACGCCGCGTGGCTCGCGACGCGCAGGCAGATCGCTCTCGTCCCGTAACCGCCAACCGAGAACTTCGATGACACGCGTCCGAGCGTCCAAGCAAATTGTATTCTCGCTCATGTTGTTGTTCATATATTGTAACCGTGTAAATTGTGTACCCAAACTTTGATTTGTTAAGTTTAGTTGTTTTGTTAAATAAACATTTTCAACAAGCTTACAGTGGCGCTCCAACTAGTGGCTACGAATCACGAACTCTACCTACAGTTTTGTTACGTACATATCAAGTGCCGTGGCCGTGCTTATTAGTACCTACCTAGGTACTCACGCGAAAAGTTTAAAACGTAAACTACGTTAACGGTTACCTACAATGCCAAACACGCGAGCTATGCGAGCTGCCAATGCTGCTTCGGACGCGGTTAACCAGCCGAGCGACGTCAGCGATCGCGAGGATTACGACGAGGCTTCGGAGCAGAGTCCTGAACGGGCCCCCGAACTCGTCCCAGCGTCTGAACGTGCCGGCGCCAACGCAAGAATGGACACCGAAACATTCCTTGCCAACATGATGGAGTCGTTTGTCAAGATGCATGCAGAGACCAACAGGAACCTGGTGGAACAGCTGAGGTCGCTACCTAGCAGCAGCGGCCCGTGGCAATCGCCGCTGCCGGCATCGACGCCGACACTAAACACCACCACCGGGTCATCAACTGGAAACTTTGCGAAATGCACCGCGAGGTTCAATGGTACTTCCCGCGAGCCGGAAGTGCTGGAAGCTTTCGTCGATGCAGTTCAGGTGTATAAGGAGTGCGCGGACGTGAGCGACGATCACGCGCTGCGAGGGCTCCCGATGCTGCTGGAGGGCGACGCCGCCGTGTGGTGGCGCGGCGCCCGCACCGCCGTCAACACCTGGAAGGAGGCCGTGGCTCGACTTCGCTCCATGTACGGGATGCAGAAACCGGCATATAAAATACTGCGAGAAGTGTTCAGTCACGAACAAAATGACGAACGTGCCGAAGTGTTCATGTGCAAAGTTAGATCTTTAATTGTAAAATTGCCATATGAAGTGCCTGTACCTATGCAAATAGATATAATTTACGGTTTGTTACACCGTCGTGTTCGAAAACGGTTACAAAGAGGTGATATTACTGATATTGATAGTTTTGTAGAGAAGGCGAGGGCCATCGAAGACGCGATTTCCGAATTATCGGTAAGTACCACAAGTACCTACACGGCAAAGCCGAACGTTTCATCTGCCGAAATAACGAACGTTTCCCGCTCGCAAGTTTCACGCGATCGCGACCTTGATAAAACCGAGCGCGCCCCTACCACTGGTTCTAGCGTTACCACCGACTCGAAAGTCACCAGTAACTCGAACGAAAATTCGAAACGCGAAAAGCGCGTACGTTGTACATTTTGTAAGTTTTACGGCCATAATGTAGCCGATTGTAGAAATTTAAAAAACAAACAAGCCGCAAACACCCTTTCAGATTCGTGTAAAGGTAGTAATAATAGTTCTAACTCGATACGTTGTTACGGATGTGGCCAGGCTGGCGTAGTGAGGTCAAAATGCGAGCACTGCCTTGGCAAGAATGTACCACCGCGGACTTGCGACTTTAACACCTTGACTGACGATGACGCCACGCGCGCCCCGCTCGTGCCATCGTCATCACATCCGACTGTTTCTGTTAACATCGCGAATAGGGTAGGTGTGGCTACATTGGACACAGGGGCTAATTGCAGTGTTGCGGGTTCCTTGTTATATAATATTTTGGTTTCGGAAGGGGTACAGTTTTCCGAGGCAGAACGCACCATTGGGCTTGCGGACGGCTCTCGACAATTAAAAAGAGTACTCATCGCGACGGTACCCGTGTTTTTAGAAGGGAGACAGGTAAATACGGAGTTTCTAGTATTACCTGAAGAAAAAACTAAAACATTGTTAGGTCGCAACTTTATTGCTAAGGCTGGTGTCACACTGGACATAGCCCAGGAGTCATGGTACTTTTCTGACAACCCCGAACAAATATTTTCGTTTGTACGATCTATCCTTTTGAATAACACCGAACTGATGCAAGCCGACATCTCCGATGTATCCTTGCGTGATGATGAAGGTAATGGGTTTAAAATCACCAAGTGGTCGCTTAGCGAGATGGGCGCTCACTCTGCAGGAGTACAATTTAAAAATAGAGTATACTCCAGGCAAAGCGAATGTGATCGCAGATACCCTCTCACGCCCTGCTTGTCCAACCGATACCGACTGTGACTTGTGTCTCACCGTAATGGATCTGCCTTCACGCAGCCCATGTGAGGTCCGGGAGAATCAATTAAAAGACCCCGAGGTGCGCAAGATCATAGACGCGATGGAATCAGACGATCCGTTTAGGGGGAGAGCGTGGGCCGATAAGGGGTATGTCATTGCCGATGGCATATTATATCGCTATGGACCTGAGAACGAGGAGAACGATGACGCCAATTTAGTAGTGCCGGAGCATGAGCGGAAGGACGTTCTGGCCGAGTACCACGATGCTCCTACAGCTGGCCATTTTGGCGTGGAGAGGACATTGCGGCGAATTTCAGGTAAATATTATTGGGTTGGGATGAGAAATGACGTTTCCCAGTATATAAAAAATTGTGTTGCATGTCAGCGTTACAAGGTGGACACGCGGAAACCTGCCGGCTTGCTCCAGGTGCCAGCTACTTCTCGCCGATTTGAGGTCCTGGCAGTAGATTTGTTCGGGCCTCTACCCGAAACACCAAGAGGCAATAAATGGATCTTGATACTGGAAGACACCTGCACCAAATGGGTAGAGTTGTTTGCACTTCCAACCGCAACGGCTGAAGAATGCGCCAAGACCTTAGTAAACGAGGTATATTTACGCTACGGAGTTCCTAGGAGGCTCATCAGCGACAATGGCGTGCAATTTGTAAGCGAAGTGATGCAGCAAACCTGCCATGTATTGGGTATCAAGCAGTCGTTGACGTCGTATTACCACCCGGAGTCGAATCCTGTGGAGCGTAAAAACCGCGATCTCAAACCGCAGCTTGCAATCCTGGTGGGTAAGGAACATGATTCGTGGGACACACACCTCCCTGCGATACGTTTCGCCATGAACTCTGCGGTTACTGCTAGTACTGGTCAAACACCTGCATATCTGAGTTTTGGACGTGAAATACGTGCGCCTGCTGATGTCTTGTCCGACATGCGCGCTATTATCGAGCAGGACAACGTAGTCGCATCGATAACTCCTTACCTAAAGAAGTTGTCAGTCGTGCTGCTCGACGCTCGAGATGTTCACGAAAGAGCCCAAGCTTCTCAGAAGAAGTATGCAGATGAAAAACGCCGCCCAGAATCGGATTACAAGGTAGGGGACTTGGTGTTACTGAAGACCCAAGGATCCAATGACACAAGTAAAGGACAGACGCCAAAGTTTATTCCCCGGCGAGATGGTCCGTACCGCATCAAGGAGGTTGTAGGACTCACCACCTATGCGCTCGAGCGCATCAGTGATGGGGTTTTATTAGGAAAGTACCACGTATCCTTGTTAACTCCTTTTGTAGGCTCTGTACAGGCTCCTCTTCAGGAGAAACGAAAAAGGGGAAGGCCCCGTAAGGCTAACCCAGCAGCGAGGGCGCAACGCTTGGGTTAGAGGGGGAGGGTGTAACGCGCCGACCAGTGGTAGGTAGGTTCCCGCGCAGCCAGTGCCCGGCCACCCGAGCATACGCGAACCATTCCCGAACTTACGAAGTCTACCACGCATGCGCAATCGCCGCTTGCCCGCGCGGCCGGCGTCCGGCCGCCCGAGCGTACACGAACCGTTCCCGAATTGTTACGAACCTTACTACGCATGCGCAAGACGCCGCGTGGCTCGCGACGCGCAGGCAGATCGCTCTCGTCCCGTAACCGCCAACCGAGAACTTCGATGACACGCGTCCGAGCGTCCAAGCAAATTGTATTCTCGCTCATGTTGTTGTTCATATATTGTAACCGTGTAAATTGTGTACCCAAACTTTGATTTGTTAAGTTTAGTTGTTTTGTTAAATAAACATTTTCAACAAGCTTACACATATTATAAATGTTTATGTTTGGTAAATAATAAATAAATAGGTGTTGATTTATTGATGTCATTCCTGTTTTATCCTAATATTTTTACGGCCGACACATAGTTGTTACGGATCTATACTCTGTTCAAAATAACATTAGAAATGTACCTTTCGTTACTGTCTGTTGAACCGATTTTGACTTTTATTACGTTGGTGGCATGACAAATGGTGGCTGCAGTAAATAGTTCGTACAGTAACCACTATTTTACTTTTAATGCCATCCTTATGCCCACGGGATAGAAGTTAAAATCGGTGGAACAAACAGTAAAAAAGGTTTTTTTCTTCTACTCTTAACGCGAATAGGGTATGATGTCTTTAATAGGCGAGTTTCTTTGTGTATGAACGCACCCACGATACAGGCATGATTTCTAGTGTATTCCTACTTTATAGACTACTTTTGTATCTACTTATATACGGAACTCAACAACCAAAAGCTAAATATCTAAAAAAATCACGTAATCTCAAGATAGCCAGGGCGTTATAATTGAAATTAAAGAAACAATGGTCTTATCAGTGATAAGAGCCGACGTCCTGATACGCTAACAACTGTGGAATCGCAATGCGACATTTTAATAGTATAGTTTTATACTTTACTTGAGGAAAAACTAACCTAATTGTTTTCAAGTAAATATTGAAAAAAAAAAACTTGCTGAATGGTTATTGTCATTAAAATTGTGATAAAGTGCGTCTTAAAAAAAGTGATCACAAAGTTAAATAAACTATTCTGTGAGAAAAAAATCGCTTCAATTCTATCAAAGTAACTAACGCTTAGAAACAAAAGAAATGTGGTGTTAATTCTTGCTCTTTTGCCTAAACTTCCTATCATACTATAAAACAAAGTGTCCCCAACCGTGTCTATCTGTCTGTTCGCGTTTAACTCAAAAACTACTGAATAGATTTTCGTGCGATTTTCATCAATAGATTGTACATTAATGAGGAAGGTTTTTGGTATATATTACATGCATATTATAGTAGAAAAAAGCCGAGAATTTCAATCATTTATAGTATCATAACTATCAGAAGAAAAAAAATTTTTGATAGTCTACGTCATTCAATGATAAAGTAGTATTCTACTGGTGAAAGACTTATTGAAATCAGTTCAGAATATTTCGAGTTTATTACGTATTCCTAAACATAAAATAAAAATACAAACTTTTTTCTCTAAGTATAATATTAAGTAAAGAGTTGGTACCTATACCTAAAGCTGCATTCCATTACGTCTGCTTTTTGCGATAATCATTTTAGATCTTTTTAAATTGATTTTTTTAATAGAGCTCAGTTTGTGTCGGTGTTTCTTCTCAGGGTAGTCAGCTAGGAAACACCGGCCTCAGCTAGTTAAAACTGACTGAAAACAAAATTGACATGTAAAAGTGTTTTTTTTTTTAAACCTTTTGCAAAATAAATATAATTTATCATTTAGATACATGTGTCAATTCTCCAACCCCCTGTTTCCTAAACGAAAATTAATGCCAATTGTCCAGCGTTCGGCAACTGCTTAAATTGGCTGTTGACAATTATTTATTAAAGTAAACAATTTCTACGGGCATTATAATTTATAATTTTTGCGGATAGCGATAATTTCCGTTCGGGAAACGAGAATAAATGTGGGGTAACCCTTTTATTTATAAACGGACCATAAATACATTTTATTGTGGTTTAAATATGGAGAGAAGTGGTGTAACTTGGAAAAATAAAAATCACTTGTCAAGTAAATATAAATCTTTTCTGTCAACCTCTAAAGTAGGTTATTAGCTTTATTTAACCTTCAAGTAAGTAAGTCAATTTCCTTTAAAAAACACATTCAGACATCCTTTTCCTTTCATTAACGTTAACAATAAAATCTAAAAGCAAAAACAAACTAAGACATAAGAAAGTCAATTCATAAAATTAATTACCATATCTAACACTACCATGCCAAACAAAATTGAACCTTATTTGCATATGTCTAAGAACTTTTAACATTTATGCAAATATTTATGATGACATGTGATATAGTAATCAATGTCAAGATTTTGTTTCAACTTTCATTTTTTTAAGAGTTTATGCAGTGTTCATTGAGCCTCGAACAGTTTTGGTCCAAATGTAGAGGATATATTCACGGTTTAGTATTTTAGCTTGGGGTAGGCAGAAAAGTTAATACTTGTGTGAAATTATTAATAATACGAGTTCTTGTTTCCAAGTGGTCTGTTATGATATAAGTGAGTGTAACAAATATAGTTTAAATACTACAGTGTTATTAGACTTCGAGTGAATCAGTGCAGATAAGTCATCAAAGATGGCGATAAAAAACAAAAAAGAACCAACCCACAAACGCCTAATAAAACTCTTCGTAAACAACCTCAAGAAAAACACATTAGCACTAAAAGAACTAAAGCAATCAATCGACACTTCCCAACGATCAAACGACTACGAAAAAATCATCGACATAACGAACTCCGTCAACGAAAAACTCGACGTCGTACACAAAATACGAAACGACATTAAAATCTACAAAACTATAAACACAATACTAACTAACCATTACATAAAAGTAACAAGAGACCATGAGAATTGCATTGGAGCGAAAATCATTAAATTGGAAGAAAAAATCAAACAGTCTTATGATAATTTGAAATTGGAACTGTCAAAGATGGCGTCGGTCAGTGTTGCCAATCAGAATATTTCGTCGCCGATACAGAATAGTAATGTCATTTTAGTTGGTAATGATTTGAAGTGCAATCAGTTCAACCAGCTACATATTAGAAACGAGATGTATAATACTATTATTAGGAAGATTGATAAGCTGTTCTGTGGGATGGTGAGTTGATTTGTATATTCCAATATCATCATTTCAGCCGAAATATCTTCACTGATGTACATATGCCTCCGCCAAGTGTCGCCACAATGTACGGTCCTATCTCGAATCCATCGAATTCCCTTACCAGGTCATCGGTCCACCTTATAGGAGGCCTCCCAACTTTGCGTTTTCCGGTACGCGGTCGCCATTCCAGAACCTTTCGGCCTCAATGGCCATGTGTTCTGCGAGCAATGTGCCCTGTCCACTGTCACTTAAGTTTGGCGATTCTTCGTGCTATGTCGGCAACCTTGATTCTCCTGCGGGTATCATAATTCCTGAATTGTAGATTCATTGTTTCTTTATAACTTGAAAACTTGCTATTTATACAGTGTGAAAGGTTGTGACACAGTTCTGGAATAAAAAAAAAATACGATAATGTATATCAATTCATTCATTATAGAAAATTGTATAGCAATGAAATACTTATAATTGTTGCCAACTTCAAACCATAGCATATGTACTTAAAACATACATGATTTGAGACTTTGAACTTAGCAATGCGAAATTGAATCAATACGAAAAAAAAAATGCTATTCGTATGTATTCTGGAGACGGAAATTCCTAATAGTCGTACGTGCCTCAATTGCTTCTTAATGATGAACGTCATCAAGCTATCAAGAGAAATGTGTACTGCGATAAATACCTAAGCGAACATTGCATCACGAAAAAATCGCCAAGGTCCTGGAAAGCAAAGTGCAACAGGAATACGTGTGGGTTTTAGTCAGTAAAAGTCTGACAGTTCCTCTCGTTCCACCCGGGGCGGGAGAAGTTATTTAATAATCTCCCACCCTAAAAATAAATGGTCACACCTGTAATGTATGGACGAAGATGTGTATAGTGTGGCCTCACGTTATTGGTTACGATAAAAAAGGACCTGCATTGGCGAATCTAGTATAATTTGGGGGCTGAGGTGGGGGGCAACTCTAACCCAGATCCTGGGGCTTTGATGGAACACCTAGACATGCTCCAGTTTTGTCGAGGGTTAATGAAGCTACAGAAAATTCATCTCCGTATCCGAGTGTGCCACTAAAATGACTGATTTTTGAGTGAAGTTTTATTTTTATTATGGATAAGTTCGCTTTTGACCAATATCTCACTTGATGGTAAGCGATGATATGGCTGACGATGGAGTACGCTTGCCTAGAAGTAACCTATTAGAAGTTGTCAATGTTTTGGCGTCCATCTTAAAATTTCAAATCGGTAACCCAACATCCTGTGATGGGCGTTAGATCATACTGGGGTTAGCGTGGGCCACACCCTCCCCCCTCTATATACGCATTGAGAACCTCATTACCTGCAACATTCCCATTTACGTTTCTCTTTGTTAACATGACGGTCACAGTGATGAGTATCAAGTTAGTCGGTTATCACACGCGTGAATGCGCGTTTTAACGATGCTTGTAAGTACCTCCGTTTATGTAGAAACCACGCACAGTCCAACACCGAAAATGTATCCACGCGCGTTCATCCAGATCACGCGCCTACATGCGGAGAAACATACACTCAGCGCGTGGGTGCGGGCCGACACGCAAGGTATGGCACACTGAGTCTCGTAGTACCGTGCGTGATTTTGTATGAAATGAGTGCGTACCTGCGTGAATTTACAATACGCACCTACGCGCGTGAGTGCGTAAAAAACCCGCACGATGATGCAGATCTGCACTCCCGCAAGTACGCGCGTAGGTACGTTGACACGCAACATGCAGCGTGATGCGTGACAGTGTGATAATCGCCTTAGGGTATGCGGTATAACATAACATTATTATGGTCATTATTTTGACGAACCTGTGATTATGGGTGTCCAATACCCCGGATACATCAGTCGGTGTGTATACATTTTCTTTATTAAAGTTACTACTATGTTGTTTCAGGCGTACCAGGACAGGATAAAGGAAGAAGAGCAGAAAGAAGCGGAGACGGCACGACTGGAAGAGATCCTCAACATGTGCGCAGAGTATGAAAGGCAGATCGCTTCAGGTAGGCGAAGTATAGACAAAATAATAGCAACTTTATTTAATCCATTAAAACCTTATAAACAAAGTTAAGACTTAGAAATATAAGTAGACTTGCTTTTTGTCCGCCATTTCACCTGCGTACATAAAATGTAGCCTATGTCACTCAGGAATAAAGAAGCTATCTATCGGTGAAAAAATTTAGCAATCGAACCAAAACTTCTAGAGATTATCTCCTACAAACAAAAAAACAAACTATCTCTTTATTATATTACAAACTTCTAAGTTAACGAATAAAAAAGATACGACCGTTTATGTCGCAAAAAAACGTATATTTTGATTCTCTCAAAGATCGGAATCCGTAGAATACTTCCCGTTGACCCAGAATCCTGAAATTTGGCACAAAGCAAGGTCTTATAGCACAAGTATAGGAAAATCTTTTTACCGTTACCTAAAAAAAAAAATGCAATTCGGAAAAATCTTCGAGACCTCCATTCGGGAATTGTAGTTTGCACGGAACCCTCAGTGCGCGAGTCCGTCTCGCACTTGCCCAGTTTTTTAAATTTGTGTGACAGAGTGTACTAAATACACCTCCGTCACACTTTTTTGTACTGATCATTTGTCGATAAAAAACCGGCCAAGTGCGAGTCTTACTCGCCCATGAAGGGTTCCGTAGCAGCAAGTAACATAATATAAAAGTTCTTGTAATGTGTTGTAACTTTGATCGATGTTTTGATAATAGTGTATTTTTTTCGATTTATGATGCATTAAAAAAAAAAACTACTTACTAGATTTCGTTCAAACCAATTTTCGTTGGTAGTTTTTATAGTAATGTACATCATATATTTTTATTAGTTTTATCATTCTCTTATTTTAGAAGTTAGAGGTTAGAGGGGGTTTAGTTAGAGGGGGGGGGACACACATTTTACCACTTTGGAAGTGTCTCTCGCGCAAACTATTCAGTTTAGAAAAAAATGATATTATAAACCTCAGTATGATTTTTGAAGACCTATCCATAGATACCCCACACGCATGGGTTTGATGAAAAAAAACATTTTGAGATTCAGTTCTATGTATGAAAATCTTAATGCTGTTCACAGAATACATCTACTTACAAAGTTTTAACAGTATAGCTCTTATAGTTTCGGGAAAAAGTGGCTGTGACATACGGACGGACAGACAGACAGACAGACAGACAGACATGACGAATCTATAAGAGTTCCGTTTTTTGCCATTTGGCTACGGAACCCTAAAAAGAAGAACGTCCCATATGATAACGAATACGCTAGATGCGTAAGAAGCTATGCGTCCGGTCTTGGTCTACTAAAGTATAGTAGATCTAATCGACCCTAGTAATGATTTATATCTTACCTACTCTTGTCATAACTAACTTAACGTGAACGATAGGTACTACATTAGCTCCCTTCTCACGCTCTTGACCAAGAAACCTTCACATTGGTTCACATGTTCAAGGTTTTCAATCCTACTGTCGTGTGTTTAATATTAAATTACTTTATAATATCAGTTTTCTTACAATCTTGTATGTGTATATAATTTGTTGACAAGTGGTCTAATTCTAACTTCGGTATGCAAAATGGAATTATCACAATGTTTCTAAATTGAAGACTTGAATGATTGAACTAATCTGAATTAACACTTCTTATTTTATTTTTCTGTTCATGTCACTTTATACGAACTTTATCTGTCGATATTATGGGCTTTGTTTTTGATTCCCCCTGCTCTGCGTGGAGCGAGAGGAGATTCATACTTTTACTGACAAAAACCGACCTGCGTTCCTTTAGTTGCCCTTTGCATTCCAATATTCGAATAATATGTGAAATATTTTTCAGAGCTTTTCGAATATTGTTCGAATATTCGAAAATCAAAACTATCGAATATTTGCAATCCCTAATTCCAGGGCTACGGTAACTGTTTCGAACGGTCACGCAGCCCTTGAAGCTCTTAACTTACCTAATATATATTTTTAATGTTCCAGGTATCCCAATAACCCCGACAGAGAAGAGGCCACATAACAAGATCATCACGAACGGCTCACTGCCGCGCAGCGTAGCCCTCAACAACCCCAATTTTGTGCAGACCAGCGATGGTTATTATAAGTAAGTAGAACAGAATTTATTCGGCCGGGTCGAAGCCTACTGGGTCCAGGGTTATCCGAAAGGGCGCTCGAGCCCCGGTATGAATGCTAGAAGGAACGGGTTGGGTTTTTTAGTCAGTAAGAGTCTGAAACTATCTCCCGCTCCGCCCAAGAGCGGGGGTTGTCATAGGGTGATTTTTTTGTTCGTCAAGTCGTGGAGCTCCTTAGTAGTCCTAAGTTGAGCTTTTCGAATACTGACAAATGCTTACACTGATTGGACAGGTCTACTCAAATCTGTATGGTTCTTTCTTCAAAAGTCCATCTCAGACAAATCTGCATTGTTCTCATGTGATTTGACCATTACATATTTACTGTATGGACTTTAAAAGAGACTTTGACCCCTGAGTTTGTTTCGGTGTTTCTTCTCAGGGTAGTCAGATAGGAAACACCGGCCTCATTTAGCATAAACTGACGAAAAAAAAAATGACGTGTAAAAGTGTTTTTTAAACCTATTTACAAAATAAATATCATTTATCATTTACCTTCGAAAACAAAAAACCCAGGCAATACAGTTTATAGGCAACAACACGGGCATTCTCTACCAGTCCAACTTGAGTGGCGGAGAGACAAAAAGACATCATCCTTGTAACTTCTTTCTAACTTTGGGCAGTTTAACCATATGCATGACAACATTTTACATTACTCAACTGCCGATCTGACTTAGCCCTAGCCTAAAATGAACAGATGCCTAAACCATCGTCAGTATCGTTCAACTACCACTTATATTAAAAAAAGTGCCTGCTAATGGTCTATCTATACATATAAATAAAATTGGAGTGTCTGTTTGTAATATTGAAGTAACTGCTTTTACTACATGCATATGAATATATTTATATACGATACATACAGCAAAATGTCGACCACATCATCGCTTACCATCAGGTGAGATAGTGGTCAAACGCAAGCCTATCATTAATAAAAAAAAATAACATTTTTTACAATTTTTGTCTGTCTATTTGTCCGGGCTAATCTTTGAAATGGCTGGACCGATTTTGACGGGACTTTTTTTGGCAGGTAGCTCATGTAATAAGGAGTAACACAGGCTACTTTTATTTTAGAAAAAATAAATATAAAATGCTGTTGTCCCACGCGAACGAAGTCGCGGGCACAGCTAGTTTGTAATAAATGTTTTTGATTTTTGATTACTTTGTATTTGCCTCAAAAATTTGCTATAAAATTCTAAAATTATTTATTTTTGTTACAGGTTCGATACTAGTCATAACAAAAGCTCCCCAATGAGCCAATCTCTTCCTATACAAAGGAATCTCTCTAGCTACGAGAACTTCGAATCATCCACCCCCACGGAACTCACCCCCGAGGTCGTCATCCCCCAAAACAACTACGAAAACATAGGCAGGATGGACGAGATAGGCATCCCTGTCTTCGACGACCCATCCCCCAGAATGCACGATTTGTCTAGTCCGATTATGATAAGGAAACTTCACAACCAAAGCGGGGATCGTGGTCCGACCCTATCCTCCCCTATAGGCAGCCCTTACGAAAACGTTTACTATAGAAATAATGTAGTATATGGGAATTTAAAACCTAAGTCTCCGAACACGCAGAGTCCTAGAACGAGAATTAAGACTACATTCGCTCATAAAAACCTTCCATCACCTCAGTATTTTATATTCCCAACCCCCCCTCCAGTAGATAATTCTAAAAAACCAAACTTCGACCCCGAAAACAAAAGCACAGATACTGACCGACCAAAATTCGACGGAATTGAAAAACAATTAAGTCTGGAAGAAGAAATACCAATGATAGATGATGATTTAACAAATGACTTGGAATTCAGATATTCCAAAGTACTTAATGATGATAAAAAGGAAGATACTCCTGAAAAGAGTCCAGAAGTAATCTTGACTAAGAACCAAAGCTTCGATGACATGAAGAAAGAGCTGATGGCTGATATTCCAGAGCTAGAAGAATTTGAGAAAGACTTAAAAGAGAATAAAAGAGAAAAGATAATCAAGAATATTACAGAAGATATGAAGAAGATTGATATTGAAGCTGATTCTTTGGACAGTACGGTTTTAGATGACAATGTAAATGAGTTGAAAAGTAAATATGAGAAGTTAAAAGAAGATCGAAAGAAGTTGGTGACGGAAATACATGAAATTAAATGTAAGATGTCTGAAATTAGGATGCAGGAAGATGATATCTTGAGAGAGGTAAGTTAATTTGCAGGCTAAGAGTGTTATATTAAAGTCGTAATGTATGTTTGTTGATCCTGAATGGCTGAACAGATTTGATTATCTAAAACCTGGCCAGATCAAGCCCTGGATTATACATATAAATAAAATAGAAGTGTTTTTTATATTTATATTTGTTTAGATGCATAATTATGAAAGCACGCCCATAACTGTCTGGCTGTCTGTCGGTCTATATGTCTGTTTGTTCCGGCTAATTTTCCTGAAATGTTGACCCGATTTAATGAATGCTCATAAAACTGTTTTACGAGTGTGTTGCGAACAATGTCGCGACCACAAGCGAGTATGAGATGATAGGCAGATTTCTGCAATTTTTCTCAAAATAAGCCATTTCATAACAATATAAATCAACACAATATACATGCAATTCAATAATTTATCAATAATTTTATCAATGTTTCAATAATTTATATATGAGTAATCCAATGTATTTAATTTGATTTATTCATTATGCTATAACAAATTTAATTAAATCAATCATGTTAATATGGGTTAGTTAATGCCTGAAATAAATTATAATTAACACTACAAAACGTAGCAAAACTTTTTCACCAATAACACATCACAATTTTTACAGTTGGAAATGGAAAAAGCTCTTATCAAAGGAGAATACGACTCAGAGATAGCGATCCTGAACATAGAACAGAAGAAGAAGATGGACCTGGTGGACAGCGCCAAGAGGATAGAGGAGGAGATCCGACAGCTGAAGGAGAAGCAAGAGACGCGCCAGAATGAGATGAGAGATCGAGTGGAGATCGCTACCTTAAAAGTTGAGAGGTAGGTTTTTTTTTGCTGCGATCCCACCTGATGGTAAGCAGTGATACAATCGTTGATGATGAGGCGCACTAGTTTATTAAGAGTCTATTGACTCTATCCTTAAAGACACCCAAATTATAATCGGATGGGAAGACCGCAGCAGGCAATTTGTTCCAGTCCTTTCTATGTACGCGGTATAAACGACGAGGCGAAACGCTTAGTCCGGACCGTAGAAGTTTCAACAACGTAAGGGTCGCAACACGCCGCGCGTTGGGTTTTCTGCTGGTAGAAATGAGATGACGGAATGGAGTCATGCAATTTTTTGCCTGCCTTTATTTGATATTTATTGCCCAAATATTGAAAAGGTGTCCCTCGAGGTACATTCTAAGTAAAACTACTCACATGTTTCTATTTCTTAGGGTCTAAACAGACGGACTGCATTTCAACTGCAATCCAACTGCAAATTGCAGTTTGAATGCAGTTGACACGACTGCAATAGAACTGCAAACCAAACGTGCGGTCCGATTGCAGTCGTGTCAACTGCACTTAAACTGCAATTTGTTGTTGGATTCTTAAATGTTCTGGCACCTTATGTTATAACATCTCGAATAGAAATAGTAAAAAAGTTAACATCATAAGCAAACCTATGATTAATGATCCTCTTTTTGTATCCAGGATTGAGAAAGACTGGAAGGAGAACACAGCCACGCTTGAAGAGTTACAGAACGCGCAGGACATTCTCGACAACGAGACCAAGATCTTTGAGGACCTGGAGTTCCAGCATCTTGAGGAGGAGTCTGAATTGTAAGTAGGATTATTAACAAAACACTTACATATAAATAATTTGGAACCAAGACGAAGTCTACAATAGTTAAGAAGCTGTGTTGGTCGCAAGTTCAAAGCTACCCAGGTGCGTTACTTTGTGAAGTTTGTTTCATCACCACTGTTCTCAAAACGATGAAAGAAAACATAGAACAGAATAAAATGGAATAGAATAGCATTTATTCGGCGCAAGCAACACAATATACAACAACATAAAATAATAATAAAAAAAAAAGTACAAACATACAATACAGTTGCTGTGACTGGGCCTAAACCGAAAGGGTCACCAACTCAGCAATTGCTGGGCGTCAAACACCCAGCGCTGATTTTCAGCTGGCACCCCGCAGTGACGCACGGATGATGGTTAATAAAATCAAACATCGTCGGGAAGCCGGCTTGTCCTAGAACCCAGTTTCCTCACGTTATTTTCTTTCACCGTTTCGAGGGCACTCGTAATGAAATAAATTACACAAATTATTGCATCTGGCTGGGTTTGAATTCGCGACCTACAACTCGTAAATCGAGACCATTACCACTCGGCCACCACTTTCACCAAAACAACATAAAATATCTTAATTTTAATTATGTTTTCTTCTCCTCAGATTATCAAACAGAGAAGACATCCAAAACGAAATCATCCTACTAACAAAGAAGATAGAAGCGCAAAAAACTCGAATCCTAACGCTAAAATCAGAAGCTAACAACAACCTAACATCAGCACTCGACGAAACGAAGATACTACACGCTGAATACGTAAGATTACTAAACTTAGTCGAAGAATTAACGGGGAAAGTGCAAACAGTAGAAAAAGAACTAAAACCTATAGTAGCTAAACTCAATGATATAGAAAGAACTCAATCACCAGATAGTGCATTCTACACAGACCAGACAAGAGCTAAATCAGGCGAATTCGGGTATTCCCCGCAAAGTTCTGATAGCGACGACATTGACTTGAAACTGTCAACCTTCGAAGATCATACAAAACATTTAAAAGACAAGTTCAACTCTATAGACCAAATGTCACAGTCTATGACTGTAGATATAGAAAGAAGAGTCATAACAGACATTGTAGATCACGATGAGAGATTTAGTGAAAGTCCGTCTAAATCATCAACGTCTTCCAAAGAGAAGAAAGGCTTTTGGGAAAGGAACTTTGATTCCTTAAAGAGAAAGAGTAAAAAACCAAAATCACCTGAAAAAGTTGATATCATGTCTCAAAGTTTGAACGAAAACCTTTTCTATAACGATAATATAGAAACCGATGTTAGTCTCGACAAGTTCAATAGTTTAAGACATTCCAAAAAGAAAGATAAACATCCAGGACCTGTTAAAAGCAACTCCTCATCAAAAATACCGACGTTCGCTGCTCTAGGAAAGATAATGAAGAAAGATTCTTTCACAAAGAAATCTAGAGAGAACAGTATCAAAAATGACGAATCAGACAAAGAGAACAATTCTAAAAATCGATATATAAAAAACACAAAATGTATGAGTGTTGACAATAAATATGTTAAAGCCAAATCTCTATCGCCTGACAAAAAAGAAGAAGATATTCAAGAAGAGACAGATATCGATAATAATGAGCCAAAAACTAAGGTTACATTCGAAAATACGTCCCCAAAAGAAGCCACAGTACAGTCAGCAAAAATACTCCATCGGAAAAGCTGTGGTGACGAACCTAGTATAAAAGAGTTTAACAAAATCACCGATACTAACAAAGTGCCGTCCCAAGACGATATCGATAGAATTTCTAAGGTTACGATAGATGCACCGATACTGCCAAGCGATACAGATATGAACTCTTTGGGGAAACGGACGCTGGACAGCCTGATGGAGGTCGAGAGGAAGAGGATGGAGATGTTGGAGGAACAAGGTATGTACATCTTTTTTTTTTTACATTTGACCATGGCAGTTGAGAGTTTGTCATGCTCACTCTAATATCTCGCTGTTGGTGGCACGTGTTATTGGGTCATTCAGTTCCCTTAAGTGTGGTTGAGCTGAGTGGGGCTGATGCACGCGTCATGCTCGTGAACGGATGCCGTCAGTTGAGACTGGTCATCTCTTAGCTGCCAGTGGCTTAATTCAGTTTGTATCTTTTAATTATTTTTTATTTTTATTTTATTATCTACATTGTGCTTACACAATAGAAGCAACATGAAAATTTGTAACCAAGCATTATATTTATAACACATAATATGATTTAAAAGAGTGTCCATGGAGTTTCTTGCACGTTCTTCTCCATAGAGACCTACTCTTTGGAACGTGCAATTTAGCTTCACTTTTCTTGGACTGACCGACATTTGACTATTCAAAAGTGCCTGCAAATGGTCTATTTGAAATAAATGATTTTGATTTTGATTTTGTAGGCATTTGTTAATTTGAAGATTTCTTAGGGCACCCTGCAAAGATGCAATAAAAATTATGTGAATGATTTACAGCATTACAGTCATAGTCCTAACTAATATTATAAATGTGAAAGTGTGGATGTTTGGATGTTTGTTACTTAATCACGCAAAAACGGTTGAACGGATTTGTATGAAATTTGGCATGCATATAGCCTTTGACATGGAAAAGAACATAGGCTACCTTTTATCCCGATTCCTTAAGTACCTAATGCCACGCGGGCGAAGCCGCCGGCAAAAGCTAGTAAGAAATAATAAACAGGGTTATTTATAAGACACTGGCAACGTGGCTACCTCTCAGAACTATGTTAAGAACATCATAAACAACAACTTTTGTTCTATGATTACATTGGATTCATAAGATTTTCATTCAAAAATGAAAATATTTAAATTGAACATTCGCGATAGTACAATAGCGGAGGGATCGGGTGGCGGGGATGCTTGATGCGCTTGCGTCGCGTCATACAGACGTAGATAGCAAAATACAGAGTTGAAATGTGTTAGATAGAACAATGAAGTCTTGAAGGCTTGTTTTTGGTAAATGAATTATGTTTTGTAAAAAGTCGTAGAAGAAAAATTGTTGTTTATGATGTTAAAAATACAGGCCTGTAACGTTATTACTATTTTGCATGACTTACCAAGAAATATAAAAAAAAAAACTATGAAGTTATATCTACACTGCATTAAATATGTTTTTCCATTTTAGGATGCCAAGTAATCGAAAACGAACGCGAAAAAATATCGGAGCTTAAACGTCGAGTACAGGACGAGACGAAGAAGCTCTGGGACCAGAAGTATCGTACGGAGCAGAGGAAGTCGCTCGAGGAGCAGTGCCACAGTCTACCGCCTCTGCTGCCGCGGGAAGACGACAAGGCGTACGACAGGAGTGTCATGGAGGATTCCAGTCTCATTGATGACAGCTTTATGGCGAATTCTAGCATGTTTGAGGAGAGGTGAGTCACTTTTTATTAATATTTATAATAATCATACACCCCACTCACCACCGCCGTTCATTGTGGCGACAATTGAGGGAGGCCTATGTACAACAGTGTCTGTGTTTCCTGATGGCTACAAACCGAGAATCTTTAAGTCAAGAGTGAATAAGTTACTTCTAGGTAAGCGCGTTCCATCTTCGACCGCATCGTCGCTTTCCATCAGGTGAGATAGCAGTCAAGCGCGAACCTATCAACAATAAAAAAATAATGGTAATAATATTCCACAACATTCACACAACGCCATCTAGTCGCTATCAGTTATGGGTACTAGACAACTGATAAACGTACTTATATATTTCTAAATACATACATATTATAGATAAATTACACCCAGACACAGAACAAATGACCATGCTCATCACATAAACATTTGTCCTGGGTGGGAATCGAACCCACGACCTCCGGCATAGCAGGGCCACTAACCACTAGACCAACAGGCCAGTCACTGATGTAGCGACATCACATTGATAAACAAAACTTTCATGAACACTCACAAACCAGCTTACTCACACGAGAGTGATTCAAATCAGTACACTAGTCACTGATAAGCAGTCGTACCGCGATAGTGGACGCAGGCGGTCGTATGCGTCCTGGACGGAACACACGATAATATAGCCATGTTTAGTGATCTGTAGTGACAAATACACAACATAATAACCTCAATACCTGAAAGTAGTATGTTCAGAACCGATTTTATGAGAAACATTCTTTTAAAGTCATTGAAATTGTCCACAATGGATGTAGAAGTTTTTAATGTCCTATTAGCGATACCTAATTGTAGTGAAGCAAAAGTTTTATATTCTTTTATAGATTTAAGAAAGTATTCTTTGCGATTATATCGTAGACTAGCTGTGCCCGCGATTTCTTTCGCGAGGACTACAGGATTTTGAATTTATTTTTTTTCTAGTAGCCTATGTTACTCCTTATTACATCAGCTACCTGCCAAAAAAAGTCCCGTCAAAATCGGTCCAGCCATTTCAGAGATTAGCCCGGACAAACAGACAGACAGACAAAAATTGTATAAAATGTTATTTTGGTTTATACCGTAAATATATTCATATGCATGTAGTAAAAAACAGTTATTTCAATATTCCAAACAGACACTCCAATTTAATTTATATGTACATATGTATAAATATAGTAGGTACGATGGGACTGACACCGTCGCATTATTGTACGATAATCCCATAAAAAAAAACGATAACAGCTACTTTTAAAATAGGTTGGCCAGACGAGTGTTATGTCTGGAGGGTAACTGCCTAATAGATGATTTTTGGGTTATTCATGTTCAAATCGCGCGGAGAACGATGCAGGATTAGTTCTTATGTGGCGCCATAGATGTCGCAACATGTATAATAAAAAAAAACATTTTCTGAATTAACTCAAAAGCTGGGGAGCAGTGGTGGCCGAGTGGTAACGACCCCGGCTTATGAGTTGTAGATCGCAGGTTCAAGCCCAGCCAGGCGCTTTGTGTAATTTATTTCATCACCACTGCTCTCAAAACAGCGAAGGTAAACACGTGAGGAAACCGGCATGTCCTAGAACCGTAAATTCGAAGACATGTGACATTCACGACCCGCACTGGGGTGGATTACGGCCCATTCTCTTTCCTAGAGAGGAGGCATGAGTCCCAACAATGGGAACATTAAAAAGGCTAATTATGCTAACTCGAAACTAGGAATTCTCTAAATACTGTGCTAATAATTATGAAGAATGGCGTAAAAAAACTAATTTTTAACATTAATTAAAGCAAATGAAATAGTTTATAACTTCTTTCTAACATGAATGCAGGAACCTGCGTAACTGTAAAACCGTGCAGTGATAAGAAATGAAAACAATGGTTTTTGTGTAACTTGTTAAGCAAATAACCTGTTAGCTGACTCACGGGTTATGTCTTAACACTTAATACTCGTACAAAAAATCCGTAAGCAAAACTAAGTAACTTTATCAAAGTGTTCCCTCGGGCCCTGGAACAATGACAAAGAAGGAACAGGAGTGGGTTTTTAGTCAATAAAAGTCTGACACGCCCTCCCGCTCCGCCCAAAGGCGGGAGGTGTCGTTGGATGATTTTCCCACCTATAAAAAAAAGTAAGTTTATCAAATCTGTTGGAAAGAGAAAATGTATCATATTTATCTTCGAACTCGTTCACCACCCATCCACATTAATTATAACTACTACTAAAGTTAAAATAGTTCATCAACTCTGTATCTATGGAACCATTTATAATTTTGAGTAGTAGAAGTATGGATCCGCTAAACTTTTAAGCTGACCATCTTATAGTGCCGAAAAGTGCTTTAAAACACTGACTTTCTGGAGCCTACTCCTCGGTAACGGCCAGGTTAAAAGGTTTGAAAAAAATATATCTTTATTATAGATTCATGAACAACATTATCAACATTTGATTTTTTCGTGCGATTAATACTTTTGTCTAAAAAAAATGTTACATACAACAACATCACATTCGCAACTTTTCCCTACTCCTTTCGAAACGGCTTGGATCTTTAGAAGCGTTTTTACACATAAAAATTGGTAGTTAAATATTCTTCTAAGTGAACATTGCATATGTGAATCAATCAATATTTCGCATGCATTTAAAAGTCAGCGGGGCTCTGTCCGGGCGCAGCTGGCCGCAAACAAATGCACAGATAGTCGTACTGTCGCCTAGACGGGTACGAAAGTAGTGACCATTTAATTTCGGCCAGATCGTTCAAGGGACTATCAGCCTTGACCTTATCTTTATACTTATGTACCTAACAAAACGGGCCTGAACAGATTCCACATTATGAGTTTAACTAGAGTAATAGAGAGACCAAATATAATTATAATAATAATATTCCACAACTATCACACAACGCCGTCTAGTCTTGGGACTAAGCAGAGCTTGTGTATTTGTATATTTCTAAATACATACATATTATAGATAAATTACACCCAGACAAAGAACAAATGATCATGCTGATCACAAACATTTGTTCTGGGTGGGAACCGGATCCACGACCTTCGGCATAGCAGTCAGGGCCACTAACCACTAGACCAACAGGCCAGTCAAAAATACACATGTATACTTTTTTAGTAACAGGCGTTTAGAACAGATGGTCGTTGGGGCCGAAAAGTTCTGGAATGGTGACCACGTACCGGAAGACGTAGCGTTGGGAGGCCTCCTATAAGGTGGACCGATGACCTGGTAAGGATTGCGGGAACCCGATGGATGCGAGACGCACAGGACCGCTCATTGTGGCGACACTTGGGGGAGGCCCTTGTCCAAGCGGACGTCTTTCAGCTGAAATGGTGATGATGATGATGAACCGGCGTTTCATCCCTCCTCTACAAAGACAAACGATGTCTCTTAATCTAAAAACTGAAAATAATAATTCTCTATTTGCAAATAAAGAGATGGTTACAATTCCTAATTGTTCTGCATTCCCCTAATTGTTTAAATTTTAGCATGACATCAGTAGTCTGTGCTCACAATAGACTGATGTCATCCGCTCTCATGATTCATTTCACTTCATAGATATTATCTGTGAGATAATAGACAATGACAATACTTGTGAAAGAATTCCGCATAAGTTATTGTAGTACAAGAGGTTTATGTGATTTTTTTTTAAACTCGGAATTTATCTAATGACTTCTCTCGCTCTAGAGTGGAGCGTCCTTCAGTTGCCTTTTGCGTCCCGGGACCACGGAGAACCCTTTCAGATGTCGACCCATAACCCGCACTGGGCCTGCGTGGTGGATAATGGCCCATTTTCTCGTCGAACTCGTTCCAGTTCATCATCGTTCACAGCCCGACTTCGCCCATTGCTGAGTATATTTTTGGTTTTTGATAGGTAAAAATCATCCAAATGACATGCCCCGCTCTTGGGCGGAGCAGGAGATAGTGGCAGACTCTTACTGACTAAAACACCCACCCCGTTCCTTCTTGCCTTTCATACCGGGGCTGAGCTACCTTTCGAAACTAACACTCCACTATGGCATTGATCAGTCCTCTGACCCCAAAATAACCTCAATAACTTTTTTTTGCCAATTTCTAGTGACGAATCCATTGCGCAGCCGTAGTAATAATACTTTTCTTAGAAAAAACAAATAAATTGTGCTTGTTACAGTAACCATAAGGCGAATGAATCAACTGTTAAAAGAAACATTCGGTTCTCAGTACCTACTCGTAATGCCGATTTATTGAATAGCAATATATTTTACGTTTCAAAACAAAACTATTCATCGTTATTCTATCGATGTTTGAATTGTTTATGATAGATTTATTAGGTGGTTGAGCCACTTCCTATTCATTCTAAGATATAACATAACATCCATTGAATAAGAGCAGTGTTGGCCGAATGGTAACGTCCCCGACTTACGATTTGTAGGTCTCTGGGTTAAATCCAGCCATTCATCGTTATCATAATCAGCCTTTTGAATGTTCCCACTGCTGGGACTCAGGCCTCCTCTCTACTAGAGGGAATGGGCCGTAATCCACCACGCGGGCCCAGGGGTTGGAGGACCTAAAAAACGCCACTAACTCTATAAACGTGGGAAAAGAAAACTATCGATTTGAGAGAAAGAAGAAGAAGCTAGTTATATTTCCCATGGGTTAATTTTCTCCTATGCCGCGAGCTAAACCGCAGCAGCAGCTAGTAATCTATATACTTATATATAAATGAATCCCTATTTCCCTTGGTCACGCCATCACGCGTAAACGGCTGGACCGATTTCGCTAATTCTGTTTTTGTTTTGTTTGTTATTGTGAGGCTTAGAGCATAAACCAATAACAAACAAAATAAAAAAGGTTTAATGCTCTAAGTTGTGACGAGAAGGTTTTTATGGAAAAAAAAAATGAGTATTAGGGTAGTGTAGAGGAGAGTGGAGTAGGGTACTGTAGGGTAGAGTACAATTGGCTAGTGTAGGATAGAGTAGGGTAGTGTAGGGTAGAGTAGAGTACTATAGGGTAGAGTAGAGTACTATAGGGTAGAGTAGAATAGGCTAGTGTAGGGTAGAGTAGGGTAGAGTAGAGTAGGCTAGTGTAGGGTAGTGTAGGGTAGAGTAGGGTATACTCATAGTAGGGTGGAGTAGGGAAGAGTGGGAGCGAAGCCGCGAACAAAAGCTATTTCATGAAATAAACCATTCTACTTAATAAAGTTTCCTGCATTAGTAGTGCAAACACTGTCAGTGTATCTAGATAGTGTAGCCCGGTTGCCTATTTAGTTATCTATGTCAATAGGTCTACGATAGCGGGTGATAACGGATCTATGTGGTGATAACAGCACAGTGCATTAATAGTGATTTTATGTACCAATGAAGTGGTGAGGTTTTTCTGTGTCTTTATCATTCATTAAGAAAACAAGGTTCTTATATCGTCAGCCTCCCCACTAACTTATATCTCGTACTGCCACCAAGGCGGCAGTACGAGTATGTGTCCATTTACGCCTTAATAAATCGAAAGTATAAAACGTACCAACATAGTGTAACGTCTTTCACAACATCCTACCATCCCGTCCCGCGAGTGCTCCCTACTATAATTATAATTAATTAAACAATAACTATCGACCTCTTGGCATTACAATCACAGCTAACTGCGTCGGTATGCTACACGATACTTATTTAGGACGTACTTTATATACAGCATGATCATTTGATGATATCGTTATATATTAAAAGTATATTAAAATTTGATTTGAAACTATATTAAAGTTAAATATTAAAACTATATTAAAATTACATATTGATAGGTTTCGTTTTTTTTTTTGTTGTTTTTTTTTTATTGTGGTGTAAGTACAATGAAGATTATAATAATAATTAAAACTATATTAAAATTAAATATTAAACAAAATTATTCAAAATAAAATCAGAATAATATAATAAAGACGAAAGATTATGAGTGCGTGTGTGATAGTGTGTGTACGTTTATTACTTCTCACTCTCGAACGAATTTCGATGACACTACACGATCTTTTTATCCCGAGACTATGTTCACTGGTGATAATTTTCTACAACGCGAGCGAAGCCGCTGGCAGCAGCTAGTACTTAGATATATAAAAAAAATATATTTAATATTTTCAAGTATTTATTGGAATAATAGGAAGTCGTAAAAATTCAAAGGTGTGTATGGTGACGCATGACGAAGCCTATTGGGGCCAAGAGTCTGCTTCTAAAAAGCTCGGCCCCGGTATGAAAGGCAACGAAGGAACGGGGTGGGTTTTTTAGTCAGCAAAAGTCTGACACTATCTCCCGCTCCGCCCAAAGGCGAGAGAAGCCATCTAGATGATTTTTACCTACCATAAAAAAAACATCTAAAATTCCTTATTTACTTATTTATTCCTTAATTATTACTAACATAATTCTCGACATAATCCTCTCACTTTTATCGACAAATACCGGTAAAAACAAGATTATATTTATAGAGATTTATCAAGCGAACATACTGATAACGTAATCAGACGCTTGAAATTCTGAGATATCGGACGATGTGGGTTATGGGCTTATGGGTTCTATCGATTTATTGCACAGGCCTTTTTGTAAAGTTAGTTGGTGCAGATGAGAAAAAAAAAACATCAAAAACAAAATGTTTTTAAATTTATACTTACTAAAATTTTTCATGCCTGAATAGTTGCCGTAAAAAATGTAATTAGTCCGTCTTTTAGATTATTCAAAAATATGGGACACGTATTTTTTTATTTGTAAATTAAACCATTTGTTTAATCGAAAAAAGAAAAAATACGTGTCCAATATTTTTTTATAATCTAAAATACGGACTAAATAAAATGTAATTATTTTGACCCTGGAAACTAGCCTATTGCAAGAACTCTATTTTTTTTTAATATTCTGGTTTTTTTCCAATATTTACTTACATTGTGCCAACATAATTGAAGCGATAAAAAATATGTAGGTAACCAAGATTTTTCTAACTCATAACATGATTTAAAAATGTAGTCATTGAGTTTCTTGCACGTTCTTCTCCCTAGAGATCTACGCTTTGGAACGTGCAATTTAGCTTTACTGTGTTTGTCTTAAATGTATCGATCGCGTTAACGTAAAACAAACACCCACTAGGCACTCTGAAGATTATTTTTTTAGTCTCGGCAATCAAAAAGATATAGTCGTGCAATATGTGCAGTACAGGAGTAATAAAATTGAAATAAAACACCTAATCAAAATCAAATACGAACATTAAAAAGTCATTTTGATTTCCTGCTTCTGAAAGATCTAAATCACTTTACACTCGAATTTTCTTCTTCTTCTTTATAAATCTCTCCTAAAACTTTCCTGTAATAAAAAAAACCGGCCAAGTGCGAGTCGGTCCCACGCACAAAGAGTTCCGTACCGTCCGTAGCAAAAAAACGACAAAAAAAAAACACGTTTGTCGTATAGTCGTAGGGGAGTCCCCTTAAATATTTATTTTATTCTGTTTTTAGTATTTGTTGTTATAGCAGCAACAGAAATTACATTATCTGTGAAAATTTTAACTGTCTAACTATTATGGTTCATGAGATACAGCCTGGTGACAGATGGACGGACAGCGGAGTATTAGTAATAGGGTCACGTTTTACCTTTTGCGCGGGTGCGGACTACGGAACCCTAAATTTAAAAATAAAGGTAGCTACATCGTTTATTTGATACTTTATATAGTGTAAACCGTCGCTGTTGACACACACGAGGTACTGAAATTAAAAACGTTAAACTTTTACCAAAATAGAAGCGAACGATCAAAGAGTAAGGATACTTATTTTTAACAGAACTGTCACTTGAATTAACATAAAGTAGTCGGGAGTGTTCCAAATGTTTTGATTGTTTGGTTATAATGGTGTTATTTGGATTGAAGCAAACATTATACAGCGATACAGATTTGAATAAATTATACGTGTATAATTGTATACGCCATACAAATGAGGGATGTAACGGAAGTGGAACTGAATTCGGAACCTGTCAGTGGCGTAGGCAAAGAAAAACTGGAGCTCCTTTTTGACGTGGGAAATCATCAAATAACTTCTTTTGCTCTGGGTGTAGCGGGAGGGAATGCCAGACTTTTACTGACATAAATGTGTCCATAATTAGTGTGGCGTCTTATGTTATTTAGATTTTGAAGGTGGAAGAATTTTTCGCTAGTTCAATAAGAGGTATGGCTCCCCCGAGGTTGGGAGCCCCGGGGCCCTGCCACGTCTTGTTTTTCGGTATGTACGCCACTGCTAACAGAAATTTTGTGAAAGAGATGTTTCCGAGTAACCCTTTGTATAACGGGGTTGTTGGGTTCTTTGACCTGGTGGTCCCAATACCACCTATAAAAATAATAGTAGAGGTTTGCGACCACAAATAAAATGAATACAGATTTTTAGTATCTGTACTTTAATACCTTTTTCTTTGTGGTCCCATAATACATATAAAAAAAAAATGTAGTTGGACGTCGGGACCGCGATCCCGGTCCATAAAACCTTACGACCCAATATTACCACGAGTCAAATATGTTATCTTTCACATATCAAACACGCTGTACATAACGTAAACTCATTGTGTCAACGCGTATTATAAACTTCCCTGCATCAATTGAGTCTAACAGATGTTTGCGATCGCGACTCCACGCGTCCACCGTTCTTTATTACGTACTCGGTAATATGTCGCGCACGGGCGACTCTACGTATTTATAAGGCAGTGTACGTGTGTGTTTGTTTTTAATAGAAATAGTGTTATTATTTTAAGCCGTGGTTCTTTGGACCGCGGTCCCTAATTCCACCAATTTTTTTTTTTTTTGTTGTTTGGAACCTCAAGTAAAAAGACATTAAAGTACAGTTACCAAAAAACTTTATTAGGGTTCCGTACTCAAAGAGTAAAACGGGACTCTATTACTAAGACTCCGCTGTCCGTCTATCCGTCCGTGTGTCACCAGGCTGTATCTCATGAACCGTGATAGACAGTTTAAGTTTTCACAGATGATGTATTTCTATTTCCGCTATAACATCAACACCACCAACCCCACGTTATCAAGCTTGTTTTTTGCGCGTTGGTCCGTAGCAAGCTTGAGTCTAGTGCGTGCGTATGGAATCCGTATGAAAAGCAGTACGTATTAGCTTTGGAGAAAGTACAAAAAGCATTCCTTAGGTTCCTTTACAAGCACTTGTACGGGTTCTATCCCTATTTGTATCCCACTAAATTCTTGTTGGGTTGCTTAAATTTCAACTCCTTGGAAGTAAGACGGTCACGCGATCAGATGACAGTTGTCTTTAAAATTCTTAGGGGTATTATTGATGATCCCGGCCTGCACAATGAAATATTCAATCTGTTCGTCCCAGACAATTATTGTCGTGGCAGAAAACATCGCTTACTGGCTGTTCCTACTTCCCGTACTATTGCACATTCCAAGTCGCCTATTCCGCGGACAGTAGCCGCCATTAACGCTCTCCTGAACTCAAACACAGGTTTTGATGTGTTTGCAGATGAATGGAAGGCGATAATGTTTAAATTTTTGTGAGAAGAATGCATGACTGAGTTAAAGAATTAGGTATAAGTTTAAATAGTGTAATTGGCTTCGGCCGTTCTATTTAATTAAATAAATAAATCGAATACTAAAAAAAATAGAATAAAATAAATATTTAAGTAATCAGACGTGCAACACGTGTGCTTCGGTCTAATGTAGTTCTAGCTTAAATGATGCTGTGAAAAGATAGTGAGCACAGTTTGTTAAAAAATATTAAACAGATAATACTTTATTAGTAAGAGCAACTAACAATGTTAGTCTTATGATTTATTTTTGGGTAAATTTTTAGTTTGTTTATAATTTTACGAAACAACACACCAGAAAAGGAGTAGCAGAGGTTTTAAATATACCCAAGTATCGCATCATGTTTATAAGTTTGATGTAAACGATTAACAAATTTTTATTTTTTTATTGTACCTACCTATTAAAAACTTAACATAGTACATAGTCATTATCTGGCTACCCGGCTAACAAAAAAATAACTTAAAAAAACCGGCCAAGTGCGAGTCGGACTCGCTCATGAAGGGTTCCATAGCAGCAAGTAGCATAATATAAAAGTTCTTGTAATGTGTTGTAACTTTGATCGATGTTTTAATAATAGTGTATTTTTTTCAGTTTATGACGCATTAAAAAAAAACTACTTACTAGATTTCGTTCAAACCAATTTTCGTTGGTAGTTTTTATAGTAATGTACATCATATATTTTTTTTAGTTTTATCATTCTCTTATTTTAGAAGTTAGAGGGGGGGACACACATTTTACCACTTTGGAAGTGTCTCTCGCGCAAACTATTCAGTTTAGAAAAAAATGACATTAGAAACCTCAGTATCATTTTTAAAGACCTATCTATAGATACCCCACACGTATGGGTTTGATGAAAAAAAATTTTTCGAGTTTCAGTTCTAAGTATGGGGACCCCCAAAATTTATTGCTTTTTTTCTATTTTTATATGATAATCTCAATGCGGTTCACAGAATACATCTATTTACAAAGTTTCAACAGTATAGCTCTTATAGATTCGGAAAAAAGTGGCTGTGACATACGGACGGACAGACAGACAGACAGACATGACGAATCTATAAGGGTTCCGTTTTTTGCCATTTGGCTACGGAACCCTAAAAAGGGGTTCAAGACCTAAACAAAAAAGTTATTTGACAATTCATATACAGTCACAAGCAGTAGGTAAGATATGTCGCCGGAAATAGCAAACGTTTAGATTGTAAATAAGTTTTTGCCTGCAGCTTCGCCCGCTTACATAAAATATAGCCATGTCACTCAAGAATAAAGCAACAAAAAATTTTAGCAATCAGTAGCCCGATTCACGCAACGAAAACCGTAACGATATCGTAGCGATTTAGTCGTTTAGACCATATCCGTATTTACATCTATCAATCGAGTTTGAACGACACCGATTTTAAAGTCATTTGAAATTCGTCGATTAAAAAAAAAACTGTATTACATTATCCTGATAGAATACTTATTAATGTAACTGGAAATAAGTCGATAGATCGAAAATACCGCTTTTGGATCGGACTTCGATCGAACGACTATAAAACTTCAACGATATTTGGCTTGTTTGATTTTACGTTAATCGTGCCTACTGACCAATATTTTCAGAGATTATTTTCTACAAATAAAAAAATAAACTTTACCTCTTTATAGTAGTAGTATACATAGATAAATCGTTTTTTTTTTTCATATCTAATATATCGAGAAAATTGAGTATAACAATCATACGGAATCAGTATTTTTACGGGTATAGATGAGTTTATTATAATAGAAATAAAGTTATTTATTTCAAATTTTTTTATAATGGTTATTTTAATTAAAATTGATATTCATTGGCACAGTTTGTATATCTTAACATCGGCCATTTAAGAAATATGTATACGACAATTGATTCTAAATTACCTATTAAATGGTTAGGTAATTAAGAGCCATTTTTATTACATTTATTTCTGGAATACCAAAGGTAAAAATTTATTAAAAGTGCGGTAACTTATTGTGATATTTCATTGCTCGTGACTGTACAAAGGCTAGCAAAATTAAAACGATTTTATTAATCCATTGTTAATTAGAAAACTAATTATTATTCCTAAGTCGCCTTAACCTACTAGAGGATAATAAGGTAACTCATTATAATACAAACGAAAGTTTCTAATGACGCCTGTCTGTCTGTGCAGACTAATTTCCAGACATACTTGATACATAAAATTTTCTCACTTTGAAATCAGAAATCATTGAATTGTCAAAATGTCGGTCATTCAATAAAGTGAAGCTAAATTGCACGTACCAAATCGTGGATCTCTATGGAGAAGAACGTGCAAGAAACTCAATAGACACTCTTTGATTCGCATTGATTTGCAAAATGATGTTTGTGTATTGTAGTTTTGTCAAAAACCCAATAAAATCTCTTAAAATTCTTATTGCAACATTATCTCAGTGACAATCAACTTGGAATGAAGGAAAATTAGAGCTATTTTTGACAGACAGACTTAAAAATACGGAAACTGCCCCTCTGATCTCACAACAGGACATCCAACCTAATTAACGAAATGTCAAATTAGTTAAAAACATTCATTAAGACCAAATTAATTCGTTATTACATCCTAGTCGACACCATATGGTTTTATACACAGACCATCGAAACGATTATTAAATACAACATTAGTCTTAGTATATACGAAACTTGTATTAAAATCAAATCAAATCAAAAACATTTATTTTTAATAGACCATTTACAGGCACTTTTGAATAGTCAAATGTCGGTCAGTCCAAAAAAAGTGAAGCTAAATTGCACGTTCCAAAGCTTAGATCTCTCTATAGAAGAACATGCAAGAAACTTCATGGACACTCTTTTAAATCATATTAGTATACATATTCCTTGTTTCTTTAAAGAATCTATGAACAACATAACTGCACCATGAAAAATCACCAAGTTATGAGCTTGTTCTGTAGTCCAATTCACGTAATGAAAACCGTAACGATATCGTAGCGATTTAGTCGTTTAGACCATTTACGTATTCACATCCATCAATCGAGTTTGAACGACACCGATTTTAAAGTCGTTTGGTCGAAGGGTCAATTAAAAAAAATCTGTATTAAATTATACTGGTAGAAAACTTATTAATGTAACTGGAAATAAGTCGATAGATCGTGAATACCGCTTTTGGATAGGACTTCGATCGAACGACTATAAAACTTCAACGATATTTGGCTTGTTTGATTTTACGTGAATCAGGCTACTGTTATCTGTCTGCACAAATATATGGTCAACGGAACTGACGATTCGAGCGAGTGATGGGTAGCTTTTTTTGCACCCAGCTGTTTGCTGGCGCCTAATGTCTGCTATGACCAGCATTGACCTGTAGCCAATGAAAACCGTAACGATATCGTAGCGATTTAGTCGTTTAGACCATTTCCGTATTCACATCCATCAATCGAGTTTGAACGACACCGATTTTATAGTCGATTGAAATTCTTCGATTTAAAAAAAAAACATCTGTTTTACATTATCCTGGTAGAATACTTATTAATGTATCTGGAAATAAGTCGATAGATCGTGAATACCGCTTTTGGATAGGACTTCGATCGAACGACTCTAAAACTTCAAAGTTATTTTGGCTTGTTTGATTTTACGTGAATTAGGTTACAGTACTTTACTTAGTATTACATTATTGTACTCAGTGTCGGTGGTGTCCAACTTGTGACCTTTTTTAAATCTAGCCTGTTTTACACTTAATATTAGTGTGGCAGTATGAAATTCTTCAAGATCCAATCTTTTTCCAAGCCAAAATTCGTCAAAATTTACTTAGCGGTTTAGATGTGAAAGCATAACAAACGAGTTACTTTCACATCTTCTTTACACAGTACCTATAAATAGTATAAAACAAAATCGCTTTTCGAGTCCGTCTGTGTATGAGCTAACTCCTAAAGCACGCAACGGCTTTTAATGCAGTTTTCACGAACAGAAACAAAACTATTTCTGTCTCTTTTAGTAAAAACCTTTATTTCATAACCCTTCCTCGTCTATACGAGGAGGAGTCATGAAGGAAGGGTTTTTATCCCGTACTAAGTTTTAAACCAGAATGCAGTGAGGAGTATAATAATTAACTCCCGAGCACTGCGAGAGAGTTAATTTAGAGACCTGAATCAAGTGAGGAATTGAAGCTGCCCAAGACAAAGACAGCTTTATTAGTTTGTTACTCTAATTTTTACACCTTCTGCGAGATAATTAAAAGACAGTATACTGAAAAAAAATATAAATTAGAGAAATATAAGTATTATTTACAGGTTAACGTTAACGATCACTGGACTTATTTTGAGATTAGACAAACAAAATTGACTACTAGGTATATCGAAATACAGTTTTAAAATTTTCTAAAAATACTTTAGATAAGTTTGACATTTAGTTTAAACTCCGCTAGAAAACCAAAAAAATCCTTTTCATATTTGTTTTAGCACATTCGACATAGGCATATATGTTTTACATTCTCGCGGACAAAGCCGGTCGCTGAAGCTAGTTTATTATATAAATATCTATCACAGCCAGTAAGACGATTCTACGCTCTGTGGTTTAACAGATGTACTGAACTAATAATTAAAACAGCTGACAAGTGAAGTCATGGTGTGAAAGTGTCATTTAGTTTTTCTATTATGAGTTTGGGTGTACTGTGAAAGTGTTGTGTTGCATCTGTGTTCAAAATGTCTATAGCTAAGGAGAAAAAGGATGAAAAATGCTCGCTTCTGTGCTGGTAAGTGAAATAAAAGTGTTTAGGGTAATGTGAAGTGTACGGATAGCGAGTCTTTATTGTTGAGAGTTGCTGACGATTCGGACACAATATATATTTGGACACAGTGTCCAAATTGACACATTTTTATTTCAAGATTTTTTTCATATTGCAATATTTTTATATCTCTAGCAACTCTATTTATTTCCGCATAATTTCGATTTGGAGATCTCTCGATTTGAGTTTGCCATCAAAAATGAGTAGATGCATTTTCCCTGCTTTTCCGAGTGGCTTGATTTCTGTTGGTTTAACGCCAATGCAGTCTGCTATCTCGCTATAAGTCTCATTTTTGAGCTCGTTCTTTGTGGTTGTTTATAATTTCGATTTATTGATCTTACCTTTCTAAGTTATGTTCAATAGAAAATGCACTTTAAAGTAGACTGTAAGGTTTAGAAATAAGTAGAGTTGTTAGAGATATATATTATAAACTATACCCTAGTTTTAAAAAGTTACGGCGCTCTCACCGCCGCCGGGATTCCGATCCCGATTTCCGGCCATCGTAGACACGGGCTTGCGGACGGCGAGCGTTAGGTAGCTCGCTGTCCGACGGTCCGGTAACTGTCCAAACTCAAGTCGTCGACGGCGCACTCTGGTTCTCGCCCGCCTCAAGGATTTGTCAGCAATAGTAGGGTCCAGCTGGGTCGAAGCCTACCGGGGCCAGGGTTAGTTTTGAAAGATAGCTCGAGCCCCGGTATGAAGGCTTGAAGGAACGGGGTGGGTTTTTAGTCAGTAAGAGTCTAACAGTATCTCCCGCTCCGCCCAGAAGCGGGGGTTGTCATTGATGATTTTCCCACCATAAAAAAAAAAAACAATTTTTTTGTAGTATTTTAGGACCACAACGAAAAAGGCATTAAAGTACAGTTACTAAAATAAACTGTATTTATTTTATTTGTGGTCCATAAAAACTACAAAAGAAATCAGGTTGGGATGGGACCGCGATCCCGGTCCAAAGAGCTCCAACACTAAAAACTATCTACTCATCCATAATATTATGTTCGCATAATTCGACATTTAAAGAGCAGAACATTTTTACAGCATTTGTCCTATAGTAAAACTTGTTCAGAATGATGAGTTCAACAACCCCTTTTCAGGTTTTCGGTACAAAAGAAAAACTAGTATAAATCGACAGGTGGAAAGTTGTTTGAACATTCAATAAATATGTGACCTATACAGAACATATAAAAGATGTTTAAATAAACATATAAATTATATATATCAGCAAAAGACAGCTTTTATGTATTTAAAAAAAAATATTTCTTGCTTTAAAATCCTCGCCCATCACTACGGTAAATTATTCAGTTTTAATTAACAGAAATACACACAAAGGCTTTAGTATATATGTACGTTAGCTTATGTAGCCATTAGCATAACAAAGTGTGTCATCGACTCATCACAAAGACATCTTAAATAGTTCCTGGCTATTACAGATGACTTTAAATGAATCATGCCTCATTATGGGTGCAACCTAATTAATGACAATAGGTATCTTAAACAAGACATGAACTGCAATTTTCTGATGTACTAATCAGGAATCCTAGCGTAGACCGTAACCTTATTAGTATATACCTACATAGATTGTGATCCCCGGATTCGTCGGATGTCGAACTTTGGGGCACTAAATGTCCCAATGTATAATGAATCCGGGGCCATTTATCGCTTCTTCAATCGGATCCGAGATGGCAACGCATAGTGTAAAGCCAATTTTCTAACATATGTTATTAAAACATGTTACCCATTCGTCTCGGCAAACAAAAACTGTTAGGCCACGCCCCTATTCGGTTAGCAAACAATGTTATATTGTTACTAAACATGAAAACACGGCGCAACGGAACCGGCTTTAAACGGGTGCCTCTCTTAGACATACCTAAAAGGGGTTTTAACCGATATGTGCGAGGGAACACCGTGGTGATTTTGACAACCTCAGGGAGGAGGACATGCATACGAATTCCTAACCTGACAAAAAAAGTTACAAAAAGTATTTAACTTATTTTTGAAGCTTTGTTCTTTTAAAAGGACAAAGTTACAAACAGTGTTCTGTACTGCGTTTGATAGCCAAAAAACGGTATCTCAAAATTGTTTTTTAACATCAGTAAACTCAACAACAAGTTTAGCAGACTCGTCAAAAACCCTGTATTTATTGATACAATGAAAAAAAAAAAACATGCGTATTTATTTTTGTGTTTTGTTTTGTTTCGATAACAGCCGCTAAACGTGTTTGAATGAAGTTTAATAATAGATATAAGTTTGCACCTAGAAAAAGACTTACGGTAGGTACTTACTTTTTATTGAAATTTCACGTGGTTGAAGGGGTGATATTTTTAAATATAAATCATTATGAAGACGGAACTATTTTTTACAAAATCCCTGTTGTCTCAAAACTAATTTTGATTGAATTACCTACTGCTTTTTAACTTCCAAGGGCAGTGTTGTTCAGCTACTATTTAGACAAAAAAAAATAATAATAATAAAATGCCCTCTCCATTTTACATGCCATGTAGCATTAAGAGATACATTTAACGTTCAGAAACATTCAGCCCACTGGCAACCTGTCTGCACTTGTCACTGTACGTGCCATGTATTTAACTCATTTATTTTCTTTTTCAGTTCCGGGCTTATGTCATCATCCGTTGAAGAGGTGAGTGCGTTTTGTTTTTTATTATTAAACCAACTGTCTCCCGCGGTTTTACTCGCCTCTCTCGTTACTGCTCCGCTTTTGTGGGCCATAGCGTGATGTTATGCAGCCTATACTATTCTTTATGAATTTGGCTATCCCTTGTATAGGTTTTTTTTACAATCTATCGGGTAAAAAAAACCAAAAAAGAACATATTTTTTTATTTATTAGTACAGATACTTCATACACCATCAACAACTTCTTCAACACTCTAACTCTGGGCTGCTACAAAATAAATCATAACCTGTTTGCACACGCACTTGTGCACTATAATATCTCCTGTGTATCCTACATATATATTATCGTAAAGACGTAAGTTTTTACAAAAATGACCTGTCACTAACCTAGTTTGACATTCCAATAAAACTTGTTTGTTCTTTAAAAAGAACATTCCAAAGATAGAGGCATAAATATGAGCATATTGCAAACATTTTTGCGGTCGCTTCCATCCACACAATCTGTTTCGACTCAAACAATAAAAAGTTAAAAAGTAATAAACATCAACTCTTCTTTTCTAAAAATATATGTATTTTAATACAAACAAAGGAAATGCGCGGGCGATGTTAAATTTTGAGATGATAGACCACTCAACAGCTCAGCGCTTAGATGAGCAGTTGGGCTCCTGCCTATATTTATTTTCGTCAAATACTTGGAAGAAAACAACAAAAAACACTAAAAATAATTATCTTAAAAAAAAACCATTAAAAATCAAATAGCATAATCAGCCTTTTAATGTTCCCACTGCGGGGGACTCAGGCCTTCTCTCTGGGAGAAGGAATGGGCTATAATCCACCAAGCAGGCCCAGTGCGGGTTGATGAATGACACATGTCTTCGAATTCTTGCTTCTAGGACATGCCAGTTTCCTCACAATGTTTTCCTTCACCGTTTTAGAGCAGTGGTGATGAAATTATACAAAGTAATGCACCTGGCTGGATCTGCACCCGCCACCTACAACTCGTCCAAGCCGTTACCACTTAGCCACCATTGCTGTTAATAATGTACCTGTGTGATGGAGGAGCAATTATTCCTTAAAAGAAGAGTGTGTTGGGCACATCTCGCTACCTTTTTTCTACGCGCGTAACCTAATGGCAGTGACGTCACATTGTAGTTTGTGCACCTTTTTCTTTTATTTGACAGTTTCCCCCTTCCACCAGATTTGAAAGGTTTCTAACTTAATTCATTTTTAATGGTTTCATCCACATCGTCACTTACCATCAGGTGATGAGATAGTGGTCAAACGCGAGCCTATCAATAACAAAATAAAAAATAAAAACAATAATTCTTTATAATTGTGATTTTGAATAAAGTAACTTTGACTGGCCGTGACTACTAGAAGCAGCATTCTATCGGTGACCTGTACTTCCAGAGATTATCTCCTACAACCTCCTACACGTGGTTTAAAACTCTGGTACAGACAAAAGTAAATCGGTGGTTCAAGAATGAACACATGGTGTATGAGTCCATTGACCTCTTGTATTTTTTACCCGGCCACGACAAATCCAAAGGAGGGTTATGATTTTGACAGGCTACGTATGTATGTATGTACGTTCATCTGTTCCCTCATCTACCTATCGGAACTCGACATTTATGAGGTATTGCTACAACCGTCTTAATCGTCCGCTGAACATAGGCTACGTGATGTGTCACAAAACTCGATATGGCGCCCTGCAGCTTACAAAAAGTCCGGACCCAGCCCCAGTCGTCGAGGGCGCGCAGTGTTCCCGCGCACCTCAAGGAGTTGTCAGCAACAGCAGGGACCCAGCCGGGTCGAAGCCTACTGGGGCCAGGGTTATCCGAAAGGGAGCTCGAGCCCCGGTATGATGGCTAGAAGGAAGGGGGTCGGTCTTTTAGTCAGTAAGAGTCTGACACTATCTCCCGCTCCGCCCAAGAGCGGGGGATGTCAATGCATGATTTTTCCGACCATAAAAAAAAGCTTACAAAAAGTAATGTGATAAAAAAAATGTTAAGATAAATACACCGTATTTGATATCATTTGAAAGGGCTTCACTGGTAGATAGTTATCAAAAATATCATCAGAATTCAATATAGTTTTTAATTAGCAAATTTAGCTTTTTCAAGTAAATAGTATAGAAGCATAGTGATTTAACACCGAATAAAAAAAGGTAAAACACTAATACCCGACTATGACAAAAATCCGACGATGAAAAAGTATGAAATAAGATTTTAAGGATGATGAAATAAAGAAGGTACAGTACAATTCACGAATGATGGCGTCCGTGAAGTTTGCGCAGAAGGCTGCGCAGTAACGTGTTTTAGGAACCAAATGGTGAAGTGCGTGTGCGAGAAGAGTGTAGTATGCGCGAACGTTCGCAAAGGCTAACTTCACGGCCGCCATCATTTGTAAATTGTACTGTAACTGGAAAAACAAAAACAGAATAAAATGAAAAGCTGTAGTCACACGTTATCATAGTGTTTCGGTTGGTATCTAGAACGTGTGACAGCGGCTTTTCTTTTTGTTCTATTCTAGTTTTTCCAGTCAGTCCGGCGCGAGTCCGACTCGCACTTGCCCAGTTTTTTGTCATTAATGTCATTATACTTGGTTTTCTATGGAAGTATTTAAAACTAATCTAATGAGCACTATTAAAGCAAAACACAGTAACTCGAGATACAGCGTATTGGATTTTCACTTCAGAGTGCAGCGGTGCCGCAGCGGCGGCGGTAACGGTAGCGTTACCGCTTTGGCATAATGTGTAAACGCCCTAACAATTACAAGATAAAAAATACTGTGATTCTATCTATAATTAAAGAAAAACAAACGCGACATCTTTATGAAACACACATTTGTTATTTAAACTCCTTCAAACATAATAAAAGTTCACATAAATAGAATTCTCCATAACATTGTCACGCACGTCGCCATTAATAAAACTCACGCGCCGTTGGAAATGCACGAAATATTTTAAAAGTTCGTATGAATGGACAAAAAAACGGACATAATACACCTGTTTTATTTATAACGGAATTTTCTTGTGTACGTCATGCCTGTTAGATTGTCTAATCATAGGATTTTGGTGGGTAGACACACAAAATATGTAGATAGGTACAGAAGTCAATCTCATGTATGTACTTCACTTTTTATACCTACGCTAGGAGATCGCGTTAGGGCATATTCAGATGACACGCGCCGATCACGCACAGCACCCGCGCACGCGTTGTGCCCGCCTTAAACCCGCACACGCGCTGCGTCCGCCTCGCACACGCCTTGCGCCCACTTATACTACTAGTGGCTGAACTCCTTCGTTCACTAGGCATTTAGCCATAGCGCGGGCGCAAAACGTACGCGAGGAGGGCGCAGAGCGTGGGCAGGGCGAGCGCAGGGTTGGCGCGAGGCGGGCGCGCGGCGCGCGCTTGGCGTGCGCGTGTAGACTTCGTTAAATGCAATTTGAGATCTATTGATGGATTATAAGACTCAAATTCTTATTTAATAAATTTCAATGCGAGCTGGACGCGGGTGGCGTGCGCTGAGCGTGCGCGTGTCGTGTGAACGCGCCCTTAGGGTCAGCGCGTTGCGCCGAAATGTACGAGTGCGACCGGGCAATTGATCCGAGATATCGTGTCCGTAGGCGGTGTCTCTGTGTGCGTTGCTCGAGCGCGCTTTGTATGTAGATTGTCTTCTGTTCCTATCTATTTTGTGGTAGACGTAGGTATTGCAACTAGGTCTATGTTTTATGTCTGAGTATATTTTCCGCACTTAGGACTATGCGGACCATTGTACCATCAAAGACACCTCCGCCTGAACACCGCTAAGTTAATTTTTGCTTGTACTCGAAACGAAAACTTCAAAGGGTTTAGTTTGGCGCTGCGCCGCAGGAATCAAGCGATTTGTTTTTTAGAATAGAATAGAATAGAAAAACTTTTATTCGGTACAGACACAGCACAACGGTTACATTTATACACAAACTAAATAAAAGTACAAAGCATGCCGAGCGTGCCCGCACCGAAAGGGTGACCACCTCAGCATTTGCTGGACGTAAGACACCCAGCGCTGGTTTTCAGTTGGCACCCCGCAGTAGTGTTGCCAGGCGTCCCGATTTCAGCGGGACGTCCCGATTTTTAGGGGTCTGGGGACGCGTCCCAATTTACACCTGATCGGGACGCTAAATGTCCCGATAAATCATAAACTCTGAAACGACTGACGAAGTCTGGGTTTTACTCGGTAAAAATTTCACACGCCCATCCCAAAGGGAAAGAAGTCATTGGATGATTTACCATCTAAAAAAATCATTATTAAAAAAAATATTTGTCCCGATCTAAAACCCTAAATCCCGACATGTTTTACCATCTGTCCCGATTTTTATCCAAACAGACCTGGCAACACTACCCCGCAGTGACGCACGGTTTAAGTGATCAGGCAGAAATGTCCGCGATGGTTCGTGGGCCATGGCGACCATACATTAAGGTATGATTCCGAACCACGCTGCACGCAGCAGTGCCGCCGCAGCAGTGCTGCCACTAAGGTGCTGCCCAGCAGTGCTGCTTGCCGCGCTGATTCCGAGCAACGCGGCAGTGTCGCTCTGTTCGTGGTGATGCGTTGTTGTGTATTCGTTAGTTTACTTTGAGTTGACAAGATGTCGATTGATGACCAACTTTTATTTATACTATCGTAAAGGGCTGGATATAAAGTCACATAGTTAATTAACTGTTCCTCTTCTGAGTCAGAGAAATTCATCCTTTTGTTGTCAATTTACGTGTCGACATTCAAGTAGGTACTCTTGCTACGGCGGCATACGCGTCACTACTGGTCTGTCGCGGCGGTAGGGCGACACTGACGCGCAGCAGTGCTGCCGCTACATTGCTGCCGCGGCATTGCTGCCTAGCTCGGAATGTAATCTCATATAAGCCAATAGAAATTGTACGGGGACCAGTAGTGTCGCGGCAGCACTGCTGCGTGCAGCGTGGTTCGGAATCGTACCTTAACGGTGTAAACATTTTATATCTAGTCCTTTTTGTTTGCATTGTACATTTTTCCAGGGGCGCCGTTACAGAAGCTCCCACTGGGTTTAAAAAAGGCTAGTTACGGCACTGTATAACCTCTTTTTTTTATGGTGGGAAAAATCATGCATTGACATCCCCCGCCCTTGGGTGGAGCGGGAGATAGTGTCAGACTCTTACTGACTAAAAGACCCACCCCGTTCCTTCTAGCCTTCATACCGGGGCTCGAGCGCCCTTTCGGATAACCCTGGCCCCAGTAGGCTTCGACCCGGCTGGGGTCCCTGCTATTGCTGACAACTCCTTGAGGCGCGCGGGAACAGTGCGCGCCGTCGACGACTTGGGCTTGGTCCGGACAGTTACCGGACGGCCGGACAGCGAGCTACCCATTGCTCACTGTCCGCAAGCCCGCGTCTACGTTGGCCGGAAATCGGGATCAGAATCCCGGCGACGGCGGCGGCGATAACGCCGTTGCCTGATGCGTTCGGCCTCCTCCTTTGCAAGCATTACTGCTTCGCAGAAGTCGGCGACCGCCTGCCACTCCTCCTCGCTCCGGACCATGGCCTCAACCAAGGCCCGGCGCGAGAGGTCTCCGCCGCCGATCGCCCCCACGAAGGCACGGCGATGCTCCGCCCAAGCAGGGCACACCTCGACTGTGTGCTCCACCGTGTCCTCCGGGCGTTCCGCACAGTGGCGACACCCGGGCGTCACTTCCGCATGAATCCGGTGCAGGAAACTCCCGAACGAACCATGTCCGGTGAGGACCTGCGTCATGCGGAAGGTAAGGACGCCGTGAGGCCTTTCCAGCCACGCCTCAAAGAGGGGACTTACCGCCATGATTGTGGCGTGCCCAGCACTGGGTTGCGATAGTCGTTGACGCCATTTCACCATGAGATCCCGCCGGAGCTCTGTCCGCCATGCCGTGACCTGTCGCGGCAGCGGACTTTCACCCCGGCGTTGCATCTCCACGCGCATATCGTGCATGTGTGCAAGGACTGTTGCCTCCAGATCCCACGGTGGTAGGCCAGCCAGAAGGCTCGCCGCTTCGCGGGAGACCGTGCAGTATCCCCGCACCATCCTTATCGCCATGACCCTCTGGCAGGCGTTCAGTATGGCCGCCGGTTGCTTTTTCAGCGACGGCGCCCACACCGGCGCCCCGTAGAGGGCCATGGACCGAACGATCCCCGCGTAGAGCCTCCGGCAGGAGGCGTCTGGACCCCCAAGGTTGGGCAGGAGCCGCTTGAGCGCAGCCCCAGCCCGGCTGAGTTTGGGAGCCAGACGTCGGAAATGCTCCACGAAATTCCACCGGCTGTCGAGGACGAGTCCCAGGTACTTCATCGTCGACCCGACACCGATGTGAACTCCTCCTACCGTTAGTTGGGAACTCAATGGCGGCGCGTTCCGAGACCGGCGACCGTGAAAACATATCGCCTCGGATTTGTGAAGCGCCACCTTGAGTCCCAACTCCTGGATCCGATCAACGACCATCGCAACCCCGCGTGTCGCTAGAGCGACCGCCGCCTGGTACGACTCTCCCCGCGCTAGGACCAGCGTGTCGTCTGCGTAGCAAACCACGCTGACCCCGTCAGGGAAGTCGCCGCGCAGCACGTAGTCGTACCCGATGTTCCACAAGGGTGGCCCTAGTACCGACCCCTGCGGAACACCGCACGACATCTCTCGACGTTTCCAGTCTCCCTGGTGACCGGGGTAGACTATAAGTCTCTCCGACAGATAGGCCTCGACCACTCGACAGAGGTACTCGGGCACCCGGTGGTACCGGAGTGCCCTCCGGATCGTACTCCAGGGCAGGGAGTTGAACGCTTTGGCAATGTCCAAGGACACTGCCACGACACACCTGCCCCGGGACACCGCATCCCCCCTCGTGAGGGCTCGCACGCGCATGATGGCGTCCACTGTAGAGCGCATCCTGCGAAAGCCGAACTGTCCGTCCGAAAGGTCCGGCCCCACCCATGTTAGGCGCCCGACGAGGGGGTTTGCAATGACTCTCTCAAAGAGCTTGCCCACCTCGTCGAGCAGCACAATGGACCGGTACGCGGACGGAGAGTCCGCAGGGCGCCCTGGCTTCGCTATGAGGACCAGTTTCCCCGTCTTCCAGCAAAGTGGGAACTGGCCTCTCTCCATGCATGCGCTGAAGAGCCCTCTCAGTCGAGGCCCGAGAGCCTCCATCCCTTCCAGGCAAGCCGTCGGGTCCTGGGGCGGTGTTTTTGGCACTCAGCCTTCGCACCGCCACTCTCAACTCTACCTCGGTCACCTCTGGAGCATTGTCGTCATCGTCGCTGTTGCGGTCCGCGTCAGACACCGCTGGCAGTGGAGGCGGAGCCATGGGCGGGGGAGAGTGTTCCCCCCGCGCAGAGAACAGAGCTTTCACCGCACCCTCTACGATCTGGGGCCGGAGACTCTGAGTCAGTGGGGGAGCCCAGGGGCGGAGCTTTTCCCGTACCAATTTGTACGGGCGCCCCCATGGGTCCGTGTTCAGAGACCCCAGCCACACGTTGCGGGCCTCCAGTTTGGCCCGCTTGATCTCCGTTCGGAGGGTGCGTTTTGCCGCTCTGTATCCCTCATACAGCTCCGCCTCTCTGGCCTCCGCATCCGGCGGGCGGATGCGGCGCCTGCAGTGTCTGGCGTACCGGCGCCGCGCGTGACTGCATGCGTTGCGCAGTGCAGCAATCTCCGGCGAGCACTGTATAACCTTAGGTGGTCTTATTCCAACCAGCCCAAGTCTTTCCAAAAACAGATTAGGCTTGTCAGGTTTTTCAGGGCATCAATGAGGGAGTTCGGGAATCCTAAAGTTCGTGTGCGTATTTCAGTATTTTTAGGAGTTCTTGGTAGTTTTTTCGAGTGAAGTTCAGCGACTGTTTTAATTATTTACAGATAGATCCCTAGTGGACATTGTGATGTAAAATTGATGTAGTTTTGTGTCTCAAGTGGCTTGAAAAACAATGTAGAATTATTGAAATAGACGCGCTCTCGGTAAAATGGAGATGCGAATATTATTGCAGTATTAACTACCTCAGCTGAGTTTGCCGATAAGGCTTACTCGATAAATGCTGCCAAATACTTTTTACTATACATTTTGATGTGTAAAATCTACATTCTAATGGAACTCAAAGTTACTACTCCATAAGAAAACATGTCTCAAACGACTTGGTATCCATGAAAAAAAAAGAGAACTCGTATTTGGAAATAGTAGTATGTTTGGTGCCGCCCACAGGCGTGACAGAATACAAAAATAACACAAAACCCATATCCTTATACTCATTAATTCCACTAACGAAGCCAGTATAAATAACACCTGAGTTCTATGAAGACAAACGGCCATTTCCCTTACAAGCACAGGATGCGCTAAATTACCGCTTCCTTCGTATTATGTGCCACAGAAATACCAACTTTGATGCTACTATTTATAGTGATTATAATTGATTAAGGATTTTTATTTTATATGGCATGGTTTTCCTGTGATGGAAAAGGAATGTCTATTTTTTGATCTAGTTAACGCATAGTTCTATGAATATAAGGTTTATACGTGATTGACTTCGGCCCACTCCCTGTTACAAAGGCTAGCTAGGTATACACCACTATTTTTTAATTAGTACACATACTTAAAGGGCTTATTAGAAAAGCCCTTGTTATTTTATAAGTAAAATCTCAATAAATAATATTCATAAACAGCAAAGTTATTAGCGTTAGTTTATGTCCCAAAATGTCACTCAATTTATGGAAATATTGTGCAGGCTATTGATTAATGAATGAATAAGTGACAATTATTAAGGAAAAACACTGCCCGCAGTACTTTCTAATAGCAATTGTTATGTTTGATTGATTCTATGCTGAATTTACCTTTTCGTGGTCAATTTTAGTATTTCGGCTTTTTTCTACTTTTGACTACAAAAATATGATCAGTGAAGTGTACAGATAGAGCCCCATTTTTTTGTGTACTAATTAAAAAGTAGGGGTGTATGACCTAAAAGTGGGATCGTATCAGGTTGATTATGCTTAAAGCCATCGATACACAACATAAGTTTTATTAAGTATATGCGAAACCCGAAACACGTGTCTAGTATTTTTACAAAATTTCATAACTGTATCATGAAAAATCAGCAAAAATACATAGTCACCGGGCCATCCACGGCAAAACAACTGCAATGACCGTCAACACAGATAACGTCAGGTTATGGTGGGTGCCAGAGCACAGCAAAACAACTCCTTAGTTGCCCGGCTGGCCTGGTGACCATGTATTTGTATGGACAAGCAAGTAACACAACAAGCTTATAACTTTGTGAATTTTGTACATAGAATCTTTACACACGTGTTTTGGGTTTCACGTATAGTGTTGTTTAAGGCGCCTCTCCCAATTGCTCAATTTCGACCTCATTCGCCATTGGCTCCACTTCAGCATCAATTAACATTTCACGGTATTGATAAACATCCATTCCACAAGCATTGTGGAGGTCAATCAATGTACCGTTTGATCAATTATGGCGCGTGCAGAACCACAAAATAGCTAGGTACAGAAGTCAATCTACATACAAAGCGCGCTCGAGCAACTCACACATAGACACCGCTCACGGACACGATATATCGATTCAATTCAGCTCATTCCTAGCGCGTATGCATCCACATGAGACACGCGTCTGTGCATTTTTGTAAAATCATCATCATCATCATTTCAGCCGATAAACGTCCACTGTTGGACATAGGCCTCCCCCAAGCGTCGCCAAAACGAACGATCATGTGCGTCCCGCATCCATCGGATTCCTGCTACCTTCACCAGGTCGTCAGTCCACCTTGTAGGAGGCCTTCCAACGCTGCGTCTTCAGATACGCGGTCACCACTCCAGAACCTTTCGACCCCAACGGCCGTCTGTTCTGTAAAATAATAGAGCATTAAATTAAATTCAACATTAATTGCTGAAGTTTTAAGAAGCAATTAGGTACCTAGTTTAATTAGTACCTATATTTGCTTGTACTTACTAGTATATATAACCCCTGTTCTGATTTGTGGAGTCGATTTTTTTTATTGTGTACTTACTTTGATAGTTTGTTTTTGCGTGATGCAAAACAGTTTGGTAAATAAGTACATGACTTTGTGCCCACATGTAAGTATAATATTTATACAATTTATATTGGGTATATTTATTGCCCGAGCGCGCTCGGACTAGAGATGTGCTGTTGCCGGCAATATTACCCCGAAGTATGAATATTGGTGGCAATATTGCCAGCAACATTCCCATATTGCCGGCAACGGCACATCTCTAGCTCGGACAGAGCGGCACCGACCCTAGCGCGATTGATGTGCGTAGGTATTAAAAGTGAAGTACATAAATGAGATGGACTTCTGTACCTATCTATTTAGTGACATTCATTCATCACATTTAAAAATGGCTACTAAAATTGCTCAAATAATGTAAAGGGGTCAAAATGTAATCCGAGATACAGGCTACCGCCTAGTTCGGATACAGATAGTCCCAAGTATATTACAAATGTAGGCCACTTGTTTTTTGTTCATTTTTCTTTTTCTAATGCTGTAATATTGTGTAACTTTTTTGGTGAATAAATTATTATTTTTGGTGAATAAAATTATTTAGTGACAGAACTGTGTCAGGACAATATGGTGTCCATTAGAGTCCAATCTCTTGAAACAACGGTTTCCTACGTTGATGTCTTGACGGGCAGTTGATGTGCTTCTGTCGGGCGTCACGAAATAACGTGATATGATGCATGCTGTATAGTTTTAGAGTTCCTTAGTCAAGATTGATGGTCTGTGGTCTTCCTATGTCTGACGCTCGCAGATGAGTGCCCAAATCTATAAGATTTTTATTTTATTTTTAACTTTTCACTAAAACCCTTTTTTTTTCGATGGGAAAAATCATCTTATGACAACCCCCGCTCTTGGGTGAAGCGGGAGATAGTGTCAGACTCTTACTGACTAAAAAACCCATCCCGTTCCTTCAAGCCTTCATTGTATACCGAAATAATTAATCATACTACATTTTCTTTTTTGAGTTTTTCCTTTTATGAAATGCTTTACTACCGATACTGATACAGATTTTTGGAGATTGAGGGTTTTTGGGTTTCTGTATTGAGTATTTTCAGTTAAGAAGGTCTCGGAACCTACTATAATGGTACTTCCGGTTTCCAGGCAAAAGTACAATTTGAGAAATACTCAACTTCAAATTTAACCTCTTGAATGTCTTAAGTTACACAGTTCGACATAAGCAATTGTCTTTCTATTGTGTCTCTAATTACGGCATTCAAAGAGTTAAGCATTTGAAGTTGAGTTCAGAAATCGTAAGTGAAAGTTACTATTGCCCTGGACCGTAATTGCCAACTGAAAGAAGACAGGTAAATTTTAATCAGAAAAAGCCTGACAATCTCTCTCGCTCCACCTAAAACAAAAGGCGTCATTTCATAATTTGCCATGTAATAAAAACGGTAATTTCGATTTAATTACAAAATGGATTTATGAGGTAGGTTAGTACCTACCTACTCTATCTCCTTATTCAGAACGGGACTGACAAGGCATTTGGCATCGTTTTCAAAAGTGTTCTCCATTCATTTCGACATATCAACAATGTGTTTTTCCTCAATTGTGTAAGAAAGTTTTTTTAATTTGGACCGAAACTTAAAACTAAAATAAATGGTATCATTTTACACAACAGAATTTGTTACGACAATATTATTAATGGTTTCTCAGACACAGTATCTTTCGCAACGAAAAGGGAAACGGTTTAGCGATACGAGCGAAAAGGTGTCATTTTTATTTTCGTTTTTTTTTTTTTAATTTATTGAAATCATGGTGTGGTATTTTTTTTTCTTGTTGTCATTTAGAAAGGACATGGTATCGTGTAACGAAATCAAATTCTAATTTTAGCATAAAATCTGCCAAGCCGTTTCGGAATATCAAACACTGTGACACTAGATTATTATATATTAGACTAGCTTTTGACTGCAGCTTCGCTTGGGTACATAAACTATAGCCATGTCACTCAGGAATAAAGCAGCTTTCTATCGGTGAAAAAATTTTAGCAATCGGACCAGTACTTCCAGATATTATCTTCTCCTACAAACAAAAAAAAACAAACTTTACCTCTATAATATGTATATTAATGTAAATGTAGATTACAATATTATTTTAAAGGCGACAATTTGTATGTATGAAAATATATTTGTGGTTTTTATCCTTCAAGCTCAAACGACTGAACGGTATTGGGTGAAATTTGGCAGTTGAGCAGATTATATCCTCGAAAAGGTCTTTGGATACGTTTTATCCCGGAAGATTTTAAACAGTCAGAAATGTTTGATTGTACTTTTTGATAACTATTTTATCGCCGAAAATTCAGGATTAAATACAAATATCGTTCATAATTCACACTTTTCTATAAACTAATGAAGCAAAAATATTATTCGCAATCCATTTTCTTTATCTCCAAACCGATTTATTTTCTACATACATAACATACAAGATAAACATAAAAATCCGGATTATCACAATGCAAAATATGATAAACATTAATCTACCACTCACAAATTTATTGCATAACGAAAAAAGACTAGCGTTCGCAAATATTTAATAGAAAGCTCTTCTAAAACCAGAGACCGTCCAAAAGTTCGGGCTCGGCCAAAAAAAGTGGTTTCGGCTAAAGCTTCGGGTTTGGCCGAAAAAGAGGCCGAATATTCGACTCGACCAAAACTAGCGTCTTTGAACTGACGATTTTGAGTTGGTACCTATAACTATCTGACTAGTTTGTATACGTATGTTATCGTTTTTGTGTAGGTAATCGACGATTTATTCAATTAATTAGTATTTTTTTTAAGTTTAATTAAGGCATTAAGTCCGCCTTTGTATAATGTTTCATTAGTGCATAATTTTTTAATGAATAAATATATACACACAACCATATTGCAATTTTTTTTTTACACACAACACAGTATACATTTTATTTATATATTAAAAACCACTAAAGCCTTTACTGGCTTATGCGTGATGAGTTCGGATAAATTAAATTATGTTAGTAATAAGTTTATAAGTACTAAATTAATTCCCTTCCCTAAAGAGAAGGCATGAGTCCTATCAGTGGGAACATTATTTATAAGGCAATAAGGTATGCTATTATTGTTATTAAATCGAACTAACTTTATGGAAATATTATTTTAATATTTGGTCAGTTTTTCTGTAATCCCGTCAGTTTCCATTGCGACTGAAACCGGAAAATTAGCCGAATATTCGGTCACGGTTTCGGCTGCAAATTGTATTTCGGTTTATCACTATCTAAAACACAATTACAAAGTCATGGTCATGGATTTATAAATCACACTTTTCTCTTGAAACTCGTCCAAATTTATTTTTACATCGAAACTCCTTTGATCTAAGAAGCAGTACCACATCGACTAACTTCCTGCTACCATTAGTTAGTTTTAAAAGCTGAAAGAGAGTTTAGAATTTAATAAAACTGTTTAACGATTTTCCGGTGGCCATTTTTTATTGCGCTTGACAACACTAAACGTGTAAGTGAATTTTGATTGGTTAATATTCATATATTTATGGGATTGCTGACTGATGTTATAGTTTTGGCATAACTTTTGTATTTTTTTATAAATAAAAGATTTCTATTTTTTTATTATTAACTTTTGCCAGTAGCATTGCCCGCTTGAAAATGGAAAATATATAGTTTATGCCAGTCATTAATAATAACGTAGCATTCTACTAGTGAAAGAATTTTTAAAATACTAATAATAATATTCCACAACCATCACACAGTGCCGTCTAGTCCCAAGCTAAGCAGAGCTTGTGTTATGGGTACTAGACAACTGATAAACATACTTATATATTTCTAAATACATACCTACATATTAAAATAAAATAAAAAAAATAGCGCGCGAGCCTATAATCATAGGCTCGCCGTCTGACCACTATCTCACCTGATGGTAAGCAATGATGTGGTCGACGATGGACCACGCTTGCCTAGAAGTAACCTATTCACTCTTGACTGGTCTTTAATTCTTTTAGAATAGAGACTTTTAATTCTTTCTATCGTGTCTCTAATTACGTATACGAAAAGTTAAGCCAAGCTTTATCAAACGGAAGTAAGAATTCAATATAAAAATAACATAACTAAGCCGTACCTACATACCTACGATAAACAAAGAACATACAGTTTAAGTGCTAACATTAATCGATAGTGTTATCACCAATTATCACTGCTTATCGCCGAAATTATCGAGTAATGCATTCCGTAGACCATTGGCTTCATTGATATCTGAGTGACAGCCCTGAATGGGTTCATTTTTGGTGTACGGCGATCAAGAAGCTTAGGGGGGTGAATATACACATTTTTAATTTTTTTCTTTTTTGGTGATGAAACTTTTTCTTCGGTTTTGGTGATAATTAGGGACCCAGGACCCTAATTCTCCTGAAAACCGAGAAGAAACTGAAGAGAAGAGACTTTTTCCTCAGTTCTGGTGAAAATTACGGACCCAGTACACAAATAGGCTAGCTAGTTTTTTTTTTTTATTGATATAAACTAGTGCTTGACTGCGACCTGATGGTAAGCAGTGATGAAATCTCTGATGGTGAGGCGCACTAGTTTATGAGCCTATTCATTCTTGCCTTGAAGACCCTCTAATTATAATTGGTAGTCGGAAGTAACGGTTTCACCACCAAAATTGAAAAAAAAAAATGATATTCACCCAAGGGCCTGTGCACTCCACGTTTTTTAACCGCGCCGTTGACGCGCGTTTGTAGCGATACAGACGCGATACGCACGCGAGTCAGACGCTACCTGTAGACCTTAAAAAGGATAAAAGTGTGCCGTCGACGCACGTTTCTAACCCTGCGTTCCGAATTGGACAACAGCGATAATATCGCGAATCCTTCCAACACGCAACGTCACAAATATTACTAAATAGTCCTTATATTTTGTGTCTGTGAATTTAGTTGGACGCGCGATATTAACGCTTATGACGCAATTCGGAACCCAGGGCAAAACGCGCGTAAAAGTGATGTGCATAGGCCATTAAGGGAAAGTGTCATGTTAAAACGCAAAATTCAATTTTTCTAAAGTGTTTTTGCATTCTGCATGCCAGCATCAGATTATATGTTGATTAACATGATTTGGACCAATAAAAGTGAAAACTGAATAAAATAAAGATGTACGAAAGATCGGTAAGTTTACTTTATTTATTGTTTGAAAAACAACATTATTTTGGAATAAATTATGTCTTGTAGTAAAGGAATTTTTACGGTGAAAAAACGGATTTTTATCTGGTGAAAATGTGGGTTCGTTGTCTTGCAAATTGATTTGTAAAAAACTAACTTTTGACAACGGCTCTGCCCGCGTGTACATAAAAAATATAGAACATTAGTATTAGTATAAACGAAAGCCGAAACATGTCTAGTATTTTTATGTAAAGAATCATGTACAAAAATGGTCATAACAGTATCTAAAGAATCACAGTTATAAGCTTATTATGTTACTTGGTTATCCGCAAAAATACATGGTCACAGGGCCATCAGGGCGACTGAGGGTTGTTTTGGTCCCGCACCCAGCTGTGCGCTGTCTCTAATGCCCGTTATGACCTACCGTGACCTGTGTTGTACTTAGTGTCGGAGGCGTCCAATTTGTGACCTTTTTTGAGAAAACTTATAACATTGTGTAAAAAGATTGAAATCAATTCAGTTACTGATACTGAACAAATTAAATTCAGGTTTCGCATATAAGTACTAAAAATAATGTTATGCCTACTCAGTGATAGAGTATCATCATCATCATTATCAGCCGTTAGACGTCTACTGTTGGACATAGGTCTCCCCCAAGTGTCGCCACAATGGACGATCCTGCGCGTCCCGCATCCATCGGAATACCGCAACCTTTACCAGGTCATCGGTCCACCTTACTGATAGAGTAGCAGTAAAAGAATTTTGAAAATCGGTTGAGTAGTTCTGGAGTGCCATTAGATACAAAAATACCAAACAAATCTTTTCTCTTTATAATTTCAGTATGACCTTGAGCTATCTGATATTCAGGCAATAAGGTCGTCTACCTCGCACTAATTTAGTGCATTTTTATAGTGTACTTATTGTCGCCAAAATTGTAGATGATTGTGCTTTATTTTGACTGTCCTGTTAGTCTAGTGGTTAATGGCCCTGACTGTTATGCCGTAGGTCGTGAGTTCGATTCCCCGTGGGTTTGACTCAGAACAAATGTGTGTGTAATGAGCATGGTCATTTGTTCTGTTTCTGAGTGTAATTTATCTATAGTATGTATTTATTAATTAAATTAGGTTCACCAACGATTATAAACACTGAATACGGCAACAATTAAACTTCAGCGCAACAATCACTTACAGGTAAACGCCACATTGCATGAAACAACAAATTAGATAATTAAGCTGCCATAAAAATTCATTACTTAATTGAAATTAATTAAACGTTTCAAAAAACATAAAAATTAATAAAAAAATCACAAAAATTCGTAAAAGTTCAATGTATGCATGTATTTAGAAATATATAAGTATGTTTATCAGTTGTCTAGTACTCATAACACAAGCTCTGCTTAGTTTGGGACTAGACGGCGTTGTGTGATAGTTGTGGAGTATTATTATTATTACAAGTGTGTAGTTGTTTGCTTAGCTTGGGACTGGGCGGCGATGTGATATTGTCGAATATTATTATTATTATTATTTCTGAGCATACATATTTGTTCATGGTAAAGTTATTTTTTGTGATACCATCATTAAATTGTTTACTAGACGTTTGTTAAGGACGTCTAATATTAACGCACTTTTAAAACAAGGCTACGAGCAAAGGCGATCTGTTTTATTACATGCTTTATTCGTTTTTATGTAACAAATAGATATAGTGAAGGTTCATGGGGAATTAAAGATTTATTGTCCTTTGCTCTCCAGCATCATGATCATTTCAAATAATCCCGCTTTTTTTTTGGTGGGTAAAAATCATCCAAATGACATCCTCCGCCCTTGGGTGGAGCGGAAGATAATGTAAAACTCTTACTGACTAAAAAACCCACCCCTTTCCTTCGTGCCTTCATACCGAGGCTGAACTATATTTCGAAATTAACCCTGGCCCCAGTAGGCATCGACCCAGCTAGGCCCCTGCTGTTGCTAACAACTCCTTGAGGCGCACGGTAACAGTGCGCCTCAAGGAGTTGTTCTCGGTCCAGACTGTTACCGGACAGTCGGACAGTGAGCGCCTATTGCTCGCCGTCCGCAAGCCCGCGCCTACAGTGGCCGGAAATCGGGATCGAAATCCCGGCGGCGGCGAGGGCGCCATTGCCTGATGCGGTCGGTCTCCTCCTTTGCCACTCCTCCTCGATCCGGATTTGTACCAAGGCCCGGCGCGAGAGATCTCCGCCGCCGATTGCCCCCATGAGGGCACAGCGATGCTCTGCCCAAGCGGGGCACACTTCCACTGTGTCCTCCGGGCGTTCTGCTCAGTGGCGACACCCGGGCGTCACTTCCCGAACTTACCGTGTCCGGTGAGAACCTGCGTCATGCGGAAGGTGAGGACGCCGTGAGGTCTTTCCAGCCACGCCTCAAAGAGGGGACTTACCGCCAAATAATCCCGCTGACTAAGTTCCAAAGTTGTCTCCAAAGAAATTCAAAAATATTTTACATGATCCACCAACCCGAACTGGGCCCGCATGGTGGATTACGGCCCATCCACTCTCCTAGAAAGAAGGAAGTCCCAGCTGTGGAAAAATTATAAGGCCAACTATTCTATCTTTTTATTCTAAGTCTCAAGTTCAGTCCAACCCAGTGTTATATGGTTATTTTTACAAAATTTAAGATTTCACGTGTGTTAGTGCATATTATTCAGAGTTTAATGTTGTTGTTTAATTCGATAAACATGCTAATAAGCACGTAAATACGTAGGTGCGGTTCTGCCAAAAGCATTGAATATAGATCTCCCAATCTCATCAGATGGCTCTATTGTGATGAGATTGCCAGGACATCCAAATCAGATTTTATCAACTAATGCATTAGTGCACTCGCTGGTTTCATTACTGTTTGTCGAGACATTATTTCTTCTATTAGTTTCAGTAGTATATGAGCCTACTCCTCCTCGCTGAGGGTCGTGACCTCCCTGCTTCATCACTTTCATAAAAAAAAAACATCCAATAACAACCCCCGCTCGTGGGCGGAGCGGGAGATGGTGTCAGACTCTTACTGACTAAAAAACCCACCCCGTTCCTTCTAGCCTTCATACCGAGGTTTGAGCTGTCTTTCGAAACTAACCCTGGCCCCAGTAGGCTTCGACCCAGCTGGGTCTCTGCTGTTGCTGACAACTCCTTGAAGCGCGCGAGAACAGTGCGCGCCGTCGACGACTTGGGCTTGGTCCGGATAGTTACTGAACGGCCGGACAGCAAGCTACCCATTGCTCACTGCCGGCAAGCCCGCGCCTACGGTGGCCGGAAATCGGGATCAGAATCCCGGCGGCGGTGGTGGCGAGAACCCCGTTGCCTGATGCGGTCGGCCTCCTCCTTTGCGAGCATTACTGCTTCGCAGTAGTCGGCGATCGCCTGCCACTCTTCCTTGCTCCGGACCATGGCCTCAACCAAGGCCTGGCAAGAGAGCTCTCCGCCGCCGATCGCCCCCACGAGGGCACGGCGATGGACATTGACGCCTGAGTTTGTTTCGGTGTTTCTTCTCAGGGTAGTCAGCTAGGAAACACCGGCTTCATCTAGTTTAAACTGACGAAAAAATCGACGTGTAAAAGTGTTTTTAAAAAACTTATTTAAAATAAATTTAATTTATTTAGCAAATAGGTTTTTACGTCAGTTTAAACTAGGTAATCCATACAGTAAACATGCAGTGGCTAAATATTATGAGAACCAAACAGCTTAGTAACTCAGATGGTCTATATATTTAATATAATATATATGTATGTCTATTTTAGTTATATATATACATTTGCACCCTTATTTTTATTAATAGTCCATTTTTTGTTGTTTTCTTTTTTGGGCACCTGCCATGTTTTCTCTTCACCACCCTAGGTTGACTGGTAGAGAATGCCTAAGGCATTAAGTCCGCCTTTGTACCTGTGCGTTGCATAAAGTTTTAATAAATAAATAAATGGTCTTTTGAGCAAAATCTGTTGTCAAACGGTGAAGACGCAATTTCTTGCTCACTACCTATCCAAAAACAAAAATAGACTTTGTAAACATTCTGCCAATATCGGTCCAATTATTTCCCTCATTAATTTACTTTAAAATGCGACGTAAACGCATTCACCCGCCGTGGATATCATTAAAAAGCGATACTTTACTGTCTGAAGCTATAATGAGCTGAAATAACCACGTCATGTAAACAGGATTTAAATAAGTGTCTCAGTGTTTAGTAAACAGGCGCATTGGCAACGTTTCCTCAACAAAAAGTTTATTTTTTAATATGATTATTCAGAATTTGTGTACGACAGGTAGGATTTTCTTTCAAATGTTACTGAAGAAATAAATAAAAAGTAAGATATGTTTTTAATAATAAAACTCGCTCCGTTTTCCGCACTAGTGTGGAAAAGTGTGCCAGCAAGCCCCCGCAACAATTTATTACATTATTGTAGAACATTACATGTAATAAATCGTTGCGGGGCTCGCTGATTCGAATCAGACTTGTCGCCTAACAAGTCCCCATGAGTCGCTGGGCAATTCCCGTTTGTTTATTTCTTCGTTAGTGCATTGAAAAACGTCGTTTGACACACGTGGAAATTATTCACAGCAGTACTTGGCCATTTCAGTCTCGGTAGCAATAACAAAATTCTTTCACTTGTATCAAAATCTATCTACTATTTTATTACAAGCTTTTATCGCGATGAACAACATCAAAAGTATTCCAAAGAGCTCAAACATAACACGCTATCTTTTTGCGCTCAGTACTTCTTATGGCCACTATCCGACTCCATCATCTGGCCAGTTCAATGGTACCATATTATTGCATTGTCATCCAAGTTACACAGGTATACCAAAGTTCAGCTCACTATTTCAAAATCCATTTGCCAGATTCCCTCCGAACTAAAATTACCTACATACATACTCGTACATACAAGCACAACTTGTGAAAAACCGACCAAGTGTTCGAGTCCAACTTGCCTTAAGCATATCTAAAAAAAAAGGCAGTTTTTTTTTGTATTTATTGTAATAATGGCAACACTGTCTAACTATAACGGTTCATGAGATACAGCCTGGTGACAGACGGACAGACAGACAGACAGACGGATGTACAGCGGAGTCTTAGTAATACCTTGATCCGAGTAAACGGGCGAAACAGTGCTCTCGGCCGAGTACTCGGTACGTGTAAACACAGCGCCGAGTGCTGGGCCGAGCGCTTCTCTTTACCACGCACTGTCTCGGCCGAGCAACATTTTACTGGCTCACCCGTTTACTCGGTACGTGTGATCAAGGTATAATAGTGTCCCGTTTTACTTTCTGAGTACGGAACCGTAAAAACCATTTATTTCAGAATTATAAATACCTAAGCTATGCTAAACAAAATAGATGAAAGATGAAATGAGTGTTTTATGTTTCATTGCCAGTTTTCTTTGTGGTATTTTATTATAAATCACAACTGGAAGTCATATTTTATTTGTAATCGTAGCTATCAGCTTTCCAATTCATTTTCTTAAAACCATCTGAAGCATTAACTCTTTGAATGCCGTAATTAGAGACACAATAGAAAGACAATTGCTTATGTCGAACTGTGTAACATAAGACATTCAAAAGGTTAAGGAATCTCAAGAAGCTGTGCAGTAAAAATTTTGGCCTATTGTTGTCTCATAAAATAATCGGCCTTTTAATGTTCCCACTGCTGGGACTCAGGCCTCGTTCGTCTCTAGGAGATAGAATGGGCCGTAATCCACCACGTGGGCCCAGTGCGGGTTAGTGAATATCACATGTCTTCGAATTTTTGGTTCTAGGACATGCCGGTTTCCTCACGATGTTTTCCTTCACCGTTTTGAGAGCAGTGTTGATGAAATAAATCACACAATTTAATGCGCTTGGCTAAGTTTGAACCCGCGACCTACAACTCGTAAGTCGGTGCCGTTACCACTCGGCCGCCACTGCTCTTCAAATAACATAATCAGCCTTTTTATTTTCCCACTGCTGGGACTCAGCCTCCGCTCTAAAAGAGGAAATGAGTCGTAAGTGGTTATAAACGTAATCCACTAAGCAGGCGGGCCCTACTCGGGTTGGTGGATGTCACATGTCTTGGATTTTTATGTTCTGGGGCACGAGGTTTTTCTTCACCTTGTTTGAGCAGTGGCGTTGAAATAATATACATAATATAATGCGCCTGACTAGGTCTGAACGTGCCTCAAGGAGATGTCAGCAAAACCGTAGGGGCCCAGCAGGGTCGATGCCTACTGGGGCCATGTGCTCGCTTCTGAAAGGAAAACCTGGGGCCCTGGAAAACAAGGGAAAGAAGGAACACGTGAGTGGGTCTGACTCGCCCTCTCGCTCCGACCAAGACAGGGAGAAGTCATAAGATGATTTCCCACATAAAAACAAAAACATCACCATGGCAAATGAGCTAGGCAAGAACATCAATTACCCTTTGCTGAAATCAGGTTCACAAACTACAATATTACATATAAATATTGTCCCTAACGACGATGTAAAACCGAGTGTAAATAATAAAACGTTAGTTCACACTCTGTCCCGCCCACGGATTAACTTTACTAAAATAAACATTTTTAATTTTGTCTTCCTAACTCTAGTTCGACTTCGGCCGTAGCCCGAATGACCGTGTGCATCGAACAAGGGCGAAGCGGTTTTTAAAAAAATATAAAGACTCGATAGTCTTTGGTTTGAACTCGCGCGGGAAAGTTTGACGTTTGGATTTTTTTTTGTGTTTTTTTTTTTATTAATGGGATTTTTGAGTCGTGTTGTGCAAGTGGATTTTTGATAAAATAAAGAAAATCAAGTTTTATAATTCAAATTTATGATTGGTAATTTATTATAAGTATAAAAAAAAAATACTTTTAAGAGGGCGTAAAATACACAGGGTGTTTATTTGTCGTGATTTTTTTTTTTGTTTGTTAAATAATATATTATGTAATGAAAATTGACTACTTAAAGTGTTATCTTTCCGATGGAACAATCATTTTAATGATTACTAATTAATACAATTTGATATCTATTGATGGATTACTATTTTGATAACCTTTTGTGTCAAGTTATGAAGTGCAGTTTGTGTGATATTATTATTTATCAAGTAAGGGTACACACGTAATTTATAAATGATAAATTATATTCATTTTGCAAATAGGTTTTTAAAAACACTTACATATCAATCTTTTCTTCGATTTAAACTAGATGAAGCCGGTGTTTCCTAGCTGACTACCCTGAGAAGAAACACTCTCGCGTTTCTTTTAAAGTCCATACATTAAACATGTAATGGTCAATTCGAATGAGAATTATACGTATTGGAGTCTGAGATATTCTTTTGAAGCCGGTGTTTCCTAGCTGACTACCCTGAGAAGAAACACTCTCACGTGTCTTTCAAAGTCCATACAGTAAACATGTAATGGTCAATTCATATGAGAATTATACAGATTGGGAGTCTAAGATGTTCTTTTGAAGAAATAACCACACAGTTCTACACAAAAAATCACCAATATGTCATTAAAAAAAATCGACCAATTGCGAGTTATACTCGCGTACGAAGGGTTTCTTACCGTTTGTAGTAAATATCGCAAAAAAGTCACGTCTGTTGTAAAGGAGCTCTACTTAAATATTATTTCATTTTACTTGTTGTTTTATCGGCAACAAAAATACACCATCTGTGAAAATTTGAACTGTCAAGCTGTCACGGTTCATGAGATACAGTCTGATGACGGACAGACGGACAACGGAGTGATAGCAATAGGATCCCGTTTTTACCCTTTGGTTACAGAACTCTAAAAAGTATTTCTTAACATAACAAATAGAAATTCTAACTAATTGAAGTGTTTCATTTAGGTATTTCAGTGCGTAAAATAAATTAGTCGTAAAAGATAACGAGTCATATACGTCTAAAAAAGTCTACGATGGATCTATTATATTTTTAATTTAAATTTTATTACAAATAATTCGTTACTCTACACAAACAAACAAACGTATACTATTTATACTAAAACCTAAATAAATACCTAACCTAAAATATAAATAAAATACAAAAACACAAAGTGCACTCAGGCGTCGAAGTACTCCTCCACATCGCTGTCATCCGGGAATGTGCCCAGAAGACTGGCAGCATTATCACGTTGAATGGCAATGCTAATTCTTTGAGCGAAGAACGAGCCAGCCCTCTGGTCAATTTTTAATTTTAGCCGCAAATTAAGTTATAACTCACACCGTTGCGTAAAAATAAAAATTCTAACAAAAGTCGGAATAACAAATCTTGGTAGCTGTCCGAGGAAAACTACAAACGTACATCATAAACATAAGAATGCGTCATGTGTTCAGAAAGCAACATTATTTAGTTTACACCTTCATCCAAGGGATAATGGTAGGTTTTATGATTATTTAAGATGAGCAGACTCGAAATATATTCGTATTCTGTATCACCAGTTAGCTAAAAGTCGTTGAGCAAGCGTCGCCATTTGTATCTGAATATTTTTCTGAATTTTGACAATCATCGTCACCCTTCTATCTTTTTTTCCAATTTTATTAAGGACTCAGCCGATATTTTTAATTTGACTACTTTCTGGGGCTTAGTCGAAAAATGTTTGTTGGTCGTAAAATTACTCTTCCCCATAGTGTCGCTTTCGCAGAATGTCTCTTTCTCAAAATGCCTTTTTCGTAAAAAGTCTCTTTCTCAAAATGCCTTTTTCGTAAAAAGTCTCTTTCGAAAAAGCTAATTAAAAATTTAGTTAGCTTTTAAAAAATATTGTTTTCCCCAATTTATTAGTTTTGATCAGTTTTAAAAAATCATATTCAATTTCTTTTTCTCTTTTTCTTTCGTATATTCTGGATAAAAATCTAACAAATCAAATAAGTATGTAGAAACCATACCAATATTACTTCGTTATTTTAAACAGATCTTTTTTTAGAACAGAAAACTTATATCATTGAAATTCTCGTCTTCTTTTGGTCCAATGAATCTCCATGATTGATTACAGCCAAGATGAATTTCAAAATTAAAAGCTATGAAAATTCCTTTATCTCTTTAATTTATTATAAATTCATTTCTTTCAGACATTGTCTTTAGGTATACAAAATAAAAAAAAATAAAAAAATTGCGTACTTACATAATGTAATGCGTAGAACAATATCGGCAATAAAAAGATCCGCATAAACTTAGATAAAGAGGATTCACAGGTTTTGCACATCTAAGTCGAAACTGCCTCTTTTAAATCATCGAGTATTTAATGCAAAATTGAATGTCCTCAAAGAACAATGACGAACCAATAAGTTATTAGGAACGCAATTCTTAATTTATGAGCTGAAATATATGATGGTAAAAATATTCCCTTAGCCTGCAAAAGGGTTTTAGGGCTTTCCGTACGTCATAAACAAGTCCACGTGGCCTCATCATAAACAAGTAAATGCGTCATTCATTCAAGAAGCATTATAATTAACACAAACACAGCGAAGGGAAACAATGTAGGCGTTACGAACCGTTTTATCTTGTTAAATATATCAGAAGAAAGGGATGCTTTTAACTCAAATGATAACATTAACGATGGATCTTTGATCTCTAATTATGTGAGCTGTCTTTATAAGGATTAAAGTGCATCAATGATAGTATTGCCTTAAGAGAACTATCATTGAAGTAGAGTGATCTATTTAGTCGTATAGTCTGTCTCAAAATTCAAACGACTTGGGTAGTTCGAACAAAATTAATAATTATAATCTTTGTATCAGATTTGTTTACTATAAACGGAATACGCTAGACAATTGACATCATTTATTATCCCTCAGAATTAATAAAATAAAAATGAATCGCAAAATGAGTTGGTAAGCGCATAACTCAACAACGCCTGGACCGATTTCGCTATTTTTTTTTTTTTGTTGTGTTCGTTATTATGAGGAGAAGGTTCTTATGGAAAAAAAAATAAAAATTAGGGTAGTGTAGGGTAGAGTAGGGTAGTGTAGGGTAGAGGAGGGTAGAGTAGGGTAGAGTAGAGTAGGGGTAGGGTAGAGTAGGGTAGAGTAGGGTAGAGTAGGGTAGAGTAGAGTAGAGTAGAGTAGGGTAGGGTAGAGTAGGGTAGAGTAGGGTAGAGTAGGGTAGAGTAGGGTAGAGTAGGGTAGAGTAGAGTAGAGTAGGGTATAGTAGGCTGAAGCAGGGAAGAGCGGGAGCGAAGCCGCGCGGGCAAAAGCTAGTTGTTAATAAAAATAAAGTACCAAAACTATAAAAACTATTAAAATTTCCAAATCGTTTGACTTTTTAGACAGACTCTAATAGCACCTAAAGCTGTTGGTCCCTATAGTCATTCGTTGATCTTTGACAGTCGTTACAGCAGATAGTCAGACGTCAGAAAGTTTAACCATCAGTTTATCCAAAGAGTATCGTATTGCCCAGTAAGTGGGTTGTGAAGATCTGATAGCCAGTTACTCCATGTAAAATACTGGCATCATAATGAACTTATAGTTTACTATGGACAAAGGATACCAAGTAAACTTTACTATAAGAGTCGAAGAACAGAACCAGGTACTCTATTCGTAAAAACTTGACAAACAAAAGAATATAATAAATTGAAGTGAACAATAACAGAAGAAGAAGGAAAAAAAGGAAGGAAGCAAAGGACTTGTGTTGACTTTCTCTATTAAGTAGGAGGGATAATATGGCTAGAAAAGATGTATATAGGGAAACGACTGCAGATAGAGTTGTATAAGAAAAAGATATAGATACAATAGGCGCCAACTTCGACCAAATATTCTTCGAATTGTTAATACCAATTTGAAAAAGGTTGAAGGATGATTGTATATTCGTCTTAGAATGAAAGAAGCTTACAAATTCCTGTTAATAAAGATATTAATTTAACGTATCTGACCGTGTTTCTCTAAAATTTTCGTGTAAATTTAATAAAGTTTATGTCAATATTTTCAAGATTTGCACAAATTGCATTTTTTATTTAGGCCACTTTAATTCTTAAGGTGTAAGTAAAATTTGTCTTTCCAAAAGTGCCTTATTCATAATAATGAATGATGAATTACAACAAATGAAGAACAAAAAAAACCGGCCAGGTGCGAGTCGGACTCGCCTATGAAGGGTTCCGTAGCAGCAAGTAACTTAATATTAAAGTTCTTGTAATGTGTTGTAACTTTGATCGATGTTTTAATAATAGTGTATTTTTTTCGATTTATGACGCATTAAAAAAAAACTACTCACTAGATTTCGTTTAAACCAATTTTCATTTGTAGTTTTTATAGTAATGTACATCATATATTTTTTTTAGTTTTATCATTCTCTTATTTTAGAAGTTAGAGGGGGGGGACACACATTTTACCACTTTGGAAGTGTCTCTCGCGCAAACTATTCAGTTTAGAAAAAAATGATATTAGAAATCTCAGTATTATTTTTAAAGACCTATCCATAGATACCCCACACGGTATGGGTTTGATGAAAAAAAAAATTTCGAGTTTCAGTTTTAAGTATGGGGACCCCCAAAATTTATTGCTTTTTTTCTATTTTTATGTGATAATCTTAATGCGGTTCACAGAATACATCTATTTACAAAGTTTCAACAGTAAAGCTCTTATAGTTTCGGAAAAAAGTGGCTGTGACATACGGACGGACGGACAGACAGACAGACAGACATGACGAATCTATAAGGGTTCCGTTTTTTGCCATTTGGCTACGGAACCCTAAAAACCTGTATGTTTTTAGTACAAGTTTATTACATCACATAATGGTAGATGAATATTGTCGGTATGCTAACGGACGTGTAAATATTAAGATATGCAATGACGCGGGACGCGACGACTGCTGTTTGTGAATGATAGGTGCGTTTGATGTGTTACGGTGTTTAGACTGCATGTTGTAATGATGGCTATTCGGGTATTAAACTTGTTATCTAGTTGCTACTGGCTAGGTGTTTGGGTTAAGCGATTATACAACATTTAGCATAATCAACGGAAATATTGAAAGTAGAATGTGCAAAGACTGTGCTATGAGACCTTGCTTCATGCCAAATTTCAGGTTTCTAGGTCAACGGGAAGTACCCTATGACTTTTGATTCCTTTGAGAGTGACGAATTATACGTTTTTTCTACATAAACGGCCGTGTCCTTTTTTTCGTTAATTCAGAAGTTTGATTTTTTCAGCTTTAAGGAACTACAGACCCTAAGTATATGGTTTTAATTTCAACTCAATACCTCCACAGACAGACAGACGGACAACAAAGTAATCCTAAGGGTTCCGTATTTCCCTTTTGAGGTACGGGTCCCTAAAAATGATGGCTCATATTATATTCATTAACAAATATGAAGAGCTTGTACATATGGTCTATACTTTACTAGTCAGCCCCGTGAGTGACTAAACGTAACTCATTGTAGAAACAAACTGTAGATTGTTCCACAACATCAATATGTCGCCTGATATGATATATCGGTAATTATTCTAAAATAATGTGAAGTATATAGCATGCTGCGAAGCTGTAATTTATCCGAGACGTAACTAAATTACAGCTCCAACGATTTATGACTTTATTAAACAGAATTACTTTTAAGTTTTTATGCAAACACGTTTATCACCGGCTAAATTTAAATTCTGCATCGCAAGTGAGTTATGTGCTGAATATAAAAGTTTTGGCTAAGAATTTCTAGTGCATTAACTTTGGCACATCTGTTAATCTGCTGTGCATCTGCTACCGTTACTCGGATTTAGCTGCGTAGACGTTTATGCAATGTGACATTTATTTTTTCTTTTTTTTTCTAAGTTTAAATTTGTTCCGTTAATTTGTAATACAAGCTGGCGGTTCAGTATCGCTCTTTCAAACTACCCGCAGCATAACTTGCTTTTGTTTGTAATCTTACTTTTCTATTTACAAAAGAGCAACATGATGATGCATTACCAAATTCGGCACATTATTTACTGCGGCTACTTTTTTGTCGTTTTCTCTCAAAACAAATATTAATTTTAAGCTTTCTAACGTTTTTTCAAATATTGTCTCAGGTGCCACTAAAGTAGTATAATAAAGTCGAAACAGCGACGTGGCGCGCACGAGTATTACAATATAAATCTTTGAAATTTTCTTACTGTAATATACATGTATTGGACGTATTTATGTAGGTTTATGTTGTACACTGGATCCAACCCCCGAATGTGATGATTATTTTTCCCATCTAAAAAAAAAATCTCTCTCTGTCACTCCAAAGGTTTGCTGGAAAAAAACTCATTGTTGAGTTAAGCTCGCCTTTGTCCAATTATCAAATCAATATGCTATATGTTATTATGCTTTGAAACTATTCTCATGAATCACTGTCTTTTGGAAGAAAATTCGTTCAGTAGCTTTTAGTTTATCGCGAACAGAGAAACAGACAGATAGATTGGATGGAGCACTTTGTTTTATAATATGAACTATCAAATACACTTCCGCCTGACCACCGCAAAGTTCATTTTTGCTTGCGTAAAGAAAACTTCAAAGTGTTTGGTTTGGCGCCGCGACGCAGGGTTTAAGCAAAAAATTTTTGCAGAAATGACCGCGATGGTACGTAAGGATAAGGATTAAAGCACAAATGTAATTATCTTAGCACTACTAAGTTAGCAGATACTGAAGCAAAATTTATTTGCATTTAAAGATCAGTAGCCTGATTCACGTAAAAGCAAACAAGCCAAATATCGTTGAAGTTTTATAGTAGTTCGATCGAAGTCCTATCCAAAAGCGGTATTCATGATCTATCGACTTATTTCCAGTTACATTAATAAGTATTCTACCAGGACAAAGTAATACAGATTTTTATTTAAATCGACGAATTTCAAACGACTTTAAAATCGGTGTCGTTCAAACTCGATTGATGGATGTGAATACGGAAATGGTCTAAACGACTAAATCGCTACGATATCTTTACGGCTTTCATTACGTGAATTGGGCTACGGAACTATAACCCAGTAGAGCGAGCAGAATTTTCTACTAAAACTTAAAAACTAGAAAGTCATTGATATACCCAGATCATTGTTATGAACATTAAACGCTTTACTGAATTTTGGTGCCTATTAGAATCACCAAGGACAATCTTAATATATTCATACGAAAACCACAATAAACGCAAATCTTTTGTGCCCAAACAGATATTTCTGAGCCAGAAATGATAAAGAAAACACACACGCGTCGGTAACTTATGATAGTCGACTGTTATAGTATCAGGAATTTGTGACGCTATTCGAGTAGTCATCGTTGCACATGTGGGCGATATCCATTCTTTGGATAGGGCTGCCTTGTTAATTAAGCGGGTATAAATAAAAATTACATATCCGGTACGATCATCAAATTTATTTTAATAATTAAGATTATGAAATTATTATTAAAAGCATATCTATTTTATTTTGATGATGCTTTGGATTCGGTTTCAGCTGGGCACCATTTGACTTCAGGCCCATTCGGGCGCCATTTAGCTTTGGGCCCATTTGGGCGCCAACAAAGTTCTTGTTTAATGAAAAAATCTTTCTTAGAAAAGCGTTCTTAAATTACTTTTTCTATTTTGATAACTACACTAATCATCACCATTTCAACACTTCAAATCTTCTTTCAAATCTACTGTTTTTCGAAGTTTCATTGTGAGCCCAGTTGGGCGCCAATCGCATAATTCTTGATTTTTAAATATAAGAAAAAATAACATCGTTAGACGGTGTTTTTATTACTCTTCTTCATATACGTTGCGAAATGAAAATGATTTCTTATGTCAAAGAAAGAAAAAAACTGCAAAGTCGTATAATGTACCGAATGGCATACCTAGGTCATTGCCAAACACTTAAGATCTAGCACATACATAACCGCCACAATATGAACTAATAAAAAAACTAAGATGTCACTCACAACTCATAATCATAAACCGAGTAATAAAATTAAAATAAATTACGAAGAGATGACCAGTTGTTGGCACAACGCCAGAAGATGTTAAATATGTTGATAAAATGATTTATGGCTTGTTTAGAATTTAAAGTTATTGTCGTTTAGTTAGTGTCGCGGTGTGCCAGGTAGAATGAATCATTAAGGAAATGTTAATGTGTTTCGATTGGCATGACTGCCAACATTTTTGGTTCCTGTAGCCTGATCTTTACAGCAGTCCTGGAACTCTTTGATCAGTTTTGCGGTCAAATCTTGTGTTTTCAAGTAATCCCTCGTTGGCTGTTGAACTACCTTTACGAAAACCAAATTGCTCTATGCATAATATGTTATATGTACTGAGAAAATTATTCAATCTGGTAAGCATTGCTTTCTCAAAAATTTTAGACATAATGGGTACTATGGTGATCGGCCGATAGTTATTAGGGTCTGACTTATTTCCCTTTTTAAATAATGGTTTCACGATAGACATTTTAATCTGATCAGGAAATATACCTTCCACAAAAGACAAGTTAGAACATGTGCTAGTGGAACACATATCCAACTAGCACAAGCCTTCAAAACTTGTGTGGCAATACCGTCATATCCACTAGTTTTGCTGTTATTTAAAGACATTATGATTTTATACACTTCTGGCGCATCTACAGGATTCAGGAAAATTGTATTTGGATTTTTATTATTAATATTAATATTATTAGCATTAGATGTCTGATTAGATGTCAAATTTATAAAATAGTCATTAAATATATTACAAATATCAGATGGATTATTATATGTCACATTATTTAAATTTATTTCGTCAATATCATTTTTATACATGTCATTATTAGTAACTGTTGAGGAGATTGCGTTCCATGTGGCTTTACATTTATTTGTATGTTTTTGTATACGTCTTGTATTAATAAGTTTTTGTGCTGTTTGTGCACATCGTTTGAACAAATGGCTATAGAGTTTGTAGTTTTTCTCATTCTGTTTTTTATTAATTTTACTGTGTTTGTATTTTAGATATAGCTGACGTTTCATTTTGCTAGACTTTTTAATGCCTTTTGTTATCCAGTTTTGTGCAACTGGCTTATTATTAACTTTAACTTTAATGGTCGGAAAGCACAGATCGTAAAACAACCTAAACGTATCATAAAATAAATTAAAGGCTTCTGTTAAAGTGTTAGACTTTAGTGTTTCCGAAAAAGAAAGAGAAGATATACATTTAATAAATTTTTCGTGGTTTTCCGAACAATAGTCACGTTTTAATTCAGACCAATACGAAATTTTTTTGTGTTTTTTTGAGTTTATGGTCACTGTTTGTGCCGTTTCATGATCTGACAGGCCTAGGTGATGAATTTCTGACTGAACATTCTTTATATTACTGGCAATTTGGTCAATGCAAGAATTCGCCCGAGTTGGTGATTTTATGTGGGCTTCAAAGTTATAATTATGAAGTATACTCAAAAGTTCTTTTGTCACAGAGTTATGTTTTAATATATCAATATTCCAATCACCACAAATTATAATTTTCTTCTTCCTATATTGGTCTGTCAAGTAATTTAACAAAATATCAAGCTTATGAAGAAAAATCCCTACTTGTGCCTTTCTGTGGTCGGGTATTCTATACAAATTAACGACTATCAAGTTTAAGCCAATAATCTCTGTGCCACAGCACTCAAAATAAAAGGTCGTAGCTAGATTTGAAGGAAATCTTAATGTTTTAGTGTCAAATACCTTATTAGTTAAAATACAAGTCCCCCCTCTACATTTATCTCGACTAAATGCTGCAGCTAATTTAAAATTATTAAGTTTGATGTTAGTTTCCGTACCCTGTTTTACAAAAGTTTCGCTAAAACATAATATATCCACCTCCATGTTTGTTTCTATTAATTCGGATAGAGCTATTTCCAACATGTCCAGTTTGTTGCAGATGCCAGCTATATTTTGGTGTAAGATTCGCAATTTACTTTGTCGGCAGTTTGGTTTTAATTTGTCATTATTAGTAGTAATTTCATTAATGGTGGAGTTTGGAACGAAAAAGTATATTATTATTTTTGCTGGTATGATGAATCGAGTTTCGTTCACTTATACCCAGTTTTGTATAACTATTCTCATATTGCAAATAATCAATTTCTATATTCAATTTATATGTAATTAAATCTAATTCCGAAAGCTTCTTGTGATAATTTACATCCAACTCATTAACTTCAATAAATCTACAATTCTTGAAATTTTTAGTAAACAATTTTAGTTCATGATTCAGTTTTTTAACATTAAGATACTTATTTTCTGAAACATTTAACATCAATATTGTACAATTGCTTAAACTACACAGAGTACTACAAAGATTAGTTAGCAACATGTAAGGATTCTTGTCGTGTTTACCAACTGAAAGTATAACAATGTCATCGTCAGATAGGATGTTTGTTAGATAATCTGGATTTCGTAGGATCTCGCATGATGAAGCATATGGTTGAACTTTACCCTCGATGTTGAAATTATCATTCCATTTACCTGATTTAGTGTGAATCAATTGTGCGGATAGGCCTCTTACTTTTTCGTCTCCAATGATATAAATATTTCTTTTTGTATTGCATTTTAAGCGGGTATAATTTAAGTTTCTATGTCGTTGATTATTCGGGGAGTTGACCAATATATTTTTAGCCCTGCCATTGTTAATTTCCTGGATTGTACCTTGATGATGTAAACTATGCGTGTCGAACTTTGTTTGTGAGGAGAGTGCGTTGGGACTAATTATTTGCTCAGAGAAATCTAATTTAGTTTGAATGGGACCTTTATTCCTTTTCTTCTGAGAAGCTCTTTTAGGCGTCGATTTACAAATGTCTTTAAGCTGATTAATTTGAGTACCATACATAGACATTTGTTTTTTAAGATAGCAGTTTTCCGATAAAAGGTTAGCTATTTCATTTTCAGCAATCTCCAAGTTCTTTGTCAGTACAGAAACTTTGTGTTCCAATTCTCCTATTAATTCAAAGTTTTTGGATTTAATATTTGGGCAGCTTCTAAATAGTTGAGGATCTCTTTTCAATATGTGTGATAAAACATCAATATCTTCATCCAGTGGCAAAGATTCGAAAGAGTTCTCAGTAGATATATTCGCCTCAAATTTATCATAATTACTTGTATGCTCCACAAGTACAGGGATGGTCAGAATTTGAGAAGTATTGTCATTCAAAATAAAATTTTGCTTGGAAATGTCCTGTTGTTGGGGCGAAGCAGGTTTACTTGAAAACTGTTGTTTCTTTCTAAGTGTGATATTAGAAGTAGCTGAATCTGTGTTTGTGTCGGTTTTGTTTTTGATACATAATTTGCACTTCCACCTTTTTCTAGCTTCGGCGTCTTTTAATCGATAAGTGGATTCCGGATAACCCTCACAATCAAACTCATATCTTTTTTTGCAAATTGAACATAGAGCAGTGGTTTTTATGTTGACCAATTTCTTGCAAATATTACACGTAACTTTTGTTGACGCTTTGCTGTTACTGCTTACTCCTTTATTTAAAGATGACATTTTTAAACTTATTCAAATTTTCAAAAAGAGCTCTGTTTTGCTTAGGTTCGAACTTGCGACAGAGAGATTTAAGTATTTTCACTCATTATTAAGTCTGGTTTGCACTGAATATTGTGTTTAATGAGGGAAAAATTTTTTGTACTCCAAATTTTAAAGTTCATTCACTGTAGAAACTAGTATCACTGTTATTGGTCTATTTTTTTTTTTTTTTTTTTTTTTTTTTTTTTTTTTTTTTTTTTTTTTAAGTTACACTGTCCGACATAAGGTAATTGTCTTTCTATTGTGTGTCTAATTACGACATTCAAAGAGTTAATACTACTTAATAATTTTATTCAGTTTAAAAAGTACAAGATTTTTATCGATGCAAGTTGCTAATTTTATTATTTTATTCCAGTCTTCGAAGAAAAACCACATTTTAACAAATATCCCATAAGTATAATGAACACACCAAACGATGCTAACACAAAAAAAAAATCCACATATATCCCCTCTAATACCACAAACATATGCCCCACAAATTAGACATACTTTAGACATTATTTTTCATACGTTATGATAAACTACTGCAAAAACAAAAATTATGGCTGAAATAAACGCAAGATATTTGCGTGGGTCGAATACAAGTTATTTTTAGAGCCGCTTTGCAAACCAGACTGTGCGTCGCTATATGAAAAATAAAATACAATACTTGAACCTTATTGTTGTGCGGTTAGGAATAAAGGTTATACGAGTAGTGGCAACAAACACAGGGGGAAAGAAAGTAAATATTTTTTTACAATGGAGATTAAATATACAGAAGTTTTCGTTAGCCTAGCTCCTATAGCTCAACAGTATCAACTTCTTCTACCCTTAAAAGATGATATAGACTTAGTAGACTTCAGTACTCTGTAGGATCAATAAGATCTTAAAGAACAAGTGCTTCAAAAAGTTCCTATGGCCAAAACAGGGACTCACAAGATGAGTTTCCGTAGAAACAATCGAAATTAGGTATCACATGCGTGTCCTAGTGAAATGATTAAAGCCGAGAATAATTCTCCCACGTCACATGATGATAAATAACGTCACTGGCAGATTACGTATATCCAATCCGAGGGAAGTATGTAAGCAGATGCTAAGTTAAGATCCAAAGGAGTTCAGAGATAATCTCGGTTACTAGTTTTATTGCTGGATTAGCCACGTATCATGAGTAGCAAATCTTATGGGTCCCACGCATTAGAGTGGGCCTCACTTGACAATTTAGGCAACCTATGGACCCATCGCTACCTAAAACATATTTACAAAATTAATTAAAGGAATTTTAATTCCTTATCATTTATAAAGATTTATGGGGCTACAGGCTCTATTCTAGCTTAATCTGAGTCTGATTCTACATCTTTGCACTACTTTTGGCATTAAACCTTGCCTACTAAAAGCGTTTTCTATTTCTGAACTAATCTCTTTCTGCTTTTCTCTTGTAACCAATTTCTTTGTTAAATCCCACCAGCAAAATGGCAGTGATGCTGACTGTTAAATTAGCATAAGCATAATCAGCGTTGTGATGTTCTCACCACTGGGACTCAGGCCTCCTCCTTAGGAAAGGGAATAGGCCATAATCCACTACACAACCCAGTGCGGATTGATAGTTGTCACATGTCGTCGAAATTTTGGTACTAAGACAAGTCTGTTTCCTCACGATATGTTCTTTCACTGACTACCAAATTGCGCCAAAACACCCATTATGTCTTCATCAATTTATAAATTCTTGGCCTACCTTCCAGCTTCATTCATCTCGCAATATTTAACAACATTCTTCAATCCTGTTTACTTCGACGCTGGTTCGTATTCCGCTGTCGAACGGAAAATTTTGGTACCTATAGCGTTATTGTAAACGTTGTGTTGCTCTTACACGCTTTGGGTTGTAAACATTCATATTTTCGCGCTTACATTCTCTTGGCTGCCGGAAATAGGGCGTAGAGTAACTATGGCCACCAAGGTTCCATGGTTTACGGGAAATATGGCACAACAACACATCAGCTATTGTAAATGACGTTGGTTTCCATCCTAACTTGTTTTTCCGTGTTTCCTCTTTTGTATACGAATCTAGGTTTATGATTATTACTTGTTTTTCGTTCTTTCGTGTCCTTGGGTTCGTTAAATATAATTAGTATATTTCTGCCAGCTTTTATTCTTGGTTCGTGAACTTGGATAAAAGAGAGAAGATATAAATTGGACAGGCACAAATTTTTATTATGTAATTATTCAAATCATTTCAAGTTTCAAACATTTTGTTTTATTTCGTTCACACCAACTCGATAGATGGTGTTGTAGGTATCTATACCCATGTGATTGTTGACCTACAGTTATATTGCGGTGTTAAGATCTCTTAGATTTTAAATATAGTTTCTATTTCTGAACTCGGTGTTTCCTTCAGGGCTCCACATACTGTTTTGGGAATTAGTACTTGACTTTATATTTTTTCAACGATTCAATAGTTTTATTCATCTACCAATACTTCTGCTGTACTCTAAAATCAAATAATATTTTATTCGCCATAGACCCTTTCATTCACACGTATCTAATAATTCTATAAAGTAATATGTAATCCATCAATAATTTATCAATATCTCGAACTTTTAATTTTACACAGGAAGTACCCACTGAAATCATAAATCAACAAAGCCTACTTTGAAAGATTAATATTAATCAATACGGTAAAACCATAAAAAAGCAAGGGGTACGAAGCTAAAGTGATAATTTATCTTCAAGATAATGTTGAACCTCATAAAACAGTGAATAATTTACATGTGTATGTGAAAATTGTGTAACATTATGTCTGTGTGGTTGACTCTGGTGAAGAGCTCGCATTGGGGACTTGGGTGTAATCCTCGGCCTGTTTTTGTAAGTATTTCTGGGCATCTCGCTTCTTGTAATATTTTTAGGATTTTGTTTTATAATCACACTGGGCCAACTTTGCACGCGACTTCTTTCGTGAGAATGTTTTCACATAAACTTTAACACCTTTTAAACAATATTTTGAGGGTAGTTTTAAAAACACTAATAATGACAATCTTTAAGCGGACTACTTTAGACCGACGCACTTGTGGTCCACGCCCGATTTGTACGTAGAGTCGCGTCGCGTGGCAAGGATCTATGTAGCTCTACAAGTCTAGTTGCCATATACATAAAATGTATGGAGACTGACGCGACCAGTAGCCTGATTCACGTAAAATCAAATAAGCCAAATATCCTTAAAGTTTTATAGTCGTTCGATCGAAGTCCAAAAGCGGTATCCACGTGTTCCTCAGTTCATTAATGGATAGAACGACAATTCAATTGGCTCGAAAGTAAACGATCTATCGACGACTTATTTCCCGTTACATAAATAAGTATTCTACCAGGATAATGTAATACAGATTTTTTTTAAATCGTCTTTAAACTAAACTAAACCCCCTTATAAATTTCTAAAACATCATTTTATAGCTCGCCTACGTCATAAAAGGAAGTCTTGTGCAAAATTTCACAATTCTACCTGTTCCTTCTAGTCTCAGCACTCTTGGTTGTTCGTTAATATATCAATCAGTCTGTTTTTCCTTTTAAGTATATATGTATATATATATATATATATACAGATTATAAAGGCGAAAGTTTGAGAGTGTGAATGTTTCTTACTTCTGAGTCCACTGATTCAGTATACCACATCTATTAAAATTCATATAACTGAAAACAACAGTATATTTTTATGAGCACTAAACAATTCGTCTCTTAATCACACGCTTAAACTATCCAGCAAATTGCTAAGCTTACGTTCAATGGCATCGTTAAGAAACCGAGAGTCGATAAATCCATTGATCGTTGTATTAGTCGAGTTTATTTTTGGGATGTTCGATTTTGAAGGTTTACAGGAAGTTTTTCGAGGTTCGAAGTATTTCAATGAGGAATGCCGTGATAGTCTTACATCACGGCATTCCTCATTGATTGAGATTATCTCCTGAGAATGGAGGGGTACTTTTTATATAGTATTTCTTCTACAGCTTTACTTACGTAGTAACTATTCAGTAATCTGTGGCTTTACAGTCCATATAACTCAAGTTCTTCAAGTACAAATTCTAATACGGGTAGTATTAAAACTAGAACTATACTATACCGACGCACGCAGGGACTACACCTGATTTGTAAGTAGAACAACGTTGCGTGGCGTGGATCTAGTATAGTTCTACAAGCCTAGCGGCTAGCTTCCATATAAAATGTATGGAGACAGACGCGCTTAGATCAGCGTACGTGGCACACGCAGTGTAGTTCTACCTTTACTGTCATATATCGTTTCCTTTTTTTTGTTTATGAATTGAAGTATACCATTTATGCCAATAGTTTCACAGCCCCAGTTAAATTTTACAGACTTATCGTGTATTCATCCGAAGCCTTCATCAGAGATCTGTGCACGTACAACCAGAAATATGAAAATACACACTATCTAACAAATCGTTCGTTATTAACTTTTTATATCTCTTTGTCCATAGCTCCAAGTGAGGAATTCGCGCACTGAATCTACAGAAGACGACAAGCGTAGTGACGACAGCCGACCGCTCAGCCATGCCTCCGACTTTAGCAGGGACAATATTTGTAAGTATTATAAAACTAAATCCTGATTTGTAATGTTTTAAATTTCTTTGACGGTCCATCTGATACTGGTACCCAAGCAGTGGCATAACCAAATGGCCTCGGGGCAAAAAAAAAAAACTGGGGTCCCTTCTTTACGTGGTGGGAAGTCATTAAATAACTTCTTTTGCTCTGCGTAGAGTGAAAGAGAGTATCAGACTTTTACTGACTAAAACGAGTTGCCATTATTAGTGTTGAAACCTATTTCATTTCTATTTTGAAAGTGGGAGAATTTTTTGCTAGTTCAATAAGAGGTTTTGGGGGCCCCACGCCTGATTAACAATGAAGAAATGCCCCAGTGCCTCCAAGGTCGTGAAGACTCACGATTCAAATCTCTGATCAGTATTCTCTGACCTATCTGGCGGACTAAAGTGGCAAACAATTCAAAAAGCCAATTTTGAAATGTGGGCCTTCAGAAGCACCATTTGCATGACTAGCCTCTACGGCCTGAGTTGGTCAGCGGCTAACCACACCTTTACTAAAAAAACGTTTTATACTTTCTACATTAGCTCTTAATAGCCCAAGAATGTCAAACCATTTTTTATAACTAAGGCATTTAGTATCGGAATTATTAACCAATCACTCTTCTATCCAGTGTCACTCAGCAACGCGCCCCGTCGCAGCCGGCGCGGAGTGGCGCCCTACAGCGAGTCACAGCGCCCTCTCACGCGGTACCTGCCCTCAGACAGAGACGACTTCGATCTGCGACGACACGTTGAGTCAGCTGGTCAGTACCAACTCATCAGTGATGTTTATTTTACAAACACTTTTACACGTCAATTTAAACTAGATGAGGCTGGTGTTTCCTAGCGGACTAACCTGTGAAGAAACACCGAAACAAATTCAGGGGTCAAAGTCTCTTTTAAAGTCCATACAGTAAACATGTAATAGTCGAATCATATGAGAACCATGCAGATTGGAATTTGAGACGGTCTTTTGAAGAAAGAATCGGACAAATCAGTAACAACTAACTGTAAAAAATCGCAGCCAGCTCATTATGGCGTTCTACAGCTAGTCATAGCACCCTCTTACGCGGTGCTTACCCTTGAAAAAGGACGATTTAAACCTTAGGCGTCATTTGAAATCGAGCGGCGAATACTTGGACAATACTTATTTTAGAAGAGATTGTATATGTCTTAGCCAATGCCTTCGATACTGTTACTATTCTTATAACTTCTAGGAATTATAAGCCGGTGCGAGCTTGATGAAATTCAATTATTTTAAATACACGTTCCAAAACGTCAAAGTCAGTGAGCATGTGATCCACACACTCACTCAATTTTACCTGAAAATAAACATCTGGTGCACTACAAGTATGCATCCTAGGGCCAACCTTATTTTATTCGGGCTTAATTTGTGTTCTCCTGTGTATTGCTACTGGGTTGTGGAAGTCAGACAAGGGTAGGCAGATTTCTGTAGTCTTTTTGGAAAGACCCATGTCCGCAACAATCTAGATTTTCCGGTCCCCGAACCAATATCTTAAATCCAATCTATTCCTTGACCATTGGGGTATCTAGAATTATTAAGGGTGAGGGGGGGAGAGTTTGTCTGGGCCCCAGACATGCCAACATTATTATTATTACATTATACTGGGGTGGACACGGTACACGTTACCTAAACGGCCCACTCCCCCCACACATTCAGTATACACCTATGTGTAAGTAGTAGGTACAGTGTTTAGTTCCTTTATGGGAAACGCATCACCTACTTTTCTACTAAACCAGCACCACCTTCGCTTTCCATAACTTAACCGAAGCCAACGACAGAGCCATACAGATGGGTATTGCTCCGAGATAGTTTAAGTTAATACAAGCTCAAAGCTGTTGTATGCACAATATTAACATGATGGTATCTTGACGCAGGTCACCAGATCGAGGTCTGTCCGTACGTGACGGTGACGCCGACCTCGTGTCGCGGATACCTGCACAAGCTCGGCGCCAAGTTCCACACATGGTCCAAACGGTAAGCAAATCTAATTAGTTACCTAAATAATAGGGAAACTACGGGTCGGAATGCTGGCTAGATGGCGCTAAACTTATATATATATTTTTTTTTTTTCTATAAAATTATGAAATCCACTTCTATTTTTTGTGTAAAGTGTATAACTAAATATTTTAACCTTTCAATTGTGATAATTACAGACACAATTGAAAGACAATAGGTGCGCGAACGCCGGCGTTCGCTTGGGGTTTAATGAATTAATAAAAGAAACTTCGCTAGTAAATAGATAAAATATACATACATTATTGCACACCAAAGTTGTAGCATAGAAGTTATAGTAAGATATTTTATTTTGTAATATATTATATCTGCTTATTCATACGAGAACGCGACGTTTACCCGATGAAAATGTAAATGAATAATAATACTAATACATAGAAAGAGAGAAAGATAAACAAATCAAGTATATCGACTTGGCTCGCGAGGTTGTCGACATGTGGGATGTAGACTCTGCGATCATTGTACCCATAGTCGTGTCGGGTAATGGTTTAATAGCCAAGAGCCTCGACCAACATCCGAGGAGGCTCGCGTTAGGTAGCTGGATCAAAGGCTTGATTCAGAAAGCGGTACTTCTGGACACGGCTCGTATTGTTAGGAGGTTCCTTTCTCTGGAGCCCTGACCGCCAGTAGCTTGGACTCTGTTCCCGATACCGGTGGGCAACTATTTTTTAAATTTTTAAATGTTTTTTTTTCATATTGAAATATTTAAAAATATAATTTATATGTAATATTTATGAATAAATGAGAATACTAATACTAATTACTAATAATTATTTATTATTATTAATAATGTTTCCCCTGTATTTTTTTTTTTGTATATGTGGTTGACAATAAAGAATATATAATAATAATTACATGCATTTTTTCGCCATTCCGAGATGACCTTAATGCTTTTAAAAGATTGTTCATACTCATTATTACTTTCAACTTTAGAAATTCGACGACAGAAGGTAATATGGCATTCTCTGTGTGTTCCAGGTGGTTCGTTTTCGACAGAGAAACGAAAACGTTCGTCTACTACTGGGACAAGAGTGAGAAGAAGCCCAGGGGAGGGGCCTACTTCCAAGTGAGTATATAACAACGATAGCTTTTGCCTGCGGCTTCGCCCGCGTACATAAAATATAGCCTATGTCACTCAGAAAAAAAGCAGCTATCTACCGGTAAAATTTTTTTTGCAATCGGACCAGTACTTCCAGAGATTACCTTCTACTAACAAAAAATCGAACTTTACCTCTTTATAATATTAGTGTATATTGAATTAAAAGGTACCGAAGCCAACTGGGGCCATGGATTGACTTTCGAAAGGGAACCACGGGGTACTAATGTGGTTTCAAACACTAAAAGTCTGACACGCCCTGTGATTTAAAACCTTAAAAAAACTGCTGGGACTCAAGTCTCTTTTCTAAGAGAGAAAATGATCGTTATCCACAACGCGGGTCGAGTGCGCCTTAGTATTTTTTGGTTCTTAAACATCCATACAAGTCCATGAAAACATCAACTATATCAGATGACCCTGGTTACTTATATCCTTTATAGACTACATGAGAACCTGTTCAGCTAATCGAAGAAACTCATCTCCACAGGTAATAGAAGAAGTGTACCTAGACCACGGGAACACGTCAAAATCCCCAAATCCCGTGACGACCTTCATAGTGAAGACCCGACAACGACGGTACTACCTCATGGCTCCCTCGGGCGAGGCAGCCAGGATATGGATCGACGTCATCTTCACTGGGGCGCAAGGGTACACCGAGTATTTAGAATGAACGAAATGAGGGTACGTGGGCGAAAATTTTAGGCTCGATGACAGCTGTCAAAAATGACAGCTGTCATAGATGACATAAAGTTTATGTTTTCTGATAAGCTATAACCTGATTGTATTTAAGTCAAGAGTGAAAGTATAGTCGACCACATTCATCATCGTTTACCATTGGGAGAGATGGTAGTCAAGCGCAAACCAATCAATTGTTTAAAAAAAGTCCAGTTCATCGACATGGTTTGTCAACTGTTTTGTTTTATGGGTTTGTGACTAAATATAATTTAGGTTTTGTGTCGTCAAATTGTCTTTCTTTGACAAATAGTTGGGGTTTTATCTTGTTAAACTGGTACGATGACTTAATTTGTCTTGACCAAAATATAATCTATGGTTTAACTTGTCAAGTAGACTGATGACGTAATGTTGTACAGCGCGATGTGTTTTTTCAACCTGGCAAAGATGGTTTTTATCTGCCGAATTTGTATTTAATTTGCGACAGAAGTTGGCCAAATGACTTAAACTTTGCCATTGCCAAATAAAATTCCGGTTCTGTCTTGGCATGATATTTCAGTTTACCTCAAATAGAAGCGTAAAAATATTTTTATTATTTATTATTTTTATGTTCATTGGTATTGAATATAGCAGTTATTTCGACCAATTTCGAGTGGAAATCTATTATTTTATTTACGCTTTATTGAAGGTAAACTGTTTTTTTTATTCTTGTTAAAGTAAATTTTAACCGACAGAGAAGAAAAATATCATGAGTTTTAAATAGTATCTGAAACGTACAGCCAGCGGATTTGAAAAATGTAAATTAATTACATTTTGCTCACACAATATACCACATTAAACTGCCAAAAAAAGGCTTGATAAATAAGTATATCATTGTATAAATACCATTTTCAATATTGCCCGTCCATTTTCACTCTTACCCTAACGTCACAAATAATAGTACTTATCGAAATAGCTAGCTAAAGTAGAAACTCAATCAGTACCATAGATTTTAAGTACATTTTATAATAAAACTGTCAATTAAAAGGTAGGTAGAAAATATTGTGATCATTAATGTTGGTGGTCAATGTGAAGATTGACCATTTCATGTGAAGTATGTCGCCTATAATCAATTAATGTATGAAACTCGATTAATGACTAAATGAAAAATCATATTAAAATAACATCTAATGCTGACAATAAAATTTTACGGTTCTTAACTTTTATTGGGTACTAAACGTACCTAAAATAAGGCAAAACGAATCGTATTGCAACTGTACAAGCCACGATATTGCATAACCTGGCATATTTTATTATTATACATAAGAGGTCATAAAAACCTTTTTATTATACCCACACGACGCAGTATTTAATATAAACATATATTTTGGTAACTATTTTAATATAAATGGAATGTAATGTCTCGATTTTAGCAATAAAACTATCAACACTGCCCGGTCAAAGTAAGAAACGTAGACTATTTAAACGGATTGCCAGATGATTTACTACTTTAACCGGGGAGTGTTGATAATACCTGATAATATTAAAGTGCCAATTTCACATTTGTCATAAGAAACACGGCAGCTATTTTTTTACAATAATTATACAAAATCGGATGAAATCGGTGCCTTGTATAAGACTGAACACTATACAAAAAATATATATAAATCAAAATTGTCATAATTATGGACTATTTTACTATTATAGATGCTTGCATGGTTATAATATTAATTTTAATGAAATATGAGTGTGATTTTGAATTTTTATCTTATTCCAAAATTATGTTATTTAAGTATGCGTTTTTTAAATTGTGAAGTAAGTGATTTTGTATGTATTTATTATGTAAAATTATAGTGCAACAACAATTAAGCATGATTATTTTAAAATTTGATTTGTGAGGGTAGTCTTATCGATTTAAAATGGCCGACTGTCTTATTTGCGTCACCAAGTTACTTTGAATAGCTATAATACATTTTCAACCGATAGTCGACATGTCAAGACTTTACTAGATGGCATCACTGTTGCTTGAGACCGCAAATAATAGAATTGTACTTATAACAACGCATATGGAGACCCCACGCATTTTATAAATACTTATATATCATATAAACCACATAAAATCGCTGAAGATTTTTCTTTTTTGTGGGCAAGTCCCCACAAGAATTGTAAAAGGATAAGAAATGCTCGCGAAATATACTTTTATAAAAATATCGGGTGTGAAGAATGCCATAATGATTGCCAGAAATAATATCATCTCGGATACTTTTGTTAATTGGTATTTCTGTCCCCAGTACTGGGTAATTTAGAGTTATTTGCACGCTTGTAAGCAAATATGTTACCGTTTAGTATAAAGAAATATAATAATGAGTCCTAAGCGGACCACGGGCTTACTTTGCATGCCTACCGCTTTTTTAACATAGCCAGATCAATCTAAATCAATTTATTTTTTAATAAATTATTACTTTGCAACACTTTATTTTTTTGATCTGGCTATACAAGCTTTTATATGGCAACTATAATAGCTGCCTATACACCTAAGTTACTAATTATAAACTAATGAAATTATACAAAATTACCGTTTTATGTCGTAATTATTAAGTACAAAATTGTGATTACTTATCGAATCGTATTACCAGTGTAAAAAATCGTTTTATAGATTTGCTACATTGTAATTTTCTTGCGTAGTTTAAAAGGGCTGATACCAATTTTACTTTAGATTTAAGATAAAGAAATCACATTGTATTATTAACCTAATGAATTAAAGTTCATTTTATTGTAAACTTGATTTTTATTTCCTTAAAACACTATTAACACTGAGCAGTTATAACACACCTATGACAACTACATTTTAGTAAACCCCCGGCCTTCAAGATTTGCAGAAGCTACCATAGTTACGGATTTGTTAGCTCACTGTCCGGCCGTCCGGTAACTGTCCGGACCAAGCTCAAGTCGTCGACGGCGCGCACTGTTCCCGCGCGCCTCAAGGAGTTGTCAGCAACAGCAGGGACCCAGCCGGGTCGAAGCCTACTGGGGCCAGGGTTATCCAAAAGGGCGCTCGAGCCCCGGTATGAAGGCTAGAAGGAACGGGGTAGGTCTTTTAGTCAGTAAGAGTCTGACACTATCTCCCGCTCCGCCCAAGGGCGGGGGATGTCAATGCATGATTTTTCCCACCATAAAAAAAAGGTACGGATTTGCGGACAACAAATGATGGATAGCTTGCCGTCTGGCCGTCTGATAAGAACCGAGTCCTAATGTCCTAATCATAACGAGGTCGAGCCCGCATGGGGAATTTCTGGAAAGAAACCCGTGGTCCTAAAATGCAAAGGATAACTGAAGGATCACAGGTGGATTTTACTCATTAAAAATTTGACTCACCTCGCTTCTTCCTAGAGCGAGAAATGTCAAGTTGATTTCCCGTCTAAAAAAAACGCATGGGCATAAACGCAAATTCTTGTCTAACCTTCTTTTATATTTCAAATATAAAGTAGGTGGTACCCGGAAAAAAAAAATTTAAGCACTTTCTAAAAACGCCACAGAGTCCAACTGCCAAAGGGGACTTAACTAAAGGCACCCATCCCGACACGAATTTAAGCTATTGAAGCCGGGATGGGTGCACGTGCTAAAAGTCATAACACTATAAAAATTAAGCGTAGCGTCGCATCGGCCCTAGTGCAGGCTGCATTATTCGTTCAACTAGGACCTACGTTAAACTTGTCAAGTACATTAGGTGAATTAAAGATTTTAGCAAACAAATATTGCTAGAGATAGGACCAAGCTATTTTGTTCAAGTTTTCATCCCCTGGGAAATACAGGCGTGAATTATGTTATTGCCACTCGAAAAAAAAACGAGTTTAAGTTTTCAAATTGGTCACACTATCAACACACGTCAACCGGTCAACGTCACTAACGTCACTTTGACAATTGACATTTTTGTTTGACTCATAATCGTTGATTCGTGCTTCAAGAATTCAATTTTATTGCTAAGAACACGAGTTGAGAAACTGAAATTACATTAGTACTTCTCCGGAATAAGTGAAGTTTACACGTGTACCTATATTAGAGTAATTGCAAGTTTTATCTTTTCACTTTTAATCAATTTAGTTTTGTTATTTCAACTGAAGTGCTTCGAAAGAAGATAGGAAAATGGAAATTCTAAAGAAAATTCAACAATTCTTCAGCTATTGGTACGTTCGGTACCTATTGGTGACTGAACTGTATATGGTTGACACCTGGGAGAAGATTGTAGTGCGTATCCTTTTCAAAAACATATTAATGAGTGTTTTATCATTTCGATTTTCTAACCGGAATACTTTTGAAACTAAGGAAAACTGCTGAATTTATTGCTCTTTAAAATGTCCGGTCAGTGGGTCGTCTTAGGGGAGGATTGTCCCACCATAAAAAAAGGGGCGGATTGCCCCGATCCTGTTATCCGAGATGTTGCATACGGTAATTAATTCTAAACTACTGAATGTTAAAAAATAACATTTTCGTCATGGTATATCAATGGTCTGAGACTGTGGCCTTACCTATTAAGACTGTTAGCAAGACTCCATAATAAGTTTTTCATGCTTCTTCCTAATGGATAAAATTCTCTGTTAATAGTCTCTAAACGGTCAATGGGTCGTCTTACCGCCCGGTATTCCTGTATTTTTCTGTTACAATAAAGTATACCAGGACGCTCAGTGATATCATAGCTTTCAATCAATCTACTCTTCTAGAGATTCATTTCACCCACTGCTTGCCATGCATAGCTCTTGGCTTATGCTTTTCTGAACCACCCTTATCCAGGTTTTAACCATGAAGTCAACTATTTTATCTATCTGCCCATCTTGTTGCTTTCAACATTCAACCAACCAGTCCTCGAATTTTACTTTCAGAAATTGTTTGTAAACATAACAATGTAAGTATTTTACTTCATAAAAGTAAATAATTAAATCATTAAACCCGAAGCAAAGCATTCACTCTCTCCTTACCCTACTTCTATTTTGTCTCTAATTATAGTATTCAAAAGGTTAAGAAACTTCCAAAATTCTATGAGGATTGTGCTTTGTAATTTATAACCTTTTGTGTCCCTGTATCAGGAAAGACTTAGCACACTGACACACAATGATGAAAAACTTGCATAGAAACTAAAAATTAAATTTAAAAAAAAAAGAAACAATAACATTGTGTCTCACGGCTGCGCCGAATAGCTCAAGTTCAGCATAAAGGTAGAACTACACTGCGTAAATGGGTGACTGGGAGCATCGGTCTCCATACATTTTATATGGAAACTAGACTTGTAGAGCTGCACTTGCTACATACCATGTGTGCATCAGTCTAATGTAGTTCTTGCCATACAGCTTTTTAGCAGTTGCCTGAGGCTGGCTTCCAACCAAACCTTATTTTAGAGTGCACAAATGTAAATTAGCTTTGGTTTGAGGTGATATTAATGTGAATGAAACTGTTTTTGTTTCTTGACGTTCTGGTGCAAATTCACCGCTAAAGACCGCCAGAGACCTTAGTTCAGTGCACTTTTGATGCAAAACAAAAGTAGACTGAAACATCCAAACAATATATTGCAAAATTAGCTGACCCGTTGAACTTCATACGACCTAACAGTCTATATCTTTTGATATAGTCAACCGATTGCAATAACATAAACCCTAAGTAATATATCTAGTCACACAATTTTACTGTATAAAAGTTATCTATGTTGATTTCATACAATTTCACATGATAAAAACTTCTACAACTACAGTTTGGAAGTGTATCTACATTTAGTTACACACAAAAGGTAAAGAATGTACCACAAACACTGCTGTAAGGAGGTCACTCTCCCCACATTACTTTCACTTTCTGCTGACCGCTTTAAAACCTGTTTCCATGTTATTTATATAATGCTTGTGATGTTATTATGTTTCTGTTTGATGTCACTATTGTATAACAATTTAATGTGTAGATATTGGAAAGGATGCTCTTTTGCTAATAAAAACAAGCTTGTTTTATGATGTTGGTAGAATTTAGTACACCTACTTAAAACCTGTTCTGTTACATTGGGTATTCTCCATTCAATCTTGATAATTACAGACACAATTGAAAGACAATAGGTGCGCGAACGCCGGCGTTCGCTTGGGGTTTAATGAATTAAACTTATAATAAATCTGTAGAAGTTTTGTGCACGCATCACGAAAAATTTACGAAATCGATGAAGATAACTTATATACATTTAAATTGTGTGTAACTTAATATATTACTAAGGCTTTGTTTCATCGCAATCGGTTGACTATATCGAAAGATATACTACATTCATTGACTGTTAGGGTCAACTCACACCAAAAGAGCGTCGAAGCGCAGCGAAGCGGATCGCAGTTTCGTGTCATATGAGTTTTAACTTTATTTTCATTGCTTTACTACTTATTATCGCATGAGAAACTCGAACGAGTCGCGCGGATGCCCGCGGCGCCACGGGAATTCCAGCGAATTCTATGAACGGTAAACGGGTCGCTGCTCTTCGCCGCTCTTTCGGTGTGAGTTGACCCTTAGGCGGTACGAAGTTTGCTGGGCCAGCTTTATAGAACAGACTCCTATTTTGTGTACAATAACATAAATGAAGTCGTCTTCATCACAGTAGAGTATTGTGTGCCCAATAAACAGCATTAAACAACATGGCTGACCGGATTATGAAAGTTTGATAGGCAGTCGCATACCCCAAGCTAGTTGGGAAATTTCGCATGACACAGGTCCTCACCCGCCGGACATGGCAAGTTCGGGAGGTTCCTGTTCCGGATTAAAGCGGAAGTAACGCCCGGATGTCGCGACTGTGCGGAACGCCCGGAGGACACGGTGGAGCACACAGTCGAGGTGTGCCCAGCTTGGGCGGAGCATCGCCGTGACCTCGTGGAGACAATCGGCGGCGGACACCTCTCGCGCCGGGCCTTGGTTGAGGCCATGGTCCGGAGCGAGGAAGAGTGGCAGGCGGTCGCCGACTTCTGCGAAGCAGTAATGCTCGCAAAAGAGGAGGCAGACCGCATCAGGCAACGGAGCTCTCGCCGCCGCCGGGATTCCGATCCCGATTTCCAGCCACCGTAGGCGCGAGCTTGCGGACAGTGAGCAATAGGTAGCTCGCTGTCCGGCCGTCCGGATCAAGCCCAAGTCGTCGACGGCGAGCACTGTTCCCGCGCGCCTCAAGGAGTTGTCAGCAACAGCAGGGGCCCAGTCGAAGCCTACTGGGGCCAGGGTTATCCGAAAGGGAACTCAAGCCCCAGTATGAAGGCTTGAAGGAACGGGGTGGGTTTTTTAGTCAGTAAGAGTCTGACACTACCTCCCGCTCCGCCCAAGAGCGGAGGTTGTCATAGGATGATTTTCCTAGTTGGGAAAAAACTAGTCAGATAGTGATGACTCGTTTTTATCATTTTCCTGAAAATTTTACTTAGACCCAAATTAAAAAAGGGCTTTTATTAAATTCAAGAATGAAAGATACAGTCATAAACAGATTGACTCATTGCTGTTATCAATATTGCTCTTGATAATGTATCTAGGCTAGAATTGAATACTTACGGTAATACTATAATTAGGCCGAAATAATAAGTATATTTTGAGTTTTCCTACATCATCACATTTACAGTTTATTTAAATATGTAAACTGGTTGTTTTTTTTAAATTAACAAATAGTAATTTTAACCTTTCAATCGTGGAAATTACAGACACAATAGAAAGACAATAGGTGCGCGAACGCTTGGGGTTTAATGAATTAAACTAAAAAGATATCCTGTAGGTTGCAGCACACTTTTTAATAAAAAAAAGTATGAGGACTACAGAAAAATCAGTTAAATAGTCTTTTCATGGTAGAATTTTGACCTTATACATAGTATGTCCATAGTTTAATAACTTTGCATATTTATTTCACAAAAACTGGTTATCACATTAATTATAGTATTATGTAAAGTTACAAAATTGCTTATCTTGAAAGAAGCTTAAATGAATAATGAATTTAATAGCGTTATTTATCATTCTTAGTAATCAAATGATAGAAAATTGTTCTTCAATTGTTGTCGGCTTGACTCATATCTGAAATCCCTACTTTCCAAGGTTTTTACTTAGTGTAATCTTTTGATGTTTTCCTGTATTTTGTCATGCATGCATTTATTCCTTAGGTTATCCTCATATATTGATCTAATTGACTGCACGGTTTGCGTAGTGGTTTAACGATTGGCTGCTGCGCTACGGGTCGTGTGTTCGATTCCCGGACGAACCAAAAATACTCTACAGATAGGTGTTCCGACTGTCTTGTGTATTTGACTACATGTTTGGAAAGATTTCCATGATACAGGAGTTAACTTAGAGCTACATCAGATCGCGCATACATGTAAGTTGTAACACGCTTGATTTGTACGTAGAACGACGTCGCGTGGCGTGGATCAAGTGTAGCTCTACAAGTCTAGTTTCCTTGTAACATGTATGGAGACCGACGCGCCCAGCGTGTATGGCACACGTGTGCACAGTTCTACCTTAATTCCAAGTGTAGGGCAAGGTCTTTTGAACTGAACCCAACAAAAACTTCAATAAAATCCTTAGCACACGACAGATATCCTTTTCGGCATGATCTTCACTATGTTCTGGTACTTCAACTACTCCATCATCGTGAGCGGAATCTCCCAGCTACGCAGCTCGACGACACACGACATCGAACAAATTTTATGAGCGACCATTAACTATAGTTACGAACTCAAATTATTGTTAAATTTTTATATTGATATGATGCTGTAGGTAGTACTTGTATTGACAACTTATTTTTTTTTTACTAAGGATACCTTCGAAACTGACGTTGATTCAATTTATACTCTGTTCAAAATAAAATTAGACATTTATGAAAACTGTTTATTACTGTCCGTTCAACCGATTTTGAGTTTTATTACCTTCGTGGCATGATAAATGGCGGCTGCAATAAATATTTGGTGTTGTAACCACTTTTTGCTTTTAATGCCTTCGAATAAGAAGTTAAAATTGGTGGAACAGACAGTAAAAAAGTTTTCTCTATATGCCTAATTTTAGCGCGAATTCGGTATAGTAACGTCTACGAAACGCTAGCTTCGTTCACGCTAGAAATACGCTCAGGGGGCTTACCATGACCTCTTATGGAAACGTGCAATTCCCAGTGAGTCAAATTCCTTTCAAAAGCAGGTAGGCTTCTGAATCGCTAAAAGTCGTACCAGGACAGTTCTAAAGTTGATCAATTTTTGTACAGAGGTGAATAACTGTCGCAGCAATCTTCAAGCGTAACTACGCTTGAAGATCGCTTAATTTGACATTACAGACGCTCAAAAGACGGTCATCAGCTATTAATACTCGTCAAATACGACGCCATATTACAAAAAAAAAAACGAATCTTGAGCGGATTTCGTAAACGTCACTTAGCAGGCCAGTGACAGGCCTGCTATAACGAAGTGATAGTACAAAAATGCCGGGCAGTTCAACTTCAGCCCTGCTATAAGAGGTCATGGTAAGCACCCAGTATGAAGACACGCTTCTAAAAAAAACTCGCAAACCTTCCAATCTGATGTTTTGTTGTATGGTACCAATATTATAAAGGAATCTATCGGAAGGTGTAGTCAATTATATACCATCACGGTAATTTCTGCCTAAACCAAAAAAATAAAATTTTGAGTCCTATGGCGCGGCGCCAAACTAAACCTTTTGAAGTTTTCGCTTCGAGTGCAAGCAAAAATGAACTTAGCAGTGTCAGGCGGAAGTGTCTTTGATGGTACACTAACTAAAGCTAATGAAGGCTATTTACACTCAAGTCGTGTTGTAAACTTGGAGAATGTCTCAGAAATGGATGTAATGTTAGAGAAACAATCACTTACGTATACAGAGTCGTACCTTTCCGAAGTGAAAGTTGTCGTGAGATTGCAGATGTCATAATGACCTGGGTCAAACGCAAATACACTTTGCCAATGCTAAAAGTATGAAAGTGTCGTTGCACTATAGAAGTTGCGCTCACCCTTATGTTTCGCTAAATGCAACTTGTTTTAAGTACGGGACGATTTGCTAAATAAAACAACTGTGTATTTTTATCATCTTTACTCTGTTCAAAGCAGAAGAAGTTCGGTACAGAAGACAATCTCATGTAGGAACTTCACTTTTTATACCTCACACTCACACTCTGTGGACGCACACTAATGAGCGTTTGAGCCGGAACTGTTCGAAGAGCGGGCTGAGGCGCACCGAGACATCGTGTCCGTGAGCGGTGTCTATGTGTGCGTTGCTCGAGCGCGCTTTGTATGTAGATTGACTTCTGTACCTATCTATTTTATGGTTCAACCGATTTTGACTTTTATCACGTTGTAGGCATGACAAATGGCGGCTGCAGTAAATAGTTGGTATTGTAACATTTTACACGACTGCCCCAAAAAAGAATGTTATGTTTTTTGCTTTCGAATACCATAATTAGACACAATAGAATAAATGAGAGCGAACCGTGTTCGCTTGGGGTTTAATGAATTAATACCATCCTTATGCCTACGAAATAGACGTTAAAATCGGTTGAACAGACAGTAAAAAAGGTTTCTTTAAAATGTCAAATCTCAACGCGAATAGGGTTTATGCACGTAGTCTTTAGGATTAACCCAATATTAGGGTAAAAGTAAACTTCTTTGTGATGTAAACTTAGGAAATATATGAAAAGGTAAAGAAATTTTTTATCATCATTAAATGCACTGTAATTCTAAACTAATTTCTAAAAGTTTTAATGAAAATTGAAAACATCTAGGTACCTATTTTGTATAATAACCACAGTTTTTAAAGACATCCATTTTATGAATAGAAGTGGGCACAAATTACTTGTAGGTAGAGCATTTTCATTCCATGTTATATTACTTAATTGTTACCAAATAAATGTGTTTATTTATTAAAAAAAGAATTTTTATTTTACATATCCTAAATATGCAACAGCTAATAAAAAACTTTAGATATGCTAGTTAAACACTAATTAATTTTAATTAGGTACTAATTTTTCTTAGTCGTTTAATTTTGAAATTTTTTAGAAAATTAACTATCATTATAAATATTGCACTAAATAAAAAATTACCCAGAACAAAGGGCCGACACTACGATACGCGGTCACCCGCACAGTGCATAACCAAAACGCACTGTCGCAGCTCGCCCCGCGGGCACCCGTCGTGCTCCGCGCCGCATTTGAGCACTTTTGTATGGGACCGCGCGTGCGTCCGTTTAACGCAACGTCGACCCTTAGAGAGGAAGCCAAAGTCCCAGCAGCGGAAACATTGATTGTGCTATATGTATGTAATAAATAAAACAACCAAATTCCTTTGCAGATTTATTGGATCAAACTTTGAGATAGCTTACACAATAACCATTGGTGTTACGGAAGTATTCCGGCACTTTCTGCGACATTTTTTGTAAATGCGCAAGTCCGTTGGTGAACATACCCTTCGATATCTCAGTCGTCACCACCCCAGGGTCTGACACCCACGACTCCACCTCTTCATTCATACAAAACTCGACTTTAAACAGAATTTTCGTCACAGACGTTGACTGCAATTCAATTTTATCACTCAAAATCGTATCCACATTATTTCTTAGCACTTGTAACTCTTTGTCCATCACCCAGATAAGTAGAAATTGTTTTTTTGTTGTGGAAATCGTGCATTCAAGAACTATCTTACACATAACTGTATATTGGAAGCCAAGGTTGAATTCTCTAGTCATATACTCTATGGTGTAAATAAAATCATCTGTGTGTATGTCTTGTACGGTTTTGTTAGCGAACACCATGGATTCGGTCCCGTTCTGCTGCAGTCTCACTTCAGAGTTGTACAGTTTCACCGTGTCTTTATCTTTCAGTCCCAGCCATGCCAGGCACCTGTTACAGTGATACACTTCTCTCTTAGAGTTGAATTTGTTAGTCTTATCCGATAAATTAGTATTGTTGACGACGAAAAAGGTCAGTCTGTATAGAAAATCACTTTTGTTTGGCTTTATGACGCCGTCTGAGGGTTGTGGGGCGTCTCCGTGGCCGTGGCTATGTCCATGCCCGTGGCAGAACCATTCCGACATGTCCAAGTTAGCGGTGGGTAGCTCTAGAATCCTGTCGAACTTCACATTACTACCAGAGACCACGTTGGAGCAATTCGCGCACGTTATATTCAACTCTTCACCTGCTTCCACATTTAATTTTAAAACATTTCCTTTGGTAGAACTATCTAAACTATTTGTAGGTAACAACTCTTTATAAAAATTGCCACCGTTCTTCGGTTCCGTCAGTATTCTGAATGATATTGTACTCTTATCAATTTTGAGACATGACATGGAATTTGGTATGACTTGACAGAACTGGCGGAGTGGGATCACGCAGCTGACTTCACTCTCATCTTCCGAATAGCAGTCTGAGAGACTCTCGATTGATGAGAGGCTGTCTCTTCTCTTCGTCTTATCATAATCGTCTTTATAATAATTTAAGACGATACAGTTAGTTTGTATGTTTATCTTCAAGTTACAATTCTTGGTAAAATCGACTCCAGTTGTTATGAACACATTGCAGCTCCTCAATCTGGAGCGGAGCTCGATGAAAATGTTTTTGATCAACATTTTTGTGAATTACGCTTACAAAATAGAAAATAATTACTTATCAATTAGTTCAATATTCTCGATATTGGGTTTAATTCTCTGTACATGTCCGTTCGTCTCATAGATGTTAAAAATGTTGTCCATTTCGCGAATGGTGAATGGTAATGTGGCTCTCTTGTAGTAGTCACCGATCATTTCGATATTATCGATGACAGTGTCGAGGAGGTGCGACTTCTCCGCATAGATGCCGGGGGCCTCGTGGCGCAGGTACGTGAAGTGGACGTGCAGGTGGTAGAACGAAGGCTGGTAATGAAGGTAGACACGCAACTGCGATGCTGGCACCTTGTATTTCTCGTATATCTTTTTCTGTAACAGAGAAACGGACTAACAAAGTTAAATTGTTTTTTAGCACGATGTTTATTTATTTATTTTTATACACTTTATTGTACACCAATATTATAAGAAAACGTTATAATTAAAAAATATACAATTGGCGGCCTTATCGCACTTGGCTATTTCTTCCAGGCAACCTGGCAAGGATAGAGACGCTTGGACACAAAATGGGGTTGTTGTGTGTCGAAATGTCACCGTAAAATTGTAAATGCCGTTATAATACAATCTGTCTCGCAAGATTGTAAACTGCCGAAAGACAAACGTTTCCGTGTCCTCCACTCCTCGTTTTGATTAGAAGACAAATTGTATAATTAAATATATTAGAAAAGTAGATACAAATAAATGTTTTGTGCGTAATTTTTTACTATAGCCTAAAACCCTAACCTTACATTTTAATTTAAATAGGGACCCTTGTTTATTTAAAAAACAGCAAAATTTTATTAGTATTTGTTATAAATGTTATAATACATATTAATGGCTTGGAGGTCACGTCACCATTCGGCTTAGGTTAGCACTCAAAAGGTAAAGGACCTCTGCTATGCGCGGCAAAAAAAAACATCTTATTAGGTACCTGGTAAGTAATTACTATGAATTATTTATATACATTGTGTCTCTGACATCGACGTACAAACGAATACCATGGATCCAGTAAGTACATGATTCTGGATCCTCAGTGGAGGAATTTTTGAAAACTTTTCCTAATTAAAACAAAATCTGTACTTTTTTAATTTAAACTATATATAATAGAATCTGAATATCGTTTATTTAATACTAGCTGTTCGTCCGCGACTTTGTCCGCGTGTACATCGGTTATCGCACTCTAAACGTGTTTTCCCGTAGGAATAAGATGTTTTTCCGGAAATAAAAAGTAGCCTATGTTCTTTTCCATGTCAATGGCTATATTGCATGCTAAATTTCATCCAAATTTTAGCCGTTTTTGCGTGATTAAGTAACAAACATCCACACTTTCACATTTATAATATTTGTTAGGTAAATCGTTATTGTAACATGTTTGTTTATGTTACGATTTAACTCAAAAACTACTAGACCGATTTTCAAAATTCTTTTGCCAGTTTAAAGCTACTTTATCACTAAGCAAAATAGGTCTATATTATGTATTTTGACGCGAGCGAAGCCGCTGGCAGAAGCTAGTCTATAATATAAAAATGAATCGCTAAATGTGTTGCTAAGCGCTAATCTCGAGAACAGCTGAACCGATTTCGTTGTGAGAAGGTTCTTAAGGAGAAAATGAAATGAAAATTAGGGTAGTGTAGAGTAGGGTAGAAAAGGATATAGTAGGGTAGAGTAAGGTATAGTAGGGTGGATTAGGGTAGAGCGGCAGCAAACCCGCGGGCAGAAGCTTCATCATCATCATCATTTCAGCCGATACACGTTCACTGTTGGATATACGCCTCCCCCAAGCGTCGCCACATCGAACGTTCCTGTGCGTCCCGCATCCATCGGACAGGAGCTTATTTATTATAAATTCATCACTCTTACCTTTCCCTCGTCTCGAATCCTCTTCAAGAGCGGCAGAGCACTCTCATCCAGGTCCCTCAAAGACTTGATGCCTCTTCTCCTCACGATCGCCAGCAGGTACAGCGTCTCCTTAGTAACGCCGTCCCATTTCAGGTCTGGTAGTAAGACGAAGCCGTCTCGCTCGCACTTATTGTCGTAGATCACTCTGTCTTGCTCGCTTTTGCCTTCTAGTATATTGTATACCCACTGGAATAGAAATAGAAATATATTTAAAAAAAAAAACTGGGCAAGTGCGAGTCGAAATCACGCTTGAAGGTTCCGTAACAAAAAAAATCACGTCTGTTGTATGAGAGCCACCATTAAATATTTATTTTATTTTGTTTTTTAGTATTTATTGTTTAGGGTCAACATAAATACATCATCTGTGAAAATTTCAACTGTCTAACATAACGGTGAGATAGCGGTCAAGCGCGAACCTATCTATACATATAAATAAAATTGGAGTGTCTGTTTGTAATATTGAAATCACTGCTTTTTACTACATGCTAAGAATATAAATACGGTAAATACGCCAAAATAACTTTTTTCACAATTTTGTCTGTCTGTCTGTTTGACCGGGCTAATCTCTGAAATAGCTGGACCGATTTTGACGGGACTTTTTTTGACAGGTAGCTGATGTAATAAAGAGTAACATAGGCTACTTTTATTTTAGAAAAAATAAATTCAAAATCCTGTAGTCGCGGGCACAGCTAGTCAACAATAAAAATAAATAAAACGTTTCATGATACCGCCTGATGACAGACGGACGGACAGCAGTCTTAGTAATATGGTCCCATTTGACCCTTAAAAAGGTAAAAAATCAGAACCCACAGTAGTGTCCCGGAGTAGGATATTTTTCGAATGCGTGAAATAGGCTCTATAGTGGTCACTGTGGTCAGGGGCTATCCACACTTCTAAGGTGTTACTGTGACCTTGATAAGCAAATAGCAACTGAAGAACACAGGTAGGTTTTATTTAGCAAAAAGAAGTCTGACGCGCCCTCACGCTCCACCCCTGAGCGGGAAGTAATTTAACCCGTTGTGTGTCTAAACGTGGATCCACGCGAGACATAATAGCTTTTTAACTCACCGAATGCCGTAATTAGAGACACAATAGAAAGACAATTGCTTATGTCGAACTGTGTAACTTAAGACATTCAAAAGGTTAATTGTGTCTCTAATTACGGCACACGAGAGGTTAATAATTTCCCACATAAAAAAAAAAAACAGGGGGCTTACCTATATAGATAATATGTACTAATATTATAATAATTATATGAATTATTCACAAAACAGTTTTAATTCCGAGCACGCGTCGCGATTTATCGAAGAAAGTTACCAAATAACACTGAACTCTATTATTATCTATTATTTGCGAAGCGTGGATTAAAGTTTGCATTATTTATTATCGTGAACAAGGAGAACAAAGGTCGTAGGCACAAAATAGATAGGTACAGAAGTCAATCTACATACAAAGCGCGCTCGAGCAACGCACACATAGACACCGCTCACGGACACGATGTCTCGGCTCAATTCAGCTCAAAAGACGCCGTCGTTTAAAACACGCGTCTGTGAACTTTTGCTTACTTGGCCACCAGCCCCGCGCCGAGAAAGAAAGCGAACATAACTTTATGGCTATGTAATATTTTTTCAATTTATATTAGGTATTTATCACCGCACTCGAACAAAGCGGCGCCGACCCTAGCACAACTGTCGAGCGTAGACATGAAAACTGAAGTACAGCTGCCACCACGAATATTGAACGCTCGGCGTCAGATTGGGGATCGTTTTGCGCATTCCATTCATTGGCGAGCCAATCGTCGTCGTTGTTAGATACATGCTGCAAGCGCAATGAACGAATCACGAGTGTCGTCTATGACGCGATGCGCAGCGAGCCAATCACTGACGCTGCCCGCCCCCGCGTCTCACGTCGCACCACCTAGAGACCCTATTTTTGACTTCTGCGCTACTTTAAGCCAGCGTTCAATATCCGTGGTGGCAGCTGTACATACATGAGATTGACTTCTGTACATATCTATTTTGTGTCGTGGGTTCATAACACTGGTATAAGTGCATTGATTTAAGATTATCTCAAGCACGTGCCAATAAGTAGATACCAGTATTCATATTTTATATAAATTCAACATTAATTGGTAAATTATCGTTTTTTAAGCTACCAGTTGATTTGGAGAGTTAAGTAGGTAGGTATTTGCTTATATCCGTAGAGTCCAATGTTTTATTTTTCACAAGCTGTCCGCCCGCGACTTCGTCCGCGTGTGCTTCTGTTATCGCACTCTAAACGTGTTTTTAATATGTTAGCCTATGTTCTTTACCATGTCAAAGGCTATATGCATGCTAAATTTCATCGAAATCCGTTTAGCCGTTTTTACGTGATTAAGTAAGAAACATCCAAACATCCACACGTTCACATTTTTAATATTAGTTACGATTAATTGATATAAACTAGTGCTTGATTGCGATCCCACCTGATGGTAATCAGTGATACAATCGTTGACGGTGAGGCGCACTAGTTTATTAAGACCCTATTCACTCTAAACTTAAGGGCCAAGCGCCCGAAAAGTGCCATAAAACAGTGATTTTCTGAGGCCTACTCATCCGTAACGGCTAGGTCAATTGGTTTGAAAAAAATATATGTTTATTATAGATTCGTGAACAATAATATCAACATTTGATTTTTTCGTGAAATTAATACTTTTGAAAAAAAAAAATATTTACTACTTTACGCAACTTTTCCCTACTCCTTCGAAACGGCTTGGACCTTTAGAAACATTTTTACACATAAAAATTGGTGGTTTAAAATTCTTCAAAGTGAACATTGCATATGCAAATCAATCAACATCTCGCAGAGAAAATGGATTTATAGCGCTTTCCGGGTGCTGCTGGCCGTAAATAAATGCACAGATTTGCGTACTGCCGCCTAGGCGAGTGCGAGAGTTGCGTTCACATAATTTCGGCCAGATGGTTCAAGGGACTATACGCCTTAAAGACACATATATTATAATCGGATAGGAAGACCGCGGCAGGCAAATTGTTCCGACCCTTCGATGTACGCGGTAAAAACGACGAGGCAAAACGCTTAGTCCGGACTATAGAGGTTTCAAAAATTTGTTTTTTTTTACGGTGAAGAGAATGACAGACTTTTACTGACTAGAACTCTGCAGTGTTATTTTCGTTGTCCTTTGCGTTCGACTTGCAGCCTTTGCAGGCATCAAAAAATTAATACTTAACCAAAGTTCGAAGCCGGGGTGGATATATAAAACGCGCGCACGGACCCCTCAGTTACAGGTACCAGCACGAATCTTGAGCGCTTAGCGTCAGAGTAGGGATCGCTTTGCGCATTCCATACATTGGCGAGCCAATCGTCGTCGTTGTTAGATACATGCAGCAAGCGCAGGGAACGAATCACGAGTGACGTCTATGACACGATGGCGCGGCGAGCCAAACACTGACACTCCCCACCCCGCGTCTCACTTCGTACCACTATAGACGCTGAATATTTGACTTCCGCGCAACTTGAAGCCAGCGCTCAAGATCCGTGCCGGTATCTGTACCTATCTATTTTGAGCCCAAGGTGTGTATAAACTGCGCGCTCGGTCGCCTCAGTTACTATAGTATACTGAATTAAAGACAGATATGATCTAGACTATACATAATACATTACAGTCTCGCAAAACAATGGCCCAATGGATCAAAACACGTATTGTTTATTATTACTTTCGATTCGCGTGTGTTGTTTTAGTTTCAATAAAAAAACAAATAGGTTAGCTTCAAGTCGACATGGCAGAACAGTCGTGTGGGCTAATGCTCTTATTATTTTTCATAGTGCTTTTAAATAGCTCTTTTTTGGGAGGGAAATTATATATTGACTTCTCTCGTTCTAATGTGGAGCGAGAGAGAGGGCGTGTCAGACCTTTATTGACTAAAACTCAAAGGGCAACTCAAGCGCGGGCTTGCGTACGGCGAGCAATGGGTAGCTCGCTATCCGACCGTCCGGTAAGTGTCCGGAACGAGCCAAAGGCGTCAACGACGCGCGCTTTTCCCGCGCGCCTCAAGGTATTGTCAGCAAAAGCAGGGACTGGGGTCAGGGTTAGTTTCGAAAAATAGCTCAGCCTGGTATGAAGGCATAAAGGAACGGAGTGGGTTTTTAGTCAGAGTCTGATACTATCTCCCGCTCCGCCCAAGAGCGGGGGATGTCATTGCATGATTTTCCCAGCGAAAAAAAAAAACCAAAAGGGCAACTAAAGGAGACAGGTGTTCTCCTTCAGTTACCCTTTGAGTTTTAGGGCTCTTTCAAACGTTCCAACAGTTTTAAATAGCCCTGGTAATTGAATGGTAATAGCTGAATGCTAAACAACTCTAAGTGCATAATAAATTAAAATAATAAACCGACGACTACGTCCTACTTTCTCGTTTAGCTCTTCAATCCCCATAGGTGACAGAACAGCTGATGAGATGGAGTATTTGGTCGTGTATGTGCGACCCTGGCTAAATTAAAAGCGAGCGAGTTTGAGCAGTAGTGGCCGAGTGGTTATTACCCAGTTCGAACCCAGCCAGGCGCATTACTTTGTGTAATTTATTTCATCACCACTGCTCTCAAAACGGTGAAGGAAAACATCGTGAGGAAACCGGCATGTCCTAGAATCAAAAATTCGAAGACATGCGACATTCACCAACCCGCACATGGCTCGCGTGGTGGATTACGGCCCATTCCCTGTCCTAGAGAGGAGGCCTGAGTCCCAGCAGTGGGAACATTGATATTTACCTGTAAATTAAACTGCTCCTTCGTTATATGTGGTAGTGTGAGCTTCTCATACAGCTGCGGCGTCTCCAATACGATGTGGCTCTCCTGCTGGCTGAACTTGGCGATGTGCTTCTCAGTAGCGGGGTAGATGATTGATGTCTTTACACCTGGAACGAGGAACAGGTCTCCAATTAATTCATGAAAGGTCATAGAACGTAGAGGAAAGAAGGTGGTAGAACGTGGTCGCTCACAATAGGCCTCATCAGAAGGCTTAAAGTCACCTAAAGGGCAATGGAAAGGGCTATTCTCGGAGTTTCCTTGCGTGATCGAATCAGAAATGAAGATATCCGCAGGAGAACCAAAGTCGCCGACATAGCACGAAGTATAGCCAAACTTAAGTGGCAATGGGCAGGGCACATTGCTCGCAGAACAGCAGGCCGTTGGGGCGGAAAGATCCTGGAGTAGCGACCGCTTACCGGAAGACGCAGCGTTGAAAGGCTTACAAGGTGGACCGATGACCTGGTGAAGGTTGCGGGAATCTGATGGATGCAGGACGCCCAGGACCGTTCATTGTGGCGACAATTGGGGGAGACCTGTCGTCCAACAGTGGACGTCTATCGGCTGATGATGGAAAGCTTTAAGGTGATTGTTCCGCTGGCTTGTTCATACATGCTCTTGACTTTAAAGTAGGTAGTCGCTCATGTCTATGTGTGTGTAAACGATACTGTAAGCAGAGTTGGATATTAGTCCTAAGAAATATGGCGAATCAAATGGGTTTTGAGGCTTTAATTTGACTAATTTCGGTAAAGTGGAATGTCCCATATCAGCTCTACTAGTTCTGTAACATAATATTGTTCCAATCATACTCAAAACTAAATAAAACTGAAAATGTTGACTTCAGCGCCATCTAGCGGGAAAATGGCCACGAACAACCCGTAGCAATCACCTTAAGGTCTTTTTTTGCATAGAATGACAGCAGGACGATAATATACATCTTTAAAATGAGAGAAAAGGATAGATTGATAGATAATAATAATAATAATAAAGCCTTTATTAATCCAAAACATCGGTTATCGGTAGAAAAAAAGTACATTAAGTATAAATATTATAAGCTAAATATGTCCTGGCCCCTTTCGGGTATAGGCCTCCTCCAGTTGCCTCCATTTTTTCCTGTCGGTAGCTGTTTTCACCCAGTTTCTTCCTGCTACTTCTGGTATGTCGTCGACCCAGCGAGCTGTTGGTCTGCCCTTTTTTCTTTTTGCTCCAGGACCTCCAGGGCCCTTCCAAATGGTTGCTCGCTTGACCCATCTGTCTGCAGAGGAGCGGGCGATGTGTCCTGCCCATTTCCATTTTAAACGTAGTGCATGTTTCAGTGCGTCTATCACTTGGGTCTTTTGTCTTATTTTTTCACTATTTTCTTTATCTAAAATTTTTATACCGAGGATGCTCCTCTCCATAGCCCGTTGACAAGCGCGTATTTTTGACATATTTTTTTTGTTAAAGATCCAGGTTTGGGCACCGTATGTTAAGCAGGGCAGGAGGCTCGAATCCATCACTTTCTTCTTTAGTCTTATTGGGAGTTTTGATTTTAATATTTCCTTGTTACTCCAGTATTTTTTCCACGTCATGTTAATGCGCCTTTCTATTTCGTCTAGGTGTCTTGTGTTTTTGAATGAAATTTGTTTTCCAAGGTATGTATAGCTCTCTACGTACTCCATTGTTGTTCGGTTTATTATTATGATATCTTTAGTGCCGTTGGTAGCTATCTTTGTCTTTGAGGTGTTAAGTTGTAGCCCAATATTTTCGCTAACAGCGCTTAGTTCTATCAGCATTTCCTGAAGTTGTTTTGATGACTTAGCAAAAAGTACTATATCGTCGGCGAATCTCAGGTTACTGAGGTTATTCCCATCTATATTTATTCCTTTTTGATCCCAGTCTAGGTCTTTCATTATATTTTGTAACACAGCAATGAAGATCTTTGGTGATAGCGGGTCTCCCTGTTTCACGCCTCTACGAATATTAAATTCTTGGCCTAGCCTGTCCAGTTTAACCCGACTTGTGCTTTTTCTATATATATCCTTGATTATATTGATGTATGTAGAGTGAAGGTTCTGATGCTCCAATGCGTCCCAGATACTTTTATGCGAGATAGAGTCGAACGCTTTCGCGTAATCAACATATGCTATATAGAGTTTTTCCTGGTATTCTACATATTTTTCAATTATTTGATCTAAGGTATGTATATGATCCATTGTTGAGTACCCTTGGCGAAAGCCAGCCTGTTCTACCGGTTGGTTCTTTTCTATAGTTGGCTCTATTCTTTTCTCCAGGCACATAGCAAACAACTTATAAATTGTAGGCAGTAGACTAATAGGTCGGTAGTTATTTATGTCCTCTGGATCTCCCTTTTTGTATATAAGAGTTATCCGTGACCTTGCCCAATTGATCGGTATTTCTTGTTTTTCAAGTATTTTATTAAAGAGAGTAGTGAGCGGGCCTAACAATAGATGTCTTCCTACTATCAAAGCTTCGTTTGGGATATTATCGGCCCCAGGACTTTTATCTTTTTTCAATTTTTCGATTCTCTTTATTATTTCGGCGCTGTGGAAAGGTTGAATTGTCTGATTTCTATCTCCTGTTTTTGAAGACTTTTCGTAGCTTTTATTATCGGCAGATTTATCATCGTACAGCTCTTCGTAGAAGTTTGAGGCAATTTTTACAAGGTCATTCCTAGTTTGTTGTTCTTTTGGTTTATTTTTTGTCTTTAATGTTGGAATCCATTTTTTCCCTGCATTTAATTGTTTATATGCTTTCTTTTGGCTTCCAGTGGAGCGTAAGTGTTTTTCAATTACTTCTATCCTGTAATTATCGTATTCTTTTTTAAGTAGTTTGTTTGTAATTTTATATAGTTCTGAAAGTTCTTTTTTTTTCTTCTTTTGATTTGGCGGATTTATATTGTAGATCGGTGCGTTTTTTGATTAGGTTTTTAGTTTCTTCTGATATTATTTATTTCTTTGTTTTAATAGGAAAAGTATTCTTTAAACTTTCTTGTATGGATGACTCTATCTTGAAATAATATGACTCTATGTCATCATTGTCTTCCCAGCTCAATTGTTCAATTTTTGTTCTTAGTGCATGAAGGAATATTTCTTGTGATTTCTCGTCAGATAAGTTGGTTACTGGGATTGAATTAAAGGTAGCTCGGCTTTTCTTTTGTGTGTTTAGAGTTATTGTTCCTCTCAAAAGTCTATGATCACTTGGGAAGGAGAGTTTGTTTATGACTTCTATGTTGGTAAAGAGTTTTGAGTGATTACTCAAAATAAAGTCTATTTGGTTTTTGTTTTGTTTGTCCGGTGTTATCCATGTCCAAAGATTCCTGATTTTTTTCTTAAATATTGTGTTTATTATGGTAAATTTATTTTTAAGAGCATACTGAACAAGTTTTTTGCCTCTATGATTTCTCTCACCGTAGCAGTATGGGCCTATTATTGTGTTTTCTTCGAGTTTTCTTTTACCTATCTTTGCATTCCAGTCACCCAATAATATAACTTTGCCGGTTGTAAGGCTTCGGGCATTTTCTATTTGGTCATAGAAGGCATCAATCTCTTCCTCAGTTGCGTCCGAGGTGGGCGCGTAAACTTGTATAAGTGAGAGTTTCGTTGTTACAAAGTTCAAGTTCAGCACACAAACTCTTTCGGATATGCCTATGTAATTTTCAATATTATTTTTGTATTTTTTCTTAATTAACCTTTCAATTGTGATAATTACAGACACAATTGAAAGACAATAGGTGCGCGAACGCCGGCGTTCGCTTGGGGTTTAATGAATTAAGAATCCGACTCCATGGAGTCCTTTGGACTCTCCAGTGTGACAGAATATATGCTGATCGTCCTCAATGATATTATTTCCATTTCTTCTGACTTCTGCTAGTCCAACAATATCATATTTAATGTTCTCTAAAGAGTATTGTAGCAGTAGCATTCTTTGCGGTGATAATAGGGATTTTACATTGTATGTACAAATGTAAAGGTTTTGTTTGTAAAGATCTTGTTGTTGACATGCTGGAGGGTTATAGTCTAGAGCTCCCGCGGTGACAAGCCGTGTTGGGAGTTCGAGAGGAGGCGGCGTTGGTTGCTATTTTGAATTTTGATTAGGGAGGCTTCTTTGTGAATTGTCTGGTAGTGTGAGCGTAGGTTTTCTAATGATATAATTGCTTATGTTATTAGTCTTGTTTATCTTAGCAGGTTGTTTTTGGTTCTGTTTTTCTATGTTCATAAAGTTTGTTGTGTTTGTTGCTGTCTCTGGAGATTCTGATAGGTTCTTTCTTTTATTTTGAGTTTTTTTTTGCCATTCTGGATATTGTTTTTTATTATTTTCAAGTAAAATGATTTTGTCGTATTTTATTATAGCTTTTTTCCCTTGTTCTTTCAGCATCTCTACTTCTCCTTGGAGTTCTTTTCGTTTTTTGAGCACCTCTAGTGGGAAGTCTTCTTTTATGTAGTAGGAAGTTGTTTCCAAGTTTTTTTTGTTTTTTAGTATTTCTATTTTCATCCCCATAGTAAGCAGAGTAGTTACAATAGGTCTGATTTTATCGCTTTTTTTTCCAAGTCTTCTTACAGATTCTATGTAATGCTTTTCACATTTGATGTTCAAAATGTTGTTTATGATATCTAAAACTTTTTTTTTCCAAATCTTGATAGCTAATTTCTCGCTCTTCAACTCCAAAAAACAGCAGGTTTTTTCTTCTAGTGAACCTTTCAAAGTTATCGATTGACAATTTTTGTGTTTCCAATTTTTGCTCAAGTTGTAAGTTTTTGTTTTCCAAACTCTTAAATTTCTCATTAATATTATTGTTGATTGTGTTTTTAATGTCTTCTTTCATGGCTACCATGTCTACTTTTTGCTGGCTCATTTCTTCTTGCATTTTTCTTAACATATCTTTAATTTCATCCATATTGGGTTTATCGCCCTCTGTTGACGTGTGGCAGTATTAAGTAGGCTCGTAGGATTTCTGCTCGGCTATTATGAGTTATCGATTTTGCCGATATTAGCGTATTACCTGGTTTCTAGAAATTCCGTTAGATGGCGCTTTTATTAAAAAAGGATCGGTGGTACTTTTGGGTGACTTGATAATACCTTGATTTTTAGGTTATTGCATTTCTAACTTTTTTTGTCGGAACTTAATTTTCACTAGATCGGCCGTGGTTCTTCTCAGTAGACAGTCACATAAGTCACAGAATGAGTAGCTTGAGACAACTTCTTTTTATCACCATAAAAAATCACTTTGTTGTTTTTGTCTATTTTATCACTTTATCGTGTTTTAAAATAATGAACAGTTTATATTTTAACTTTCTTTCACTAATTTTACTAGTCTCTTATACTTTTACACTGGTTTTTCACTATATTTTTTACTTTTATGATTTTTATTACAAATGATATACGGAGCTGATGTTGATGCTGGCACAGTAGCGCCCTCCAGTCCAGATTGATAGATACTCTGTCCAAAATAACATTACACATTTATGCAAACCTTTCATTACTGTCCGTTCAACCGATTTTGACTTTTATTACGTTGGTGGCATGACAAATAGCGGCCGCAGTAAACAGTTGGTATTGTAACCACTTTTTTGCTTTTAATTCCATCCTTTTTCCTACGAAATAAGAGTTAAAATCGTTTGAACAGACAGTTAAAAGGTTTCTGTAAACGCGAATAGGGTACCATACATTATACATTGTATGAATCCGACAGCTGTCACACGCAACATCCTACAGCAATTGTATTGTAGAGTTGCAAATGTTATACACCGTTATTATCATCATCGTTTCAGTCCAAAGACGTCCACTGTGGGACATAGAGCTCCCCAAGTGTCGCCACAATGAATGGTCATGAGCGTCTCGCATCCATCGGATTCCCGCGACCCTCACAGGATCATCCGTCCACCTTGTAAGAGGCATTAAAACGCTGAAGTCAGTTTTTTTCTTGGTGTTAAATACATCGCTAAATTATGATCGTTTTAATCCCGTGGAGAGTCGATCCGGTACATGAAACACTATCGATTTGTAAAGATAAAATTAAAAAAAAGTGCCTTTTTTAAAAACTTGTATAATTTACGCATGTACAAAATTAATTTCTTTAAGAAAACGTCAGCTGAGCGAGTCCAATGACCTGTAGGTAATTAGTACGCAACGCCGACTACTACCTACAGGTCTTTTTATTTTATCTTTACAAATCGAGTGTTTCATGTGCTGGATCGACCATCCACGGGATTAAAACGATCAAAATTTAACGGTGTATATGTGATGGGACAGTACTCTCTCTATCAATTTAGTCCCCAAGTCACAGGCTATAAACCTATTTTGAGGATTAGAAGGCCAGGATATAATATACATTATTTGCATGAAGTATTATCTCCTGCCCCCTTAGCCAAGATACGAACGATTCGTTTCGTTTCGATTCTCTTGCGTCAAACGCCTCGAGTAGGCCACGCCTCCGATTCCTTATCATGGTGTTGTTATGTCTGGTGGGCAACAGCCCGGAAGTTGATTTCGGGCTATTCTATATTTTATTTATATGTTCAAATCGCTCGGAGATGCAGGATTAGTTCTTATGTAACGCCACAGATGTCGCCACAAAGAATTGTTGTACTGTAATGTCTGCTCACCCCCTTGGGAGAAGTTGGGTGATACACTCCCAAGTCGTAAACTAAGGAATTTGATTAACCCTCTCACCACCCGCGTCGAATTAGTCCGACGGGTATTTTCGCGTGATATTCACCAGGGTTGAATATTTGCGACTGGGTACCCCATCTCGTTTAGCTCTTCAATCCCCTTATGTGGCAGAAGAGCTGACGAGATGGAGTATTTGGTTCTGGTCCTGGGGAAATAAACGCGTGTGTTTGTCGAATATATCCGACAGACAGGTTAAATAAAAGACTTTTTTTTACTGAAAATATTTATTCCATCAAAAATACATCATTATTTTTAATTTCTTACGATAGTTCTATTGATATAATTTGCTTTTCCATAAAAGCCTTTTTTTAACTATACATAAATTATGCTAATGCACCTGGTTAGTGGGAAACTATTGCGACATATTAAAAACAAATATACATATATATGGTTTAAGTAGGTTGATGAACATAGACCTCCCCCAAGTGTTACCACATAATAATATATATTTTTTTTAATAATAATAATATCCCACAACGCCATCTAGTCTCAAACTAAGCAGAGTTTGTGCTATGAGTACTAGACAGCTGATAAACATACTTATATATTTCTAAATACATATTACAGATAAATTATACTCAGACACAGAACTGATAAGCATGCTCACATAAACATTTGTCTTGGGTGGGAATCGAACCCAACACGGCCAGTCAGCAGATAGGGCCACTAACCACTAGACCAACGAGCCAGTATGTCTCAAAAACAGAACAGATGAAAGAGGTTAGAATGGCCTTGTGGGCGGGGCAGGCGTGCCACAAAGTAGGGCAATGCTCATAGTTCAACTACCAATAGCAAACTTGCGATCTAAGTGCGCGTTGTCTGTTAGTTGCGTAATGCGTTCGTATTGGTTTATTGCCTGTAGTGGAGTTAAAGTTAAAGGGTGGGAGACAAGCGGCGACACTCTTTGAAGTACAAATCGGAAAGGATTTCCTTTCTAACCTCTTTAATTTTTTCTGTGGTCGCATATCTAGTAAAGACTAACCAGACGCACCTCCTGATGTGTTTAAGAGTTCTCCATTGAACTGGCCAAGTGGTTCAGTCAGAGCAACCGATGTTTGATCCCTCTCTAGTTTAAAATTGATTGGCTGTAGCAAATCTTTTTCTGTAGGCTCATCTTGTGATCCTGTAGCAAAATTATCTATGAAAGTAATAATAATAATTATTTGTTTTCCTCATACAGGTACAAAATCAAAGCATTTACAGGCACTTTTGAATAAAAAAAGAAAAAGAAAAGTCCAAGAAAAGTGAAGCTAAATTGCACGTTCCAAAGAGTAGGTCTCTATGGAGAAGAATGTGCAAGAAACTCCATGGACACTCTTTTAAATCATATTATGTGTTACATATAATGCTTGGTTACATATTACTTGTACACGTACGTATACACTTTTACGATTACGTATTACAGAGGCTGATAATAACTAATAATTACTTTGTAACAGTCTATGGCGAACATCACACGGTAGGTTTTGCTGTCAGTTTTTCCACAGTCAAAATTTTGATTGACAAAATTTCTAACGTCTAATGCGGTGATTGACGTTTTTTAGTACTGATTGACGACAACCATCAATCATGATTGATGCAATTGATTGACGCTTGCATGACCGTGTAAAGGTCGCCTATCCTTTGTGAGAGCTGGGGTGCTATTCTCTAAGAAAGCGCAGCGCTGGCACAGCGACGAGTTGTCAGCGCAGTACATTGAATTAACAACCCAATGCCCCTTTACATTGGATTGTTAATTCAATGTATTGCGCTCACGACTCGTCGCTGTGCCAGCGCTGCGCTTTCTTAGAGAATAGCACCCCTGGAGTCTAAACTGTGTACAAGAACTGTGACATTACTCTAGGCTTACAACTTCAAAATTACAATTCTACTTGCACTTAAGTACTACTGACATTAATGGAAAAAAATAATTCTAAAAACAAAAATTTAAACTAGAAGATAGCGTTGTGTCCATGAGTGCAATAAAAGTACTCACGCCCCAACCAACGTCCGAAAAAACGACGAGGGCCGAGGCATCTACTTATGCGAAAAATCTAAGAGATCGAATGTGATCATTTTCTAGCGAGAAGGTTCTGTACTCTGCATGAAAACATTATTAAAACTAACCAGAAGCACATCCTGATGTGTTGAAGAGTTCTTCATTGAACTGTCCAAGTGGCTCCGTGAGAGCAGCCGATGATCGATCCTTGTCTAATATAAAATTTATTGGCTCTAACAAATTTTCTTCCGTGGTCAAGTCTTGTGGTTCTGTAACGAAATTATAATTATGTGAAAGCTAAGAGCTTTAATATTCTCGATAGAAGGCGTTGTAGTCAACATTTTTAATTTTATTTTGTTTTTGTCATAACACACGAAAATAATGTCGGATTTGTCCGACGATATTTCCATGTCCTAATCGCCAGGGTCGTGTTTGCGACTGGGTACCTCGTCTAACTCTTCAATTCTCATAGGTGACAGAAAAGCTGACGAATTGGATTATTTGGTCGTGTCTATTATCTTGTCGCATATATCAGACGTACGCGGTTAAAGATTAAAAAAATAATTAATAATAAATAAAATAATACTTTGCACTGAGATCGGCCCATAATCACTGACAGGACTATTGTGGCTAATAAGCCTGATATAGTGGTGGTGGACCGAAGCGAGAGGCGTGCAATGATTGTCGACATATCCGTTCCGCATGACGAGAACCTCGTGAAAGCCGAGAAAGATAAACAAATCAAGTATATTGACTTGGCTCACGAGGTTGTCGATATGTGGGAAGTGGATTCAGCGATCATTGTACTGATAGTTGTTTCAGCCAATGACTTAATAGCCAAGAGCCTAGACCAACACCTTAGGAGGCTCTCGTTACGCGCATGGATCAAAGGCTTGATTCAGAAAGCAGTATTGCTGGACCCGGCTCGTATAGTCAGGAGGTTCCTTTCTCTGGAGCCCTGACCGCCGGTAGCTTGGACCCTGTTCCCGATACCGGTGGGCTACTATTTTTATATTTTTAAATGTTTTTTTTTTTTATATTGAATATTTAAAAATATAATTTATATGTACTTAAGCTGAATAAACGAAATAATAAAATAATATTTACCTAGGCGTAAAGTTGGTACCGCATTACTTGTCAATCTATGACTTGGTAAACAGTATGTTTCTAGAAAATGCTTATTACATAATCTTACACTGTTATATATGTATCCATTTCCTCTCTTCTGCACTGATTCTGGAAGTACGCTTTTCCATATTTTAAACTTTTCGAAGACCTCCCATGACTCGTAGGGATTTGGAAATGAGTGCAGTGGGCCTAAAAATATTTTAATTATATTTATTTAATATTATATTTATATTTATTTAGCTTTATTCTAAATGATAATGTAGTTCCCAATTTTTACTATTTATAGTATGGTAAACCAGTGCTTCTGTTAACATGTCCCCATTTGCAATTTCTATTTAATTCAGCCTTATTGTAGAAGTAAGCCAGAAATTAATAATATTTGAACTTACCACCATCATCTTTGCAGCGAAAAAAGCAATGTGTAATTGCTCGCCTTGGCATTCTGTAGTTGGAATTATTCCTATAGCTTCATCTGAATACACAAGTCCTGTTATATTGTCAAATCGGTAAAGCAGTAATCAGTGTTCAATTCAAAGCATAAAAAAAAAAAATTCAACCCATTGAAAGAGTATGATGGAAAATACACAGGAAATCAGTAAACAACACACATACAAATTGTTCACAATGAACCATGAAATTAAGTATAGTGGCTCTAGAATGCAAAGACCAACTGGAGGACACAGGTGGGTCTTAGGCAGTGAAAGTCTGCACACCCCACACCCTTACATTCCACCATAGAGCGGGAGATGTAATTTCATGATTTCCCACTTCTAAAAAAATATAAGCTTATAACTTGTTCAGTGAGAATAAAGCTAGAACAACCAACGCACACGTTGTAAAACGCCTGATTTGTACATAGAACGACGTCGCGTGGCGTGGATCTAATGTAGCTCTACAAGTCTAGTTTCCATATAAAATGTATGGAGACTGACACATCCAGATCAGCTTATGTGGCAAGCATGTGTATGTAGTTTACCTTATAGGGTTTGCACTGATTGTTCATCTCATGTGTTTTCTTGGTACTTAGCAGCTGAATAGGTACTCCCAAACAAAGCAAAGATTTAGTAAAATTGTAGGAGAAACAAACATTTTGTAGTTGGCTGATGCCATAGGCTTATAAAGATAACAAAGTTAAAGATGTGTCTTTAACGTTTACTTGACAGTGTCACAGAACCGATTCGCCTAGGGCTGTTAGCAAATACAATAATAAAAGAAAACTCTTACCGCAGTGTTACCTTCAACTTCAACTCTTCACTAACCTTTCAAATACAATCAATTAGAGAAACAATAGTAAGACAATAGCAGCACGTATGCCCGCATTCACTTGGAATTTTATGAATTAACCTTTCAATCGTGGAAATTACAGACAATAGGTGCGCGAACGCCGGAGTTCTCGCACCTATTGTCTTTCTATTGTGTCTGTAATTTCCACGATTGAAAGGTTCATGGCATTCGTAGAAGAGAGCACAATTTTGCTAATAAAATGTGCTAACTATTATTATAGTAACACACGCTGGAGAATATTTAGTGAGTCTAAAAGTAAATAAAATATTCAAATTAAGATAAAGTTTTTTTTTACAGATGCAGATCGTCATTTTGATTACATGGCAGCAACACGTAAAAGGGAAATAAGAAGAAAAGAAAAAAGAAGTTGAATTTTATGTAAAGTATGCCTGAAAACCTGTCAAATGGTACTTTAAATAGGATTTGACACTTTCTTAACTCAAAGTAGAGTAGTTAAGCTACTCTGTTAACTTGGAATTAATTAGAATTAAATACACTTACCCATGTCAAGTTTCTTTTTGTTAAATTTTTATTTTAAACCGAAATTAAACAATATGTTTGTGTTTTTAGACAGAGTGTACAATGAACTCACTCAAAAAATAACTTGTTATTTCATTGTCTGCAAAGGTGATTAAACTGGCATATTGCACTCAAACAAAGAAGGTCATTTTCTACATATTAAACTAAAATTCTTACCTTTAAATTTTCTTTCTTGGTAACGTAAAAAAATAATTATTTAGCAGGAAATAACATTAAAAACTAACTTATTTGTTAAAGAAAATTAATAATACGTATTTGGTATGCTTATCGTACCTTATCTGATCCATATGTCCGCTAGGCGAAGAAGTTTTGACCAATTAACGCCCAGAAACTTCAATTTACTAATTACTAAGAATTTTTTAACATATGGCACGAAGATCGTGACGTAAGGAGTTTTGTAACCACAAACGTAGAACACACTTTTTAAATACTACGTTAACAGAACGTATTGTAAAGAAAATTAAATGAAACAGTCACGGAGTCCCAAAAATACACACGAATAATTTTATGACTAATTTATATGGTGAAACAAATAAGTCCTTGAAGTTTCGAAAGTCACTCACCGTTCAGAGAAGGTCGAGGAAAGCACTCGTAATTCCCGTATATATCGTTCTGGAAGAAAGTCTTCAGCTCCGTATCTACGGAAAAGTAACCTTCGTTGTCCAAAACCTCTTCCGTGAAAGCATTTTTCTCTAAAACAATCAAAGCCACGCCACTTTTGTCTTTGAATTTTCCCTGTACACAGACTGTTTTCCTAACCGTGTTATTATTTAAAATCTTCTCCAACTCAAAGTCTTTCAGTTCTAACTGATTATCGTTTACACCATTGTCGTTTTCATGATCAATTTTAATTTTTTTACTACTAGGTTCCGAATCTAACTTTTGGTTATTACTGTCGGACATTTTGTAACAGAGTTGCCAGTTGCAAATAATTAATAAAACGCACCTAAATTGCCAAGCAAAAAACTTTTATTTTTTCAAGCTCATCCATTATCTAATCTAATATTTCAGAGTAATAGCATTGTAATATCAGATTCAGGGTCAGAAAACTTCTCTGTAGGTAAGGAAAGTGCTACGTGACGAATACCCAGAGGGCAGTGTAGATGTCACACATATTTTATTTTCTGCTGGTAAAAAGCAAACATAATAGTCTTTTGTTTATTAATACAGAACTTTATAACTAGTTAGTTAAAATTAAGTTTTTTATTACTAATCAATGTTACTAGCATCCTATTTCACCATCATGCCGCTTGATCGAATGGTCTGATCAAATAACTTTGATCTTGGAAAGACTAGCCATTTGTTTATGCCGCCACCGATTTTGTTAGGTGTAAAAAAATAAAACATAAGAACTCGAGATTGTTTTCCGGTGGTTGCATTATTTCAAATCGTGCGGAGAATATTTAAATTGCGTCAGATCTTTAGTTCGTTAGTGGCGGCATAGATGCCGCTACAGGGGCAAGTATATAGAGCAGTTGTACAACATACACCATCTTCAGAACGGTTAGGAGTGGAATAATCATGACGGTAACACCTCTCTTTGAGGAGTGGCTGGAGAAGCGCCACGGCGTTTTCACCTTCCTTATGAAACAGGTCAACATCCTCATGCCCTCTGGGGCGCCGAGACCCCGGCCCCGACTATCAACCACGGAACAGTAAAAACAGCTATCAACCATGGTAGACGCGGGCTTGCATACGTAGAGCAATGTGTAGCTCGCTGTCCGGCAGTGCAATCATCCGTACTGAGCCCCAGTCGTCGACAGCGCGTAGTGATCCACGGGCTCTTCAAAGAAATGTCAGCATACTTATGTCTTATTAGGTTAGTGTAAATAATAGACTGAGTTTTACTATAGAATAGCCTCATGTAACATATTTCTAAGTTTTGTTTTGTTTATGATATTGTTACGTACGTGGGTAATCAAATGCCGATTTACTGACGAGAGAACTTTATTTACCACAAACAATAACAAATTAGTCCAGTCAACAATAATCCGAATCGCAATTAACACTAGAGTACCGTTACACTATCGCTTTAGTCGTTGATAAAAATCACTTCGAGTACTAGGGTAGTTCGCTCTTGATCGCAGTCGAAATCACAACTGACTCGCTTCCGGCCGGGGGCCCGTATTTATATGCGGAGCCAAGAAAATTCTAGATACCGACGTCCCCGGATCTATCCAGAATTCCAGAACAATTGAATCGCTTCTCGAAGTCATAAATCATTTTTATTTCTCGTAATAATAAGAGTCACGTTCATGCGAATTTCGACTCTATTGTTAACGTCGGAGAGTACAATTTCCCTTATCGGTTAGATGATATCTATTACTACATGTACCTTGGTAGGTAGGTACCTTGTGGATGTTTCGAGATATTTCTAAGTCTAGCTAAGTACAACTACTCTAGACCTTTCGAACAGCAATGCGTTTTAATTATTACGTGCCACTCGTTATTTTCTCGGAGATATGGCGTGTTCACGTTTAGTGGCGTAACAGTGCCCCCCTCTTAGTCATGCTCGTCCCGAGCATTATTAGATCCGTGATACGGCGCCAATCTATCCACATGAACAACCTTGGGCTTCCCTCTTAGCCCTTTCTTGATGCGGTAGGTCACGTCATTAATCCTTTTTAACACGGTGTAAGGTCCCTCCCATCGAGCTTGGAGTTTCGGCGACTTCCCTTTTCGTCGAAGCGGGTTGTGGAGCCAGACCAGTGTACCCTCCTCAAATCCCTTGGCGTTGGCATTACGGTCGTATCTAGTTTTCATTTTTACGCTGGTGTTCATGCTATTCTCACGAACTCGTTTATGCACTTCGTCCAATTGATCTTGAAGGTCACTTACGTAATCTGTAACTGGCATAGTCTTGTCAGGTGGCACGCCAGTTATGGCATCGACCGGGAGTCTCATCTCTCTGCCGAAATTCACTCTTGCCGGGGTATGTCCCGTGCTATCATGCACTGCCGATCGGTAAGACATCAGAAATAGTGGAATATACCGGTCCCAGTCCTTCTGATGGTCGTCGACAACCTTAGCCAGGTGATTCTCCAGGGTTTGGTTAAACCTTTCCACCATTCCGTCCGACTGAGGGTGCGCAGGTGTTGTGCGTGTCTTATAAATTCCCAGAAGAGTACACATTTCCTGGAACAGCGCAGATTCGAAGTTACGGCCTTGATCGGAATGGATTTCCAAAGGTGCGCCATACCGACATACTACTTCTTCGACCACCTTCTTCGCCACTGTCGTCGCTTCCTGATTAGGTATGGCGAAGACTTCGGGCCACTTTGTGAAATAGTCCTGGATCACCACTATGTACTTGTTTCCGTCATTTGTAACTGGAAAAGGTCCAGCGACGTCGATAGCGATGCGTTCCCATGGGGCTCCCACATTGTACAGCTGAAGCCTGCCCCTGCTCCTAGTCTGTGGTCCTTTCACAGATGCGCACGCTGTACATTTCCGACACCATTGCTCTATGTCATCTCTACAATTGAGCCAGTAATACCGCTGTCTCACTTTCAGCAGCCCCGGATCTACGATTTTTTCGAACCGGGGCAAAACCTTGATACTGGCGCCCCCTCCCTTCACTGTTTGAGAAAAACTGTTAATACTGCCAAAGAGTAGCATTTTTGTGACCATTTGTTAAAATAATAATCCTTTAATAAATTTAAACTTTTTATTATCTAATAACTAATAACTTTCATTTGTGACATAAAAAAGAAACACAGAAAAAATATATAACCAGGAAAGACTACAACTTTATACGGCGTGCTTCCTTTTCATAAAACTTACATCAAAAACGTAGAATTTATTGAATTACAAAGGGTGTAGCAGGATAATGTAGGGCCAGCGGCCCCCACGAGGTTTTAGCAAAATAAATTATGGTATTATATCAGTGATATGTATTATTTCTGTTGACGTGAATTTAGCCTTCTATCTCACTTCGCTACGGAGATAATTGACTAAAATGTTAATTTTTCAAAATTATTTTTTTCAAAAACTATTATAGCTACACTAATAAAACTAAAATCATAATCTAACGGTATTTACAATTTTACGATGACATATATATTTACAAAAACGTTTATTCAAAAGACAGATGTAAAGTCTTTACTAGCCAGAATGGTCATGATCAGTTTTAATTTTTTTTGGAAGTGTTGCACCCATCTAATATTAATGCAATTTTTAGTAATAATACTAGACATAATTATCTATATTATATATTTTTTCTGTGATTGTACATTTTTGTAAACTATGAATAAAATATTTAAAAAAAAATATTTTTATTTTTTTTAAATAGTAATTAAAGTAAATAAAATCTACAAAAAAAATATAATATAGAGCAATTTATTCTCTAACAAACCGTTTAAGTTTTATTAGTGTCGCTATAATAGTTTTTGAAAAAAATAATTTTGAAAAATACCTACGTTTTTGTCTATTTAGTCAAATAACTCCTGAACGAAGTGAGACGGAAGGCTAAAATCACATCAACAGTAATAATACTTGTCACTAATGTTATACCACAATTTATTTTGGAAATACCTCTCGGGGGCCGCTGGCCCTACCTTATTCTGCTAGACCCTTTCAATGTTATAGTGTTATGTTCAGAGGTCGGAATATGTAAACTAATAAAAAAGCATTCATAAAAAATATACCTCTAATATATAATTATTTCTTACCTTCTTATTCTTGCAAATTGTTGATTTCTACTATGATAATATATGATTTCACTAATAAATTACTTATTTTATTAACGCTGATTACTCGCAAACGCAATCAACCACATAAACAAACAGTGATGTCCCTTGACGTTCAACTGTTTGAATTTGTTCGGCTCGGCTCGTATAGATATGTGACTGGGATTCCCCTTGGCAGAAAGATCACGGACACTACGCACGCGTTCAAAAATTTACTTAATCTGTTAAGATGCGTTTATAAATCATTTAGTATGTGTTCAAAAACTAACTGGGCGTATGGAAATAGAAAACTTTGTTTTTCAAACATATTATATTAAGATTCGATTACTTGATAAAAACCTATGAGATTGTAGGAAAAGAGGCTTCATTTGTTCGATATTTCGAATTCTCGTCTCAAGGATTTAGCGCCCCCATGAAACTGCCGCCCGGGGCAAGTGCCCCGGTTTGCCCCCCCTTAGATCCGGGGCTGACTTTCAGTAGAGTTTTCTTGATGCCCAGGTGTCCTCCAGAAGCACCATCGTGTATTTCCTGTAGCAGGGGGACTACTTCACATCGTGGTACTATCACTTGTGTGGTCACCTCCTTGCCATCGTTCGATTCCCATTTCCTACAAAGCACATCATTTTCTAGGACTAAACTGTCCCATTGTGCCCAGTAGCTCTTAGTTACGGGACTGTGTGACGATACTTCACTCCACTGGGGCCTAGTTCCGCTACGCTTCCAGTCTAGTATAGGTCGAATATCGTCATCTTCTTCCTGGGACTTCTTGAAGTTGCCTTCAGCCCTAATTAAATTAACGCGTTCTCGGGCTTCATTCTGCTGGCAGTGTCTGCAGTCATCATTACATGGACGTCGCGACAGGGCGTCAGCATTGTTATGCCCTTTTCCACTACGATGTTCTGTCACAAAGTTAAATTCCTGCAGCTGCTCGAGCCATCTTGCAACTTGGCCCTCAGGGTTTTTAAATTGTAGAAGCCATTTCAATGCAGCGTGATCCGTCCTCAATGTAAATTGTCTTCCTATGAGGTACTTGTGGAAATGCTGCAAGGTTTTTACCACAGCCAGCAGTTCTCGTCGAGTCACGCAGTAGTTCCTTTCTGGCTTTGAAAGTGCCTTACTGAAGTAAGCGATTACGACCTGTCTGTCGCCCTGCACTTGTGACAACACTCCACCAATTCCCGTGTTGCTGGCATCGGTATCAACGACAAATCTTCCGTCTCTGCTTGGATACCCCAGTATGGGCGCTTCACATAGCCGTTGCTTTAGCGCGTTGAATGCTGACTCACAGTCCCCGTCCCAGATAAAATCTCGTTTATCCTCAGTCAGCTGATGTAAAGGTTTTGCAATATCCGAAAAATTCTTGACAAACCGCCTGTAGTATGTGCACAACCCTAGAAATGCACGTACTTCCGTTTTGTTCTTTGGAACCGGCCACTGTTGGACTGCCTTTATCTTCTCAGGGTCGGTTCTCACCCCGTCGGCGGAAATAACATGTCCTAGGTAGCTGACCTCCTTCTTGAACAGGGCACACTTCTTTGGGCTTAGTTTTAAGTTAGCCCCTCGTATCCTGGTAAACACTTTCTCCATATTCCTCAGGTTTTCCTTAAAAGTGCGACCCATTATAATGACGTCATCTAAATATACCAGGCAGACGTCACCAAGAAGACCTACCATGACTCTCTCCATGAGGCGTTCAAACGTCGCTGGAGCGTTGCATAACCCAAAAGGCATGACGTTAAATTGCCACAGGCCGCTGCCAATACCCGTACTGAACGCTGTCTTTTCTTTATCTTTCTCGCTGATTTCCACTTGCCAGTAGCCACTTTTCAAATCAATGGTCGAAAACCACTTCATGCCACTGAGCATATCCAGCGTATCGTCTATCCTTGGTAAGGGATAACTGTCCTTCTTCGTCACATTATTCAGCATTCTGTAGTCCACGCAGAATCTGGTGCTGCCGTCCTTCTTCTTCACCAGAACGACTGGAGAAGACCATGGACTCGTAGAAGGCTCAATTATTCCGCTATCAGCCATGTCCTTTACCATTTCTGCTACCTCAGATTCCTTAGCCCAGGGTATGCGGCGCGGTCTCTGTTTAATTGGTCTCGCATCACCTGTATCTATCTCATGCTTGACGAGACCTGTTCTCCCGCAGTCTTTTCCCGTTGCAAAGATATCTCGAAACCGTAGCAGAAATTGCCTTGCTTGCTGTAGTTCCGAAGTCGATAAGTTGCTCTTAGAATTTTCCAGAAGTTGCTGGATGTGATTAGTTTCGACTTTGTTCGTGTCTTGCTTTGCTGGAGATTTATTGATTTGACGGAGATACCGAACTTCTTCACATCTCCCAACAACACTGTTTTTCTTCAGTTGGACCTCTTCTCTCCCAAGGTTCACAATCCTGACCTTGGATTTCCCTGTCGTCATAACTAATGTCCTCGCGGTGATGATCTCCGGGTGCCGGCCAGTATCCTCTACCAAAACACATCTTGTTTGTCTGATTTTCTTGGGAAACTTTACTTCGACTAAGGTTTCTGTTCTCGGAGCCAGTGTAGTATTCTTTAAACAGTAGAGGTTGCATGAGTTAATTCCTCGCAGGAAGACTTCTTGATCTGGGAATTTCAATACTCCCCTGTCGATATCTAAAATACATCGGTTATTCCGCAAGAAGTCGAGACCCAGTATGCAATCGTCGGTAATATTCGCAATTAACGCAGGATGGATATACACTTGATCACCGATTTTGATATCAATTTCTGTATCACCGAGGACGGAGACTGGCTGGCCGGTTGCTGTCTGAAGTCGGCAGGATGGAGACTCCCTTTGCCACAAGATGGTGCGTTTCAGCAACTCAGGTCTTATAACAGTCCGTGATGCCCCCGTGTCAATGGTAAAATTGCAAGCCCGATGATTCAGCGTCCCTTCGATGATCAAACTATTTCCGTTGTGAACTTGATTGATGGTGATGGTTGGGGCCTTCAGTTGACCAGCCAGCACCCGCCCCGCGGCCCTGGCGACATTTAGTTTAACGACTCCTCGTTAACTTGAGTTCCGGAGTCCACACTCCCCCTCTTCCTCTTAGGGCAATCGGTACGAATGTGGCCTTTTTCTCCACACCCGTAACACGTCGGAATATAGCGGGACTTTGCCGAAGAAGCAGCTACCGCTTCTCGTTGACGTGGTTGCACTGACGGCGAGGCCACCACTTCCCGAACTCTGTGCGTGCGTGAATCTTGTCGTACGGCTTCCACTTCCAAAGCGTGAGCCATCGCACTCTTTAGAGTTTGGTGGTGTCCAAGTCGCACCGTAGCCCTGACTTCAGTATCCCGTAGACCATCGATGAATGCTTGCACCAGATTCACTTCCACCAACTCTGGTGCCATCGACATGTATGCACGCCGGACCAGCCGTTCAACCTCGACTCCCCACTGCTGGAGGCTCTCGTTCGACCTCTACGTTCTCTCGCGTAACTGCGCGCGGAAAACGTGCTCGAGATGTTTGTCTCCATAACGAGTGTCCAGTCCCTCCATGAGACGCTCCAATGTCCTGCCGTCCGCAGGGAGGTTCTCTAGGACTAGCAGGGCGTCCCCTCGTAGAGCCAAAGTTAATGCCGCAAAAGACTGCTTATCATCCCAGCGGTTTGTTTCGACCAATGTCTCGAATTGGTACTTAAATGCCGTCCAGGAAGACGTGCCATCAAAACGCGGCACATCAAATTTTGCGGCAGATGCACAGGGGGTGTGCGATGATGAGCCGACAGCAACGGGTTCGCGTGCTTCGAGCTTGATAATTTTTTTGTTGATGTCCAGCAGGCTTGTTTCGAGGCTATCAGCTCGGGCAGAAACCTCCTTGACCTCTACGGTGAGATTCTTTACCTTCTCGCCCAACGTAACGAGACCGTGATCGATCTTATTGAGGATTAGGTTCTGCTTAGCCTCCTGTTCGCGGCGAGCAGCTTCTTGATTAGCCGCGATGAGGTCCTGGAGCTTGCGCTGGTTGGCCTCCTGATCGCGGCGAGCGGCTTCCTGTTCGCGGCGAGCTTCTTCCTGGTTCGCTGCGATTAGGTCCTGAAGCTTACGCTGGTTGGCCTCTTGTTCGCGGCCAGCGGCTTCCTGGTCGCGGCGAGCAGCTTCCATACTAGCTTGCATGGCGGCCAACACCGCAGCGAGGTTCAATTCCGAGGATGGTCCTGTTGGCGCCTCAGCAGCTTCTGTTGCTACCATGCCAGCCTGATCTTCCTCCTCCATACGATGACGCGCAGCATCCATCTCCATTTGCCTTCTTGTTCGTGGTCGCTGTTCGTCGTCTCTCGGTGTTAGTGGCATCCCACTTCTGACACCAGTTGTTACGTACGTGGGTAATCAAATGCCGATTTACTGACGAGAGAACTTTATTTACCACAAACAATAACAAATTAGTCCAGTCAACAATAATCCGAATCGCAATTAACACTAGAGTACCGTTACACTATCGCTTTAGTCGTTGATAAAAATCACTTCGAGTACTAGGGTAGTTCGCTCTTGATCGCAGTCGAAATCACAACTGACTCGCTTCCGGCCGGGGGCCCGTATTTATATGCGGAGCCAAGAAAATTCTAGATACCGACGTCCCCGGATCTATCCAGAATTCCAGAACAATTGAATCGCTTCTCGAAGTCATAAATCATTTTTATTTCTCGTAATAATAAGAGTCACGTTCATGCGAATTTCGACTCTATTGTTAACGTCGGAGAGTACAATTTCCCTTATCGGTTAGATGATATCTATTACTACATGTACCTTGGTAGGTAGGTACCTTGTGGATGTTTCGAGATATTTCTAAGTCTAGCTAAGTACAACTACTCTAGACCTTTCGAACAGCAATGCGTTTTAATTATTACGTGCCACTCGTTATTTTCTCGGAGATATGGCGTGTTCACGTTTAGTGGCGTAACAATATGTTTACGAAAGTATAGGCAAGATTATGTTAGTTTAAGTCTCTGTTTTGCCATAACGATTTCCTAATTTAGTAAGGTTCAAGAATAACTAATAAGATTCCAATAAGAATGAATAAGAAAGTGCGAACTTATTAGTGAAAATGTAAATTTGTTGGTTAACTATTTTGAAAGAGATTTTATCTATGTTGTCGGTACCTGATAGATGTTCTATGTGGTTAATTAGTGTTTTTAAGTCTGATATAGTATATTAGGAACCATAGATTCAAGATAGCATAGTTTTGGAAATGATCGAATTTTGTAATGTTCGCGATCCCGCTTACGTAATTGTAAACTGATGTTTACCTTTTTTGTTTTGTGTAAACTTAACTAATAAATGATAATATAGCCATTAGATTGACAATTGGTATAATATTGGGTGAGAAATCGAAAGATTTGTGTTTCAAAACATGACCAAAATTGTATCTTTTGCAGTTTTTGTTCTAGAAACTTTTTTATATGTTGAGTTATGCAAAAGATTATTATTTTATGTGAAAGTAGACATTGTAACGAGTATTTTGATGTGCATATTGTCTATGTTATGTAAAGGAATAAATAAATATGGCATCCGAAAGAGCTCGGCTAAAGCAAAACTTAAAGTAAAATAAGTCCGAAAATCATGGTTCACGCGCACGTAAAGTTTCGGGGTATAAAAGGCGGGCCGTTTTTCGGTCCGATCGTCAGTCGAAAACAAGCCACCGAAGAGGCAACAACACAGGAAAAAAGGGAGCAAGGAAGAAGCTTATAGCCGAACCCCTAGGGACCTTTTGTCGAAAACGTGTTCTTTTATTTATCCTCTTCGGTACCCAAAGCGAGGTGCTACTACGCTTACCCCCTTAGTCAAAAACGTACGCATTCAGGGGTGCGTGGTGGCGTACGTGACCAGCGCAACGAGCAACGTACGCCAAAAATCGGGTTGAACTGTCCCGAGGGCTCGGTAGCCAAAGGGTACTGCCTGCTACCGTCACCGCCTCCTAACAGGGGCTAGTCCACCACAGGGGGCTACCCTAATAAAACATTTTTTTCCAATTTTTATTTGACCACTTTGTCGGCGTGATTGATATACATATTGGTACCAAATTTCAGCTTTCTAGTGCTAACGGTCCCAGAGATTAAGCGAGGACGGACAGACAGACAGACAGACATGGCGAAACTATAAGGGTTCCTAGTTGACTACGGAACCCAAAAAGGGTTCGTACTCAAAAAGATTGAAAAACACAAATTGAATATCGACGCTTGAAAGGCAAAAATTGAGCAAACTTTACAAAATGTGATTTATAGTTAATAACTTTAAATCAATATTTGCAAAGTCTACTGCAGTGCATCATGTATGTTTGCAGAGGCGCACGTCGATGGCTTCCACGCCATCGTTAGACAGAAATCGGCCTCTCTGCTCTGCAGATTGCGGGCTACCTCCAACTCCATCCTGAAGACCATAGCGGGGAGGTACGATTCTCCTTTGTTAGGTGACGTTGTTTACTGTAATTTCAAGAACAACCACCATGTTTTAGATATAGGTTATAAGTTTTCTCAATTGTTTACTAACCCATTATAGTCGATGTCACTAATGCGAATTAAAGTTTATTTTATTTATTTTTTTAATGGTGCCTATTAATTTTTGCCTTTGAAGTGTCGATAGGAACTAACAGACTAACGTATTAAATTGAATACTGTAGTCTGTAGTCGTAACTGGCGGACAAAGCGGCGGTCGTTCAATAGAGTGGTGATGAATTGATCGCTTATCGTCCTGTCGCTCGGCCGGACACCGCGCCGGTCAATAGCACAACAAATAGCTCCTATTCACTAAACCGACAAGGATATAGGGTGTTGGAAAACGTAGCTTTTTGAAAAATATAATGGCACAATAAAAATAATCATATTAAAAAAAGTGAGTCATAATAGGAATCTAATTCGCGGAGTTTCTACAGTGTTCTTAAATTATAAAAACCGGCCAAGAGCGTGTCGGGCCACCCTCATTGTAGGGTTCCGTAGTTTCCCATCCGTCACAATAAGTGTACCCACTTATGAGTATAAAAAAATGCTTATAAATAATCGTATATCGATTATACTACAAACTTAGTCCAGAAATTATTTTGTAGAACACTTTTGTCTTTTTTGTACAAAAACTATTCTTTCCATCAAGTTCAAAATAATTTTCCTAGAAAGTCCTTATAAAGTTCTACTTTTCAGATTTTTTTCATATTTTCTAAACTTATGGTTCAAAAGTTAGAGGGGGGGGGCCCACACATTGTTTTTTACTTTTGGAGCGATTATTTCCGAAATTATTGACATTATCAAATTAGGGTTGAAATTAAAAAAAAAAACACCTCCCACTTTACATATAGGGGGGCTACCCTAATAAAACATTTTTTCCAATTTTTATTTTACCACTTTGTCGGCGTGATTGATATACATATTGGTACCAAATTTCAGCTTTCTAGTGCTAACGGTCACAGAGATTAAGCGAGGACAGACAGACAGACGGACAGACAGACATGGCGAAACTATAAGGGTTCCTAGTTGACTACAGAACCCTAAAAACGGAAATAAAGACAAGCTATCTTCAATCAACATCTATCGCGATCCTTTACATTTTCTAGTAATGAAAAACAGTTCGTTGTTTGTAGGTACCTTTAAAAGGTACCAACGCAGATATAGAAAGAAAGAAAGAAAGAAAACACGTTTATTTGGCACATACAACACACAATGAAATAAATTATGGAAACACATAATTTTTAAAATACATACACAATGTGTGTCTCACGGCTGCGCCAAATAGGTCTAGTTCAGCATAGTGCCAGGCCACTACGTAGCAGTTGTCTGACGCTGGTTTTCAACTAAACCTTACTATGAGTCAACGGATGCTAATCAGTTTGTTAGGTGTGAGGTAAATAAATATATGTATATCAATGAGTGTAGGTAAAAATTAAAATTTGTGTGCAGTAAGATATTACGAAAAGAACAATGACCATTATTGTTTTCTTATCTGGCGCCTACCTTATTAATTTCTGTAGAGTAAAATTGAACTGTCAATTGCTTTTGAAACACGCTGTAGATTCTGGAAGATGGATACATGTTCATAAGACGTGACCCTACACACGACGGAGGCCAAAGGTCGGAGTAACGCTAGTAAACTTACCTACTTACTTTAGATACGAACCATTTTATGCTAAATATTAAAGTACTAGTTTCTGCCAGCGGCCTAGCCTTCGTGAAAGTCGATTTCTCCACACAAAATTTGGACCCCCTTTTCGTCCTCTTATGGAGTGAATTTCGGAAAATCCAGTTCAGCGGATGTCTATACCCTTTATAGAACCTACCTGCCAAATTTTAAGTTTGTAGGTGGTAAATTTCTGAGATTTCATGATTATTCAGTGAATGGTACAGATACCGGCACGGATCTTGAGCGCTGGCTTCAAGTTGCGCAGGTCGAATATTCGGTCTCTTTAGTGGTACGAACTACGAAGTGAGACGCGTGGGCGGAGAGTGTCAGTGACTGGCTCACCGCGCCGTCGTGTCATAGACGTCACTCGTTATTCGTTCCCGACGCTTGCTGCATGTATCTAACAACGACGCCGAGCGCTCAAGATTCGTGCCGGTACCTGTATTTCGCTTTTATAGGGCAACCCCCATTTTACGCCCTTAGAGGTGGAGTTTTGTAAAATCCGTTCTTAGTGGATGTCTATATTAAACAAGGGTAGTTTTTTAATTATAACGATAATAGGGTAGTTTCCAGGGTCAAAATAATTATATTTTATTTAGTCCGTATTAAAAATTATAAAAAAATATTGGACACGTATTTTTTCTTTTTTCGATTAAACAAAAAATAACAAAGAAAATTTATATTATCAAACATATGGTCATGTGGGTCAAGTGTGCGCAGCGTCTAAGTGTGCGCATTCAAAATATCTCGAAAACTATATAGAGCTAAGGAACGGCCACCCCCCTCTCCAGTAACCCGCGGGACGTCCTGCGAAGCGCTCGCACCACAGCGGCTGCTCGCGCGCCATTTTGATCTGACAGGTAAATGAAGATTTTTGCTAAAATATTTACGATATTTTGTCACATTTGACGCGTAATCTTTTTTAGTCATGTAAACTTTTTATAAATATGCTATTTGCTATCAAGTGCAACATAATATCTAGTTTGTTATTTGCCAGTGTTTAAGTCGTTATGATGACGTAATAATCAACGACATTCATACAATTCTGTTTCGATGGTTTGGGTTAAGTGTGCGCAGAAACCTGTCGTGTAAGTGTGCGCATGCATTATGCATTATGTGGCGAAAAGTATTCTGATCCACCAACTGAAGACTGGATTGAATGTAGCCTTTGTGGAGCCTGGTTGCACGAACAGTGCACCAGCTTAGAACACGGCACTTTTATTTGTGATACATGTATGACGAAGTAGATAAGGATTTCTAAGTTCAAGCTGATCTCATATTTTGATTTAAGATGATTATTATGTTGATTACTTTAAGTACCTATGATGAAAATTTTAATAATTATATAATATTGCTTATGTTCTAAAAATAGATAGCTCATTATTTCTTTTTTTGTTGTTGCGTACACTTACCCACAGTGCTGCGCACACATACCCCTACACTGGGGCAAGTGTGCGCGTAAGGAACGGTCTTTGTTTTCTATAGTTTCTTAAAATATAAGCTACTGACAATACTATTATTGTGTCTAAGTTGATTGCAAATAAACAGTCTTACTAATTAACACAGTTTTGTTTCATTCTACAAATAATTTTCGAATTTTTGAAGCGCCAAAGTTTAAATGCGCACACTTGACCCACATGACTCTAATTTACAAATAAAAAAATACGTGTCCCTTATTTTTGAATAATCTAAAAAACGGACTGTTTACATTTTTTAATGCAACTAGCCTATTAGTAATACTAAGTACTAAATAGGTAATACTAAGAGCAATATGAAATAAGTACCTAAGTAGGCACCTTTTACTAAATAAACCAGAATATAAATTGAAAATATAAATGGCAGGTAATAATAGTTTGTTTAATTATCTACTTAATTTATTATTTAAAATCTTATTATAAAAAATAAAAAAATGATTGCTTAACTACTCATAAAATAGGCCACATTTACAATAGTTTACAATAGTAGTAGATCCCTCCCTCAGAAGTAGGTACATATATTATGTCTATCTTGTATAAAATAATAAAAAGAAAAGTTGCTTATTTGCCTGAACTAAAATGAACATTTTAATTAAATAATATAATAATTAAAAACTGAGCTAAATCAAAAAATACGTCGCATTATTAATTCAAATTAGGTACCTACTACGAGTATTTATGTGCGATCAATGACTGCAATAGTTTACAATAATACTCAAAACTCAGGCAATAATATCAATTTATTTTCCCTTCTACTTTCCCAATACTTTTTTAAATTGGGTTCATTCATCGCTAGGCACAGGCGACGCACCGTACAGTCAATTCACAACCTCGTTTCATTGCCTCAAGGGGCACCTAATATCGTAAATAAGGCAACTCGTTAGAGGCCAGTAACATTATAACTTGCCTAATTGTGTTTACAGTTAAATAAATAAAATTAAATGAAGATTTTATGATTGGTCATACTTTGTTAAGGGGCGGAAATGGTTTACCTACGTTAGTATTAGTTGAGAAATAATATTGCTTTTTTTTTCAGATCATTAAAAATACTTATTCGTTGATTTTAAGAAATCTGTTAAGCGTAAGGTGTATAGTTCTAATAAATATTTATTTTAAATACGAAGTTTGAGTGTCTAGAAACTCAACGACTTCACAGTCAAATCATTCATTGTTACGGTTTTATTTTATTTAGCTTTTGGGAATAAAACAAACAAATAAATAATAATAATAATTTTAAATATGTTCATTTATTTTCACTGCAATTCAGTTGAATTTTAACAGAAATAAGAAAAAACATAAGGAAGTAGGTAGGGTGACAGCAACAATTATCATCTATGAAAAATGACGCAATGTTTTGGTACCAAATAAATAAAATTCGTAATTAAAAATTTTGATACGATTAAGCCCAAATATGACATAAATAATCAAAATTTTCCCATAGTTGGTTTTTATGACTTCCAAATGCGCAATAACTAAATATATATTTAAATGTCTTAGTTGGATCAAAACTTTTTAATATCATCGAAATATGTAAATGTAATGAAATTAAAGTCACTTGTATCAACACCCACAGCGCAATATTATAATAAAGAAATCATAAAAATATATTATATTGATGGCTTTAATAAAATGTTAATGAATTTTAATCATAAAATTTTATTTGTTGCGTAGTTTATAGAGTTCAATAACTTGGACAGTTTACGCACATGTTTACTTTACAATTTACTTTTCATTGGTGGAAGAGGGACAGCTTAACTAAAGGGAACTGTATTTATTGCTTCACTAGCTGTGCCCCGCGGTTTCACCCGCGTTTTTCTCGTTTCCGTGGAAATACCGAGATAAAATATTGCCTATAATTGCCTCCCTCAATAAATGGACTATTGAATATTTAAACAGTTTTCATATCAGATCAGTATTTCCCAAAATTACCACGTTCATAAATGTATTTATTTCTCTTCAAAGATCTTATACTTACAATCATCAACAAATATATTTCGAAAAAGATTATTACAGGATTTTATGTTGATAAAAAAACTCCATGGCCCATAACTCATTAATAGGTACCAACTCTTAACATCTTACACACGTGATAACTTTTAAACGAAATATCCGATTGAGATGAAACAAAAAGTATTTTAATTCTACATAAATACTCTTGATAATATAATGCTTAATTTCGATAAAGATTAATATTACGATCCATATTTAACGTAGTTTTTTTTTCTTCAGACGATTTAATAATTATTATGAACACAAAATCGGTTATTGTGAATAAACCATGATAGCTAGATATATGTTCTTGCGGACTTTTTTGTAGATCTTAATGGGATCTACAAACCCGTAGTACATCATTTTGTTCTATTGTCAATAGTTTTTGCAGCGCATGCAAAAATAGGTTTTCGATTTTACACCTTGTGTTACAAAATAGCAATTTTATTACGGATCCCTAATTTTGAAAAAAATAAAACATAGCCTATAGCCTTCCTCGATAAATGGACTACCCAACACTGAAAGAATCATTCAAATCGGATCAGTAGTTCCAGAGATTAGCGCGTTCAAACAAACAAACAAACAAACAAACAAACAAACTCTTCCGCTTTATAATATTATATAGTATAGATTTGTGGATACTTGGACAGGCGTTGTAAATACGAAATAAAAATTATTTATGAATAAATTGAAATATCTGGAAGTTATATTTTCATTTAGTATACTTTAGGTTTTAGTTGAAAGTTCTGTAATATGTCACGAGCCCATAAGTAGTACAAGAGGGTCAAAAAGAGGTCTACTCAAATATTCCGTTAACTAGGTTGGAAATATTCGTTCGTATATTTGCCATTCTTAAAAAAAAAAAAAAACCATCATCCCAATAATATTTAAGTGTCTTTTTCTCAAAGTGACTACTGACTAAGAGTGAATTTTTCAAGTAAGCATGGATGGCTAAATCCAAACATATGCAAATATGATACTGTAATTATCAAATGAAATCATGTGAAAAAGAACACCACGAGTTACAAAAAATATGTCCATGACCTATATGTATACTCCTCTTTTTTGGCGTGGGAAATCATCAAATAAGTAAAGGAGTGTCAGACTTTTACTGGCTAAAATCTACCAACCCACCTGTGTTCCTTCAGTTGCCCTTTGCGTTCCAGAGACACGGGTTAATCTTTCGAACAATTCCTCAGTTCTACATACTACTCCTTAATCCCTAATTAAGCGACTACTTATCAATAATGAGTTGCTCTACAAAAACCAGCATTACAATATAAAATTCGAATTCATTATCGGCAGCATGTATATCGATTGCATTCTACGCATGTGTCTTTTTTTTTCATTCGATGAATCGAGTTAATTAAGTCATTCGAGAGAGTTGTCTGTGCTTCTTGGTTTTTAGGGTTCCGTACCCAAAGATTAAAAATGGAACCCTTTTGCTACGACACCGCTGTCCGCCTGTCTGTTACCTTACCAGTCTGTATCTTATGAATCGTAATAGCCAGGCAGTTAAAATTTTCACAGATGAAGTATTTCTGTTGCCACTACAAGAAAAAATACCAAAAACAGGAATCCAATGGATGCGAAACGCACAGGATCGGTCATTGTGGCGACATTTAGAGAAAGAAAGAAAACATGATAGAGGCGGCCTATGTACAACAGTGGGCTTCTTTCGGCTGAAATAATGATGATGATGATTAAAAACAGAATTCACAAAATACAGAATACAGAATTTTTATTTTCCTACAAATACGATTTGTTTTTGCCGTTTTTTGCTCGATATCAATATCGTAGCTAGTGCGGAATCCTTCAAGTGCAACTCCGACTCGAACTTGGCCAGTTTTGTTAATTATTATTAATCTGAATGTGTTACCAGATTACTTTTTATTATGATGTTTTAGTTGCTTCATTTGAGTTTTGAGGAAATGTAGGTGTTGGAATTGTAGCAGTTACGTAATTGTGGAGTGTGGGCAGTTTTAGATTATTACGAGTTTATTTAGTTTTATTAGCCATTTGGCTTTTTCCCGTGACGTCGGTCCCAGGCATGGCCCACAAGCAACGAACATTTGTCGGTATAAAAATCCGGCTTGATAATAGTTTTTTTTTAATGAGTGTAATCATTTTTATGGATATCTTAATCGGATCAGTAGAAAGGTCGGTATTTATAGAGTTTCAAAGATTTTTTTAAAATATCATCATTATCATCATATCAGCCGAAAGACATCCACTGTTGGACATAGGCCTCCCCCAAGCGTCGCCACAACGACTGGTCCTGTGCGTCACGCATCCATCGGATTCCCGCGACCCTGACCAGGTCATCGGTCCACCTTGTTGGAGGCCGTCCAAATAAAAATATACAATCAAATATTATCTGCGTATGTCACTCAGGAATAAAGCAGCTTACTATTGGTGAAATAATTACAGCAATAGTACCAGTATTTTCAGAGATTAGGTACCTCCTACAAATAAAAAAAAATATAAAAACAAACTTTACCTCTTAATTATATTAGTGTAGGTTTTGACACAAGGCACGATGCCATGACGATAATTATGGTAAGTGCATTGGTTGAATTACTGCTCCACTGTGTGTCACGGCTTTGATTCCCGCACGGAACAAACATTTGTATAGCCTACAGATAGGTGTTTCAAGTCTGGGTGTCTTGTGCATAAAAGTTTACATTTTGAATGAATGCACCCACGGTAGAAGTTGCGAGAATTTTTATTGTGAGTGACGACATTTGTTTCAAAACGGAAGTAGAACACCGGGTCTTGTCATACAACTAGGCTAAATCAATTAAAGTCGATAGATTTATTATCCTTAAAACCTACATTTTTCAGGACTTAAATTCATTTAACCTTGAGTCGTTGTTGTTGTAAACTATTAGCAGTTACCGACTTCCTTCATCTTGTAAATGATACTAAAACTTGATAGCATCTGTGCTCAAGCGATCACTAGTGCAAATGTTGTTGACAAACCCGAGAAACATTTACTTGACTGACCTGTTGGTCTAGTGGTTAGTGATCCTGACTGCTATGCCGGGGGTCATGGGTTCGATTCCCACCCAGTAAAAATGTTTGTGTGATGAGCATGATTATTTGTTCTGTGTCTGGGTGTAATTTATCTATAATATGTATGTATTTAGAAATATATAAGTGTGTTTATCAGTTGTCTAGTACTCCTGCTCCTAGCTTGTGTTATACAAGCTCTGCTTAGCTTGGGACTAGACAACGTTGTGTGATAGTTGTTGAATATTATTATTATTATTTTTATACAATCGCTTTTACTTGATTATGACGTTATTAGGTACACATACATCTCTAGATATTTTAGAAACACAGATATCTTGTAGATATTTTCTGGGTTTATACTGAAACCAAATCATACATGAAATCAATCCAGTAAAGACAACTGAAAATCTGTTATTTTGCGTGGATTTTGGTCTGTTATAATGTATTTATAAATTTAAAAAGCCCAAAAAATATATTTATAGAAACATTTAAGCAAGATTCTAAATGACCTATATTTTTTCCAAAAACTATTGTAAATTAAAAAAGGGTGTTTTTTTTTAAATATTCGAGTGCCATTATAACTCTTTTGAACAATCCACAACTCTGACAGGCATTGGCTCTAACACTCAGAGGCGCGCGTGAAACTCGCCTCACCGGCAACCCAGGCTTGCGGGGTTACCATAACGTTCAAAGTAAGATTGTTTTAATATTGTTTCCGTGTGGGTAAGAGATGGCGCTAGACAACCTGTATAGCTCTGTCTCTTACCCACACTAAAACAAGATTAAAACAATCTTACTTTAAACGTCATGGTCCAGATCTTGGTCCGTAAACAAGTGCTTACGGTGGCCGGAAAACTGCGTGCTGCGGCTGCGACTCCTGATGCCTGGGATATCTCCGGCAGCCCAGCAGCATCTTGGAATCCTGAAATTTGAAGTTAAGACTGGTTTTAATATGCTTGGCCACGTGGTAGATCACCAATGACATGGACAGACTAGATCAAGGCTGCAACTAAGTGGTCAGTCAACAATTTGCTCAGAAAGCTTCTGTCTACGATAAATAGTGCTGCATTGCCAAGACCGTCACTCATCGTAATTCATAATGATGAACACGACCACTCTGGCAATAGTGTATCAACTAAGAAGGGAATAATTTACGTAATTAATAATTATCTTCCAAGAACTAAATGAAACTCGCGAAATTGTTAGTTTTAGAAGGTATTCTACCCCTCTGCCTGCTCTCTATTGACAACACAGGCGTGATAATAGAATATGATACACATTACAACAATTGCCATGTCTTAGCTCAGAGTACATCTCTCATGCATTACGACTAAATTAAAGGTGATACATTAATTGACTGGATACTTTGAAGGATAGAGACACACATAGCCCGTTTTAATAGATCGCGATAAGATGTTTATACGAGTGATGAAGTTCTAGCGTTTTTAGTTAATGTAATGTTCTTTTCTTTATCTATTTATTATATTTTTATTGCACACGGTAGTGGTATGTACACTTAACGTAATAAGGCATTCTCTACCACATTGTAAACACACCCCCCTATCCAAGTTACAACCGTTTCGCTTGCGTCGAACGCTTCAAGTTGGCCGAACCCCCAATTCTTTTGTTCTGACCACGTGACTGAGCGTTGAGATGACGCCGTTCCCGTACATTTGAAATTTTCTATTAGCGTTAACGATTGCAGATTGACTAGGGGTACATACAGGTCATAAAATTTTAATTAGGTAAGTAAGACTGACTGAAATCATCAAAAACCTTCTCCCGCTCTGGTTTAAACGAGGGGAAGTCCGACTTTTGCTGATTAAAACCCACCTGTATTTTAGGACCACAGTAACCCTTTCAAACGTTCCCGCCAAATAATACTACCGAAAATTTTTATCAGATATTATCTCATTATGTCGTTTATAGTTTGACAATTCTAAGTTAAGTTTCAAGCATAATATGTAATTTGCTTCAACTGTTGGCCAAAATTATTTAAAAGTTCTTTATATGGTCGTCAACGATAGCTGTCAGAATCTCGCTGCCTATGAGTTTTTCTTAAGCTATGACATGTGTGTGCGGCCGGTTATTATAATTATGTTTTGTCTATTTATTGAATTATGTAAAACATTTAATTATGTAAGAGCATACACAACATAACAGAAAATAAATATTTGAAATAATGGTTTTCACGATAGATAAAGTATGAATAAACTTCAAAACCAAAATAATAAAAAAAGACCATGTTCCTCATTGTGTCCCGGGCGCAGCTAATAATCGTGAACCGGGCGTTGAGCGCATGCGCCAGCAATGACAGTTCCACTTCGGTTTCCCGCCAAGACGCGCGCGTTCGGATATACGACCAATTAATTGGATCGTACACGATTTACGATTTTCGTCTTTAATTTCAATTGAATTTTTGTTAGTGCTTTGTGTTTTTGTATTAAAGTAAATTGAATAATTTACGATCTTTAAAAATACTCGTATTATTAACATTATAATTGCCATTATTCAATATTTATTTAAACATCTATTTCTCCGCGACATACAAAGATATCAGTTTTGAAAAGAAACAAACGAAAGGTCGGTTTTGAAACTTGAAGTTAATAAAAAAAAGCCCTAATTAACTCCGAGAGCGCTACAATATAGGCGGTAGACCGTAAATCCTATAATTCCAGCGACCGAAACACTGACAATACAAAAATAAAAGCAAAAATGTTAACTTTATTCACTGTACATCCGTCCTCTTTGCAACATTAATTGTTGTTCTAAAATTAAATTGGTGCGCTCTTTTTCTTAAAAATTCACTTTGTGGTTAGTGTTTCTCTTCAATGATCCATATAATAATCGTTACAACAAAAATAAAATGGGAAAAAATATCGACATTTAACGATACTAAACTTTTTCTGTATTTATTACATTCTAAATATGAATAACCGTATCCTGTCCGTCCGTGTCTGTCCGTGTCCTTAGTTTCATCATTTTAAAAGTCTTATATTCATAAAAACAGAAACAGTAAACCCTAGTTAAGTGAATAATCTAAATGTTTTGTATTTCTAGAACAAAAAAATAAAAATAAAAATGAAGTTTATTTACATAGTGTTGTTTTTATTCACAAAAGACTCAGTGAAAAGTGAGAAACCGTTTACAAGTATACCAGTGACAGTGAAAACTTATGAAAATGACACAGTTCTTTTACCGTGCTATATTGATGAAAACGGTAAGTTTAACACCACTGTGTTTTTCATGTACTGTCTAACCTGTCTTGGCATAAAAGCGTGATGTTAATATTCTGTGTGGTAAGTTAAAAAATGTATCAAATAATTCTGCCTATTTCCATACTTAACGGTTTTTTATGTGTTTTTTTTAATAGATATAAACTAGTCCTTGACTGCGATCCCACCTGATGGTAAGCAGTGATGCGATCGTTGATGATGAAACGCACTGGTTTGTTAGACAAAAACCTATAAATTATAATGGGACGGAAAGACTGCAGCAGGCAAATCAATATCATGTCAAGAAAAGTCTGACACTTTCTCCCAATCAGGGTGGAGTAAGAGTGTGAGGAGTGTTAGACTTTTACTTACTTAAAATTCACCTGTGTTCCTTCAGTTGCCCTTTGTGAGGCCCACGCAGTAACTTTTTTCACAATCCACCCTCTGGCAGGCATTGGCTCTAACACGCTATCAACCCGGGCTTGGTCCGCAAGCCTGCGCCTACTGCAGTTACGATTCACCCTGCGACTCTCGTTGGACGCCGGGTGTCTCCTCTCTTTTGCTCGCAGTATTGTTTCGCTGAGAGAGGTGAATACCTTCCATTTCCTTTAGCTCCGTACAGTATATTGAATCACGCCAGGACACGAGAGCTTACTTCTAAACTCTGGAATGACTGGCAAGAGACCACTAAAAGTTTTAGCTTTAAAGAATAAAAATTAAATTACTTTCCTACTGAATCAAAACTAATAATCCTGTCTTTCAATAGACAGCTGAGCTTAGCTAACTGTATAGGGTGAAAATACCAACTTTCTGGTGTGATCAACTCCAATAGAGTTTTGATTAAGTATCCCTTCATTATGTATCACCTAAGCATTTATTGTAAAATAGAATAAACTTTATTGTACACCAAAATAGCAACAATTTCACAGAAACTTAAATATGTGGATACAATTACGGTCTTATTACTGACAGCGATATCTAGCAGACAATCTAAATTTATTTATTTAGGTATTATGTGACTTTTACGATTTTTACAAAAAAAACCCTAAAAAGCAACGCAAAAGGAACACATGAACCCTACCTATAACTAAACCTCTGGGCCTGTCCGCCCGACTGTCTGTCATGATCTGACGGTCTGTCATGAACCGCTCTAAGAAGACTTGAAATTTTCAAAGAGTGTATAATTTCTATTGCGGCTGTAATAAAAACTTACAAAACCCTTCGCACGTCAGTCAAAATCCAAAATATCCTACTTTTTTCTTAGAAAAGATTTTGTATTAAACTATCAAATGATCATTATCAAAACAGAAGTACATACACTTCTTAAAATAATGTACTGATATGCTTAATTAACTCATCTAAACGCCACGAAACGTAAACATTCTTCATCTAGGCAACTAATATTTGTTTTTTTTTAATTGACTGACACATGCAACTAACCGGTACTTTCACCCTACACCCTTTGACGTCTCATTAACATCAAAAAGGCGGGAATTTTTACAACAAAATTATCATTTAATTTTGAACCATATTTCGAGTGTTCAAAGATTAATTTAGATTGAAAGTTAAAAGGAAATGTTTATTTTGATTCGTGATGTGGAATTAAGTATGTTTTATCAAAGAATAGGATCTATATCGTCCATTTAATTACGTTAGGAATTCGTATAAATGCTTTTAATGATTGTTATTGATGTCTGGAGTTCTGGAGCCGTCAAATTAATAAAGATAATAAAGAAAAGACGTATGATATCTGTAAATATGACGTATAATATTATAACGTATAGACACCTGTCTATTCGTTACTCACTAAATAAATGTTGGTACCTATATACGAGTATGAGTTAGTTACTTAAATAATGTTGTAATTGTAGTATTGTTACGGTCTTAAAACAATAGAAATGTTTTAGGATTTAGGTCATATATCCATATTTTTTATGATACATACTTATTAGCCATTGAATTAAAAAAAAAAACGGTTTTTTGTTTATCAATGGTAATAGCATCCAAATCCCGATCTATAACAGGTATATTATAAACAGGTAAAGTTTGTAGGAGGTAATCTTTAGAAGTATAGTCCGATTGCTAATTTTTTTTAACTTTATTTCGAGTGGTATGGGCGATATGCACCTACGTGAGCGAAGCCGCGGGCAAAAGCTAGTAACTAAATATTATAAACAATGTTTTTAACCGTATACTCTCCTTACCATAACGTGTTAAATGTCAGCCGTACGAGCTAGAAAGAGAGATGAAGCTTTATGACCTGTTTATTATAGCTCCATGGTAGGTCGTCAAGTGGATGGCATTAAGAGCTCGTGGTAGGGCGTCAAAACCATCAGTAACGTCCCTCCATCATCATCGTATCAGCCGTAGACGTCCACTGCTGGACATAGGCCTCCCTCAAGCGTCGCCACAACGACCGGTCCCGTGCGTCACGCATCCATCGGATTCACGAGACCCTGACCAGTTCATCGGTCCACTCCAGAACCTTTTGTCCCCATCGACCATCTGTTCTGACTCATTATGTATGAAATACTAATTATAACTAATACTTGTCTAAGTACATAAATGAAAAACATCTATAAACAATAATTACATACATGACGCTTAAAATTGATGCCCAAATCTGCAATTCTCATACCGTACTCTAATTTTCAAGCACCATAAAAATACCGCGGAAATGTCTATGATTACATACTTATTTGAACCATAGATAATGTAATACTAGATGATCTTATTATTGTTATAAGTACAAACTTTTATTTGTAAGGCTAGTTACAGACAAATGTCCAACACTAACTTTAAAATATTACTCGTTATTTGTGAACCTTGTATTAGTTATAATATTTATTTAGAAATAAAAACCTTTGTCGCACAGCTATAGTTTAGCTTTTATTATGGTGTATAATGTAGTGTTACTGAATATTTTTTTGTTCTTAAATAAGATGTTACAACAAAAGTATAGACAAACTGGCTTTTGCTTGCTGCTTCTAGTATAGGTAAAGCCGCCAGCTTTACCTATTTAAAAGTAGAAAACTATTCGGGAACATTATTTCCGCGATAAAAAATAGGTAAACTTTGTGCTACTCCAGGGCATGGCCTGTGTGCCAAATTTCATTCAAATCCGTTCAGCCATTTGAGTGTGAAGAAGTAACAAACATAATTTAAATAATTTAATACATACAAACACATGTCCAAGCTTTCGCTATTAAAATATTTTGATTGATTTTTATTTTTTAAAGTCTTTATTATCACATTTTGTAAATTTCATACAATAAGATCTTATTCTAATTGTTTACTTATTTGTAACTAGTTTATAGGTTAACATTTACCTTTACAAACATAGAACACAAACATTACTGTTAACTGTTGTGTTAAGTACCTATATCATAAGTTCATAAAGAACATAGTATTAAATTATGAGGTACAAAAAAGTCTTAGCACTGACTTATTAACACAATATTAATGCGACCATAAATCTTACCCTTTTTCTATTATTATTTTTTTCTCATCCAAACAATGAAACATTAAGCAGTATGCACCCATCCTAATAACAGATCGCTCTACATTTGATTATAACAAATTGCTGCCATAGATTACCGCATAAGCCTTATTACACACTATTGTAATAATGATTTATAATTCTGTATAATACAAACAAACACGCTATGACTTCAATTTTAATAATCAAGCTGTTAGTAGTTTATTTTGTGATTTAAAATTGATCGTTTTCTAGAGTTCCGTGACCTAAGGGGACCCTGTTACTAAGACTTCACTGTCCGTCCGTCTGTCAGAAGGCTGTATCTCATGAACCGTGATAGTTATGCAAACCAATCCTTAATTTAGAGAAAAATAAAAACAATTGTTTCAAATTTAGAAAAGTTTTTTGAGATGTGTTCATATAACAATATTTTTTTCAATTAAAGATATTTACCATGATACGAGTATTTAGATTTGGCCCATTTCCTCTCCTAGAGAGGAGGCCTGAGTCCCAGCAGTGGGAACATTAAAAAGGCTGATGATGATGATGAAAGTCGTTTAGGTAATTCAGTAATAATAATAATAATATTCCACAACTATCACACAACGCCGTCTAGTCCCAAGCTAAGCAGAGCTTGTGTTATGGGTACTAGACAACTGATAAACATACTTATATATTTCTAAATACATACATATTATAGATAAAGTGCGGTGTATTTTTAGAAATTTTGGAAACTATAAGAGATGTCTCTCCCCTTAAATAAAACCTTTGCTTACCCTTCCACTCCAGACAATACAGGCGTGTGTGATGCAACCTTGAAACATAAAATAACAGTCAGACTGCACTATTGCAGTTGATTATGCTTGTGACGTCATAATCTCATGAAGCGCATGCGCAGCGCTTATTAAGTGCATGATTGGAATTCTTTTCTTATTTAGTCTGTTTATAGTTATACTTTAGAGTAAGTTGTACAGAGAGAGATAGAACATAGAACATCCGTTTTGACGTTTCGATTATTTGCTACAAAACGTTTTTGGGAACACATTCATTGTGCGTACAGCTAAGGAGTGGAATTCCTTGCCGGAATCTGTGTTTCCTGATGGCTAGAAAGAAAGAAAGACAGAAAAAATTTTATTCGTACCTCACACATACAGTAGAATTCGATTAAAAAAATTAAAATAAAAAAAAACTAAAAAATCTGTGCAAGGCTAACTCAGCATATGCTGCGATATTTAAAAAGATAAATAACGCAGCGCTGGTACCTATTCTGTTAGGGCCCGCGGGGTTGTATAGGCTCAATCAATTAAATGGTATCGAAACAAAACAAAATAATAAAATATATAACATTGGTAAATAGCGTGAATTTATGTTAATACGTGTTATGTGTTAGATATAAGAAAATATTTATAAGAAAAAATGCAATAAATAACGAACCAAAGACAGACGCCCGACGGCTACAACCCGATAATCTTTAAGTCAACAGTGAAAAGGTTACTGCTAGGTAAGTGCGCTCCATCGTCGACCGCATCGTCGCTTTCCATCAGATGAGATAGCAGTCAAGCGCGAACCTATCAACAATAAGAATGATTATGACTAAAAAATTTAGTAGTATGACATACAAGCTGCTGGCAACAGCTTCGCCCACGTAGAAGTAGAAAAGAGTCGCAAGGAACTCTCAGGAGGGCCCAGCAGGATCGAAGCCTACTGGGGTCAAGGATCTGTTTCTGAAAGGAAGGTTTGGCTCCTGTACAAAAGGCAACCAAGAAACAGGAGTGGGTTTTTAGTCAGTAAAAGTCTGACACTATCTCTCGCTTCGCCCAAGAGCGGTAGATGTCATTGGATGATTTTCCCACCTAAAAAAACGACTATTCCTGGACATGGCGTGTGCCAAATCACTGATGATGTATTTCTGTAGCTGGTCTATCAACAAAAACATTTGATAATAAAAATAATAAGGTGTGAAGTGGATAGAGCAATCATTATGCCGATAGTCGTGACGGCCAATGGCTTAATAGCCAAGAGCCTCGACCAACATCTGAGGAGGCTCTCGTTAGGCAGTTGGATTAAGGGCTTGATCCAGAAGGCAGTACTCCTGGACACGGCGCGTATTGTCCGGAGGTTCCTCTCTCAGGAGCCCTGACCGCCGCCAGCTTGGACCCTGTTCCCGATACCGGTGGGTAGGCCACTATTTTTTAAATTTCTAGATGTTTTTTTTATGTTATTTTTTAAAGAAATATTTAAAAATGTGATAAATCTACACTAATATAATAAAGAGGTGAAGTTTGTTTTTTTTTTGTTTGTAGGAGGTAATCTCTGGAAGTACTGGTTCGATTGCTAAATATTTTTCACCGATAGAAATCTGCTTTATTCCTGAGTGGCATAGGCTATATTTTATGTACGCGGACGAAGTCGAGGGAAAAAGCTAGTATGTATATAAAATAAATGAATGGAAAAATAATAAGAATAAAATAAATATTTAAGTTGGGCTCCTATAAAAAAAAACGTGTTTTTTGTGCCGTTTTTTTTGCTACAGACAGTACGAAACCTTTGTCCGCGAGTCTAACTCGCACTTGACTGGTTTTTTTCGCTACATATCGGATAAATTAACAGCTTTTAACTATCGATTTGATTGAGAGAAATAGAGTCGAGGTTGAGTAGAGTAGCGGATTGACTAGAGAGAATTAATAATTTACGACTTTTTGAATTTATATAATCAATTACATTTTATTTAGTGATACTTATTAAAAAAAAAATTCACAATAAATAAATAATGCTCTTTAGCTTTTTTGCTATATAGATATTTTTTTTAATTAGCGTTTTATTGTTCCTTGCCATTTAACCGTTTTATTGTCCCTTGGTAAGCCCCGATGACAAAACACTTCACAAGCCCCGACTTGTCCCCTCTAGAAAACAACCCATTAGTCACCACTCAGCTTCCTTCCCTGCATCTTCTTATTGACACGGCCCACTAAGGAAGTTCCCGGCTCACTAGCACACGGCCCATTTGTTATTTCGGCGAGGTTCCTGTTTTGAAACTACTTCTAAATTGACGGAGAGATGCGATGTAATATCAAAGACACCGCTTGAAAAAATAGCTCTAATGTGTTTTTTTTTATTAGGACATTATCCAATCACTTCTGGGCGTGTGAGACCCACTCCTACAGTTGCCATAACGGATTTTGAGCGGTTGCGCAGAAGTCAAATGGTCTCTTTAGTGGTGCGAAGTGAGACGCGGCGGCGGGGAGTGTCAGTAATTGGCTTGCTGCGCCATCGCGTCATAGACGACACTCCTCATTCGTTCCCTGCGTTGCTGCATGTATCTAACAACGAAGACGATTGGCTCGCCAATGTATGGAATGCACAAAGCGATCCCCACTCTGACGCCGAGCGCTCAAGATCCGTTGTGCCTACTGAATGTTCCTTCGTTGCCTTGTATTACAGGGCCCCGAGTTTTTCATTCAGAAACGAACCCATAGCCCCCAGTAGGACCCTGCTGGGTCGCTGGGTCCCTATGATTTGCTGACATCTCCCTGAGGCGCGCGTGGAACACTACGCGCCTTCGATGACTTAGGCTCGGTCCGGACGGTTACCGAATGGCCAGTCAGACGGCGATCCGCCCATTGCTCGCCGTCCACAAGCCCGCGTCTACGGTGATTAACTTACGGTCTGGGTATTAAATTTTAGAGAAGAAGTCTCATTAAAGCCACAAACAACCTATCAGACCACATACCAGACGATTCATGACCGTGACCAGTTTACCAGCAGCCAGCAGTGTACGCCTAAGAAGAAGAATGGTGAAATTACCTAAGAACAATGTGTCTCGTCAATTTCGTTACTGGGTGACGAGTTCAAAGCATTTTGAACGATGAGTAGGTGACGCATATATACCTAAGGCAAATTGTTAAAGGATTGGCGAGTCACGATGAGATCAGTTTAGAACATACTTTAGTTATATTTCACCTACAATATATCTACATCTGTTTATATATATTGTTTTGTAATTTATTAGTTTATGTATTGTGTATATATGTAGATAGTGCATCATCAACTACCTGAGTATCTTTTCTCCTTCTCTGTCAAATCCATCCAAAGGTTGTCTGTAAAAGATCGCTTTTAGCGATAAGACCGCTCTTTGTGACACACTATACATTTTAATTTTCTCATGTAATTATCTGTCTGCAGTGGCCAATCTGGAAATCTCTGAACCGACTATGGGCTCAGGTTGGCCGCTGCTGAGATAATCACAAACTTTTGTCCTGGGTGGAAATCGAACCCACGACCTCTGGCATAACAGTCAAGGTTACATTACTAACTATTCGACCGACCAGTTGTTCTATGGTTCTAGTAGTTAGTGGCCCAGCTGACTACTGACTGACTGTCCCGGATATCGTGGGTTCGATTCCCATCCAGGACTAATGTTTATAGAATAGAATAGAATAAACTTTATTGTACACCAAAATAGTAACAATTTCACAGAAACTTAAACCTATGTGCACAGCGGCGGTCTTATCGCGGCGGTTTTATGTGATAAACATGATCATTTGTTCTGTCTGGGTGAAATTTATCTTATTTGTGTATTTAGAAATAAATAGGTAAGTATGTTTGTCAGTTGTCTAGTACTCATAGCACAAGCTCTACTTAGTTTGGGGCGTTGTGTGATAGTTGTGGAATATTCTACTAATATTATCCTAACTAATATTATAAATGTGAAAGTGTGGATGTTTGGATGTTTGTTAATTAATCACGCCAAAACGGCTGAACAGATTTGGATGAAATTTGGCATGCATATAGCCTTTGACATGGAAAAGAACAAAGGCTACTTTTTATCCCGGAAAAACATCTTATTCCCACGGGAAAACACGTTTAGAGTGCGATAACCGAAGTACACGCGGACGAAGTCGCGGGCACTGCTAGTCTATACTTTATTATTATTTATTATTATTTATATTTTTTATATTATATATTATAATATTATAAAGCTGAAGAGTTTGTTTGTTTGTTTGTTTGAACGCGCTAATCTCTGGAACTACTGGTCCGATTTGAATGATTCTTTCAGTGTTGGGTAGTCCATTTATCGAGGAAGGCTATAGGCTATGTTTTTTATTTTTCAAAATTAGGGATCTGTAATAAAATTGTTATTTTGTAGCACAAGGTGTAAAATCGAAAACCTATTTTTGCGTGCGCTGCAAAAACTATTGACAATAGAACAAAATGATGTACTACGGGTTTGTACATCCCATTAAGACCTATAAAAAAGTCCGCGAGAACATATATCTAGCTATCATGGTTTAATCACAATAACCGATTTTGTATTCTAAATAATTATTAAATTGTCTGAAGAAAAAAAAACTACTAAATATGTATCGTAATATTAATCTTTATCGAAATTAAGCATTATGTTATCAAGAGTATTTATGTAGAAGTAAAATACTTTTTGTTTCATCTCAATCGGATATTTCGTTTAAAAGTCATCACGTGTGTCAGATGTTAAGAGTTGCTACCTATTAATGAGTTATGGGCCATAGAGTTTTTTATCAACATAAAATCCTGTAATAATCTTTTTCGAAATATATTTGTTGATGATTGTAAGTATAAGATCTTTGAAGAGTATAATAAATACATTTATGAACGCGGTAATTTTGGGAAATACTGATCTGATATGAAAACTGTTTAAATATTCAATAGTCCATTTATTGAGGGAGGCAATTATAGGCAATATTTTATCTCGGTATTTCCACGGGAACGAGAAAAACGCGGGTGAAACCGCGGGGCACAGCTAGTATTTAATAAAGAGGGCCATAACAAGCTTGCGCGAAATTTACCTATATAAAGAAGCAACAAAATAAATATACGAGTACAAAATAAAGAGAGCCCTTGAAGCCCCACAAGCCCTAAAACTCCACAAACATTAATTGTGGCATTCATTTTATTTCTAAACAATTCCTTTTGGTAACATTACTATGAGAACCGGTATTCCAAACATTGGGACAGTCAGATTTTCTATATAATGAGCCCCCATGGTTATCGATAAATCATTCGTTCACAAAAGCAATGTATTTTTGTGTTCAACACGTACTCAGTAGGTAGATTAGATCGGGACGTTCAGTTATGAAAGTAAGGACTAAAATGGATGCGGTATATTAGATTTTGTTGACAAATTCGCTTTCTGATTGAAATATATTTTATTACCAATTTTGTTTATATCTAAATTACAGTATTAAATAAAGAAAGACCTAATTACTCGGTTGACCTAATTTACGCTCTCACAAAATTGTACATATGGCAAGAGGCACTATTTATTAAGAAATAATAAAATACTTTATATATTTTTTTAATCTTTTAGAATTTAAAATATAGGTAGGTACTATATGCATACATACTAATTATTATAAAACGACTTATGAACATCTAAACTAATTAATAATAATAAAAAAAAATATTTATTTTATCCTACATCTATCTTTACACGTTTTTTTTTATTCCTAATGCGATGAATGCGCTTATCCTAATTTAGTTAGTATGAAACTAACATCTATAACAAATTATAAATAATGCATTCCTTGTGAATATTATAGCTTATTATGTAGGTGGGATACTGTTTTTTCATATTTTTTAATGATTTTTTTTATTTCTTTTATATGTAGGTAATTTATTTATTATTATTCCACTTATTCATTACATTAACGTATGTAATGAATAAATGGAATAATAATAAAATTTATTTCATAAAATAGGAATTCATTGCACTGTATACATTGTAGAATCTTAATATTAACATATTATTACATTATTAGCACAATATTATTAAAACACTACGCGCCGTCGACGACTTGGACACGGTCCGTACGGTTACCGGACGGTCGGACGGTGAGCTACCCATTGCTCGCCGTCCGCAAGCCCGCGCCTACGGTGGCCGGAATCCTAAATTTGCTAGCGTTACTGCTTCAAATACTTAATTAAAGAAGTTAGTACTGTGTGTGTCATTAAAATCTTAAGACGATTAAGACCATGACCGACAGAATCCAGTCGGAAGAATCCTTATTAAAAACTCAGTGATCATTAATAACATCAATTAATATTTCGTAAGAATCAGCTTCCTTGACCCAGTGCTACAAATTGTTCCCAACATTCTTTCAACGCTAACTGCAATTATCGTCTTAAGAATTTGACGCATTTCTCAATCATTAATTATATCACTAGGTTCTGCCTACGGTTTTGCTTGCATGAAAGTAAGTTTCTCCATACATATTACCCTCGTTTCATCCTCTTAGGCGGTGAACGTCAGTTAGTTAATCGGGGTTTTATAGTCTGACTAAAAAGTCAAACGATAGTAAAAAGTATTGTATGTAATAAATATTACAAATTTTTTAATTAGTTTCAAATTTGGAAATTTTGAAACGAAAAAAAATTGTAATATATATTTCATACAATATAAAATAAAATATAATATTATTCTACAACTATCACACAACGTCATCTAGTCTCAAGCTAAGCAGAGCTTGTGTTATGAGTACTTACAAGACAACTGATAAACATACTGATTTATTTCTAAATAGAAATACATAGGTACATATTATATGTAAATTACACACCTAGAGTCTGTCTAATAAGTTAAACGACTTGGGTAATTATTAGGATTTAATGAAATCTGATGTAGTCAACACGGGTTCAATAATCAAGGTTGATTAAGAGATAGAGACCATTGTTTACTAACAGGGGAACCGTATAAAAAGTACCGAATATAAGTATTTTTTAAATCACTACATAGTATAAAACAAAGTCGCTTTCTCTGTCCCTATGTCCCTTTGTATGCTTAAATCTTTGAAACTACGCAACGGATTTTGATGCGGTTTTTTTTAATAGATAGAGTGATTCAAGAGGAAGGTTTATATGTATAATAACATCCATTAAATAGTGGAGAAGTACTGTTATGTATTTTTTAAAGTTTCTAATGTGATGTCGTATATAATTACATTTTTTCCGCTTACATTGCAAACGCAGGCTGAACCCTACGAGTTTTATCAAAATAATGTACTAAGTATTGTACACATTGAAAAGGTCTACAGAAAAGTCCGTTATGGTATATGTCTATCTCTAATGGATAACCCACAATAACTTTTTTTTGTCATTTACTTTTTACGACAAATAATGGCTAATTTTCGAAGCGATTTTAACGAATACAGCATTAATCCTTAACCAATTAAATACCTTGAATACATTGTTCATTTAATATAGATCTATATGGCCCTTTACACCGTATGATTTAAGTGAATATTTTCGAAGATATTACAGATTAAAAAATTGCGGGACGTAGCGTTTGCGGCGGTACCGGCCGGCCGCCCGGTGCGGCAAGAGCATTGCACCCGTGCGAAGCCGGGGCGGGTCGCTAGTAATTAAATATTATACAAAATTCCCAAGTCGGTTGACTTAGTAGACAGACTATACTATGAATTTATTCCCAAACTATTTTGTGCATATGAGAGGGATTTCCACCGTGTAATGTACTGCATGATGGCGCATCTCCGTACGGCTTGTTGTCTGATGATGGAACGGGCTTGGCGGAATGCTATCGTTAGAAAATCGACCGTATATGGTCAAGATTTGAAGCTTCAGTTCGACGAGTACATCGTTAGTCATTATGATCCTTTTGGCTCTAGTGACTTTATTTTATCTTATTTAGTGATAGTAATGATGATGATAATCCTTCTCAATTGTGTATTTTTACTCAATGCCTTTTGGATAGACGGAAAATGCCAATCATATGAATTAGTAGGTAATTAAAACATTGCTCATTTTTTCACAAAAAAGAACAAACTATTGTTTTCCTATCTGCCATCTTCAACTCTTCTTCGTAGTTAATTATCTGATCTACAGTTTTTGTCTTAGCTTTATATCTAACTAGCGACCCGCCCCGGCTTCGCACGGGTGCAATGCTCTTGCCGCACCGGGCGGCCGACCGCGGCCGGTACCGCCGCAAACGCTACGTCCCCCAATTTTTAAATCTGTAATATCTTCGAAAATATTCACTTAAATCATACGGTGTAAAGGGCCATATAGATCTATATTAAATGAACAATGTATTCAAGGTATTTAATTGGTTAAGGATTAATGCTGTATTGGTTAAAATCACTTCGAAAATTAGCCATTATTTGTCGTAAAAAGTAATTGACAAAAAAAAGTTATTGTGGGTTATCCATAAGAGATAGACATATACCATCACGGACTTTTCTGTAGACCTTTTCAATGTGTACAATACTTAGTACATTATTTTGATAAAACTCGTAGGGTTCAGCCTGCGTTTGCAATGTAAGCGGAAAAAATGTAATTATTTACGACATCACATTAGAAACCTCAAAAATAACAGTACTTCTCCACTATTTAATGGATGTTATTATACATATAAACCTTCCTCTTGAATCACTCTATCTATTAAAAAAAACCGCATCAAAATCAGTTGCGTAGTTTCAAAGATTTAAGCATACAAAGGGACATAGGGACAGAGAAAGCGACTTTGTTTTATACTATGTAGTGATAAAACTTACTGTATTGCTGAACATTATGAAAAATTAGTTTTTGTGACCTTTGACCCCGAATTTTTTTCATTTATAATGGTGTTTTGAACAATCCTACTAATTTTCAGCTGGGTGCGAATTTTTGTAACCTTGGATGTCTAAATTGACCGGACTATTTATGGAGTTTATTATATGTCCTGTAAACAGTTTCCCCCCTTTTTGCCAAATCTTCAATCTAAAATACCACTTTAACATCTTCCAAATGCCACCTCCATAATTTTCTTGTTACGCTTTATCTTGTTAGCGGCAGACGGCATGCAGGAAGCAGCATAGATCCTCATCTTTGTGGCCCAATTGTGTCTCTATTGATCAGGCCCCTCGAAGAATCAACCATTGTGAGCTTTCTTTGAACGTCTCCTCTACCAATCTTCCAATATAATCGTCTGATGAAACCAAATTGGCATTTGTCTTGAACATTATAGAACGATTTAAAAAAAATTAAACCTTCGTTTTTTTTCTGTGTGGAAATTATTCTCCACCGCTTCTCTCCATTTCGCATAAAATAATTCTTCCAGAGGGTGGAGTGATAAGGAATATCAGGCTTTTATCGAAAAATCGCCACATTTAATTGGAAGTAGTCGATTAAGGTGATAGCCGATTGGGCCGAAACGTTCAGAGGGCCAGCCAAGTTGATAATAATCTACATTAACATAATAAAGAGGTCAAGATTGTTTTTTGTTTTTTTGTTTGTAGGAGGTAATCTCCAGAAGTACTGGTCCGATTGCTAAAATTTTTTCACCGATAACTTTAAGTTCGCGGACGAAACCGCGGGCAAAAGCTAGTCTACTACAATAGTTAGGTAACGCTCGACATCTTTCCGCTAAATTGATGAGTATGATTTGTTCATGTTCACACGTCAGTTGGTGAAGTCCTACCTCTTCTCTTTCCACCTTGTTCGTACAGTTAGATTTCTCTTTGTAACTTCATTTATCTCCTTACAGAAGGCAAGCTCCGCGTCCGCTGGTACAAAGACAAGAAGCTGCTGGGCGACAGCCACACGCCGCACGAGATCCTGCCTCCCCGCGTGAGGATGCACGCCAACTACAGCCTGCAAGTGGACGCGCTGCAGGCGCAGGATACCGCGGACTACACCTGTGAGGTAAGAGAAGGCAAGCTCCGCGTCCGCTGGTACAAAGACAAGAAGCTGCAAGACTTGCCAAAAAAAAACTTAAGAAAAAATAGTAGGTACATTTTGATTCAAGTGCAGAAAGTTTGTCAGTCCAACCGAGACGGAATTTGACTAGACCATAGACTGTTTTACACACTGATACAGAAAAGTGCGCGTCCTCAAGACCCCGCCTTAATTTTATTACATGTATCATGTATCGTATCAGGATGGGCGCGTATCGTCCGTCCCCCACGGACCACGAGTCGCCGGTCAACCCCCGTTTATTCATTTCAGTGATTATAGTGAAAAAAGTAGTTTGGAACACGTGCAAAGTCACTGCAGCCCTCGGCTCCATAACCCACGCGCCTACGGCTCGTGCGGATTCCTCGTCGGTCGTAAACGCAATGACAAACTTTATTTATTATTTATTTATTTATTTATACTTCATGCACATAAAAGTACAGAGGCGGACTTCCAGTCAACTTCAACTGAACCACAACAACAACTCAACTCAACACCAACAACACAACACAACACGCAACTCAACTCAACAACCCAACAACAACAACTTCAACTCAACAACAACAACTCGTCAACTTTCTGCACTTGTAACATTTATTTATTTACTAGCTTTTGCCCGCGGCTTCGCTCCCGCTTTTCGCTACTTCAGCCTACTATACCCTACTCTACCCTACTATACCCTACTCTACCCTACCCTACTCTACTCTACTCTACCCTACTCTACCCTACTCTACCCTACTCTACCCTACTCTACCCTACTCTACCCTACTCTACCCTACTCTACCCTACTCTACCCTACTCTACCCTACTCTACCCTACTCTACCCTACTCTACCCTACTCTACCCTACTCTACCCTACTCTACCCTACTCTACCCTACCCTACTCTACTCTACCCTACTCTACCCTGCTCTACTCTACCCTACCCTACTCTACCCTACTCTACCCTACCCTACTCTACTCTACTCTACCCTACTCTACTCTACACAAAAAAAAAAAAACAAAAAAAAAATATCCTATGTCCTTCTCCTGGTTCTTAGCTACCTCCCTACCAATTTTCACCCAAATCTGTTCTGCCGTTCTTGAGTTATAAGTGGTGTAACTAACACGACTTTCTTTTATATATATAGATTTATTAAATCTTTATGCACAAAAAACTGTACAAAGGCGGACTTAGGCATTATCTGCCAGTCGACCTTAACTGTGGTGCAGAACATAACATGCATAAAATGGCAGGTGCAACATAATAAATAGACAAACAGAAGAGAAACTAATACAATAGTAAATAAATACTTAAATACATACATATAAATAAATAATGCTGTAGTGAAAAAAACAAATTCAACCAATAAGTGCTGTGATGATTCTACCAACATCTTACGAAAATGCTCAGGTGCCGGCTAGTTGCCATCCTGATATTCAGAGGGAGCGCATTCCAAAGAGATATCGCCTGGACGAAAAAGGAAGAGTGGACAAGTCGTGTATCGGCTTGTCACAATAAACAAAACACAACGAACTCCAGCAAACAATTCAACCTATTGTAAAAATACGCAAACTGCAAAGGTTCAATTGCGTACAGAACAATAAAAAGTATTTCATTGAGGATAGCAATTACTTTAAACTGATGAAAAGACGACCGCCCTTCGATCTTAACTATTTTTAATTTGTTGTTAGTGATGTCACTAGTTTATTGATGGATGTATCGATGTAGTGGCGAATTTTATCGACTTTTCTTTCGACCGTAGTTTGCTAAAGAGATTCTTTCAGAAGCGTGTTTTTTTTTCTTTATCTTCTTTATTTTTATAAGGCTAGTACATAGGCTCTTAAACTAGTGCGCCTCACCATCAACGATTGCATCACTGGTTACCATCAGATGGGATCGCAGGCAAGCACTGGTTTATATTAAACAAAAAAAAACATTGTAAGAGATACGGCTTCACATGGCTTAGTCACTATATTACCAGATTTTGTCATAACCGATTAAAATAAGTAGGTCAACATCCTGCAGTAAGCCGAAGTGTTGGAAAGTGAATATAATCCCGAAGCCAATCAAATTCCTAATCGCTTTAGGTGACCCCATTTTTTATGACGTTTTCGCCAACCATAATTTGAAACATCGATAAAATCTTCCCCGCACTAGTATCATTATGGGTTTCAGTGTTAGCTTTGAACGGACCAATTATGCAATCAATCAATTAGTGCTAACTCTTTTGTTACCGACTATTACCGACCCTCGTATTTTGTAACTGCACGTACAATCAACAAAGTTTAAAACTGACCCTTTCAGTTAACGGTGCCTAAAGTTGTCATAAAATAAAAGATAATTTATATATTTTAACTATCTAGCGGCTTGTCTGATGTATTAATAATAATAATAATATATTATTATAATAATATATATATAATAATATATAATATATTATAATAATAATTTTTTATATTTTTAAATGTTTTTTTTTTAATTATTTTTTTAAGAAATGTTTAAAAATGTAAAATAATATGTTTAAATGAAAAATAAAGGTGATAATAATATTGTATTGCGGCTATGCTCGGAGTTTCCTTGCGTGATCGAGTCAGAAATGAAGATACACGCAGGAGAACCAAGGTTGCCGACATAGCACGAAGTATCGCCAAACATATGTGGCAATGGGCAGGGCACTTAGGACACAATGGCAAATTTTCGGAAGTGTAATGATAAACCTTTGATACACGTGACAATTTATCACTACAGCACTCGCCTCCAAACCATCCTCGCCTGCGGCGTACTTGCTCCGTGTATGGAGCCGAGAGCTGCTTTGACAAATTTCCACATGTATCAAACGCCGTTTTTGACGCACTTACGAAGACATAAATAAGCGGGGATTGACGCGCAACTCGTGGTGGTCTACGCGCGCCCAGCTTGATACGATAAGTGTAATAAAATTGTGACGGGGACGAACATCACGCTTACTTTTCCGTACTTGGGCGAAAAAAGCTAAATTGTGTGCCTAAAATCGGTGGAATAAGAGAGCGTTTTCGAGTAACTGTATTGAAAAACCACTATTTTTCTGCTTTCAATATTGTCAACTGTACCTAACTGTGGATCGTCATTGATGCAATGCGATGTTATCATGACCATCGTATAATATTGGTTCAAGAACACTATTGTATGATTCATATTGTCTATTCTTAGATGACATAATCTAGATTGGCACACGGGCAAAAATGTCCAGTTCTTCATATATGCTTTTCATTTTCAGAAAAAAGACTAACTGTCGATCCGTTTCCCACATAATACGGGTTATTTGGAAAACACTGGAAACCCCTCAGGACTATTATTATAATAACATCACTAGCTTTCGCCCGCGCAGCTTCGCTCCCGCTCTTCCCTACTCCACCCTACTATACCCTACTCTATCCTACTCTATCCTACTCAACCCTACCCTATCCTACTCTACCCTACTCCACACTACTCTACTCTATACTACTCTACGTGACTCTACCCTACCCTATCCTACTCCACACTACTCTACTCTACACTACTCTACGTGACTCTACCCTACTCTACCCTACTCTTTGCACGCGCGGCTTCACTCCCGCTCTTCCCTACTCCACCCTACTCTACCCTACCCTATCCTACTTTACACTACTCTACGTGACTCTACCCTCCTCTACCCTACAAAACTTCACATAAACTATCTACTATAAATAGTCCGAACAAAGCCTAAATATTTGGTTTGGATAGATGAGCCCGTTGTTAAGTTATAAAATTATAACGAAAAGTGGCATTGGTTTATGTATATACTCGTAGATAGACAAAAATTTGTGTTCTATGACTTTTAAAAATTTGTCATATTTTAGTTCATCAGATTTTCACACAAAAGTTTAAATAATTAAATTGAACGTTCTAAATGTTACGAAGTCTATGTAAACTATATCGCGCTTCACATTGTGAAGCAAGCGATAGTACAATAGCGGAGGGAAGCGGGATCGAGCGCCGGGGGTGCTTGATGCGCTTTAATTTTTTCGAAAAATCCCACATCTCATAATTGCATGACAACCGATTTGAGAGAGAGGCGATGTCTATCAGTGGCTGATGTTGATGAGATTTGTAGCTCACACAGCGAGGAGGAAAAGCAGGCAGTCGCTTCCTTCTACTGCATGGGCTTGTAGACGGCGAGCTACCCATTGCTCACCGTCAACAAACCCACGCCCATGGGTGGCCACGTAGCCTACTGGGGCTAGGGTTAGTTTCGACAGAATTGCTCAGCCCCGGTATGAAGGCACGAAGGAACGGGGTGGGTTTTTAGTCAGTAAGAGTCTGACACTATCTCCCGCTCCGCCCAAGAGCGGAGGTTGTCATTAGATGATTTTCCCACCATAAAAAACCGGACCCTATATCATACATTTTCTGACCCACATATCTCAAATAACAGTTTTAATAACAAAAACGGTAACAGAATGAGTGTTCCGTTACACATCTTATGCAGAAGGAAGTCGGTAGTTAGCTCAATAGGCGGTATTTGTAAACGAAAGGGTAATTAACTGACCACCCTGCAGGCTAATTAGTGGGTGACAGTCTGCTATGTGTATCTAGATACGTTGAAAGAATGTTGATTAGGAATAATTAACTGACATACTTATATTTAATCTACTTGCATATAAAATCAATAAATTATATAATCAATTAATTTAACTTAACCTAATTAAAAGTACTGGACCAATGACCTGGGGTGCTATTCTCTAAGAAAACATCCAATGTAAATGAATTAAGCATCCAATGTAAAGGGGCATTGGGTTGTTAATTCAATGTACTACGCTCACGACTCGTCGCTGTGCCAGCGCTGAGCTCAAGGCTGTTTTCGTAGAGAATAGCACCCCAGGTCATGGTCGCGGGAATCCGATGGATGCGTGAGGCACAGGACCGGTCGTTGTGGCGACGCTTGGGGGAGGCCTATGTCCAACAGTGGACGTCTTTCTGCTGATATGATGATGATGAATTAAAACTAACCTAAAGCCTTAAAGAACTAAAAAAAGCAATATATAGTAAGGCGTCGAAATTTCTTCCGCATCGCTGTCGACTGGCAATGTACCCAAAGCTTATGCTTTGTCCGAAGTAAAAGCCAGCAATGAAAAAGAAACTTGATAAAAGCATATAAAAGTAGTTTTAATGTTTGTCACTAGATGGCGTTGTTAGATGAGCTCACTTTTCTACGTCTCCATAAAGTTGTTACCGCAAGCTTTCACCCCAAATTATGATTAAAATTAAATGTCTTCTTCCAAGTAACATTGATTTTATTCAAATGGTCTGTGCAAATCTATACATCTATACATATAAATAAAATTGGAGTGTCTGTTTGTAATTGAAATAACTGCTTTTTACTACATTCATATATATACGGTACATACAAAAAAAAACATTTATTACAAATTTTGTCAATCTGTCTGTCTGTCTGTCTGTTTGTCCGAGCTTAATCTCTGAAATGGCTGTACCGATTTTGACGGAACTTTTTTTGGCAGGTAGATGATGTAATTAGGAGTAACATGGGCTACTTTTATTTTAGAAAAAATAAATTAAAAATCCTGTAGTCTACACAAACGAAGTCGCGGGCTAGCTGTGCCCGCAACTTCGTTTGCGTAGACAGTAGTTTTGGCTTAATTTTTTTTTTTATTTTTTTTTTCTTTGTTCACAGATCATCAGGCCAGAGCCATGGGGTCCGATCAGGCAGACACATTCCATAGAAGTTTTGTGTAAGTTCTACATCATCATCATCCATGATCAGATCGGAGCTCAAATGGATGCCCATTCGCCAGAGAAGAAGTTTGCGCGCACTAACTACACTCTTCTCTCTGCTCAACTCTCCTACCCCTCCTTCTTATCTTTTATCTCATTTTCAATATTTATGTTCTTCCCATTCTAAGAGTCTTCGTTCTTCTAACAATCTCCTACTGCTCTGTCCCTCTCATACTACTTCTTTTGTTCATTCTTCCTTTCATATACAGTCCATACTTCTGTGGAATGCGCTTCCTCTCGACATCAGGATGGCCACCAGTCAGTATGCATTTAAGCGAAAGTTGCGGCATTACTTTCAGAACAAATAGCGGAGTCGTTTCAAAACCCCCCTTCTGCTACTTTATATAAATATATATGTAGGTATATTATATTAAATATATATGTGTGTCTATTTTAGTTATATATATACATTTGCACCCTTATTTTTCTTAATAATCCATTTTTTTTTTGTTTTGTTGTTTTTTTTTTGTGCACCTGCCATGTTTTTCTCTTCACCACCCTAGGTTGACTGGTAGAGAATGCCTAAGGCATTAAGTCCGCCTTTGTACCTGTGCGTTGCATAAAGTTTAAATAAATAAATAAATAAATCATCATTTCAGCCGAAAAACGTCCTCTGGCCTCCCCCAAATGTCGCCATAACGACCGGTCTTATACGTCTCGCATCCATCGGATTCCCACGATCCTCACCAGTTAATCGGTCCACCTTGTAAGAGACCTTACAACGCTGCGTCTTCCGGTACGTGGTTGCTATTCAGAACCTATCGTCTCCATCGACCATCTGTTCTGCGAGCAATGTGCCCTGTCCTCTGCCACTGGAGTTGGGCGATTCTTTTGGCTATGTCTCTAACCTTGGCTCACATCGGCGGTAAAACGTCCTCTGGCCTCCCCCAAATGTCGCCATAACTACCGGTCCTGTACGTCTCCCATCCATCGGATTCCCGCGACACTCACCAGTTAATCGGCCCACCTTGTAAGAGACCTTGCAACGCTGCATCATCCGGTACGTGGTCGCCTTTCCAGAACCTTTCGTCCCCATCGACCATCTGTTCTGCGAGCAATGTGCCCTGTCCTCTGCCATTGGAGTTTGGCGATTCTTTTGGCTATGTCTCTAACCTTGGCTCACATCAGCCCATGCTGAAAACTAGCGCCGTAGACTCGCCGCTTTTTGCATTGTGCTTACGGCATTATGCTGAGCGTTCGACCATTTTGCTCGGAAGTGGCACATTCTTTTTATACACCTGTATCTAAAATTTGATATTTTTCTTCTTTCTTTCTTTCTACATAGCAAAGTTCAAGTTCCACATAGTAAAACCATTTCAGTTGTAATGCTGTTGGCTCCAGAAAAAACAGCTGAATTTATCTTACTGCGTACAATTTTATTTTATGACACCATATTTTAGTAGGAAGTAGCCCTTAGTATGTATAGTTAGGTTAAGTATACTTAAATATTTTAATTTAAGTTTATTATGTATATATTTTGTAGCTTTAAGTTGTAAATAAACACAATATAAATAAAAAATATATTTAAGGATAAAAAAAAAATAGATTTAAATATATATTTAAATAAAATTCCAGATCTTCTCAGTAACTTCTTGACGATGAATATTCTCCCTGGTCTGATTGCAGACTCACCAACAGTCAGAACGGTGCCAGAAGATGGTTTCCTAGAGGTTCGCAAGGGAGAGTACGTGGACATCGGGTGTGAGACCACCGGAACGCCGGCCCCTATAGTGGACTGGAGGAAGAATGTAAGTTATTATACAATAATTATATTAAAAGAACTTTTATTCAAAAAAAATTTATATTCTTTAGGTACTTACATAAAGGATGTTACCAAGCCTGCTTCGATTTCTCCAGGATCCCATCACCAGATCCCGACGGACCTTGGAACTACGTATCTAGAACCAAAAAAAAAAATTCAAAATCGGTCCACAATAATCTGGCGATTCGGACTGTTCGGAGATGTACATAAAAATACCTACCGATTAATCGATAGAATGGAACCTCCGTAACATATCTAGAGGCAATCACGAGAAACTCTTTTCTTCCAGGGAGAGGCCATGGCGTTGCTTGAACATCGCTCCCGCATCAGGTTCAGGGCGGAGCACCGGCTGTTGGCGGGAGTTTACGAGTGCATCGCCAACAACGGAGTCGGCGAGCCCGCCAGAGGGGCGATCACTGTCGTGATACAAGGTAGGTTGATGATGAACATAATTATCACTAGTATGGTTTAGCACCCACCCAAGGATGTTGCGGGTCGAAGCCTACTGGGGCCAGGGTTATCCGAAAGGGCGCTCGAGCCCCGGTATGAAGGCTAGAAGGAACGGGGTGGGTCTTTTAGTCAGTAAGAGTCTGACACTATCTCCCGCTCCGCCCAAGGGCGGGGGATGTAAAAGCGTTATTTTTACCCACCATAAAAAAAAGGATGTTGAATAGAATAGAATAGCATTAATTCGGCGCAAGCAACACAATACACAACAACATAAAATAATAATAAAAAAGAGTACAGACATACAGTTGCAGTGACTGTGCCTGAACCGAAAGGGTCACCAACTCATCTATTGCTGGGCGTCAAACACCCAGCGCTGTTTTTAAGCTGGCACCCCGCATTTTTGCGCTGCCGATTCGAAATATTCTATGATGGACAATAAAATACTGATAACTTCATACAAAAATCGCGGTAACTCTTTAGGACAATCCCGCAGGATGAAGTAGGTAACGCTAGCACGAAGCGCTCAGGTTTTTTTGTAGCGCTACGGAAACCGATAGTTTCATATTTCCTAAGAACACCAATTTGACCAAGAAAGTAGTGTGACGATCCTAAGATGTTTGCAGGGCAAATTTGACCAGAGATCGCTATAGGCCTCTGTCTAGAGCGTTTTTTTTTTTTATTATTTTATTTATTTATCATTTATACAAGGATTACAAGATTATTTAGGTTAAATAGCAACCAAAAAACCACAAAGGTTTAAACTTGTGCTATCATGAATCCATCTCAACATCGAAACAAATTGAGTTTCCAATTTTATACGTGTACGTTATTTTCGATATTAATTTATAAAAAACTTTCTGTAAATAAGTAGAAAAACATTCTTAGATAATACTTATTTCTGGTCTAGTTTGGAACCTCTCTAGGTTTGGAACGAGAAGAGGAAGGCCAAAATATGCTATTAGATAGGGACAAATACCACCTCCTACCACTGTAGGTCCTACCAGCCTTGCGGCATACGGACCACTGGAGACATGCCTGGGAATTGAGTGACTGCGTATGTCCTTATAGCTCTTCCGCCTCTTTGTAAACTTCGCTTTCTAGGGTGTTCTATATCACACAATGTGTCTTCGCGCATGAGCAGTCCTTATGTTTGTTTGATAGTTTTAATATTGCGTTATTTTCGTGTAAATAAACTGTTGTTTTTTCTTTCTTTCTTTCTTATTGGCTTAATAATCAACCAGGAGCCTGTTGATTATGCCTAACCTTCCTACCGCACGTTAGAATTGTTAGTACCTATTATGGTACCTATCTATCCCTGTCCTAACAGACCCTACTGCAATTCCAATGCCTTCCTCTTACTGTGCACAAAACAGGGCGGGTTATAAATAAAAATAAATCAAATTCATTTATTTCAGGTAAGAACCCATATAAAATAAAATTATAATCCTAAATAACAATAAATTTCCATAAATTAAAAAAAAAATAAAAATCCAATAAATTAAAATCACAATAATTAAAATAAAATAAAGTTAAAAATAATAATTAAAATATTCAAAAAATGTATTGCATTTGAAATAATTATTTTAGTCTCTCTCTAGTTATTAAAAACACGACTTCCCAGATGCTCCTGTTGTAACGTCAGCGCGCACTTACGTGCACACCGCGGTGGGGCTCCGGGCTGCGCTGGCAGCTACGCTGGAGTTCGCGGTGCCGCCCGCTAGGACCGCCTGGTACAGAGACGGGAGGCCGGTCAAGACTGATGATAGGTAAGAAATAAGACGCTATGAAACTAAGGACATTTTTTTAAACTAAGAAACTATGATGTAGAACCTCTACGGTACCTACATGCGGTCTTCCCGTACTATTATAATTTAGGTGTCTTCAAGGCTAGAGTGAACTATCTGGCTCATAATAAACTAGTGCGCCTCATCATCGACGATTACATTACGTACTGCTTGCTTACTGCACCATCAGGTGGGGTGGCAGTCAAGCACAAGTTTAAATGAATTAAAAAAAAAATCACTCTATTGTAATTAATTTGAGGATTTTAAGTTGTGGAAAATATGTTACAAATTGCTCATGACATAGGTATTATGGACATATATATATATATATTTTTTTTTTTTTTTTATTATTGATAGGCTCGCGTTTGACCACTATCTCACCTGATGGTAAGTGATGATGTGGCCGACGATGGAGCACGCTTGCCTAGAAGTAACCTATTCACTCTCGACTTAAAGACCCCTAGGTTGTAGCTATCAGGAAACACAGACTCCGGCAGGGAATTCCACTCTTTAGCTGTACGCATAATGAATGTGTTTCCAAAACGCTTTGTACGAATGGGTGGGATATCCACCATGTACCGATGGCGCAACGCCGTACGTCTAGTGGTCCGATGATGGAACGGACTTGGCGGAATTAAATTGTGCAATTCCAACGCACACTCACCGAAGTGTAATCGATAGAAAACCGCCAGGCCAGCAACTCGGCGTCGATGCTCAAGGCTTTGGAGCTTTGAGTCAACAAGCGCATCATCACCGATGATCCTCTTGGCTCGCCTCTCAATCGACTCCAGAGCATCAAGCTGATACTTGGCAGACCCATCCCAAAGATGAGAGCAGTACTCCATACACGATCGAACTTGCGCTTGGTATAGGTTGAGCAGCTGTTCCGGTGTGAAGTACCGCCTCACCTTAGCTAAGATCCCCAGTTTTTTGGCAGCCTGTTGTGCTTTTGCCTCAATGTAAGAGCCGAAATTGAGGGTAGATGATAACGTTACCCCAAGAAGCTCAAGGCCGTCGGTTATCGGCACGGTAACACCCCGGAATATAGGAGCCGGGTAAAATTGGCTTCGTTTGGCGGAAAAAAGACACGCCTGGGTTTTAGCAGCATTGAACCTGACCAGGTTGGCATCGCCCCAATCGGATACTGCCTCCAAGGACAAGTTCAAGCGCTCAACCATAGCTTCCCTCAAAGACTGGATCTGTGACCCACTAGTACGTGCATCGGACACGTAACTCTCAGCAACAGTGCTATCGTCTGCATACCCAAAGGTACCGGGTTTAAGTAGGTCGTTTATGTGCAGCAAGAACAGTGTTGCAGAGAGCACCGACCCCTGAGGGACCCCGGCATTAATATCCATTTGCCCGGACGAGCAGCCATCAATAACTACTCGGATGGATCGCCCCCTCAAGAAGTCTGCGATCCAGTTACACAGACCAGCGGGCAAACCGAAGGAAGGAAGCTTAGCAATAAGGCTATCATGCCAGACCCTGTCGAAAGCCTTCGAGATATCAAGGGAGACTGCAAGTGCTTCCCCATGCTTCTCGATGGCCTCGCTCCAGATGTGAATGGCATACGCTAGAAGATCCCCAGTTGACCGATTTCGGCGAAAACCGTATTGACGATCACTGAGGATGTCATTAGCTTCCAGGTATGCCAGGAGCTTATTATTGACCACTCGTTCCATACATTTACAGAGTATGGACGTCACCGAGATAGGTCTGTAATTAGCAGGGTCAGCCCTACTGCCCTTTTTGGGCACGGGTTGCACATTAGCTTGCTTCCAAGCCATCGGCACTTTTCCCGCCTCAAACGAAAGACGATATAGGCGTGTTAAGATCGGAGACAGTTCAGGCGCACAAGTTTTTAAAACAATTGCCGGTATCCCATCGGGACCGCTGGCTTTGTTCACGTCAAGGTTACGCAGCACCTTGACGGCATATATGGCTTACACCAGTGGTATAGCTAGATGATCTGGAAAAAAACAGGGGCCCCTTTTTATGTGTGGAATAGTGTCAGACTTTATTTTAGGATTTTGAAGGTAGGAAAGGAAAGAATTAATTCCTAGTTCAATAAGAGGTTTGTTAATCAGTTTTAGTCTCCCCCCCAAGATTGGGGCCCCTCCTAGTCTTTTGGTCGTGTTTGGTCGCAATGCCTCTGGCTGATACAACGGTAGCTACGCCCCTGTGCTCTAAGTATGTACTTTTAATATACTATTAGTTTTTTTTTTTATTCTTCCATCCAGGGTAGTGCTAATGGTACAAGACAATGTCCATCAGCTCATCTTCAGGAACGTTCGGAAGCCAGACCTGGGGAACTACACGTTTAGAGCTGAGAACAAATTGGGCATGGCGGATCTGATGTTCAAGCTTACTGGTGAGTTTCGAGCCTGATTGGGTGTGTCAAGTGTAGCTCTATAAGTCTACTTTCCATATAAAATGTATGGGGGCTGACGCGCCCAGATCGGCGTGTGTGGCCCACGTGTGCGCGTTGTGTCTTCGATACTCGACGATTTTGGTATCAAAGGGTGAGTTGCACCATTTAACTAATATTCCACATAATATTATATAATATTCCACAACTATCACACAGCGCCGTCTAGTCCCAAGCTAAGCAGAGCTTGTGTTATGGGTACTAGACAACTGATAAACATACTTATATATTTCTAAATAAATACATATTATAGATAAATTACACCCAGACACAGAACAAATTATTGTGCTCATCACACAAACATTTGTCCTGGGTGGGAATCGAACCCACGATCTCCGGCATAGCACTCAGGGTCACTAACCACTAGACCAACAGGCCAGTCATAACATTACATGCAGTCAGTTTAACTATGTATATAACATCGATAACCAAACCATAACCAGCCGTGAAACGGCCGCCTATTGGTCAATTCGACGATTTGACAACTGTTAACGGCTTTGTTATCGTTATAGTTAAATGGTGCAACTCACCCTAAGCAAATAACAAATGCAAAAACTGGATTTATATTTTCATTCAAGTCATTGCAGATACCTACCTAAAATTATGGTAAAAAAATAAATTGAATTTGTAAAAAATATAGAAAAAAATTGAGCAGTGATAACGGCCCCTCGACTTACGAGTTGTAGGTCGCGGGTTCGAACCCGCCCAGGCGCATTACTTTGTACAAATTACCACTGCTCTCAATATGGTGAAGGAAAATATCGAGAGGAAACCGGCATGTCTTAGAACCAAAAATTCGAAGACATGTAGCCATTCCCTCTCTTAAAGCGGAGGCTTGATTCCCAGCTGTGGAAACATTAAAAAGGCGGCTTATGCTACGCTAGGCTATATAAAAAAATCCCAAGATAGCGATTTGTTAACGATTTAAAACATGTGTAGGTAATCTTTTTTTTTTTGTTTTTTTCAGCTGTTCCTAATGCGGCATCATTCAAGGTGGAGGCCACTCTGAACAAGCCGACAGCGACCAGCTTCACGCTGATTTGGGAAGTGGACTCTTATTCTACTATTATAGGTAAGAAATTATTGTCATGAGATATTGCATAATTTCATACTCAGCCTTTTAATGTTCCCACTGCTGGGACTCAGGCCTCCTCTCTAGGAGAGAGGATGGGCCGTAAACCACCACGCGGGTCCAGTGCGGGTTGGTAGATGTCACATGTCTTCAAATTGGTTCTAGGACATGTCGGTTTTCTCATGTTTTTCTTCACCATTTTGAGAAAAGTGGTGATGAAATAAATTATACGGTAATGCACCTGGTTGGGTTTAAATCCACGACCACTGTGTCACCACCATGAGATATTAGGTACATTTTTTTTTGTGGTGGGTTATCAAAGGACTCCGCTCTAGGATGCTGCGAGAAGGACTGTCAGACTTTTTATTGACTAAAATCCACCTGTGTTCCGTTCCGATTCCGTTTGTGGTGACTCTTTCGAACAATTCTGCAGATCTAGCAGGCTGCGAGACACAAAGTAGGGTCAAATGTTACGTTACAATAGGATTTTAAAATAGCAATTTTTGGTTTGTAATAAACGTTTTATATACCTATCTACACTAATATAATAAAGAACTAAAGTTTGTTAAGCTATTGCATAGCTTCTATCGCGGGCCTTGAGCGTGGAGACCGAATCCAGAAATTCCGTAACGAAAATAACCTAACACCCCCCACTCATTTGTTTTTTGAACGTGGTGACCGATAAGAAAACAAATGAGTGAACAATCAATCAAAATTCAATTCAATGTGTGAAAGTGTAACTTCAATTAATATCAAAGAAAAATAAAACAAAGGAAAATATACTGCATAAATAAAATAAATAAATAATTATAATTGCATAAGATGATAAAAATGCTATGCAATAGCTTTACCGCGGCAGTCCCCGAGTGCCACACGTCTTTTTTTTTTGTTTGTAAGACGTAATCTCTGGAAGTACTGGTCCGATTGCTAAAATTTTTTCACCAATAGATAGCTTCTTTATTCCTGAGTGACATAGGCTACATTTAATATACGCAGGCGAAGCTGCGGGCAAAAGCTAGTATTTTATAATCTAACACCTTCGTTTTCAGAGTACAATCTGTGGCTACGTCCATATTACGGTCGCCTGGTGACTCCAGAGCCTGATGCCTTCACAACGGAGCCTCCAGCTAACCAGTGGAGTAAGATCGTGGTGCCGGGAGATTCTAGCGATGGTGAGTGGACAGAACCTAACTGACTTAGTGAATAAGGCACGTATTAATAAACGGTCCTCAGCCCAAGATCACGTACTTATTACCAAGCTTGAAGTCTTTATCGTATTAATAAACGAGATTCACAAGCTTAAGCTCAAGCTCAGCTTAGGTTTACGGCATCAGCCGAGTGTTGTCTGATTAATAAATGAAACTCGAAACTTAAGCTTACAACAATCTCTGTACTTGAGCTGCCAGATCATGAGTGTAGACCGACCGGGACTTGAGGTCGTGATTATCGTAGCGCGAAACATGGAGTTTGTAAATATTTTGAGTCGAATTAATTAGGTATTACGACGAAACAGAGAGTACTATTATGCTATTTTATGGCCTTTGCGATATCGTTTATCAAAAATTGATGTAAGAAATGCTTCAATTCCTTTTGGATTGCCAAGTAAAAAAAAAAAAAATCAGATTTGTTCAAGATTCGGTATTTTATATTCCCATTAAAAGGCATTTTATTAACTTCAGCCAATGTGACGTAATCGTTCACGTAAGCTAAGCTTGAGTACAGCGTATTGAGGAGCTGATCTTGGTAACTGAGATCCTGTACTCATGTGTTTATAAATTAACAAAGATCTTGAGCTTCTGTCATCGTATAATCGGGGATCAAATGATATCACACTTGAGGACGGAGTTGAGCATCGTTTATTAATACGGGCCTTAGACAACTATCCATTTTTATGTTACTAGCTATTGGTAGCGGCCCCCTGCGTAATAGTAGAAAATTCTCCAAAGGAAAATACTCTCGACATTAAAAGTATCCTAAATGCTATTCCAGGATGATCTACCCATGTGCCAAATTGCATCCAAATCTGTTCAGCCGTTCGAGCATGTAGATGTAACAAACACACACACACACAAACACTCGCAAACTGTTCCCATTATAATATAAGGCTGTCCACGGACATGCACGACAATAATGTCAATGTCTTTTTAGGGTTCCGTAGCCGAATGGCAAAAAACGGAACCCTTATAGATTCGTCATGTCTGTCTGTCTGTCTGTCCGTATGTCACAGCCACTTTTTTCCGAAACTATAGGTCTTCAAAAATGATCTTGAGGTTTCTAATAACATTTTTTTCTAAATTGAATAGTTTATGCGAGAGACTGTGTCCCCCCCCCCTGTAACTTTTAAAATAAGAGAATGATAAAACTAAAAAAAAAATATGATGTGCATTACCATGTAAACTACCAACGAAAATTGGTTTGAACGAGATCTAGTAAGTAGTTTTTTTTTTAATACGTCATAAATCTAAAAAAATACACTATTTTTAAAATATCGATCAAAGTTACAACGAACTACATGAACTTTTATATTATGTTACTTGCTGCTACGGAACCCTCCATGGGCGAGTCCGACTCGCACTTGGCCGGTTTTTTATTAAACTTTTTTTTTTAGTTTCTAAGTATCTATTGTCCAACGCCTTAGACATTATCTGTAATGTTGTTCAAGTGCTTGTAAATAAATAAATATGCCGTCGTGTCGTTGCTGCTACGTCGACAGAGTTTTATAATTTTGTATGTAAGCTTCAAACAGGCGTACACCAAGCGTATAATGACGAATACACACAGTAGGTCTTAGGACTATATTTCACCGAGACACCATGCCGGCGCAACCAGTCGCCGCTACCAACAAAATGTATACAGCTCTATAGAAAGTCACTCTCCTTTTTTTTTCGATGGGAAAAATCATCTTATGACAACCCCGCTCTTGGGCGGAGCGGGAGATAGTGTCAGACTCTTACTGACTAAAAACCCATCCCGTTCTTTCAAGCCTTCATACCGGGGCTCAAGCGCCCTTTCGGATAACCCTGGCCTCAGTAGGCTTCGACCCGGCTGGGCCCCTGCTGTTGCTGACAACTCCTTGAGAAGCGCGGGAACAGCGCGCGCCGTCGACGACTTGGGCTTGGTCCGGACAGTTACCGGACGGCCGGACAGCGAGCAACCCATTGCTCACTGTCACTGTCTGCAAGCCCGCGAAAGTCACTCACCTGGTGTCCGTTTGGTAGCGCAACCAATTTGGTGACGCGACCAGCTCGGACGTGTGGCGACTCAGGTGTCTAGTGTGGTAGCTTAGTGTGATGGTAATACATGCCACTGTTTACTGCGTCTCGAGTGTTTAAGGATCTTGGGCCAAAGTAATACGACATTACCATCAGTGGCACTACATTACTGACTGGCCTGTTGGTCTAGTGGTTAGTGACCCTGACTGCTATGCCGGAGGTCGTGGGTTCGATTCCCACCCAGGACAAATGTTTATGTGATGAGCATAATCATTTGTTCTGTGTCTAGGTGTAATTTATCTATAATATGTATGTATTTAGAAATATATAAGTATGTTTATCAGTTGTCTAGTACCCATAACACAAGCTCTGCTTAGCTTGGGACTAGACGGCGTTGTGTGTGGTTGTGGAATATTATTATTATCTCCTTTATTTTCCATTTTAACATATTATTTTACATTTTTAAATATTTCTTAAAAAAATAATTAAAAAAAAAAACATTAAAAAATATAAAAAATAGTTGTCCGCCGGTGTCGGGAGCAAGGTCCAAGCTACCGGTGGTTAGGGCTCCAGAGACAGGATACGAGCCGTATCGAGGAGTACTGCCTTCTGTATCAGGTCCTTGATCCATCCGCGCAGCGCCAGCTTCGACAGATGGTCGTCGAAGCTTTTGGCTATAAGGCCATTGACGCTCACGATAATCGGCACAATGACAGCCGAGTCCACATTCCACAAGTCGACAACCTCGTGTGCTAAGTCGAGGTATTTGATTTTTTTGTCTTTCTCAGCTTTCACGAGATTCTCGTCATGTGGGATGGTGACATCGTGACATTTTATTAATATTATTATTATTATTACTACATATCACCCGTTATTTTTTCAGGACCCATCCACAGTGCAATATATACAGTCAGAGGGCTAACACCGTCCACTGTTTATGAAGCTATAGTCACATCGAGGAACAGGTAGGTATTTTTTTTTAATTATCAAATTTTAGCGAAATCTACGTCGCCTTATGGGAACTATAATTCAAAATCATGCATCGCGGTATCAGAGTTTTTCCCATGATTAGAACTTTAGAACCTAGAATCAGTGTTAATTATCTCCTGTATATATTTAAAAATATATAAGTATGTTTATCCAGTTGTCTAGTATTCATAACAGAAGCTCTGCTTACTTGGGACTAGATGGCGTTGTGTGATAGTTGTGGAATATTATGTTATATTTTTTACACGACAGTTCGATACCATTTTTAAGATAGTTTCCCAAACCAGAGCGATAGGGAATGTCAGATTTTTACTGGCTAAAACCCATCTGTATATTTTTAGTTAGGTACCGTATTGTGACCACGTTTTAGAATTGCAACGATTTCATGGACTGGGCAGTTACATCAAGAAGTAATCAATTTTATGATCTGGCCACAACAAACAGAGACTTAGACCTAGACTATGACGTTAAAAGTAAGATTGTTTTAATCTTGTTTTATTGTGGGTAAGAGTCAGAGTTATACAGGTGGTCTAGCGCCATCTCTTACCTACACCGAAACAAGATTAAAACAATCTTACTTTGAACGTCATGGTAACCCCGTTAGCGTGGTCTAATTTAGATGAGGGCGCATCAGCGAGGCCTTTTTCTTTCATAGAGTCGAAAACGAGACGGCGACTGGTTGCAACCCAGTGATCGACCACATTGTCACTTACTATAGGGTGACATAGTTGTCAAACGCGACCCTAAAAAAAAACCTGGTTTTTAATGTGGTCGTTTTGGGTGCAAGGCCGTGGGCGAGGGGCCTCTTCACCCACGCCTAGTTACGGCACTGACGACAGAAACATAAAGGACCAATCGTCAGTACTATCCAGATCTTAACGGTTTTATAATATTTCCTTTTAGATTCGGCTGGAGCAAACCATCTTCGATTCTACATTTCGCTACGGAGCCACTGGAGCCAGGAGGTATTATATATTATTTCACGTATTTTAAAAAAAATTAAATACTAATTAGTACTCATAGTACTTATCAGTAATAAGGATAGGCTGATACATATAACTTCGTTACAAAACTATACTCCATCTGTTTCATAACTAAATGCGCACACATGTGCCACACACACCGATCTGAGCGTGTCGCTCTCCATACATTTTATATGGAAACTACATAGACTTGTAGAGCTACACTAGATCCACAACACGCGACGTCGTTCTAATTGCAAATCAAGCGTGGTCCATTTGTGCGTCGGTCTAATGTAGTTCTAGTTTTAGAGCTCCACAAGTGCGACATATTGGCACTGGCAGAGCTAACAGCAGCCGTGTGTATGAGTTCTTAGACATCAGACAGTCTCACAATTTCCCTCCATTTTTCCAGCAGGTAGAACGAGGCCTTCAACAGCAGACTACTCGGACATAACTCCGATCCTCGTAGAAATTGAATCGGAACCATACAACATATCCCAAGCGCAGATTTTTGAACGAATCAACGAACTGTCAAGCGGGACGCGGGAAACGTTATCGATGACGGCCATCTTGCTTTCGTGTAGTGTTGCGTTTAGTTTTAGTTGATTTTTCAGGATAAAGTTTAAGTTTCTAGCCGACTAAGGACTGATTTTTCAATAGAAAGAAAAAAAAAACAAAAACCCAAGAATATTTTTTATAGTTTAAAATATTTTCCATACCATAATTTCTATTTATTATATTTTCATTTCAACCATTACATTTACTGAAATTAATTATTTTATTCATTGCTGTAACATAGAAACTCCTTTGTTAAAATTATTTATTTTTATTACGTTAAGGTAATAGGTAGGAATAATTTAAATAACTTCGAAAGTACTGCGGCCGTATTATGACATCTTAAAACCATCATGTTTTCTGTGTGAGAAAAGGATAGTGCTATTCGTCCTGTATAGCTCCGTCTCTTTTTCACACCGAAAACATGATGGTTTTAAGAGGTCATAATACGGCCCCTGTAAACGTTAAAATTATAAAGAGATTACTTTTAAATTATTACATGAAAAGAGTTCGTGTTGTTTCAAGGAACTTTTTAACTTTCTCGTTCTAACAAAGGTTCCTTTACTCAAATGTAAATAATTAGGTTTAATAAAAATTGTATAATAAATATTTTTTTTTATTATAATAGGTATTTTATTTATAATCCTTGAATTCTGAAGCAGGTAACATACATTTTTTTACGAAATAAGTCCTCCCTCTCTGCCCTCTCTGGGTGAACCGAGACTCCACTGGCTCTGACTGGCCATTACCGTGGCCATACAATAAAAAGCTCTCTATCGCTCAATGGTCTGCTGGAAGAAAACTCAACTTTGAGTTAAGCTCGCCTATGTACATGAACTTTGCTATCCACTTATTTTTTGTTGTTATAGTGTACAATAAAGAATTAAAGAAAGAAAGAGAAAGAGCCAAAGCAAAGAAAAAAAAAGTTGCCCTAAACTTACTTCAACTGCAGTATCTAGCTATTGACGTTTTTAATGTGCATGGACACTTAGTAAGCCTATGAGAAAAAAATATATTTGAATTTTGAAACTGAAAACTGTCGCTAGGAGGCTAAAGAGAAAGATTCCTCAAGACCTCATCTAGGAGGCTTTATGTCGGGACACTGCACAGTCTGCGTATAAATCTGTTATGTTATCAAACACATTGCTTAATGTCTATAATGATAGATTGCAATAAAATATATTAAAAAAAAAGAATTTTGAACTAAGATTTACTTCTGTGTCGTGGGTGCGTTCATCAATATGTAAACTCTTAGGGTCAACTCACACCGAAAGAGCGGCGAAGGGCAGGGAAGCGCAGCAATCCGTTTACCGTTTATAGAATTCGCCGGAATTCCCGCGACCCCGCGGGCATCCGCGCGACTCGTTCGAGTTTCTCATGCGATAATAAGTATTATGGCAATGAAAATAAAGTTAAAATTCATGACACTGAAACTGCGCTCCACTTCGACGCTCTTTTGGTGTGAGTTGACCCTTATGACTCGGAATATTATCCATAGGCCATAAAAATATTTGTTCTGCGCGGGAATCTACCCCGAAAACGCAGTGCAGCAGCCAATCAATCGACTACACCAATTATTGTGCCGTCAATTGAAGCACAGGTGAATTTTAGTCAGTCACTCTCTCACTCCCCCTAGAGCGAGAGGAGCTGTTTAATTTAAAAAAAAATCTCGATTCATTTTTTAAATCGAGCCGACAAAATAACGATTCTGAAATTTCTTATTAGTTGTAATGGCAACAGAAAAACACATTCTGTAAATATGAGGTTCAGCAAGCTGATAGATGGACTGACGGACAGCGGAGTGGCACCTTGTACGGAACTATAATTAAACAATAAAAAATGACTAAGGGTCAACTCATACCGAAAGAGCGGCGAAGGGCAGCGCAGTTTCAGTGTCATATGAATTTTAACTTTATTTTCATTTCTATAATACTTATTATCGCATGAGAAACACGAACGAGAATTCCCCGGAATTCCTGCGGCGCCGCGGGCATCCGCGCGACTCGTTCGAGTTTCTCATGCGATAATAAGTATTATAGAAATGAAAATAAAGTTAATTTCATACGACACTGAAACTGCGCTGCCCTTCGCCGCTCTTTCGGTGTGAGTTGACCCTAACAGGTTTAGAAATAAGACAACGCATTTTATGTACGATTAGGTATTTATTTCATATTTTTCAATACATTTATCTCATTTTTAAACAACCATATCAGGCCGTGCATAAGCACAAGCCTTCTTTTACACATAACTTTGGTTTTTAATCAAATTTGATACCAATACGCTTAGAGACACTAAACACAGATACTTTTCTTTAATTATTCTTAAAATTTACTACAGTAAATGTTTTAAAGTCTCGTCATACAACTAATTAGTGATTGATTTGTATCAAACTCATTTGATGTATTATTTACGTTAAAAAACAGTTAAAATACATTATTTTTATTATAATTAAACATTGAATACATTTACTTATTTTGATACAATTTATTAAATTTCTTCGCTTTTTATTTAGTACGGAGTAACAAATTTTTACGAAAAAGGTTGAGGCTTTTGCTGTAAAGAGGTCTAACACTGAATTTACCAGTATTTTATTAAGTTCTGTTTTTATATATTAAAATATTATTTTTTTCGATCCTGACGTATTCGCGGATACGATCAAGGGATCGCAAACGCAAATCCAAATATAAAATCTTTTGTAATTTTCATAAGTGAGCCCTCTTATCTTACAAAAACTTTCAAGATTTTATATTTTATTATAATTCAAATAATATTGCATTTGAAAAGTGTTTTTGAATTTGTTTTTGAGTGTAACACCTCATAAACAGATCACCAGAACCATTTTCGCGAATATTTTCTTATTTATAAATATACAAAAACATCTTGGTCATTTTATTTTTTCGAATTCAACAAATTAAAAATATATAATGTGAATGATTTTTGAAAAAATACTGATCCATAGACTAGTCAACTTTAGCTTTGTACGGTGAAAACATGTGTTTGTGTGATTTTTATAAAACTTTTTTTTTTACTTAAAACTATATTGTAAACATACATAATTATTTTGAAACATTGATATTATATTTAATTTCAACCAGATTAATGTCAACTATACTTTAACACTAATAATAAATATATGACGTTTTGTTTCAATGACATTACGAATATTAAAATTTACAATACACATTAATTTTTAGGTAATAATAATAATAGAAAAAATTACAACTTTGAAAAAAAAAATGCTGCTGTCTAGGTAACAATACTACCCGTATTTTGAAATAAATCTAATTAAAAAAGAATGCGTAATCTATAGTACAAATATTTTAATAAAAATCTAGCCTAAATTTAAATAATTTAATAACATTAATGTAAAGTTTTAAAATTAAATTTTAAATACGAAATATTTCGAAATTGAACTGAGAGTAACTTTTTTTTATTTAAACTTAGGCTAGATAAGTAAAGAAGCTTTAAAATGTTAAATATATAACAATGAATGGGATATGTTAACATTTTGTATATCATATACTTTGTTATGATTACACCAATGAATAAAAATAGCATATATTCTCGACACCAACTTATCGTGACAACAAATCTAACATTTTTTAAATAACAATTTTAAAACCAATGCTAAGTCATGGAAGACAAGAAATTGTAAAAAAACAGATCATTTTAAAAACATACAATATTATGGCACGATATAACATTTTACATAACAGTGCTGGGCATTTAAAAAAATTAAGAAGCTAAATGTTGCCCAACACTACGATTCACATCAAAGACCATGACGAATTGATGATCCCAATTCGATGCGATACTTCGCTAAAACACCGAATAAGTCTTACAGTGGCAACACCATACACAGCAACACTATAACTTTGACACCGGGTATAAAAAAGCGAAAGAAAAAACGTTGCCACCTCAAAAAATGTTTCATGTGTTAACCACATCGACATTGTCACTTCACTGTTTCGTTCAGTGTTGCTATCATGCAAAAATGTCTTGCAACACTGGCTTTATTAACCACACTCCTTGCCTTATAAAAAAAAGAATTAATACTATGAAAGGTATTAGCGTCGTGTTGTCAGATCTAAAAATACGTATATCTATTGGAAAGAAATTCACTTATATTTGATTTTATGCTTGGTTTCATTGTGCATGTATAATAATAACACTAAATGCTTATAATGAAAGCTATGGCCAAAATGGCTCTCTCTATCAAAATACCTCGGCATTTCGTGCAATTTCATGAAGATAGAACTTCAAATTGCACTCGACGGGTTTACACTATTTCAATAAACGATTTTTTCTACGAGTTTTATCGAACGCATTAGCGTTTTTCCGATAATGGTATGTTTCGAACGGTTCGATGTGTTTCATTTAAACTTATTCGCGTTCATTGATCTGATGCATTTATCTCATGATAGTTCCTTCCTTTCTCTGCAAGTTAAAAACTTGTCCTTTTCACGCTGCTCGTAATTTTCTTGGCGAGTCATGTTAGTGGATTTTTGAGTAATAATCTTTTTCTTTTTTAAATACCATTGTTTCAACTCTGAACTTTTAGCAAAATTTATCTTTTTAAATTTCAAGTCCAGTTAGTATTAAATCCACATGACAATTCACCAATCTATCTTCTCGATCTTCAACTCTTCTTATAGTCCATCTATCAGTGGTGAAATCTGAACCTTTAGTCCATTTTGTGAAGCGGTGAGCTGACGTGACCACTCTAATACGCCCCGAGATCTCTTATGCCTTCAGCCTGCAATCTCGCCTTGGTTTTTTTATTCTTTTGGAGGGTAATTTGTTCTTTTCTTCATATGCACTTGTGGGTAGTTTAAGATTTTCAGTTGTTATACGCACTTTTTAACAAAATATTTTTGCTTTACTATTTGTCAAGATTTTTCATGATCTTTTCGTGTGCCTTAAGACAAATAGGTATATGTCACATATACCGTATTAATTCTTTAAATCCCAAACGCACGTGGCATTCACTTTTGTTTTTTTATTGTGTATCTAGTTACGGTATTCGTTTAAGTTTTTCCCACTTTCTTGTGACTTCTCCCTTCATTTTCTCTCAGCCTGATATGCACTAAGTTCATGATTGAGCATCACATACTTTTTTTTTAACTCAAAATACCAGTTGACATAATTAATCATGCTCGTGAACGGGCGCTGTCAGTTGAGACACTGGTCATCTCTTAGCTGCCAGTGACTTATTCAATTTTTATTTTTATTGTTACCATTATTATTTAATTTTTATTACTTATCTTCATTCTGTTCACATAATAGAAGCAAAAAAGAAATATGTAACGAAGATTAATGTAATTCAATACGATTTAAAAGAGTGTCCATGGAGTTTCTTGCATGTTCTTCTCCATAGACACATTTCTGATTTCCAATATCTGTTAAAAGTGCATTTTTTCATTTAAGTGACCTACACCACAAGTACTACGCACTGATATTAATGCCTTCTCTTGTAATTTCTACGACGTTTCCTCATGATAGCTTATATACCCTTCCAAAGACTCCTGATGTTAATTCTTGGATTAAGTCGGCGCTTCGTGTTGTACAGACTGTCGGGCCGGGGGCGGGGCGGGCGGGGCGCGGGCGGCTGCCTCACGCCCTCCCGGCCGCTAGCGCTGCACGCTAGAGTGGGGCCGGGCAGGGCGTGCGGGCGGCGGCGGCAGGTTCCAGGGCGCGGCGCGGGCGCGGCGCTAGGCGGGCGCGGGCGCGTGCATGCCGCCGGCGGAGCGCGCCAGGCGGGCGGCGCGGTGCACGCAGCGCAGCACGGGGTAGCACCACAGGCACGGCACCAGCAGGCTCAGCAGCGACACCCCCATCCAGCTGCAAGTTACATACCGTTATACGCGTACTATGAGTATTAACAGAGGGGCTAAACACATTAGCATTGAGCTTTCGTGATATAAGGCTTACTCGCAACTATCAACTCCCACCACCCGTGCATATACAAATTATTTAAACAATCCCTCACTTAATATATTAAGTTTTTTTTTTCTTGTTTTTAGTAAATATAACAAATCAATAAGTTCATAAACAAAACAAAATACGTCCTCCCTACGAATCTCATAGGTACGATTTTGCTACAACGTCATTCAACTACTCGTTAGTTAAGTCACTAAGTTAGATATTTCTCAGTCACATTTTTGTTCAGCAGATAACCTTAACCAATTAACGAAGAATTCTGTCAAATGAACAACCCTCTTTAGCTGACTAAATTGTAAATTAATTTTATAATCATCTAAGCATCACTAAGACACGGCATCCCCTGCGTTGGTAACATCTCTTATGGTATCTCCCACCTTGAATACAGCGTCCGTACTTAGCATCACCCACCCAGAATCGAGCCATAGCAAATGGCATCACCCGCCTCGGCTATATCTTCATAACTTGGTATCACCCGCCTTGGATCTCGCTCGCAAAGCAGCATCAGTATGCAATATTTCCTCCGTATTTAGAATAAAATAACCAAAATAGTAACTTGTTCGTTAAGATTTCGTGATTCGTGTTTGTGTCGTCATAAAGATTGATCCTGTGTCTCGAATCCATCTGATTCTCGCTAACCTTACTAGGTCACAGGTTTATAAATCATTAAAACCGGATGCGATGTAAGAATTAAAATGATTTATTTCCTGATGGTTTCGTGGTACAGGTCGCGCGGTGAATCAAGATCGCTCGGTGAAAATAGTGGGGGCAATCGGCGCATGTGTACAATTGCGCACAGAAATTCTTAGTGTGTTAGGATTTTATTTTTAATTTCGTATGTTTGAACCTTAGTAACATAACTTATAAAACACTAGTTTTTGCTTGTAATTTATCTTATAAGTAGGTAAATTAAAAAAAATTAAAAATGTTAAAATAAAACATAAAATTAAAAAAAAAAAATTTCGTTAGTTTCTTTCTTTAACTTAATAATTCACGTCGTAAACCATTTTTCTGGCTAGCCGTTTTAAAACTTTATTTTTAACCATTTTTTTTTACGACTACGTATTACTATTACGATAACACAAGCTGTACGCAACAGTACCCAAGTACAACAGTATCCAATGAGAGGCGAGAACGCAACGCGGGAATTGAAGAGGGACTCTATCTACCAATGACGTGTCGCCGACGGTGCACACCCGCCCGTACGTCGCCAAATAGACCGTAGAATTGAATACTGCGCATGCCACTTCCACTTTTGCCGAGCGATCTTGATTCATCGCGCTACCTGTATTGTTGCCAAGAAAAAGTTACCTTATAATAAATAAGAATGCAATATTACGGTCTCAAGGTGACGCCATTATTTGTCTATTGATCAAACAGGTTACGTATTCAAAAAGATTGAAAAATACTAAATGATATTTATTTTGCTAATAGGTTTATTAAGAATCTATTATACGTCAAATTTTATACTGATGAGGCCGATGTTTCCTAGCTGACTACCCTGAGAAGAAAAACCGAAACAAACTCAAGGGTCAGTCTCTTTTAAAATACATACAGCAAACAAGTAATGGTTACATCGTAATATGAGGACCATGCAGATTAGTGTCTGAGCATTTGTCAGTATTCATATAGCTCAATTTAGGACTACTAAGGAATTCAACGATTGCCGAACAAATAGTGTACAATAAGCAGTGATGTAGAAGTTAGAGTGGTGCGTACGTACCGCTTGGCGCAGGCCTCGTCGGGCGCGGCGCAGGCGCACGGGTGCAGCGCGAAGTCGCCCTCCGCGTCCGACATGCAGTGGTACAGCATGCACTGTCGGCACACAAAACTCTCTTAGCGCTACTGTCCACATATACTATAACTATGAACGAACCTGGTATGCGACCTTATACACAGAATCACGCCGCATACCATGCTTTGTAAATTATACTATAGTGCAAAAGAAACTTGTTATGATGGCTCTCAGGTTGCGATCTGGCCATACCGCTTATAAGTGCCCATGTAGGCCTATGTGAAATAAAAAACTTTTACTTTGACTTTGACCGCTTAACAAAGGAGAGGTCAAAAATGGGCTATTGTAAAAATCAAGATAATTACGCTCTGTCAGCCTGAGTCAGATTTTAAATTTTTTTTTATCATTTTTAGCCCAAAAGCACCATATACAGGGTGAAAGGGGCAGCCCTCCACAAACTTTAAGGGCTAGCTCAGTAGACAAAACTGAACAACCTACCACAAGATTTTTTTTCAGGAAACGAAAAAAAAAACCGATTTCTCCATACAAACTGGACAGTTTTTAATTTTGTATGGTGAAGCTGATTTTTCTTTTCTTTTCCTGTAAAAATGTCTAATGGAAGGTTGTTCAGCTTCGTCTACTGAGCGAACCCTTAAAGATAGTGGAGGGCTGTCCCTTACACCCTGTATTTATTGATCTCCAAATGTGAAAATAATTTTGGTAATGCCCTGGATACTAAGTCCTTTAAACCACGTCATATGAATAATTTATTTATTTACTATTTAAATATGGATGCGACATTTTAATGTTTTTTGTAGTATTTGGCAGAAAATGTATAATATGTAACAAAGATTCATGTAACTCAATATGATTTAAAAGAGTGTCCATGAAGTTTCTTGCACGTTCTTCTGCATAGAGATCTACGCTTTGGAACGTGCAATTTAGCTTCACTTGTTTGACTGACCGACATTTTGACAATTCAAAAGTGCCTGCAATTGGTCTATTTGAAATAAACGTTTCTGATTTCTGAATGGAACTTCGCTCAGCTCATAATAAAATACTGAGCTCCATTTTAGCGAGATCGCGCCTTTTTCAATCGCTTTACAGTTTGGCAGAGGTAATATTTATTGTGCTAAATATGTATTTCTGCGAATAAAATATTTTTCATTTTTTTTTTTTTCATGATTTCAAGTCACGCAGACACTTGAGACACAAACTCCAACAATGTTACAACACTTTATCCACTAGGAATCAATTTGTAAATTATTAAAACACACATAGATATGGAATTTCGGATACGGATATGAAATTATTTCGGATTATCCGTTAGTTTCGGATAATTTCGGTTACGGATATTAGATTTTCAAAGAATTTCAGAAGTCAATTATAAATACATACTATTTACTACTATACTATTTATATTTTACGACGCGACACGTGATCGTACGTACGTGAACGTGTCGCGATTAGGCTCCGCCCCTATCCGATACTATCCGAAACTTTTATTTTGGATTCGGTTACGGTTATGGAGCTCCGTAACATCCCTGATTCGAAGATATCCTGCCATGTCTACAAATACAAATGATCGTGCTCTCCACACAAACATGTCTTGGGTGAGAATCGAACTCACGAACTTTGGCAGTAGTCAGGATCACTAACCACTAGAGCAACAGGCCAGTCAAGAACATACCTGAGCACACTTGATACAGGAAACGCAGTCGATGCACGATCGGAAGCAGTCGGGCGCGAACTCGCACGCACCAGCTCGGTTAGCGCTCTCCAAGTACCATTCGTGACAGTGTCTGGAAATGCAATGACAATTTGTCGTTACGTGTCAATTGACGGCATGGCAGAGAATTTAAACTTTCAGTTGAAAGGCCAGGAGGCTTACCTTCTTAGGGAAACGTGCAATTCTCAGTGAGTCAAATTCCTTTCAAAAGCAAACCTGCTTCTGAATCGCTAAGTCTAAAGAACTGTCATGGTACGTGACAGTTCTAAAGTTGAACGATTTTTGTACAGAGGTGAACAGTTACGCTTGAAAATCGCTTAATTTGACACTACAGACGCTCAAAAGACTGTCATCTGCTTTCAAATACACGTCAAATAGCACGCCATATTACAAAAAGTCTATACAAAAAAAAAGGTGAACGAATCTTGAGCGGATTTCGTAAACGTCACTTTGATAGTACAAAAATGCCGGGCAGTTCAACTTCAGCCCTGCTATAAGAGGTCATGGTAAGCTGCTACAAAGTGAAGGTCGCAGGAATCCGATAGACGCGAGACGTAAAGGACCACAGTCATTGTGGCGACATTTGGGGCAGGCCTATGTCCAACAGTGGACGTCCTTCGGCTGAAATGATGATGGTATCTTAGGGTCTTACGACACTAGCTGATTGCGAGCGTATTCAAAGCTCAGCGGATGCGCAACGAACACGCCGCGCATGCGCAGCGAATTTGTTGCGGACGCGTCATCGAAGTAACAAAGCCAACAGCAGTGCCTCGTCGTCAGAATCCATTTTGTCACTGAAGCTACAGTCAAACTAGAGCGAATACTGCGCCATACGCGGGACGCGACCTCGTGCGATTCGCTCGCTCGCTTAGCCTCTCAAACTGTCTGTCTCTGTCTCAAACGCGTACCGTGCGCGATTCGCTTCAGTTTGAATGAAGCTCGAGTTTATTGTACGTCGTCAACTTGCTACAAACGCGCGTTGAAAACGTTGAGCCGCGTACAGACATAGCGAGACGAGCGACGCGAATGGTTCGTCTCGCATGCCTCGGGCTGTGTGGACGTGTGTGCTCACAGTGAACATTCGCGTCATACGATCGTTGCGAACGCCGCCTCAGTACGAGCCGTGCGCTCCGTGTGGACGGACAGGTGTTGTTTGCGTTTTCTACTGACGAACACCGTGCGTGGTGGTTTGCGTGCTCAGCTTGAGCATGTGTCAGTCGGGACGCCCGCATAAATGTACCGCCGTATGCCTCAGGTTGTGGCATGCGCGACGAACCATTCGCGACGCACGCCTCGCGATGTCTATACGCGGCTTTACGAATTAGCCACTTGTCCGCGACGTGTTCGCCGTGCGGGCGCAGCCGCCCACAAACTATGATAAAGCCCTTAATTATTAAACTCACCTGCACTTGATCCTCGCCTGGAATGTCTCGGCCGGCTTCTTGTCCGGCAACGGCGGAGGACCACTGCTGTACCCGCCCTTTTTTAAAGACCCTGGAATTGTAAGTCATGGAGTATGTTAAGAAAGAATGAAAGAAAAATCGTCTTCGGTCGTAGTTGTCGTAACTATTTTGTTATTAACTTTAAAACTAGCTAGTGCCGGTGACTTTTTTTGTCTGTGTTAGACTAGTAAAAACATTTTTTTTTTCCAAAGTTTTTTTTTTGCTGCAGATCATTAGTTTCTTTTCTAAAATGAAAGTAGCCAAGTTACTCTTTATAACATCAGCTAGGGACTACCAGTGTGAGTCCCGTCAAAATCCGTTTAACCGGAACAAAGAAACACACAAAACATAAAAAAAAATACATTTTTGTTATAGGCATCAAACAGACCTTCATAATATTATACATTTAGTAAAAATATATATATATTTTCATATTACAAACAGACACTTATAGGTGAGAAATCATCTAATGACCTCAAATCATCTAATGACCTCTCCCGCTCCGTACAAGAGCGGGAAAGCGTGTTACTGACTAAAACCCAGTCCATGTTCCTTTTTTATCTTGCATTTTAGAACCTTGGACTTCCCTTTCAAATAAAACATGGCCCTAGTATGCAAACAGGCGCTGGGCTTCGGTCCAGGCCATGATCCGCAGCGAGGAGTGGCAGGCGATCGCCTCCTTCTGCAAAGGAGTAATGCTGGCAAAGGAGGCAGCCGCACACGTGAGGGAATGGCCCTCTTGCTCCTTTTATGCAAACATCATCGTCGACCGCATCGTTGCTTTCCATCAGGTGAGATGGCGGTCAAGCGCGAACCAAAAATAACATATTTGTTTTTTTGTTTATATTTATGATAGTATATATTATTTGGTAGGTATATTCTTTTAATAATTGTTTTGTTTGTTTCTTTTCCTGTCACTTTTACACACGGTGTCTACTTCTCTTTTTTTCTAATTCTCCTTTCGCGGGTATGCTGGAAGAGATTTCGTTAGAAATAAGCATCACCTATGTACCTATTTTTCTGTTTCTGTCTTCTTTTCTTATGTAAGTTAAGTGTGTACATGAATTGTTAAATAAATAAAATAAATAAATATTTGTAGATCTAGATAAATATGTAATCTCACCAGAATCTCGTTTGAGCAGCGGCGGCTTGGTGTTGGGGGAAGACTTCTCTGAGCTGATGACACCACCCGCGCCCACCTGAGGGTACGTGTACTCATGCACCTGGAACATGTCACCAATAAACCAATGGTTATAGCTTTCAATCCTTAGTATTCTTCTTCTTCTTAGCGTGTCGATAACTTCTTCTTCTTCCTGCCCTTGTCCCATCTTATTTGGGGTCGGCGCAATACGTTTTTTTCTTCCATTCTACCCTGTCACTCGTCATGCTATCACTAACTTCCTTAACTTAGCGTGTCGATAACAAAACTATTAAATTCCATGCCTAGCCCAGTGTTCGGTCACTGTAATGCATTCTACTGATGCTGTCGTTGGATCCCTACGTGAACAGTTCCTCTAGCCAAGTTGCTAATCTGCAATAGTTAACGCTAGTAGAATGCTTCAAAGGTACGGGAATGACGTCATCTCAACGCTCAGTCATGTGGTGAGAACAAAAGATTCGGCGACGCGGTCAACTCGAAGCGTTCGACGCAAGTGAAACGGTTGTAACTTGGCTAGGGGGGCAGGCACGTTATGCAGGATGGAAGATGGGACATGGTCTGTGGAGAGACGCCGCACAAACATTGAATGGCAAACTTAATCCTTAGTATTGGCAACTATGTACCATCGCGGTCATTTCTGCCTGATCACTTAAAAAAAATTCGCTAGTATTCGGCGCGGCGCCAAACCAAACCGTTTGAAGTTTTCGTTTTGAGTGCAAGAAAAAATGAACGCGCGCGAACGGAGCGAAGCCGCGCGGTTTTTTTGACCGCGCGGCTTCGCTCCCGCTAATCTTTATATATATAATTCTTCTGTGAGTGTGTATGTCACTGAACTTCTCTCAAACGACTGGACCGATTTTGATGAAATTTTTTGTGTGTGTTCAAGGGGATCTGGGAATGGTTTAGATTCACAATTTGGTAGGGTAGAGTAGGGTAGGGTAGGGTAGAGTAGGGTAGGATATAGTAGGGTATGGTAGAGTAGGGTAGGGTAGGGTAGGGTAGAGTAGGGTAGAGTAGGTAGAGTTGACAGCTTAGATAAAAGGTAACTATTAGGCGGTACGAAGTTTGCCGGGTCAGCTAGTACTTATATAACTTACAGCAGACAGATGAACGTAGGGACATCGATCAGGATCGGAGTCGTCTACGTGCAGCTTGTCATCATACACAGCCTCATATTGCTTCAACGAATCTGGAATTTAAAAAAAATATTTATGAGTTATTTTCATAATTATGTTAAATTATTTTACTGGCCTAATTCTGAGCTTTTTTTTTCCGATGGGAAAAATCATCTTTCAGTTTTTTTACTTATATTTTTCATTGATTATTGTATTATGACCAGAGGTCGGAATTAGGTAGAGTTATTCGTGTACTTGCATCGAAATGTTGATATTAATATGGGTCTTCCCAGGATTTCTAATGAAAAATGCCGTGTGGCCAACAATATTACAAATAAATACTAATAAAAACCTCACACATAGATAAAGGCCAATAAAGTAAAAATAATACACATACGATTTTTATTAGTATTTTTCAATGAAAAACATCTCTACATCAACTGAGGTAAGGTTAACAAATTTATACCTACACTTCCTCCTCGTCATTAATGCAGGAAAACATTTTTTTCTGCAATATTTCTGATAGTGAGACATAAAAAAAAATCTGCTCTTTAAAATATAATCTCGCAGTTTGAGGCATATCCACTTTATTCTTTCGCTGTATAAAATCAGTGTGAGCTCATGAATAACTCTACCTAATTCCGAGCTCTGATTATGATACGACTATGATGGTAGTGTGATGTAGTATGTGTGTACCTGATAGCGGATGTCTGGGCAGCGTGATAGCGGACAGTATGGGCGTCTGCGTGATGTCGTCAGCGGGGCGGCAACGGGCGCGGTCTGCGGTCGAGTTCTCTGAGCTGGAGCGAGACTCTGATGGCAGGTTTAGACACTGTGGAAGCGAAAAGAAATAAGTTACCACCAGGTAATCATCGATGTATCATTGTTGTCACCTTGCGGAGGCCGGGTACGTACCTCGAAGATATTCTGCTCTTCATCGTCTTCTTTTGGCGCTGGGTTGTGTTTTTTGTACGCGTGAAGTGATGGCCACGCCCCGCCCAAACCTGTGTGCATTACGACGTTTGTATTTTACGGAGTAAGTTGGGTTGGCTGATGTTAAGTGCAGTAAGCAATATCCCTTTCTGTACCTTTCTTCACCGATACCATGATTTGAAATTAAAATTTAGGCAAATCAGCCAAATATTTTCAGAAACACTATTTTGAAATTTTAATCCCGATGAAAAAAAAATGTTTCCCATTCAAGATTTCCATCAATTGTTATAGAATAAAGCATCATAAAATATTCAAGTAGAATATAAATAATTTAGGGATACTTTTTACGACTTTTGAAATTAGCACAATTATAAAAAAAAAATTGCTGTTTTAATCAGATGAAGAAAATCTCCCTTGATTGAAGAATTTCCACAAACTGTGATAGTCCAGTAGAATAAAATAGGAATATTTGTTACGATATTTCTATATTTTTCTTTCTTCTAGAACTAATAAAATATTTCCAAAACACTATTTTCATATTTTAATATGATGTTAAAAATATCGCCTTTGATTAAAGATTTCTTCAAACTGTTATCAGTCAAGGAGAACTAATTTAGATATATATTTTTTTACATTTCTAGAAGAACTCCCACTACTAGCAGAAATAAAAGTTGCTCCAAAAACCATAAATAGAAAACCGATACTTTGCAATCTACCCCCGAAAAACAGACCCCATCTAAGTTCAGTTAAATACACAAGTACTACTTACACGTAGCTCAAGTAGACAACAAACCCTTCCTGACTACCCCACAAGAAGCATGGCGTGATAATACACTCAAAACTCACCGTGCAGGAATCCAGTATACGGTAGAGGAGGCAAAAGAAAGCACATTAGATAAATTAGTTCATTATTAATATATAGTACATACAGCGGATTTATATATATAGCAGATATATAACGCATACGGCTTTTAAGCTTACGCAGTGTCTTATGTACAGATACCGGCACGGATCTTGAGCGTTGACTTGAATGAGAAGTGAAGTATTGGGTCTCTTTAGTGGTGTGAAGTGAGACGCGGGAGCTGGGAGTACATTTTTGTAGTTACAGTGATTGGCTCGACGATATGTACGATGCGCAAATTGATCCTCAGTCTTTCGTCGAGCGCTCAAGATTTGTGCTGGTATCTATAAGCGAATCAACGTGCCGGCGAAAGCGAAGCGATGCGGCACAAATGGAGAAAAATCTTTTCGCGCCACATCGCTTCATTTTCGCTTTTACATATAACCAAGTAGCATTTGGTAATCCTTCAACGTATGTTCACTAAAACATACAACATCAAACATTGTTTTTTTTTCTAGAAGCATTTAAATTTTTGATCATTTTGAAGATATAACTTGAATATTTTGATGAAATCATTTATGACATTATGCTAACTTTTTGAAAGCAAGAAGATCACTAAACTCTACTATTTACCACACTGGACTGGCGGCCGTAAAACTGCTTTTGTGCTGTCGGCCTAAAAATGTCATATGACATAATTTTTAATAGCTTTTATAAAATTCGTGAAGCAGGAAGAACACGGAATTCGGAATAACGAAATTAATTCAAAATTACTTCGGAGTACTGTACACTTCTCTTAGATTAAGTATTTCGGTTCACCGCATTTGGGATGAGAAATTTTATTGTTATTATTATTTTTCTTTATTCATTTTTTTACAAATATTGTTTTAAATTTTTCAATATTTTGTTTTTAAAATCGTGTAAAAAAATAAAACCATAGTTTTCCGCCGGTGTTGGGACCAGGGTCCAAGCTACCGGTGGTTAGGGCTCCAGAGACAGGAACCTCCTCACAATGCAAGCTGTATCGAGGAGTACTGCCTTCTGTATCAGGCCCTTAATCCTACCGCGCAACGACGTTATTATTATTACTTCTCTACAGCTATTTCCATCGTACCTCAAAATTAGTTCTCCGGAAGCTCGCGAGTGGCGCTTCAAATAGGTACAAAAAATTAGCTGTCAAACTTATGGAACAGCCTGTCCAATGGTAAAAACTAGAGGTCAGTGAAGAAGACACATTGATATTGGTCGGTATAACTATTGTGTTACTGGTATACTTTGCTGTCTTATGATATTAGTATTATCATACGTCTATAGGGAATAAAGTATCAATTGTTTGCAATTGCAATACTCTATTCCCTACGTGACCAAATGCACGTGGAGGCGGTGCGGTGACGAACAAAGCGAAGCGGTCGCGATCAGTAGGTTTGATATTTTTGCGCGAACGCTTGCGGTGCGGTGATTGGTTTTATATAAATGACGGGTGAAACTTCGACTTCGCACGCACGTAGGATAAAGCGGCCGCCGCGTTGAATTAGCGTAAACCGCATCGGATCGTTTCATAATTGTTCACGTAGGTCGCTACGTCACAGAAGTCTTGATTTCTTTTAGTTTGTAGACGCATGATTACTGATGCTCTATCAGAATCCGGGTGTCACCGTGGTAGCAAAAAAATTGGTACAATAAAAAAAGAAAGTAAAGAAGAAACAAAACATATTTATTTGACCAGGATTACAGAATGTAAATTAAGTAAAAAGAGAACACCGTCAATAGATGTACCCTCACGACTGCGCTAATAGGTTTCATTTCAGTAATGTTGCCAGACAGATAAATGCTTTCTGACGCTGAATGAACCTTGAGTTACTATACTATTTATTACTTTGTTACGATTACGAAAAAATTTTTGGTGTTCACATTGATTCTTGAAGAACATCGTCCATAAATAACGGGATTAAATATAATAACCACCATAAAACGCTTTGGTACCCTTAGTTCTTTTGTCAAAAATATATTACTTGACACCAAAAAAATGAAATACTAAAGTTACAATAGTATTTTAGTTACGACTGTACTTTAAATTGTATTCGAACACCAAATGTAGTAAATGATAACCAAATCTTAGCGAGCAAATTAATGCGCTCTTTTTAGCCCCGTAGAGCAAGATGATACTTTGTCTAATCAACAATCTATCTTAGTGGAATTTTAGGGCACCCCGGGTCGGATAGATTTAGGTTAGAAGAAGGTGGCGGGGTCGTAGTGAGCGAGCGAAGCGAGCGAACACAGACCCCGTCACCTTCTTCGAGGTTATTTTTTTTTAAACCACCCAGAAGTAGGAGCCCCGCGTAGCGGGGCTCCGTCGAGCTGCTGCTTGGCAGGTAGTTAACCTAACCTCAAAATTTTAACTACTGATATCTCCGTAACCATGGGGTTCTGCCGATGCTTTATTTGGATTCATTTTGCTTAAATAGGATAGCGAGATGCTAAAACTGGTTATAATTTTACATTAAAATGTAGGTTTAATTTTGGTGATCATTTACTATTTTTGTCTTTTATATGTTACTATATCTGGTGGTAAGTTAAACATAAGCCATAAATAACATACTGATAGGTTCGCCGTAAACATGTTTAACGAACAGAGTGTTCGATGTTCGTTAGTGGTACACACGTGTGAACCAAGTTATTGCGTATCGTGCAACGCAAAAAATTTGTTCGTACGTGCGTAGTATTTGGACGTAAATGCGAGAGTGTTTGTCGGATATATTTGACGTAAGCTGTTATATAATTAAATTACAACATAAAATACACACATTTCATTTAAGCATATATAAATATTACTATTAGCACAGCCAAAGCCATATAAAGCAGAAGGATCATTCTTCAGTAACATTTACTTAGACTTGTGTTCAAATTTTAATTTAGATACATACAGAGGTTGGCCGATTGCCTGCTGCTTTGCAGGTCGCGGGTTCGATTCCCGTACAGAACAAATATTTATATGGCCTATAAAAGGTGTAAGGGACAGCCATCCACAAACTTTAAGGGCCTTCCACCAACCTTCCACATTTTTTTTTTTTTCAGGAAAGAAAAAATAAAAAGAGCCTCAAATCGTAGCCTACGTTACTCCTCATTACATCAGCTACCTGTCAATAAAAGTCCCGTCAAAATCGGTCCAGCCATTTCAGAGATTAGCCGGAACAAACAGACAGACAGACAAAAATTGTAAAAAAAAAAATAGTTTGGTGTATGCATGTAGTAAAAAGCGGTTATTTCAATATTATAAACAGACACTCCAATTTTATTTATATGTATAGATTTATACTTTATGCACACAAGAGTACAGAGGCGGACTTAATGCCTTATGGCATTTTCTACTAGTCAACCTTTGGGTGATGCAGAGACAAATTGTGGTAGGTGCAATAAGTTCTTTGAGCCGCGCGTGGAACACAACGACCCAAACTTGGCCCTTACTGGACGGGAAGCTACCCATTGCTCACCGTCCGCAAGTCCTCGCGTATGGTGACCGGAAATAGGGTAGTTTCCAGGGTCATAATAATTACATTTTATTTAGTCCGTATTTAAGATAATAAAAAAATATTGGACATATTTTTTCTTCTTTCGATTAAATAAAAAATAACAAAGATATAGCCCATTAAAGTTACGTGTGACATCACCCCGTGTGAAAAATGCAGCACGGCGTGACGTTACACGTAACTATAACGCAATGGGCTATATCTTTGTCATTTTTTGTTTTATTGACGTGACAACGTCTTATAAATTGGTTTGCCGGGTGACACTTCAAGAAACTGCGTTACGCTCCGCTCACGTTATGCGCTCACAATGAGAGCGAGTGAGAGGCACGCGTCCCTTCCACTCGGGCATGGTTAGCCCGCCTAAGAGCGAGAGAGACAGACATAAAAAGTGAAAGGCACGCGTCCCTTCCACTCGAAAGTCGTTGTCACGTAAAACTTTCGCCCGTATACCGACTTTACAGGCAACCAATTTTTTACAAATAAAAAAATACGTGTCCCTTATTTTTGAATAATCTAAGTCTGACTAATTACATTTTTTACGGCAACTAGCCTAGCAGTTCTGCGAGCCAGTCAAATACTATTTCTGTACCTCTGTGTTCAAATCCCTCATGATTCATGCATTTTGCATCCATAAACAGTCAAAATTGTCCATGGATGTAGAATATTGGATTGTTAGATTTCGTTAGTGTATTGGTTATTTTATGTTGTTAGTTTGGTATAAGTTTATTGTCACGTCTTAACAAAATTTCGTCGTTGCGGCCCTAAGACCTCTTATGTGTAAAATTCAACTTTATGAGATAATCGATAAAAAACCGTCTACTGAAAAAAATATAATGAAAGTAACTACAACAAAAAATATAAATATCGGCCATACAATTTCCTGCTTTTAATTTTATTATTGTTAGTTGAAATTATAAGCAGTATGATGGTAAAAAAAAAACGGTTTACCTGTAAAAGTAATATTTTATTAGGAAGCACTTGAAATTGGTAAACAAATGATGATTAAATCGTCGAACACAACATGAGAGTTTTTGCATTCGATAAAGCTTCAAAATGTTTAAAAAAGTGATTTTGCCAAAAGTGACACATAGAAAGAAAGAAAGAAAGAAAGAAAACTATTTTATTTGGCATACACGCTCGTAGATACACACAATGTAGTAACAACATGTAGACACTAATAAATTATTATAATTAAAAAAAAGAAAGCCAACTAACAATGTGTCTCAGGGCGGCGCCAAAGGTCTTAAAATCGCAACGACGATTTGTAAAAACGTGAAATGAAAACAACTGCCAACCACTGCCAACTGTTTTAGAGTTTGACAGAACTCTAGTAAGCCAATTTTGAATGCCTAACTACGTCCCTTATCCTGAAGAACGATCCTCCAAAGTCCTCGCTTACCGTCTAGCAGCTCCTCGATAGCAGTCCTCACGCCTTTGTCGAAAGCCCTGGCATCAGCAGCTGTCTGGAAGGTCAGCCCGAAGCGCTTCTCGTCCGTAACCCAGTGGTGGAACGTCGGCATCACCTTGTTGTACTCGAAGTCTTTCTTTATCGTGCATTCTAGGACTACCTGGAATTGTGAAAAAAAGATGATTTAGTTTGGCTTGTAGCGACATCTATGGCGTCATATAAGAGCTTTTGCCGCTTTTGGCAAATGCCCGACTTGCCCCCCTTAGATCGGGCCTTATTCGTCTTCCGATCTTAATTGAGTTCTGATCACCAAGCGTCTTCTGATCTTAATTGAGTTTAATTTCATTTACTTTTTAGCGCTTTTACTAAGCCCAACCACGCGACGTCTTTTTTCGTACATCTTTTTTTTATGGTGGGAAAAAATCATGCGTTGACATCTCCCGCTCTTGGGCGGAGCGGAAGATAGTGTCAGACTCTTACTGACTAAAAGATCCACCCCGTTCCTTCTAGCCTTCATACCGGGGCTCGAGCGCCCTTTCGGATAATCCTGGCCCCAGTAGGCTTCGACCCGGCTGGGTCCCTGCTGTTGCTGACAACTCCTTGAGGCGCGCGGGAACAGTGCGCGCCGTCGACGACTTGGGCTTGGTCCGGACAGTAACCGGACGGCCGGACAGCGAGCTACCCATTGCTCACTGTCCGCAAGCCCGCGCCTACGGTGGCCACGCCTCAAAGAGGGGACTTACCGCCATGATTGTGGCGTGCCCATTTTTCGTACATCAGGCATGGCCCATGTGTGCGTCGGTCTAGCTGAACTCTTTCGTGCAATCCCGTAGAGCACTTGTTTAAGGCCCAACCGCCAGAAAAGTGCCATAAAACAGTGACTTTCTGAAGCCTACTCCTCGTTAACGGGCAGGTTAATAGGTTTGAAAAAAATATGTTTATTATAGATTCTAAAAAAAATATTTGGCAATTTTGCAACTTTTCTATACTCCTTCGAAACGGTTTAGATCTTAAGAAACATTTTTACACATAAAAATTGGTAGTTAAATATTCTTAAAAGTGAACATTGCATTTGTAAATCAATCAATATTTCGCAATAAAAAGGGATTTAAAGTTCCTCCATGCGCTTTTCGGGCGCTGTTGGCCGCAAATAAATGCATAGATTTGCGTCATGCCGCCTAGGCGGGTGCGAGAGGTGCGTCCACATAGTTTTGGCCAGATGGTTCAAGGACTATAAGCCTTAACTAAGGGTACTAACCATATTATCGCTGATTCGTTTCCCGTGTATGAAGTATTCGTGTGTCGGTGCGGTTGCTGACGAAGATGTTGTGGTGTCGCCATTGCTGTCACCCCCAGCTGTAACAACGCAATACATTAAACATTATAAACTTGTACAATCGCGGTCATTTCTGCCTAACCGCTTCAAAAAGTTTCGCTCGAATCCTGTGGCGCGGCGCCAACTAGACACTTTGAAGTTTTTATTCAAGCAAAAATGAGCACGAAATTATATACGTATAGTGTACACGTAAAAATACGATACATGGATCAATAATCCAGAAAAATTGAATTTAATAAAATTAAAAAAAAAAAACACCCGTTGCGATTTATCGTGCGTCAAGTCACCGCGATAGTCTGTACGAGGCTCCGCCTACTTACTCTACGAAACGCTTTTATCGATTTCCGTAAATACAACAAAAAAAAGTATGCTTTAAAATTGAACCATTTTTTTTTCCAGATTTAAAACTGCACCTTGTATAAATAAACAATGCTCACATTATCAAAATTGTAAATACTTTTGTCTAAATCTATAAAACTAATAAAACATATTATTTTTCCTGCTTCAAGAGTCTACTCACGATTACTGAGCCATAATTCTCCCTACAAGCCCCTATGAATGACAAATTTTATTACTACCAACAAAAGTAGTGAACATAAAACCACGCCAATCTAAGGCAAGTAATTACAATGCACAGTAGATTACACAATGGGTTCCATATAGAGGCCCATTCATTAAAATGATTCATTAGTTGTTTTGAACCATGTATAAGCAAGGAATGCGACTATGAATGTGAGATTAGAACTCGAGTTAGACCGAAAAAACTAGTGGCTTTGCTTTGTTTGTTGTTCAATGTTTGAACCTTCTGCAATTCGGAGAAGATAGTGATTCAATTCGAAGCCTAATAATTTTAACGAATTAAACGAGGTAGTCAAATATTATAGATGCACTCGTTAAAGAAAAGTAAAAATATAACTAAAAAACAAAACATTATGAACAAAAAAAAAGCTTTGATCCGAGACTTGAAACCAGACCATACAAATATCGGCACGGATCTTGAGCGCTGACTTGAACTTGAAATCGCGCAGACTTGAATGAGAAGTGAAGTATTGGGTCTCTTTAGTGGTGTGAAGTGAGACGCGGGAGCTGGGAGTACATCTTTGTAGTTACAGTGATTGGCTCGACGATGTGTACGATGCGCGAATTGATCCTAACTCTTTCGACGAGCGCTCAAGATTCATGCCTAAACTTATATATTTCTAAATACATACATATTATAGATAAATAAATTACACCCAAACACAGAACAAATGATCGTGCTCATCACACAAACATTTGTCCTGGGTCAAAAGGGGAATCCACGACCTCCGGCATAGCAGTCAGGGTCACTAACCACTAGACCAACAGGCCTGTCCTGTCAAATTTAAACTTATTTTTTTATTATATTCTTTAAAAGCGGCCAGTTCTAAAAACTATGAGTGTCCCTCTCGTATTAATTAAAAAATTAAGATGCCGTACTCACCTGAGCATCTATGGGAGTAGGCTCGCTTCCCGACCATGACATCGGCGAGCCCACCGCCCCCGAGCGCCACCCAGCCGCCAGTGCCCTCGTCGCGGCACATGACCTGTGCTCGCACCCGCACCAAATAGGCACTGTAGACAAGGAAATAAGGGTTAAAATAGCCTGTAAGCAAATATTGTGTTTCACACTGTACGGTTCCTATTGGTCGTGTCCAAAAATTATACGTTTAAGAAACCTGAAACATTAGATCGAAAAAAAAATATCAGTTTTTTTTTAGCCGGAAATCACCCTATGACAGTGATGATGTATGATGTGAGATGATTTTTTTAGATTAGGGGGCACTGTAGTGCCCCTCCAAGGCAAGTAAAAAAAAAATAGCACGGCTGTAAAATTCTTATCTCGAAACAGTTCAGTCCATTTTCGATTCCCTATAACTTCGTTGTGTATAAAACTAGAATTCTGAATTTTAGAAGTCAATCTAGGTCATCAAAGTCCCTTAAATACAGACTGAATAAATTAACCGATTTGGTATTACATGGATCTACAACATTTTACGGTATAAGAACTGTGTTGAAAGCCTTAGTTTTTTTACTAGTTATGTTTTTGATAGCATTATTATTTTTATAGGCTTGCTCTTGGCCGACTATGGAGCATGCTTGCCTAGAAGTAACCTATTCACTCTTTACTTAAAGATCCCAGGTTGAACTATAAGGAAACATGACAGTCTCCGGTATGGAATATTGGAATCCCACTCCTTAGCTGTACCTACACATAGAAATGCAAAGTCTTGAAACCGAAAAGCGGACAGGTTATCCTATTTAGCCGGCCATTTGGTCAAAAAGCCAACATATCTTTTTTAGTCTAATATGATTTTTTAATAACAATAAAAATATTTTTAAATTGCAATGAAAAACACACAAGCAATTATATCACTTAATTTTAATTAAGTGATATAATTGCTAGACTAATTGCATGTCCGCTCGTCTTGTGCTAGCGAGACAAGGCAAGGCAGAACTCAAATGAAAATTCTAAACAAAATGGTCAAATTTAAAAAAAACCTAACAAGTCGGACGGGCTGGACTCCGCCTAATTTGGTCAGACACGCGACTAAAGCGAAACAGTAATGCTCGCAAAGGAGGAGGCTGACCGCATCAGGAAACGGCGCTCTCGCCGCCGCCGCCAGGATTCCGATCCCGATTTCCAGCCACCGTAGCCGCGGGTTTGCGGACAGTGAGCAATGGGTAGCTCGCTGTCCGGCCGTCCGGTAACTGTCCGGACCAAGCCCAAGTCGTCAACGGCGCGCACTGTTCCTGCGCGCCTCAAGGAGTTGTCAGCAACAGCAGGGACCCAGCCGGGTCGAAGCCTACTGAGGCCAGGGTCAACTCGAGCCCCGGTATGAAAGCTTGAAGGAACAGAGTGGGTCGTTTAGTCAGTAAGAGTCTGACACTATCTCCCGCACCGATTTTATCCGGACGTTTGGCAACGCTAGGTTCGTACAGTGAATGTTTTCCCAAAACATTTTTTTGGAGTTTTACAGTTACGTAGTTTTGTAGTTACGTATGGGTGGAATGTCCACCATGGTTTATGTTCCGTAAGTCTTATCCAGGAAAGTGATTTTTGTTATCATTTAACGTCATTTTGTGGTAATGGCAAAAATAAACAGCAGGAAAAGAGAGAGGATATGCTAAATTTCAATTGTTGAGCTAAAAATATAATTTGTTTATGGTTTTTAGGTTCCATAGCCAAGGGTTGCCAACAGAATCTTGTTTTGCTGGGATAATACCTATTACCAGCAGCAGTGCTAAGCAGTAATGCTAGCGAAGGAGAGCAACTGTGTCTCAGCTACCACCACAGGAAAGTCGCAAAGCGATCCCCGGCCACCGTTGGCGAGCAATGGGTAACTACCCATTGCTACACCGTCCAACCATCATTTCATCAGCGTTCCAAGGCCATGTAACTCTTTGGGACAATCCCTAAGCTCAGAACTAAACCATAATAAACAGATAAACGACAATTTTGAGATAGTAAGTACAGAAACCATGGTTTCGTATAAACAAAGTGTATGAGTTTGAATTGATAACAAACGATTCGTAAGCTCGTAAGTCGTCGAAAAACGAGTCGTTAACAAGTATAACACGAGTGTATGACTCAACTAACTACTAAAGGAAATAAGCTATTATGAGGCCAGTAGGCGAGGACTTGCTCAATTGCAGTGTAATGAAGAGCCAGACATTGATGCATCCGCGTTGCATTTAGCGTTTTTTTTTTTACGATTAACCTCTCGCAAGTCAACCTACCTAGAGAAACTAAGGCCCGTATTAATAAACGATGCTCAACTCCGTCCTCAAGTGTGATATCATTTGATCACCGATTATACGATGACAGAAGCTCAAGATCTTTCCTAATTAATAAACACATGAGTACAGGATCTCAATTACCAAGATCAGCTCCTCAATGCGTACTCAAGCTTTGCTCACGTGAACGATTACCTACGTCAAATTGGCCGAAGTTTAAAATAAAATGCCTTTTAATGGGAATATAGCTTTTTTTTATTTACTTGGCAATCCAAAAGGGTTTGAAGCATTTCTTACATATATTTTTGATAAACGATATCGCAAAGGCCATAAAATAGCATAATAGTACTCTCTATTTAGTCGTAATACCTAAATAATTCGACTCAAACTATTTACAAAGTCCATGTTCGCTCTACGATAATCACGACCTCAAGTCCCGGTCGGTCTACACTCATGATCTGGCAGCTCAAGTACAGAGATTGTTGTAAACTAAAGTTTTGAGTTTCGTTTATTAATCAGACAACACTCGGCTGATGCCGTAAACCTAAGCTGAGCTTGAGCTCTAACTTGAGCTTGAGCTTAAGCTTGTGAATCTCGTTTATTAATACGATCAAGACCTCAAGCTTAGTAATAAGTACGAGATCTTGGGCTGAGGAACGGAATTAATACGGGTCCTAGATACCAGTGGTGGTCGAGAATAGTAACGGGCCCGACTTACGTATTATAAGTCGAGTGTGTAATCTATTTCATCACCAGCTCTCAAAACGGTGAAAGAAAAATCGTGAGGAAACCGGAATGTCCTAGAACCGAATATTCGAAGACATGTGACATTAACCAACCCGCAATGGGCCCGCGTTGTGGATTACAGCTGAATACCAGCAGTGGAAATATTAAAAAAAAAAAGGCTGAAGATGATGATCCCGTTCTAATACCTAGCAAAAACAAATACCACTTGTATTTTTTTAAATCATATGTATTTTCCATCCCGAAATAATGCCAACAACAAAAAAGTTCAAAGTCTTGAGCATCTACGCCATGTTGCTAGCCTGTCGGTTTTCTATCTTTTACATTTCGGGGAGTGTGGACTCATCATCATCTTCCTGCCCTAGTCCCGTTTTATTTGGGGTCGGCACAACACGTCTTTTTCTTCCATTCTGTCCTGTCACTCGTCAAGCTATCACTAACTCCCTTTTCTTTCATATCGCTTCTCACACAATCCATCCATCTTTTCTTTGGCCTCCCTCTTCCCCTCCATCCATCCACATGTAAACTCATAACTTGTTTAGCAACATGCGTGTCATCCCTCCTTTTCACATGATCATACCAAGACAAACGATTCCCTTTCAACTTTAGTGTGCACTGGAATTGCACAATCTAATTCAGCCAAGTCCATTCCATCATCATACATCACACGGTACATGGTGGAACCCATACGTTACGTAACACATTCGTTATGTGTACAGCTACGGAGTGGAATTCCATCTCAGAGTCTCGTTTTTTCCTGATAGCTATAACTTGGGGATCCTTAAGTCAAGAGTGAATAGATTGCTTCTAGGCAAGGGTGTACCGAATCCAGAAATTCCGTAACGAAAATAACCTAACCCCCCCCCCCCCCTCATTTGTTTTTTGAGCGTGGTGACCGATAAAAAAACATGAGTGAACAATCAATCAAAATTCAATTCAATGTGTGAAAGTGTAACTTCAATTAATATCAAAGAAAAAAAAAACAAAGGAAAAAAATACTGCATAAATAAAATAAATAAATAATTATAATTGCATAAGTTGATAAAATTGCTATGCAATAGCTTTACCGCGGCAGTCCCCGAGTGCCACACGTCTTTTTTTTGTTTGCAGGAGGTAATCTCTGAAAGTACTGGTCCGATTGCTAAAATTTTTTCACCGATAGCGCGCGTTTTACTTTTGAACTGTCAAAATATCAGTTAAAAAAAAGTGAAGCTAAATTCTCTATGGATGAATGATGAATGTACAATAAACTCCATGGAGACTCCATAAAAAAAAAACATTTCAATGCAACATTTAACTCCATATAAAAGGAGGAATAGAGTTGACGTATTGATCCGGCAGGGTCTAACGTGCTCTCTGAAGCACGCAAGCTGCCGAGGGGTCCTGGTAGCACAGTTACACCTGACTGCATTTATAAGGTAGGGTGGCTGTACTGTGTATATAAGGTTGGTTTTTTTCTGGGCTGTGGCTAAGCTGGGTGGTTTTGTTTTACTGTGTCATCTGGTTATTTTTTAGGGATCTGTACTTCAGACGGTAAAACGGTACACTCACAGGATCACTAACAAGACATTTTTTCTCAATCGAAATGAATCAAACAGAAATTGATATCAAATGAATAGTCTTTGAACAGTCAAAAGAAGAAATCAAATCTAAAGATAAAGCCGTTTATGCTACACTAGCTTTTGCCCCCGGCTTCGCCCGCGTACTCAGGAATAAAGCAGCTTTCTATCGGTAAAAAAAAATTACCAATCGGACGAGTACTTCCAGAGATGATCTACAAATAAAAAACCTCTTTATAATATTAATACAGATTTAAGCTAGAACTACATTACACCTACGCACACGTCGACCACGTCTGATTTCAACGTAGAACGACGTCGCGTGGCGTAAATCAAATGTAGCTCTACAAATCTAGTTTTCATATAAAATGTATGGAGACCAACGCGCCCAGATTACCGTGTATGACACAGGGGGGAGCAGTTTAGTTCTACCTATACGGTGCATATTTAGATGCTCGCAAGGGAATCCAAAACTGTAAGGAACTTCCCGTTGACCTAGAATTATGAAATTTGGAACGAAGCAATGCCATATAGCACAAATAAAGAAATAAATCCGATAGCTGTTTGGTAGTAACATCACAAAATAATTCCTTTTTTGCAAACTAAAACTTCGGTTTGTGTTTGTACCATTTGTATGGAACCCACGGTGCGCGAGTCCGATTCACACTTGTTTTTTTTTTAATGGATTGATGTTCATTTTCTTTTCAAGTAGTTACTGGGTCTTCCTGATCCTATTTTCTTTTATTTGAGGCCGATATAGCATGTTCTTTTTATTTATTGTTGTTTATCTTTTTACATAAAAGGAGAAACACACAGACTGACAATCACTCCACAGTCGATACTACTGAGTATAGGAACGTGAAATTTTTGCACATGTCTTTCTCTTAACTTTTCGAATGTCTTAAGTTACACTGTCCGACATAAGGTAATTGTTCTTCTATTGTGTCTCTAATTACGACATTCAAAGAGTTAAAAATCCCCAAGATGATAAAACGAGAGTCCAATTTGTGTGCAGAAACCTAATTTCACGCAGACGAAGTCGCTGGCAGAATATAGTGTATATACGTATTGAAAATACACACGCTATGTCTGTATTCTTGTCAGTATCAATAGCCGGAGCCAAAGATTTAACGTGCTTTCCCAGGTACAAAGTTATCTGGGCAATGGGTATGACAAAATGGTCACCAAACCAACTTCGTTAAGCATCATCATTATAACATTATTTCAGCCGATAGACTGTTTGATATCGGCCAAGTGGGAGGCCAAAGTGTCGCCACAACGAACGATGCTATGCATCTTGCATCCATCGGATTCTCATGACCCTCACTAGGTCAGCGGTAGACCGTGTGGGAGGCCTTCTAACGCTGCATCTTTCGGTATGCAGTCCAGAACCTTTCAGCCCCAACGACCTGTGTTTTATGAGCAATGTGCCTTACTACTGCCTCTTAAGTGTCGTGATTCTTCTGGCTACGTCGGCCACCTTGGTTCTCCTGCGGATATACCTCCTCCAAGTGTCGCCTTAATGACCGGTCCTGTGCGTCCCGCATCCACCGGATTCTCGCGTCCCTCACCAAGACATCGGGAGGCCCCCTTGCTCTAACACTGCGTCTTCCGGTACGTGGACGCCACTTCAGAACCTTTCGTCTTTATCGACCATCTGTTCTGAGAGCAATGTGCCCTGCCCACTGCCGCTTAAGTTTCGCGATTCTTCGGGCAATGTCGGCAACCTTGGTTCTCCTGCGGATATCTTCATTCCAGATGCGATCACGCAAGGAAACTCTCAGTACAGCACTTTCCCTTTTGGTGTATTTCTGCCTTCTGATGAGGCCCATTCAAATGTCCCAGCTTACTAATTAACTTGCAATGTATCTATTATTTATCTGCAAATATGCTTGTTAAGGAATCATTGCCCTTTAAAAGAGCAATAAGGACAGTATTTGATATTTCGTCATCACAGTAATCGCCATGACAGTTCAGAACCCAATGTCTTTGCTGACCAATCGATTTGAGACGGAAATAACTTGTCTAGACTGTATTTTAAAAGTTCAGAAATGCACTTTGATATTTATTGACTCCGAAACTGGTGGCTTACAATGGGGTCTTATTAAAAGGGTTAAAGTCACCCAAAGAGCAATGGAAAGGGCTGTGCTCGGAGTTTCCTTGCGTGATCTCATAAGATATGAAGCTATTCGCAGGAGATCCAAGGTTACAGACATAGCCCAAAGAATCGCCAAACTTAAGTGGCAGTGGGCAGGGCACATTGCTTGTAGAACAGATGGTCGATGGAGACGAAAGGTTCTGGAATCGCGTCCACGTACAGGAAGACGCAGCGCTGGAACAAGGGGCCCGACTCTGGTCCTAGGACGCCCTGCTGGGCCCTTACGGTTTTGCTGACATCTCTTTGTGACGCGCGTGGAACACTGCAACTGTTAGAGAGATGGAACTATATAGTGTGTATAGTTACATCCTTCTTTCTTGCTCGTACCCCTAACAACACATCATGGTAGACATGGAAGGGGCATGAACACAAGTCAAGAACAGCTTACTAGACTTGTAGAGCTGTACTAGATCCACGCCACGCGACGTCGTTCTACGTAGGTACATCAGGCGTGGTCCACGTGTGCGCCGGTCTAATGTAGTTCTAGCTTTTTTTTATGGTGGGAATAATCATCCAATTACAACCCCCACTCTTGGGCGGAGCGGGAGATAGTGTCAGACTCTCACTGACTAAAACCCTACCCCGTTCCTTCGTTGCCTTCGTACCGGGGCTTGAGCTATCTTTCGAATTAACCAGGGCCCCAGTAGGCTTCGCCCCAGCTGGGCCCCTGCTTCGCCCCAGCTGGGCCCCTGCTTCGCCCCAGCTAGGCCCCTGCTTCGACCCAGCTGGGCCCCTGCATGTAATACTAGCTTCAAGTTAGAACTATACTGCGCACACGTGTGCCACGTACGCCGAACTGGGCGCGTCGGGCTCCATACATTTTATATAGAAACTAGACTTGTAGAGCTACACTAGACCCACGCCACGCGACGTCGTTCTATGTACAAATCAGGCGTGGTCGAACTAATGTAGTTCTAGCTATGTCGTGATGGGAGTCGGCACTGATATAAGGAATACCTGCCCTTAAGTAAAGTTCGTTTTATCTAACATTCAACAGTTATTGTCTACGTTCATGAGAAAAAACAAGCCGTGATAGGTATTAATATTATATTTATATGCATGCTAAATATATTAGATTGAAAATCGATAGGAAGGAATATTACAAAAATATCTGGCAAAGGAAAAACACAAATAACCATATACTTAAACAGGAAAAGTGTTTTTTTTATGACATAAACAATATGGTCGGTTCCAATGTGCACATATAGTTATAAATTTTAACGATTGTCTACTTTGATGTACCTAAATTGTTTTCTAAATTTATATTAGTTATACAATTTTATAACTAGAAATTATTTTGAGATGTTATTTTAATTTTAAATGATATTTATTTTGCAGATAGGTTTTTTAAAAACACTTTAAACGTAATTTTTTTCGTCAATTTAAACTAGATGACGCCAGTGTTTCCTAGCTGACTACCCTGAGAAGAAACACTGAAACAAGTCACATTTATAATTCTTTTAATTATTGACATTATGATTTTGTTGGTTTTATTTTAATTTTAGACTAAACTTTTCTTATAAGTTTCGTATTGTTTTTATTAAAAATATCCATTAACTATTTTTGTTTAATTCATTAAACCCCAAGCGAATGCTGGCTTATGTGCACCTATTTTCTTTTTATTAAGTCTGTAATTTCCACGATTGAAAGGTTAAAGCTCAAATTTTTAATTATTACCTATGAATTTTGCCCTAACTGGGCCCATAATTGTACCTACTTAGCTATTTACATTTACAATCTTTAATGCAATATCTAAAAAGTCTCATTCACAAAGTTTAAACTTTAGTATTTATCAGTATGAAAATGTTGTGTATTAAATGGTTAGTATAAACCATTATACCCTCCTCTCATGCACAAGGTTGCGGTTTCAAAACCGGGCGAGTGCTTTTCTATCAGGTCTGATTCATGTAGATCACTCTGGTTGATTTAATACTTTAGGAATTTTCTACCAGTCGACCATAGGGTGGTGCAACTTAACCCTAGATAGATAACCTACGTCAAAACGACGTATTCGAATTTGAAAAAAATGTTGTAACTGGTTTGTTTTTTGCATCACTAAATTGCCCGTTCCTGTCAACTCAGTCGGGGGAGCTTGCAGAACACACCCTTAACACTTGGGTAAGTGCAATACTTTCGTCGATATTTATCTACCGTACGTCGAAGCGACGTATGGTTAGCTTTAGTGTCCGTTTCTAGACTATTGGGAAAATGTGTTACTTTCTTTTTTGAGAATAAACATACGTGTTTTTTTATTAGTTTTTTTACTTGTTATAATCACAATAAAAATAACATAATGACGTCACAAAATCATACAGACGGTTCAGAAATCAGTCAGTTGTTGCATGAAACGAGCCATGAAGAGATTCAGGGGTCGGACAGTGAAATTGAAGACAATTTACTAGAAGATAAAGTACAGAGTGATACTAGTGAGTGTTCTCCTAGTGGTATACCCATTCGGTATTGAAGATGTTTCTGGAAATGATCCTGAAACTCCTGAAAATGCTTCGCCAAGTATGCTGAGCTGTACTATCATGCCACAGTGACAAATTCTTAGAGCAAAACACGACCATCATTGTACAGCTATTAAAGGTAGAACAAGTGGCTAATTTAGGTCCTTACATATGAAATTAGCGTTTTGTCTTCAATTGGAATGTCTGCGACATCCATTGTACTCCCCGGACGTTGCTCCAAAAGATTACCATTTTTTCTGGAATTTGGACAACTTCTTACAAGGATAAAAAAATTCAATTCCGATGCGACAGTCCAAACCGCCTTCAAAGAGTTTATTGATTCTCGCCCCCATGGTTTATTTAGTAAAAGGATCAATGAACTACCTATGAGATGGCAGAAGTGCATAGATAACAACGGTGCATACTTTGACTAACAAATATTTTACAAAAAAAAAAAAAAAATGACTTTACATTCTTCCTATACCAAACGCCAATTTCATTTGTATGGACCTTATATTATGTGGACATAATAAAACTTATGAAGAAACTCAATGCAATACCTCGGTGACCCCAAGAATAGAGACAAGGTAGAAAATGCTTACTATGCAGACGAATCTATAAGTTTTTTTTTGTGATATATTGCCAAAAAGACAAGCCGAACCTTCCACACCACATGAAGTTATACCTGAGGCAAAGGAAAGAAAATATTATGCCTTTCTTCCATAAAAAATTAGAAGGGTGACAAAAATAATATCTGACCGCTGCAAAAATCTCATTTGTGGAAAGCACAAGTCCAGCGCCTATTCTAAGTACCTTTGAGGCGAAAATGGATAAAGTGTTATTTTCTTAGGTTTTTTATGTTATAGAGAATGTAAAAACGGATGGAGAGTTTCCGAAATGCTTCAGATTGGTAAAGTAAAAAGTGCCTTGTTCTGTTCTTTAATTTTTTTTTTCTAATATTTTTCATTTACTCACAATACAATTAAAGTACATAATATATAATATCACATTTATAAACCCAGTATATACAAAAAAAAATTATTTTAATGAATATTTCTAACATTATCTTGGAACAGACAATGCAAATCTATGAAATGACTTATTTGATGTTAGACAAAAATATTATTCAAATGCCTGTGATTTTAAGTAATTATATAATTAATTTTAAATGGAAATGTACCAAATAGGTGTGAATAGAAACAAAAATGATTAATTAATTATATTGTAATTATGATTGCTTATCATAATTTTGAAAATAAATATTGTATAAATTTCACAAAATAAATTCATCTGACACATCTGAAGCTTTTCTAAGAGAACATTGTCAATCTGATATGTACTACAACTTAAAAACATAATTCAGCTATTAACAAGCTTTAATTTCCAAAGGACACATATAATAAGCTAATTATAATTAGCATATCAATCAAGCAGATGTTGCTAACATCGTGTCAACCACAAAAAACCTTATTGTTTAATAGTTTTTTGACATTACATACTCGCGATTACCATTCCATACAACCAGTTTATATTTGCGCGAAAAATACGCGACCGATTCATATCTACGGCCAAATAGGTAAAACAATTCATTGAGCAATACAGTACAGCTTGAATTGAAGTAGCTTCAAATGACCCCGAAAGGAGTTACCTACTTTAATTGTGAATGAACGGAGCACTCATTGATTATATCTAGCTACACAGAACAGGGTTGACCTAAGGGCGGCGGTCGTCACTTACAAATATGCATTTAAACATACAGTTTAGCTCATAAAACTCATCCCTATAGCTAATACGCTCTCTTGAGGAGCTGTAGAACTTTAGAAAACACCATAAATCACATCACACATTCCATGAGCTATGGAAAATGGCCGGGGTAAAGCCCTACCTAGCCCGAACAGGGCGAAGCACAAATCACAAAAACTGAGTTACAGATACACCACTTACTTTTCAGATGCCTCGGTCATGATTCGACACGTCGAATATCCTAATTTCTACTCGCCACTTCACAGATTTCACCATTTTTATGACATAAATACATCAGATTCACTTACGAACCGTTCTTATTTCGGCCCTTTGTTGGGCCTCAGTGCGCTTGCGTCAATAAAACAGTCCGGGCGGGTTATTCAATGAATGCGGCGTGTTCGCGCGACAGGTGGCGTGTCAATCGCGCACAACTTTGCTATCAAGCTTCGCGATTGGTTCAACGGATGCTCTATCGCTTTCCCACCAATAGCGTGCCTTGACACTGTCTATCCGCCAGTAACACCCCCTTCAGAGCGAATAAAATTAAATGGCGGGCTTTTTAAAATATTAGGCTGCCGGCAGTAATTTTTAACACCGTAGCTCTTGGCTTCTGGGACTTGGTAAAACACAATTATTTTATGAAAATAACACTAAAACACGCAATAAAATATCTAATTTCACTGTATTTTGAGCAAAAATCGCGATATTTGCAGCTTGCGAGCGAAGAGCGGAAGTAGGTCACGCCGGCCTCGAGGGTTCGACTGTTACTGAATGAAGCAAGGCTCGCAATGGGCCCATCCCCGTTCATGCAACGACCCATTGAAAAATAAATAGGTCAAGTCATTGCAACGTGCCCTACATGCAGGTTGCCTGCACCATTCATAGGCGGCGCTTGCATACGGGCTCCCAGTTCTATTTATAGCTGCTCTATATTTGGGCAGGTCATTCGCAGCAAACGTAAATGCAGCCTCCGTAAAGTAGGTTACCTGATTTTCTTTGTTAATAGCCGGTGCAGTGACGTAGTTTGCGTTTGTCATGACGTCAGCAGTGATTTTTGATTGGCCCGGCTTATATTTTTCTAGATTTTTAATTATAAATAATTTTTTGGTTTATGGGTTTTTTTTATGAATTATATTTGACAAACAAAGAGAGTAAAGTAGATAACAATTTAGTGCTAATAATGAAATTGAGTTATTTTGAAACAAAGAAATTACTTTTTTATTATTTAACAAAAATAAAATTAGACTTATCGTAAGACGTGAAGCTTAATGCAAATCAAGTGTCTAATTAGAGGTAATTAAAATATTTTTAATATATTTTCTCATGGCGCTTATTATCGATCTCAATCATCTCAAAAATACCTAAACTCTTCTAATAAAATTAAACTTTATTGTTTTTTTTTGGAACTAATTTCTTAATTAATATTTTCGTAGGCAATTAATCCATTTTATTTCGCGTTATAAGTCATGTAGGTAGGTAAAAAATAAAATTCGTATTTTTTTTAATTGACCTAAATCCAGATAAGCCGTTAGTGGGGCAGGCTTGAATGACGTATTCCGCTGCTACCAACAAGTCGAGTCGACGATTGAGCCGACTTGTCGAATTTATCAATGGTGTTGGTTGTATCGAGTCTATCGTGTGAGGAGAACAAAGGAATACGTCATAGAAATAAATCGTTATAAATATCTGCAATGCCGGTTTTCGATGTTAATTAAAATTAAATAATTTAGCCACTGTCATTTTAATTTCAAAGAATCGAAAAAGTTTTTAACGATTTGTCGTTTGTTGACGCCCTTATTTCAGCTCGCGCCCTGTATCTTGACCTAAAATCGTCATAGTTACGTATCATGTATGACGTGCGCTGAGGGATGCAGTGTTTTAGCTCGTATTATGTAGGAAGGACAATATAAAGAAGTTGGCGTCTTCGGTAAAGTATTATATTTACAGTTCTATGAGTTGATCTCGCGGGTGAAAGATTTAAAAGAACCGCTCTTTCTTTAGTCTCTTCGTGTTTTTGACACGTTGTCTAGCGTGTCCGATATGTTTTTTGGAGGAAATAGGTAGCTCCTACATACTCAACAGAATCATAAATTCGTAATAATTATTACTATTATGTCATATGTAGTTATCTGGGCTACTGAGGGTAATGGTGACCGTGTGGTAATGCCCCGACTTACCAAGTTATAGGTCGCGGGTTCTAATCCAGCCAGGCATTACTTTGTGTAATTTATTTCATCGCCACTGCTCTCAAAACGGTGAAGGAAAAAGGGCTTATTCCCTTTCTTAGAGAGCAGGCCTGAGTCCCAGCAGTGGGAACGTTAAAAAAGGTTGATTATAGTGTGTCTAAGTCAACCGACTTGGAAATTTTGTATAATATTTAATAATTTAAAAAATACTTATATTCGATACTTTTCATATTATTATGGTTCTTCTGTTAGTAGACAATGATCTCTATCTCATAATCAACCTTGACTATTTTAAACCCGTGTTGACTACATCTGATTTCATTAAATCCTAATAATTACCCAAGTCGTTTAACATAATAGACAGACTCTAGCTATGTTATGCTTATGCTACGACATTATGATATGACTTGTGAGGTTCGCATGAGTCCAATAGTAATGAGAAGCACTTCGAGTAGGTATATGTCTTTCGCTTGAAATGATGATGAATAGTTTCGCGTAGTAGACCCCTTCTAACTTCTTCATCTTCACCTTCATCAGCTTGGATTCAGGCCTCCTCTATAGTAGAGGAAATGGGCCACGCGGGCTCAGTGCGGGTTGGTGGATGTCACATGTCTTCGAATTTTTGGTTCTAGGACATGCCGGTTTCCTCACGATGTTTTCCTTCACCGTTTTAAGAGCTGTGGTGATGAAATAAATTACACATAATAATGCGCCTGGTTGGGTTCGAACCCGCGACCTACAACTCGTAAGTCGAGGCCATTACCACACGGCCACCACTGCTGCTTAGTAATGACCTAAAGTGAGCCGACGTGAATGACTCGACGATCCCGAACCGAAATGTCTGGCGAAAAATTACGTGGAGAGCCGACCCTAAATGAAATGGGATAATTAAGCAAAGAGAGAGAGAGAGAGAGAGTGTTGAATACTCCAATGCATCTCAAACTTCATTAGCATAGCGTGTATAGTCGGCCAAAGCAGGACTGCCTCCCTAGCCAAGCTACAAGCGTTTCTTTTCGATTCTCTTGTGTCGAACGCCTCGAATTGACCACGCCTCTTATTCCTTTGTTCTGACCACGTTGACGTCAGGACAAAGGAATTGAAGGCGTGACCAACTCGAGCCGTTCGAAGCAAGAGAATCGACCTCTGAAAATCTGCTATTTTGCATAAACTTTGACATTTCATAATTTACTGAAAAAGTAAAAATAAGAAACCGGCCAAGCGCGAGTCGGACTCGCCCATGAAGGGTTCCGTAGCAGCAAGTAACATAATATAAAAGTTCTTGTAATGTGTTGTAACTTTGATCGATGTTTTAATAATATTTTTTTCGATTTATGACGCATTAAAAAAAAACTACTTACTCCATTTCGTTCAAACCAATTTTCGTTGGTAGTTTTTATAGTAATGTACATCATATATTTTTTTTAGTTTCATCATTCTCTTATTTTAGAAGTTAGAGGGGGGGGGGACACATATTTTACCACTTTGGAAGTGTTTCTCGCGCAAAGTATTCAGTTTAGAAAAAAATGATATTAGAAACCTCAGTATCATTTTTGAAGACCTATTCATAGATGGACACGCATGGGTATGATGAAAAAAAAAATTTTGAGTTTCAGTTCTATGTAATACACCCCCAAAATTTATTGCTTTTTTTCTATTTTTGTGTGAGTCTCTCTCTGTCTTACAAAGTTTCAACAGTATAGCTCTTATAGTTTAGGAAAAAAGTGGCTGTGACATACGAACGGACGGACAGACAGACAGACAGACAGACAGATAGACAGACAGACAGACAGACAGACAGACATGACGAATCTATAAGGGTTCCGTTTTTTGCCATTTGGCTATGGAACCCTAAAAAGCATAACAATAGAAGCCTTGCAAATTTTATCAAGATTCTATGACGACAATTTTTTTCAAAAACTTTAAAGGGTTTAAAAAAAACACGTATTTCCTGGGACAAGTTTTGTGAATTTTCGATTAAATCATGGAATTACCGAATGCTAACAGAGGCGTTATCTCTCTTTTTAGGGTTCCGTAGTCAACTAGGAACCCTTATAGTTTCGCCATGTCTGTCTGTCTGTTCGTCTGTCCATCCTCACTTAATCTCTGTGACCGTTAGCACTAGAAAGCTGAAATTTGGTACCAATATGTATATCAATCACGCAGACAAAGTGGTAAAATAAAAATTGGAAAAAAATGTTTTATTAGGGTAGCCCCCTATATGTAAAGTGGGAAGTGATTTTTTTTTTTAAATCAACCCTAACGTGTGATATATCGTTGGATAGGTATTTAAAAATGAATAGGGGTTTGCTAAAATCATTTTTTGATAATGTCAATAATTTCGGAAATAATCGCTCTAAAAGTAAAAAACAATGTCCCCTCCCCCCTCTAACTTTTGAACCATAAGTTTAGAAAATATGAAAAAAATCTGAAAAGTAGAACTTTATAAGGACTTTCTAGGAAAATTATTTTGAGCTTGATGGAAAGAACAGTTTTTCTACAAAAAAGACAAAAGGGTTCTACAAAATAATTTCTGGACTAAGTTTGTAGTATAATCGTATATGCAAGCATTTTTTTAAACTCATAAGTGTGTACACTTATTGTGACGGACGGGAAACTATGGAACCCTACACTGAATGTGGCCCGACACGCTCTTGGCCGGTTTTTTTTTTTTCATTTGGTGGGAAAATCATCCAATGACATCCCCTGCTCTTGGGCGAAGCGGGAAATAGTGTCAGACTTTTACTGACTAAAAACCCACTCCTGTTTCTTCTTTGCCTATCTATATATATCCTAGGGCCCCAGGTCTCATTTTCATACTGCCCGTGGCCCCAGTAGGCTACGACCCTTTTGGGTCCCTACGGTTTCTGAACTCTGAACTCCTTGAGGCGCGCGTGGAACAATACGCGCCGTCGACGTCTTAGGCTCAGTCCGGATGGTTACCGGACGGTCAGACGGCGTGCTATCCATTCCTCGCCGTCCGTAAGCCGGCCGGAAATGCGGCTGATGGGGTGCGAGGACCGTTGTCTCTCGCGTGCGGCCTCCTCCTTTGCTAGCATTACTGGTTCGCACGCGGAGGCGACCGCCTGCCACTCCTCCTCGCTCCGGACCATGGCCATGTACGCGCGGCCCGGCGCGAGAGATCGCTGTCGCCGATCGCCCCCACGAGGACACGTCGGTTCACATACTCAGGTCTGCAGTCATTAAAGCTATGAAAAAAAAAAAACGCGTGCGCATTGACCCTTACCCGTACATAACAGGAGTTATGTAAAGTATTTTTTGCATCATCATCTTCCTGCCCTTATCCAGTGTTATTTGAGGTCGGTAAAACACGTTTTTTTCTTCCATTCTGTCCTATCACCAACTCCCTTTTCTCTCATATCACTCTTCACACAATCCATCAGTCTTTTCTTCGGCCTTTCTCTTCCTTCCCATCCATACACATGTATACTCATAACTCTTATAGTAACATTATATAGTTCCATCCCTCCTCTTCACATGACCATACCAAGACAAACGATTCCTCTTCAACTTTTCAGTCACTGGCATCTCTTTTAAACTACCTTTAATATAACTCTTTTCTCACTTTATCTATTCTCGTCACACCACACACTCATCAACATATTTTTTGTTTGTATTAAAAGTGTGAAAAAAATCAAAACTTTCTTTATAAATTTGTGGCGGCTTAGTAACTGCGATTCGCTGAGTTGCAATTTTGATGAATTACGGGACCGCGAGTGCGAGGCTCGCCAGTCGCTTACGTTACACCGCCCTGCCTCGACACCTACATAGTACGTAGTTAGTAATAACGAACTATTGTGGAAACAGTATTAAAGACATTTATTTCATTGAAGTCACGTTTACTTTGAACACCTTCCCGTACACTGAACACGCACAACACTGGTGACCCCGACGTGATCTGAACACGCGATAAGAGGTTATAAAGCAACGCGTGCAGATTGTTTTTCGAGATGAACCCGCAAGTGGCAACCGGTCCTTCAGGCGCAGCACCAGTACCAGCAGCGGATATAGCGATGGTTACGGTGCAAATGAGAGTTCCGGAATTTTGGAGAGAACTACCAAGGTCGTGGTTTTGCCAGTTCGAGGCAATTATGGGGCCACAGAAGCAAGGCGACGTTCAAAAGTACGATATGGTGCTCGCGAAATTGCCCACAGATGCATTACAGCAAGTTACTGACATCATAGAAGCTCCACCGGACACAGGCAAGTACGAAACGATAAAAAAGCGTTTGTTGTCTGTTTATGAAGAGAGTACGGATAAACAATTTCAGAGGTTAATGCATGAAATGGACCTGGGAACACAAAAACCGTCACAGTTACTCAGGAAAATGACAGCTTTGGCGAAGAAATGCAATCTAACGGAAGAACCGCTAAAGAGGCTGTGGTTAAACAAGTTAACACCCAATATACGCGCACTGCTGGCATTGAGCGAAGACACCAAGTTGGAGGACATGGCTAGGAAGGCGGACAGAATATTAGAAACCTTGGGAAACGGCGAGGTCGCATCCATAGCACCAGGTACGTCAACAGCAGGGTCCAGCGCAGACGACAGTGTAGCAAACCATCTGAAGGAATTAGCATTAGGGATGAAGGAATTACGAGGAGAAATAGATGAGATCAGGAAGCGAAATAGGAGCGCTGCAGGAAACACGGGAGGTGGACAATATCAACGTTTTAGATCCAGAAGCCGGACGCGGCGCACGCCAGAATCACCCGACTGGCTATGTAGACATCATTACCGCTATAAGAACAACGCGCGGGCATGCGAATCACCGTGTAATTGGGCCAAGAAGCAGCAGAAGACGGAAAACTAGACGCGGTGCAGTCAGCAGCGGTGGAGGATTGTGCCGCGGGAAACCACCGACTTTGTGTGAAAGACTTCAAAACGGGAATCGTGTATCTAGTGGACACAGGCGCTAATGTATCAGTGATACCTGTAAGTAAAGTGAAAACAAAGCAAAAACAAGAGTGTACGTATAAACTTTTCGCAGCAAACAATTCTGAAATTACAACCTACGGCGTAGTGACTATAGAATTAAATTTAGGTTTACGTAGAGCGTATAAATGGTCATTTATAGTTTGCGATGTAAAACAGCCAATCATAGGGGCAGATTTTTTAAAGGCACATCAATTAGTTGTAGACTTACATAATAAAAGGTTGATTGACGGTCTCACCAATTTGAGTAGGGAAGCAACTGTAGTGAAATGTTCCGAATTATCCATATCCAGTATACAGCATGATAACCCGTACAAAGATTTGCTCGAGGAGTTCTCAGAAATAACAAAGCCGGTTTCGTATAAAGAACCACCTAGTCATAACACATACCATTATATCGAGACGACAGGCCCTCCCGTATTTACCCGTGCTAGGCCGTTGCCACCCCACAGATACAAAACGGTACAAGAGGAATTTAGGCTAATGCAAGATTTAGGTATATGTCGGCCATCGAAGAGTCCATGGGCGAGCGCGCTTCACGTCGTGCCGAAGAAGGACGGCCAGATCAGACCCTGTGGCGACTATCGTGCACTCAACGCGATCACGAAGCCGGACAGGTACCCGATCCCAAGGCTACAGGATTTCACCTATGGACTAGCAGGTAAGAAAACCTTTGCACGCTTAGATATTAATAGAGCCTACCACAATATTCGCGTAGCACCACAGGATGTAGAGAAAACAGCTATCATTACCCCATTCGGACTGTTCGAATTCCCCAGGATGTCATTCGGTTTGCGTAACGCGGCGCAAACATTTCAAAGGTTCATGAACAATACAGTTTTACAGGGTTTAGAGTATATAAACGGAGAACGGAAAGGGGACTGCTCGTACCTATTCTGTTATATTGATGACGTAATCATCGCCAGTACAGACTCGAAACTACTTCGCAAGCACTTAAGACTCGTTTTTAGCAGATTCGAACAGTTTGGAATAACCATTAATCTGTCAAAATATTGTAAAAATTTTTGTGTAAAAAATTTTTGGAGAAAGGGGGGGTGTGATGTGGCGGCTTAGTAACTGCGATTCGCTGAGTTGCAATTTTGATGAATTACGGGACCGCGAGTGCGAGGCTCGCCAGTCGCTTACGTTACACCGCCCTGCCTCGACACCTACATAGTACGTAGTTAGTAATAACGAACTATTGTGGAAACAGTATTAAAGACATTTATTTCATTGAAGTCACGTTTACTTTGAACACCTTCCCGTACACTGAACACGCACAAAATAATTTATTGATTAATAAATACGTTTTTATATAAAAGTTAACAATTGTATACACTTTAAAAATATTATCTTAAAATACAATAATGCACTTTTCACTTATAATAAGGAACAGTACTGCGGTGTACATTTCTGTTTGAGCATGACAATTGGTGAATTTAGCTGTATGTAGTTAGACTGGAAGCTGATTCCTTGATAGTTAAGAAAAGAGTAGGGTAGGGTAGGTTAGACTAGGCTGGACAGGACTTGGCAAGTCTGTAAGTTTTCTTTTGGGATTTTATGACCTGATAACCAGAGGTCAGAATTAGGTAGAGTTATTTAACTACGAATACTTTTTTCTTTTATTGATAGGCTCGCGTTTGACCACCATCTCACCTGATGGTAAGCGATGATGTAGTCGACGATGGAGCACGCTTGCCTAGTAGTAACCTATTCACTCTTGCCTTAATTCATTAAACCCCAAGCGAACGCCGGCGTTCGCGCACCTATTGTCTTTCTATTGTGTCTGTAATTTCCACAATTAAAGACCCTATGTTATAGCTATCAGGAAACAGAATCCGGCAGGGAATTCCAATCCTTGGCTGTACGCACAATGTGTTCCCAAAACGCTTTGGCCGTACGTCTAACTACGTAATACTGATTTTTTACAGCGAAAAAATGAAGTGGATATGCCTCAAATTTCCAGATTAATTTTAATTCATTAGAACCCAAGCGAACGCCGGCATTCGCGCACCCATTGTCTTTATATTGTGTCTCTAATTGAAAGGTTAATAGAGCAGATTTTTCTATGACACTATCAGAAAAACAATTCGAGGGCAAGGAAGTGTATTAATTTGTTAACCTCATCTCAGTTGACGTAGAGACATCGTTTTGAATGAAAAATACTAATAAAAATTGTTTGTTAATATTATCTTTGTTTTATTTGTCTTGTCTATGTATCTCTGAGGTTATTATTATTATTTATTTGTAATATTGTTGGCTACATGGAATTTTTCATTAGAAATCCCGGGAAGATCCATTTTAATATCAACATTTCGCAAGTACAAGAATAACTCTACCCGCTGCTGATGACTGATACCATTTATTAAATGCAGTTACTTTGTTTGCTAAAAGAATACAGATACAGCTGTAACGATTGTTATGAAATTTATTATGTATACTCGTACTTACTGGGTGTAAGGGACTACCCTCCACAATCTTTAAGGGCTTGCTAAGTAGACAAAACTGAATAACTTTCCACAAGACTTTTTTCAGGAAATGAAAACAAAAAATCGGTCTCTCCATACAAATTGTCCAATCAAGTTTTTAATTTTCTATGGTGAGGCGGATTTCTTTTTTCGTTTCTTGAAAAAAAGTCTTGTGGAAGGTGGTTCAGTTTCGCCTACAGAGCAAGCCCTAAATGTTTGTGGAGGGCTATCGCTATTCCTTACACCCTGTTTTTGGTCTGAGAATACGTCGTAGGCTATATTTAGGGTTTCGTACCCAAAGGGTAAAAACGGGCCCCTATTACTAAGACTTCGCTGTCTGCCCGTCTGTCTGTCACCAGGCTGTATCTCAAGAACCGCGATAGCTAGACAGTCGAAATTTTCACAAATTATGTATTTCTGTTGTCGCTGTAACAACAAACACTAAAAATAAAATAATTATTTAAGGGGGGCTTCCATACAACAAACGCGATTTTTTTGCCAAATTTTACCTAAAGAAGGACGAAACGTACGGAATCCTTAGTGCGCGAGTCCAACTCGCACTTGGCAAGTTTTTTTTCCAGGAGAAGGATCAATGAGGACTTTTTAGATTTCATTTATGTTGGTATTTTGAACAATCCTATCAATTTTCAACTAGGTGCGAATTGACCGGACTATAGTATAATTTTGTGTATAGTTAGACGTTGTCAAACTCCGGAGCTGGGCTCTTCGTGGCTTGTGCGATGGCTGCCTTCGTCAGGTCCTCGCCTTGGTTGTTCACCGAGTTCAGTAGGCGCTGTGGAAATTGAAAAAAAATATATTAGAAACGTTTTTAGGGTTCCTATTATTAAGACTCCGCTGTTCGTTCGTCCGTCTGTCTGTCATCAGACTTTATCTCATGGAAAGTGACAGTTGAAATATTCAAAGATGATGTAATTGACAGGCTTGTTGGTCTAGTGGTTAGTGACCCTGACTGCTATGTCGGAGGTCGTGGGTTCGATTCCCACCCAGGACAAATGTTTGTGTGATGAGCACGATCATTTGTTCTGTGTCTGGGTGTAATTTATCTATAATATGTATGTATTTAGAAATATATAAGTGTGTTTATCAGTTGTCTAGTACCCATAACACAAGCTCTGCTTAGCTTGGGACTAGACGGCGCTGTGTGCTAGTTGTAGAATATTATATTATTATTTATGTTGCTGATATGACAACAAACACACTAAAAACAGAATAAAATAAATATTTTAGTGGGACTTTCATATAACAAACGTGATTTTTTTTGCCGTTTGTGCAATAGTTAGTGTGAAGTTTAAAGTTTGTTTTCAGGGCCATTAGCCACTTAACCAACAGGCCAGTCATACTACACTACAATAGGGTAGTTTCCGGGGTCAAAATAATTATATTTTATTTGTCCGTATTTTAGATTATAAAAAAATATTGAACACGTATTTTTTCTTTTTTCGATTAATCAAAAAATAACAAAGATATACCCCATTAAAGTTACGTGTGACGTCACCCCGTGCCAAAAAATGTAGCACGGCGTGACGTTACACGTAACTTTAATGGGCTATATCTTTTTCATTTTTGGTTTAATTTACAAATAAAAAAATACGTGTCCCTTATTTTTGAATAATCTAAAAGACGGACAAATTACATTTTTTACGGCAACTAGCCTATTCCGCAGCGCGCTACAATTAGCGATAGACCGATGTCTATCACCACTATATCCGGCTTATTGGCTAATCACCATGATATCCGGTTTATTGGCTTATTACTATTATTAAACTCGTTAAAAAATAAAAGCCCGTTTTGACATTTGAGAAAGACTCTAGAATGTAACTTGGAAGGAAACTGAAAGAAATTAAACAATAATTAGGAGTCTTATTTTTTTTATGGCGGGAACAATCATGCAATGACATCCACCGCTCTTGGGCGGAGCGGGAGATAATGTCTGTCTCTTACTGACTAAAAGGCCCACCCCGTTCCTTCTAGCCTTCATACCGGGGCTCGAGCGCCCATTCGGATAACCCTGGCCCCAGTAGGTTTCGACCCGGCTGGGTCCCTGCGTTGCTGACAACTCCTTGAGGCGCGCGGGAACAGTGCGCGCCGTCGACGACTTAGGCTTAGTCCAGACAGTTACCGGACGGCCGGACAGCGAGCTACCCATAGCTCACCGTCCGCAAGCCCACGCCTACAGTGGCCGGAAATCGGGATCAGAATCCCGGCGGCGGCGGCGGCGATAACGCCGTAGCCTGATGCGTTCGGCCTCCTCTCTTTGCGAGCATTACTGCTTCGCAAAAGTCGGCTCGCCACTCCTCCTCGCTCCGGACCATGGCCTCAACCAAGGCCCGGCGCGAGAGGTCTCCGCCGTCGATCGCCCCCACGGGGGCACGGCGATGCTCCGTCCAAGCAGGGCACACCTCGACTGTGATAATTAGGGGTCTGGTGGAGTAGTAGTTGCTTTTTTAGTAGAAGCTACACTACACTGGACAAGCCGCTAGGTAGTCAAGATACAAATGTCAAAACGGGGCTTTTATTTTTTGACTACTTCATTATAGTGCGTTGGGGTAAGATCGACACTAGGGTAAGAACATATAAATAAATTATACCATTTATTTAGCTTAATTTTTAATGCCAGCCATTTTGCATGCCACGTCATTATGTTCCAGCAATGTGGCTAGCATTAAGAATAAAGCTAAATAAGTGGTATAATTTATTTATATGTTCTTACCCCAACCCACCTTACTCACAATACGTTCCAATCCTTCCTGGTTGGGTCTGTTTAGTGAGTAGACCAGGTTCACTTTAGCGGCCTGCACAGCGATGGGGCTCTTGGCTGCGATGTTCTCTGCTATTATTTATATTATTACTCACGATATGTTCCAATCCTTCCTGGTTGGTTCTGCTTTGTGAGTAGACCAGGTTAACTTTAGCGGCCTGCACAGCGATGGGGCTCTTGGCTGCGATGGTCTCTGCTATTCCTAGCACTTTTACTAATGCACTGTAACATATAATGTAAATAATTATACACCTCAAATTTTTAATTAGTATAAAATATAATATTCAAAGAGCTTATTAGAAATGGTCTTGTTATTTAAGTAAAGTATTAATAAATCTATATATATATATATATATAAATGAATCCCTATTTCCCTTGGTCACCCCATCACGCGTGAACGGCTGGACCGATTTCGCTAATTCTTTTTTTGTTGTGTTTGTTATAGTCAGAAGAAGGTTTTTATGATATTTTTATTTAAAAAAATGAAAATTAGTGTAGGGTAGAGTAAGGTAGAGTAGAGTAGGGTAGGGTAGAGTAGAGTAGGGTAGGGTTGAGTAGGGCAGGGTAGGGTAGAGTAGTGAATATAGCCGCGCGGGCAAAAGCTAGTAATATTCATAAAAAGCAAAGCTATGTTTATTTACGCGGGTGAAGTCGCTGGAAAAAGCTAGTAGATTATAAATTAATAAATGGCGATCAAAATGGAAAAACAACTGTGGTTTGGCTCCTGATGTAGGCGAAGTCCAAAGATTGCCCAAGGTAAAAATAATCTATACATATAATAAATCTGTAGTTTTTAGTTGTGCGCGCATCACGTAAAATGTACGAAATCGATGTAGGTAACTTTTATACATTAAAATTGTGTGTAACTTGATATACTACTTGAGCTTTGTTTCATCGCAATCGGTTGACTATATCGACAGATATAACTACATTCATTGACTGTTAAGCCACAAAATAGATAGGTATCTACAGAAGACAATCTACATACAAAGCGCACTCGAGCAACGCACACATAGACACCGCTCACGGACACGATATCTCGAAGCGCCTCGGCCCGCTCGTCGAACAGTTCCGGCTCAAACGCTCATTAGTGTGCGTCCACCGAGCGTAGGTATAAAAAGTGAAGTACATACATGAGATTGTCTTCTGTACCTATTTTGTGGTTAAGCAGCTAGTGTTAGAATAAACAAAAGCCAGTAGGTTTTTGACATTAAAATATGTCATCATCATGCATAATGTTACCACTGCTGGGACTCAAACCTCCTCTCTAGGAGAGGAAACGGGCCGTAATCCACCACGCGGGCCCAGTGCGGGTTGGTGAATGTCACATGTCTTCGAATTTTTGATTCTGGCATTCCGGTTTCCTCACGATGTTTTCCTTCACCGTTTTGAGAGCTGTGGTAATTAAATAAATTACACAAAGTAATGCACCTGGCAGGGTTTGAACCCGCGACCTACAACTCGTAAGTCGGAGCCATTACCACTCGGCCGCCACTGCTCTTAAAATATGTGGTTTCTATATTTTACTCTGAGGTTTCAATCCAATTAAAATGACTTGTCCTGCATTAAAGTAATATAAACTAATTAATCGAATTAATTAATACAAAACATCAAGAAAAACCTTAGTTTATAATTGTGTGCAGTTGGAAGATTTCATTCATGGTGGCTGAATTATTATGTGGTCGGTGATAGAATTGTTGTAATTATACGTAGTTAATTGAGTATTATCCTGTTTCTTTTTGTACTTTTTATAGTAAACCCAAAAAAGACGTGAACATTTGTACACCAGTTGCCAGTGGTTTAACTTCCGTGAAAGTAAATTTTTCCATACAAACTTTGGACAAAAAATATATACTAAATATGCTGGTTTTTGCTCTGAGGCAAAAACCAGCTGCATGCATTTTTTTCCGGTGGGAAAATCATCTAATGACTTCCGCTCTTGGGCGGAGCGGGAGATAGTGTCAGATTTTTACTGACTAAAAACCCACTCCTGTTCCTTAGTTGCCATTCGTACTGGGGCTAAGTTATCTTTCGAAACTAACCCTGGCCCCAGTAGGCTTCGACCCGGCTGGGCCCCAGCTGTTGCTGACAACTCCTTGAGGCGCGCGAGAACACTGCGCGCTGTCGACGACTTGGGCTTGGTCCGGACAGTTACCGAATGGTCGGAAAGCGAGCTACCCATTGCTCACTGTCCGCAAACCCGCGCCTACGGTGGCTGGCAATCGGGATCGGAATCCCGGCGGCGGCGGTGAGAGCGCCGTTGCCTGATGCCTTCGGCCTCCTCCTTAGCGAGCATTACTGCTTCGCAGAGGTCGGCGACCGCCTGCCACTCCTCTTCGCTCCGAACCATGGCCTTAACCAAGGCCCGGCGCGAGAGGTCTCCGCCACCGATCGCCCCCACGAGAGCACGGCGATGCTCCGCCCAAGCAGGGCACAACACGACTGTGTGTTCTACCGTGTTCTCCGGGCGTTCCGCACAGTGGCGACACCTGGGCATCCACCACAGATCAGGTACAACAATAATATTACTTATACTTAATTAATACTTAAAAGTATGTTTATCAGTTGTTCAAAATTCATAGTACAAGCTCTGCTTAGTTTAGGACTTGATGACAATTTGAAAAAAAAATCAGAATCAATGTTTGTTGATCGTCAGTGTTGTCAAATTACTGCATTTTACCGGTATTTTAAATTGGTCCGGTTTTTCGTTATTGATATATCGATATCAGCGTATCGTCGGTATCGATATATTTAGGCATCGAAATATCGTTATTTATCGGTTTTACGATATATTCGATTCAATTAATTCTCTTCACAATAGGTTTTTTTAATGTTAACAAAGTGACTTAAAGACTATATTCCACTTAAGAGTCTGGTGGTGGTAATGGCCCCAAATTTCTAATTGTAGGGCGCGGGTTCAAACCCAGCCAGGCGCATTACTTTGTGTAATTTATTTCATCACCACTGCTCTCAAAACGGTGAAAGAAAACATCGAGAAGAAACCGTCATGTCCTAGAACCAAAAATTCGAAGACATGTGACTTCCACCAACCCGCACTGGGCCCGTGCGATTACGGCGCATTCCCTCTCCTAGAGAGGAGGCCTGAGTCCCAGCAGTGGGAACATTATAAGGCCGACTATGCTATGCTAAGAGTCTGGTGCCTGAAATAGGTTTTTTGGAAAAACCTGTGATACAGGTAATATATCGACAGTGGAAAGGTAAAATTGCTTAAACGCTACTTTGGTCGAAAACAAGTTAACAAACTTATTACACTTAAAATAAGGTATAAAATTAATTTCCGACCAAACTGGCGCTTAAGTAATTTTACCTTTCCACTGTCGATATTATTGCATTCAACTTACGTCTCCTTATCGGGGAACACTTGGCTGACCAGACCGATTTCCTTCGCCTCCTTAGCGTCGAAGTTCCTGCCGGTGAAGCAAAGTTCTCGGGCGATGGATACGTTGCCCACTATCTGTAAATGTAACGCACACATTAAAATGATACTGACTTATCAGGGATAATTTAATTTTGAGATTTAAAAAAAATATATTTACACTTTATTTTTATTCTATTTGTTTTTACTCTTTTATTAACTTTAAATCAATTTAACTTATTACAGACACAACTAAAAACTATAATTACAGTAAATTAAAAAAAAAAACCCTACGCTAATTACAACTAACGGACACAGGATAAGCATTGCCATACAGCATGGCAATGCCGCCAGCCATTTGGGCACATCCACAGTCGACAGCGATGTGGAAGAGTTTTTGACGCCATATTTAAAAAAAATAAGTTTCGATTAAGATAAAAGCGCCAGTAAAATCAATTTTATACGTTATTCATAAGATTTCATCATATTTTTAGTAGCAGAGAACAATTTAAATATTTGATATGGATGTTATCTTCTATTTACATCTACACTAATATTATAAAGAGGGAAAATTTGTATTTTTGTGTGTATGTTTGTAATAAACTCAAAAACTGCTGAGCCGATTTCAAAAATTCTTTCACCATTAGAAAGCTACATTCACCCTGAGTTACATAGGCTATATTAATTGCCCGTGCGAAGCCAGGATGGGTCGCTAGTATATTATATAAAAGTGAAATACCTCTCACTGATTAATCATGAAATCTCAGAAACTATAAAACCTACCAATTTCTAATTTTTTAATTTTTAAGAACGGATATTACGAAACTCCACCCCTAAGATGGTACAACATGGTGATGGAAGTTTGTGATGAGAAACCTACTATCACGCGGGCGAAGCCACTGGTACAAGCTAGTTTATCTATAAATGAATGTATTTAGAAATGTATAAGTACGTTCATCAGTTGTCTAGTACTCATAGCACAAGCTCTGCTTAGCTTGGAACTATGTAGATGGGGTTGTATGAAAGAACATAATTATTAATTACCAGCTTTTGCCCGCGGCTTCACCCGCGTATATAAAATAAAGCCTATGTCCCTCAGGAATAAAGCCGCTTTCTATTAGAAAAAAAAATTGACATCAGACCAGAGATTACCTCCTACAAATATATACCTCTTTATTATATTAGTGTAGATTATATGGGTTTTGGTGGTGGTGTAGGTGGAGAGATGAGCTTGATAAATACCGGAGGGACTGGCCCGCAATGGACGAAGACAGACGTGTGTGGAAAAAGGAGAGAGAGGCCTTCGCCCAGCAGTGGGACATAAAGTGGCTAACTAACTATATGAGTATGTGATATAGAAAGGAGATCGCATGAGTTGCTTTTTTTATGTAACCAACGAACTGGCTTGTAAAATATAATTCGAAGGATTATACTGTTCTAGAATAGGTTTGAAAGTTGGTAGAAAAATAAAAATATAGTTTAAAAAAAAACTAAAAAAACACGCTTTCATAGCATATGAAACTAAAAAGTATATATAGGTAGAAAATAATAATAATGAACGAAAAATATTAATATCATTGTGAAAAAAGCGTGGGGTGCTCGATTTACAAAAAATATGGCACAAAGCGCGTGTTTTTTTAGTTTTTTTTTTTAACTATATTTTTATTTTTCACTAAAAAAAAAACGGATTATTGTATTGTCATCAGTCTTTGATGGGTGTGCAAAGTTTGAAGAAAATCTGATCGCCCAAAGTAGGTCAAAATCAAGCTCAAAGGCGTTGGTTACAAACATACGTCTGTGTTGAAGAAATCTTTGTAAGGAAAGCATGAATTCGTTCAAATAAGTAAAAATTAGAGATGGGCCGAGTACTCGGTTGATACTCGGTACTCGGCGTACTCGACGGGTTTTTTGATACTCGTACTCGGCCGAATAACTCGGTTTAAATGCCGAGTATACTTTTTGTAAGAAAAGCAATATATATTTATTTAGGTAGATATAATTAAAACAGCAGTGTTAATCAAAAAGTATAAATTTACCAATTTAGAAAATCTTTGACAATCTCAATTAATAAAATCAAAATTATACTAATGAATGAGTAGTATTTGATGAGACAAAATCCAACACCACTACGTGAAATGAGAGAATTGCATAAAGTACATTTCACTTTTGCTTTGTCTTATACAATCTCGTCGTAAAACGTCCAAATTCGAGATCTTTTACGTGAAGTCATTATGTCAACAGTCAATCATTAGGTAACAAACTTTTTCAATTATTTATTCACTATGACGCGCAACGTTTGCAAAATAAATATCAAGCGACTGGTAGTTGACAGGCGCGGGCGGGGTGAGGGATGTATCAACGCGAGCCGGCCTCTGGACCGGCGCGAGCCTGTTTGTACTTGTTTACGCGCACGAATTGGGAATTTGATTGAACCGAGTTACTCGGCCGAGTACTCGGTTGAATAAAAATTGAGCCGAGTAAAACTCGGTACTCGTTACTCGGCAAAAGTGTTACTCGGCGCATCTCTAGTAAAAATATAAGAGTGCGCCGCCCGAAGTGTTTGATTTCATAGAAGAATACGAGCCTACCGACGAGCTGAGCTGCGTTACAGTACTTACCTTGGGCAGTCTTTGCAGTGCGCCTACATCGGGGGCTAAACCAACTTCCACTTCGCGCACTGAGAACCAACTGTCTTCTGTGCAGTACCTGTAACAATTTGTTTTCTTTTTTTTTTATATAACTAGTCTCGGGTTAAGAGAAATGGGCTTTTTATAAAATTAAATGATACCCAGGTTACCAGGTCTTAAAACTGAAAAACCGGACCGGCTCGCCAGTTAAGACGGACATTTGGATAAAAAGACATCCTTAAATTTTATAAGTCGGTAAGTTTCGGCTGAGTTAAGCCTTATGCTCGAACAACTGAGCCATGGCAGTATCGAGGTCGGACTTAAAATGAATATGACTAAGACAAAGTTAATGACGAACAGTGCGAAACGTAAAGTTGACATCGAGGGTGTGGAGGTTGAATATGTCCATGAGTACATATACCTCGGCCAAATAGTCTCTTTCCAGGCGAGACAAGACAATGAAGTTGCTAGACGCACCGAGAACGCCTGGAGGAGCTATTGGTCGATGAAACACCTAATGAAAGGACCACTCCCACTTTCCCTTAAAAAGAAACTCATGGACATGTGCATCCTCCCTATCCTCACCTACGGAGCGCAAACGTGGTCATTAACGAAACGTCAAAAGTCCGCACTCGGGGTCTGCCAGCGAGCAATGGAACGAAGTATTCTCGGGTTCAAAAAAACAGATTGCATAAGGAACAATATACTTCGTTCTAAAACACAAATCGCAGACGTAGGTGATTTAGCCGCCAAATTAAAATGGAACTGGGCAGGTCACATCTGCCGCATGCCGCAACAAAATTAGGCGAAAGTAACTACTGACTGGACTCCGAACAGCAAGAGCCGGCGAGGCGGTAGGCCCAGAAGGAGATGGCGTGACGATTTGGACTCCTACCTTAAGGATTGGCCAGAAGTGGCTAAAGACAGAAAGGAGTGGAATAACGGAAGGGAGGCCTTTGCCCTGCAGTGGGACACAACGGGCTAAAAAAAAAAAAAAGTTTTTTAACGCCAAATTTTGACAGATTTACAAGCAAAAGTAGAATATGAGAAACATTCAACTCGGAAATCGAGGATTACTCAAATAATTGCCTAAAAATCCACCTGATTCTGCCTGTTCTAGTTGTGATATTACCTTATGTCAGCGGCTGTGATTAAGTTGACTGCCGCACCAATACAAGCGTTGTGTGTCACTGATATTACTGGCTTCACGCATTCCTCTAGCGATGATATGGTGTCCTGTAACATACACAATAGGGTAGTGTCCAGGGTCAAAATAATTACATTTTATTTAGTCCGTATTTTAGATTATAAAAAAAATATTGGACACGTATTTTTTCTTTTTTCGATTAAACAAAAAATAACAAAGATATAGCCCATTACAATTACGTGTGACGTATAGTAAAAATAAGGTTGACTGGCCTGTTGGTCTAGTGGTTAGTGACCCTGACTGCTATGCCGGAGGTCGTGGGTTTGATTGCCACCCAGGGCAAATGTTTGTGTGATGAGCACAATCATTTGTTCTGTGTCTGGGTGAAATTTATCTATAATATGTTATAATTATAATATATAAGTATGTTTATCAGTTGTCTAGTACCCATAACACAAGCTCTGCTTAGCTTGGGACCAGACGGCGCTGTGTGATAGTTGTGGAATATTATATTATATTATATAATATAATTCAGGTGTCTTTAAGGCAAGTGTGAATAGGCTCTTAATAAACTATTGCGCCTCACCGTCAACGATTGCATCACTGCTTACCATCAGGTAGGATCGCAGTCAAGCACTAGTTTATATCAATTAAAAAAAAAATATATATTTTCTTTCGTTACCTGTGCATATTTGATGAAGTTGTAATGAAAGCGAGCCTTCCTCGCTACGTCTTCTAGTTCGTCGGCCTCAGCTGCCATTTGCACTAGAGTTTGTAAATCAATTCCTAAAACAAAGAACATCATTAACGAAATTCATTAAAGAGATTCATTTAACGACGGCGGTTGGCGCAGTGGTTCAGCGTCAGCGATTGGCTGCTACGCTGCGTGTCATGGGTTCGATTCCCGTGCTTCTTCTTCGGTCTGGGTGTCTTATGAATGTTTACATGTTTTTTTTTTAATTTAACCTTTTTTTAGGGATTCGAAAATCGTATCGCTCTTGGCCGGAGCGGGAGACAGTGACTGACTTAAAAGCCACTCCTGTTACCTGTCCACCTATGGCGCGCGTGGAACAATATGCGCCGTCGACGGCTTGGGCTCGGTCCGGACTGTTACCGGATGTCGAACGCCGAAATAGCGAAATAGCACAAAATAGATCTACGCTAGGCGATCGCGCTAGGGTCAGCGCGTTGCGTCGAACTGTACGAGTGCGATCGAGCGATTGAGTCGAGATATCGTGTCCGTGAGCAGTGTTGTGAGATCGTCTTCTGTACCTATCTATTTTGTGGATATAGTGTGATAATCATGTACTCACCACCACAGAAATGCTTTCCTTGCCCTGAGAGCACAATAACTCTGCATTGAGGAATATTGCTGAGCGTCGAGAAACATGTTTGTATTTCCCTGAAAAACATTATAAAATGCTTTAACATCTGTATGAAACCAATAACAATAAAGTCATTTTGATTCTGATGTTATTGCGACAATTAGTTTGAAATATTGGTAAATTAATACATTTAGTTTTTATTATATGACTGGCCTGTTGGTCTAGTGGTTAGTGACCCTGACTGCTATGCCAGAAGTCGTGGGTTTGATTCCCGCCCAGGACAAATGTTTGTGTGATGTATGTACTTACTGCCACATAGTCCTAGTAAATGTGTTAGATTTCTTTGGCCTGTTCAACTCAACATGGTACACATATTTCTTTGGTTCGGACACAAGTAGCGTCTCAAACTGAGGTAGTTCTGTTTTGCCGAATGTGCGGATTTGGATATCTGGAATTTAAGAATACTTTTTAATAATAATAGCAATAGGTAAAGTGAAAAACATTTTTATTATTTTGTTTTAAGTGGTAAATACTTAAAACTTTTACGTTGAGTTAATCTCCAATCTTATCGCAGTGTAAAGTCCGTGTTATACCTTCTAGTGTTAGTTACAGTAGTGAAATAAAAACTGGTTTTCTTATATGAACTGGGTTTCGTAAAACAGTTCAATACGAAATTTTAGTAAAATTTATTAATTAATATTATGCTGCACGATACTTTCGTAATTTAAAACCTCTAAAAACCACTAATTACGAGTATAAACCTACAATAATTAAAACAGTAACATTATTAAGTAAAAACAGTAATTACTTACTCGAAATAATTTTCCTAGGTTGGTTAAAAGCAATTGTTTTGATTAATGAAGTCATCATTATGTTAGTATATATTTTGTTTAATTTAAAAACACGTCAAAATTCACAAATAGCTGCATGCGAAATGAAAACAACAAAAAACAATCGGCCAAAGTCCAACGTTGAAAAATCGAAAACACAACTATCCAACTATCTGTCAAAAGTGACACTGACGCTGTCTTTAGTGCCTTGTTTTTTTTTTTTTTATTTCGTTTTTCCCGTTCCAATACCGCGATAATAAGTCATCATGAGTTTATTTTTGTACTTTTCCCTACGTCTATAATTAAACGGGAAATTTGTTATTTATTAATTGCATCGTTAATGCACATTAGAAAAAGTATGAATATTTTAGAGCAAGAAGCTAATAAATTAAACGCATCGTGCATGTGGCGTTATTTTCTTTTTATATTTATTATCACTTTAAGCGCTAGTTATACGTAATAAAAATAAACACTTTACAAAAACGAATGTAGCAAACTTTCAGCCGTGTACGCACGTACGAACAAAATATGATAGGTACGCAACAACTTGGTTCGCACGTGTGTACCTACCCAGTACCACTAACGAACATCGAACACTCTGTTCGTCAATCATGTTTGCGGCGTATGTTCTGTTTAGACGGTGTTCTTCATGAGTCAATGATAACACCAAAAAACTTTTCACGACTTAGCAATCTACTACTTTCAACGACGCCGCTATGGCTATTAGAGTTCACGACTATTGTGAGCGAACTCAATTCGAAATATGTTCGCGTTCGTGTTCGAATATGTCGTCCATACGAACAAACCAGATGTTCAAGTTTGATGTTTTGTACGTTAGGTTCGTGTTCGGTTATTCGGTACGTGCGTACACGGCTTACTGCGTGTGGCCAAACGCGACAGAAAAATAAGTAAGTACCTGTTGTTTTAGAAATCAGGCTTTTGATCAGTGATTTCACGCTTGCTGTATCTACCTATTTCCTGGTGCAACTGGCACAGAGATCTCTCACCTCTGTAAGAAATTTGCCTTTATTTGACAGCCAAGGGCTAGGCTTACTAAACGGCGTCATTCGACTAGCCACTGTAACGATATTCAGTCATTTAATCAAAAAGACTTAGATCGGTAACTTTCAGATTATAATACGTACTAGCTATTAAAATATTTAAGAGATGCTGTGGCAAGTCGTAATGTAGATAAATTTTGATACAAAAGGAGAAAGTTTGTCATTGCGACAGACATGGAATTTGCTCGAGTCGCTGGCGAGGGTGTAATGGAACTGAGTGCCGCAGTTACTTTCCTCTGTCGTTTTAAATCATGTGTTTATAACAACGTTTTCCAATAGGTAGGTACAGTTACGAATAAACAAACGGGGTTTGACCGGCGACTCGTGGGGGCTCAGCGGCGTCCAGCCTGATAAGATAAATACAATATTAGTAGCACGTGCAAGCTGGCACACCTGTCACATTAGTGCGAAAAACAGTAGTTACCTAAATTGCGTAGGTACCTAAAAGCGGTAGGTGTGGGAGTGAGTTTACTACAAATAATTTTTTTTTTCAGTAACTTTCACACAACGCCGTCTAGTCCCAAGCTAAGCAGAGCTTGTGTTATTGGTACTAGACAACTGATAAACACACTTATATATTTCTAAATACATACATATTATAGATAAATTACACCCAGAAACAGAACTAATGATCTATACTCATCACATAAACATTTGTCCTGGGTGGGAATCGAACCCACGACCTGCGGCATAGCAGTCAGAGCCACTAACTATACCAACAGACCAGTCCAGGTCAGTGTTTTTCAATACACTTAGTATTGAAAAATTAATTTTGATTTGTTTTTTTGCCGGCACAGCACATTGCTGTCTTAAATAATATAAGCAGCCGGAGCTCCGCTGCAGGGCTCACTCCGATATCTGCATGGTTTAAAGTCACTTAACACGAAAGCGATGACTTAGTTCGTTCACTTTGCTTACTCACTTCAGTCCCCAGGCCGTCAGTTCCTTCGAACTGACCTGTCCGTATCGGAGTGTTCTAAATCTACTTTCATTTTCCGCACTGTCTTCGTGTGGTGGCCGAGTGTGTTTCAGTTCAAACCCAGCCAGGCGCATTACTTTGTGTAATTTATTTCATCACCGCTGCTCTCAAAACGGTGAAAGAAAACATAGTGAGGAAACCACAGCAGTGGGAACATTAAAAAAAAGACTGATGATGATAATGAGTACTTATAACTACCGGAAACATTTTTTTACGTATTAAGCAGGGCGCAAACGTGTGTCTTGTTGTGTTAGATACAAGATACCGATGAATGTTAGATTTCTTTAGAACCAGTTTTTTTTTTTATTATTAATAGGCTTGCGTTTAACCACCATCTCACCTGATCGTAAGCGATGGTGTGGTCGACGACGAAGCACGCTTGCCTAGAAGTAACCTCTTCACTCTTGACTTAAAGACCCCTAAGTTGTAGCTATCAGGAAACGCAGGGAATTCTACTCCTTGGCTGTACGCATAATAAATGTGTTCCTAAAACGCTTTGTGCGTATGGGTGGGATGTCTACCTTGTACCGGTGGCGAAACACTGTACGTCGTGTGGTCCGATGATGGAACGGACTTGGCGGAATTAGATTGTGCAATTCCAGTGCACACTCCCCGAAATGTAAACGATAGAAAACCGACAGACTAGCAACTTGCCGGCGATGCTCAAGGCTTTGGAGTTTCGACTCTACAAGTGCAACGATGATTCTCTTGGTTCGCCTCTCGATCGAATCCAGTATAAAAATTTGGCAGATCCATCTCAAAGATGAGAACAGTACTCCATACACGGTCGAACTTGGGCTTGAGTATGAAATCATCCACTCCCTGCGCATACGTAAACATTTTCTATGTCCAGTTCGGTGTCGGTAACAGGAACAACAAATGACTCCGTTTGTGCAACGCGTTATACCACGCCACAGGGGCATGCAGACGTACCCAATGCTCCAGTATGGACTGTCCCACCTGTCCGCTATTGTCATGTCTTCAGGATGATGTTGGGGCTGACGCGTACCCTGCGCATGATGGAGGCACATCGCTTACGCATAATGACCTGTTCGCTGAGTGCGAATTGTTTTTACGTTAACGCAATCGAAACGTTTGCCACGTTTGGCTCTCTGATTGGTAAAGAGCTTGGAGCGGGCCAATCGGAGCGGCGAACGTCACAAACAAGTCGATTGCGTTAACGTAAAATAAACTCACACTAGGCACTCTAAAAGCCATCAATTTCTGCCTCTACGAACATACCGGATGCACTGCAGTACAAGCGCAGCAACCCCATCAACACCCTAAAAACGTCATTGTATTGAACAAGCAGAGCACTGTATGCCCTCTGCATGAAGTTGACCCACAGGCTGCATGTATAAAATGACTGACAATACGCTAATGTGGCCTTTACGTCAGTCGAGCATTTCGCAAACCTGCGAGCCGACATTCAGGCGGTTAGCCAAAGCTCACTGCTCACGCTCAATATCCAGATTGTCTCTGAGGTCTTTAGAAACTCAGTGGCCCAGATGCTTGAAAGCTGTGACTTGCTTTAAATAAAGGTCTTCCGCAAAGTGTTACGGGCATGCAATTCGACATATATTTTCACTGTTTTTCAAACAACAGCTGAAAATCTGTTATTTCGCATGAACTTTGACACTTCATAATCAACTCAAAAATTTAAAAAGTCATAAAAATATAAAAATAGAAGCCTTGCTTTAATCAAGATTCTGAATGATTGAATTTTTTTTTTTTTAACTTTTAAGGGTATAAAAAAACATATTACTATTTCCGGGAACAAGTTTTGTGCAATATTCGAATGAAGCAACAAGCTTTTAAACCATGCTCGATGTTGACGATAGGCGAGTGGAAAAATAGCCTCTTAAGAGCTCTTGATAGTACCCACTGCTGTCCTCTAAAGGTTATCGCTAGCCTTTATAATAATAGTTAATAAGAGGACTATTAATTTTCAAAGAGGCACATCCTGCCGCATGTACGAAATTTAAATATTTTTGACAGTTACACAACATGGTGGCCTAACTTCAACGGAATTCCCGCCAATAAAATCCCTAAGGGCCTCTAACTATGTCGTAGATCGATCCTATACAATTTAACAGTAATTAGTAATTCGTTCACGCGTTCATGCGGGACAGCGAACCGAAAAGGGATGTGTGAGTCAAATATCTAATGGTATGACTCATGGCTTCGTGTAGCCAAAAATTGGTTAGATTTGGACGATACCGCGCACTTTGAATTTGAATTTGGAATTTTGGGTTGTGGCTATGATTTTGGGATAGGGGTTCCTTTTTTAATGCTGCTTTGGAGACACTAGGTATTAATCCGGGGCTCAAATCAGTGTGTCAAATTATATTGGTGTCTGAAATAGCAAGATGTAAAAACATCGATGATGGGAATCACGCCTGCACTTTTCTTTAAAATGCTAATTACTGCGACATTTAATAACCGATTTGGATGCTGTTTTCTGAAAATGATTAATTTTCTGTATTATCTACAAATATAATATTTCAAAGAGGTAAAGTTTGTTTTATTGTATTTATGTTTTTTTTTTGTAAGAGGAGATATAATCACTGAAAGTCAGTACTTTGCCCGAAAAAATCCGCAATCGGACACTGGTCCGGACTGGATTTTTTTTTCACTAATAGAAAGCTGCTTTATACTTGAGTGACATACGTAGGCTCTAATATATGTATGCGGGCGGAGTCGCGGGCATAAGCTAGTAATAAACTAGCTAAAAGCTATAAAGTATTGTACAACCATGAACACAGGAAAGTACCCTATTGTCTTTGAAAGTACAGTCACCCTACAAAATTTCCGATTCACTCAATCGACACCGTAACATGACATCAACGGTGCCGCGAGCCCACTTTCGTACAAAGTCTAGATACTATTTAGGGTACCTAAGTCGACTTTCCTAATGAAATGCAATGAATAATAAATTGTAATGGTTTGTAGACACTTTTTATTTGCGTTCCTATTATGACAAGAATGTGAATGGTAGCTTTTAGACTTTATCAGGCGCTACAGACGTACCGCCATGTGTAAAGCTAAATCTTACTTGGTCTACGACATGTACGTAATGCAACGTCGTCGTTGAGTTGGTGGTTGATGAATTAAAAGAGTGTCCATGGAGTTTCTTGCACGTTCTTCTCCATTGAGATCTACGCTTTGGAACGTGCAATTTAGCTTCGCTTGTTTGACTGGCCGACATTTTGACAATTCAAAAGTACCTTGGCAGAAGAGGACACCGGTTTGCAATCATACTCTTAAGGCAATCTATTTAGCGATCCAAACTGAACTGTTAACGTGATGGAGCTATATAGGGAATATAACTCCTTGTCCATCCCTTTTTCTCAGGGGCTTCCCATAAGGTCATAAAATGTCAGGCGTGAGACCCAGAAAGAAGCTACCAAAGATCTGGAAATCTTAATTAAGGTGAGACAGTACTTCGTACACGGTGATATCCCACCCATGCGGACAAAGTGTGGGAACACGTTCATTATGTGTACGCTTAAGGAGTGGAATTCCCTGTCGGAGTCTGTTTTCTCATAGCTACAACCTTTTTTTTTTATGGTAGGAAAAATCATGCATTGACATCCCCCGCCCTTGGGCGGAGCGGGAGATAGTGTCAGACTCTTACTGACTAAAAGACCCACCCCGTTCCTTCTAGCCTTCATACCGGGGCTCGAGCGCCCTTTCGGATAACCCTGGCCCCAGTAGGCTTCGACCCGGCTGGGTCCCTGCTGTTGCTGACAACTCCTTGAGGCGCGCGGGAACAGTGCGCGCCGTTGACGACTTGAGCTTGGTCCGGACAGTTACCGGACGGCCGGACAGCGAGCTACCCATTGCTCACTATCCGCAAGCCCGCGTCTACGTTGGCCGGAAATCGGGATCAGAATCCCGGCGACGGCGGCGGCGGCGATAACGCCGTTGCCTGATGCGTTCGGCCTCCTCCTTTGCGAGCATTACTGCTTCGCAGAAGTCGGCGACCGCCTGCCACTCCTCCTCGCTCCGGACCATGGCCTCAACCAAGCGCGGCGCGAGAGGTCTCCGCCGCCGATCGCCCCCACGAGGGCACGGTGGCTATAGCTACAACCTAGGGGTCTTTAAGTCAAGAGTGAATAGATTACTTTTATGGAAGCGTGCTCCATCGTATCTCATGGGAGGCCTTCCGCCACTGCGTCTTCCGGTACGCGGTCGCCACTCCAGAACCTTTCGGCTCCAACGGCCATTTGTTCTGCGAGCAATGTGCTCTGCAAATTGCCACTTAAGTTTGGCGATCGTGTTATGTTGGCAATCTTGGTTCTCCTGCGGATATCTTCATTTCTGATTCGATCACGCAATGAAACTCCGAGCATAGCCCTTTACATTTCCCTTTGGGTGACTTTAAGCCTTCTGGTGAGGCTCATTGTGAGCGACCAAGTTTCGGCACCATATATCATCACTGGCAACACGCACTGGTCAAAGACTTTCGTCTTGAGACACTAGTATATTGGACGAGGATTACCTACATTCTAACTGCAGTGAAAGCTTGCTTGCTTATCTCTCGATCTAGCAATTTAGATCGTCATTTGCGACCATTTTGCGGCTAACCACAGGGGTAAGGAAATAATCAATATAATGCCAATTGGTTTAAAGAAATACGATATTATGCTTGTAATAGATATCTACCTATCTATGTTAATTTTATTTAACAAGTAGCAATGGGAACTTCCGCTGAAAAAATTGCTGTGTTATGACTGCTGCTCATATATCGACACCTACCTATCTTTATATTATCTACTTCTGCTGTACGTATTAAAAAAAATGTGCGTATGTATTTTGGTGTAGTAGCTACGGTAATAAAAAATACATTTTATATGCTAAGTGATCACGTAGCCGTTTAGTTCGACTATTCATTGTACCCAGGATTTTCTCGATTAGATTAGAGTCATTGGATTATTGGAGTGACTGGATTTTCAGGCAACAATTTGAAGTGAATAGTCCGTACTAATAGTAGTATTATGCGCGGCACGAATCTTGAGCGCTCGGCGTAAGATTGAGGATCAATTTGCGCATCGTACACATCTGTAATTACAACGATGTACTTCCAGCTCCCGCGTCGCACTTCATACCACTAAAGATACCCAATACTTCACTTCTCATTCAAGTCTGAGCGATTTCAAGTTCAAGTCAGTGCTCAAGATCCGTGCTGGTATCTTTATTATGGTTTAAGTCCAAAAACTTGAGACACGGTTAATTTGCACCAAGCCTGGTTCTTTTTTCTTTACTTTTTCCTTCTTTTTTTGATGCCAACATACAAGCGTACAGACAAACATTATAATAAGTATTACAATAAAGATAATGTATGTAGGCTTAGTATATTTGAATACGGTTGATTTATTGGTGTTAATAAACAGTTTACTTATTTAGTATGTGTCACACCTTACCGGTACCTCACTTGGTATGTAGAAAGCCACGTATTAGTCATAGCATGAGCACTAAAAATAGAAATTGGATTTGTGTGTAGTCAAACGTATGATCCTTATTATACTGTTACGCCATTAAAAGTGAACACGCCATATCTCCGAGAAAATAGCAAATAGCACATAATAATTAAAACGCATTGCTGTTCGAAAGGTCTAGAATGGTTGGACGAAGACAGACTTGGAAAAATCTCGAAACATCCACAACATACCTACAAACAGTCTGTATCTAAAATATCGTCTCTCGACAGCAAATAAAAAACGCCATAAAAATACCTACTGTAAATATACCGCTATTCTAAAAAGATGCATGCAGCAGGCACAAAAAGGCGAAAACACTCGTTATTTGTCCCAATCCAGCAACAAATGCAAAGCTGCCTGGAAAGTAATAAAAAGTAATACTTGCGAAAAACAAAATTCTCATGACATAAATAAAATTCAAATAGACAATCAAACTTACACGGAACCTGAGAAGATAGCTGACATTTTTAACAATTTTTTTATTGATATGACGAACAAAACCATTGACGCCTCTATTGACTACACACCGCAGATGACTTATCACCCAAATACTATGTATCTGACCCCAACTAATGCCACTGATGTTTATAAAATAATAAACTCTTTAAAATCCACTAACTGTACAGGTTACGATGACATTAACACAAAAATCCTTAAATTATGCTCTACATTTTTATCAGTTCACATAAGCCATATTATTAATTTGTCATTTATGCAAGGCTTATTCCCTTCACGGTTAAAATTTTCAGTTGTAAAACCAATCCACAAGAAAGGTGATAAAAGTGACATGTATAATTACCGCCCCATAACACTCATACCAATACTGTCAAAGATTTTTGAAAAGGTCATGCATGAAAAACTCTCCGGTTTTTTAAACAAATACAAAATCCTAAATGAGGATCAATTTGGCTTCAGGAAAAATAAATCGACCACATCAGCTTGTTTTGCTCTAATAAAATTAATAACAAAAAGTTTAAATGATAAACTACCAATCACCTCTATTTTTCTAGATATGTCCAAGGCATTCGACTTTGTGAACCATAAACTTTTAATTTATAAATTAAACCGATATGGCATAAGAGGAAACGCATCAAAGTGGTTCGAAAGCTACCTTATAAATCGACAGCAATGTGTTGAAATTTCGAGACTAACAGGAAATCAAAAGCTCACATATAGGTCTCAGTATCGTGAGAATAACTGCGGTGTTCCCCAAGGGACCATACTAGGGCCGCCTTTATTTTTACTCTATATTAATGACTTGCCTGATGTAACTTCCCACAACTGCATATTATACGCTGACGATACGACCCTTAGTATTATTAACGAAATTGACGACATTATTGAGTATCAAAATGAAATAAACATGACATTAAATAAAATCATTACGTGGCTTGAACATAATAATCTCCATATCAATATTAATAAGACGAAAATGATACAATTCCAAACATATAAAAGTACGCGCCCACGGCTTAACATACAATATGGAAATGAGACAATAGAAGAGGTCGATTACGCAAAATTCTTGGGGATAAATATTGACAAAAACTGTAACTGGAAATTTCATATTGATGACTTATGTAAGAAGATAGATAGATTTGTATTCGTCCTATATAGGCTAACACGTGTGGCTAGTGTTAATGCAGCACTATGTGCATACCATGGTTATGTGTCATCAATTTTGCGCTATGGTATTATAATATGGGGTAATTCTGTTGATTTTGAAAGAGTGTTTCGAGCTCAGAAAAAATGTGTACGCTCAATTTGCGGAGCGCACCCACTGGACAGTTGTGTTCCACTATTTAAAAAACATAAAATACTGCCACTTCCAGCACTATATATTTTTGAAATTTGTATTTTTGTACACCAAAATAGACACGAATTTGATTTGTTTAATAATGTTGTATCCAGACCCAGCCGTAAAGTGCATTTGCTTAATGTCCCTAGGCGTAGAATTAAATTGTTTTCTAATAATGTATACTGCATGTCTATTACTATATATAACAAATTACCCGATGGCTTCAAAACCCTCAACCTCAAAACATTTAAAAATAAGCTATTTAACTTTCTTTTAAGCAAATGTTATTACTCGACTGAAGATTTTATGACTGAAAAATTTATCTAATATTTGACATTACCTATGAATTTTATTTCTTATCTTTATTTCCTTGACTTTATTATTAAATTTTAACTTATATAATTAATACGTCTTATTATATGTAATAACTATTGCTCAATTAATTTAAATTATTTGTAATTTTAATAATAAATAATATAATTGTAATGTACCCATAATTGTTACTAACCATATTTGTACGCCGGAAACGGCAGAATATTATGATCATTATATTATAAATAAGCACAACAACTTTGTACAATATTCTGACAAATAAATGCATTCTATTCTATTCTATTCTAACAGTAGTAGGCATATATCTAACTGATAAGGGAAATTGTACTCTCCGACGTTAACAATAGAGTCGAAATTCGCATGAACGTGACTCTTATTATTACGAGAAATAAAAATGATTTATGACTTCGAGAAGCGATTCAATTGTTCTGGAATTCTGGATAGATCCGGGGACGTCGGTATCTAGAATTTTCTTGGCTCCGCATATAAATACGGGCCCCCGGCCGGAAGCGAGTCAGTTGTGATTTCGACTGCGATCAAGAGCGAACTACCCTAGTACTCGAAGTGATTTTTATCAACGACTAAAGCGATAGTGTAACGGTACTCTAGTGTTAATTGCGATTCGGATTATTGTTGACTGGACTAATTTGTTATTGTTTGTGGTAAATAAAGTTCTCTCGTCAGTAAATCGGCATTTGATTACCCACGTACGTAACAATACATTGGGCATTCCATAATCAGGGCGCGGGCGGTAAGTCCCCTTTATGAGGAGTGGATTACCATCCAATGACTTCTCCCGGTCTAGGTTAGGTTAGGTTTGGCTTGGTATAGGCTTGGTGTGGTGGACGTGTCAGATTTTACTGACTAAAATATAAATATGGGTTTCCTTTTCAGAAAATCGCATCGGCCCTGCTGGGTCCCTACTTGCTACTTACAGGTTTGCTGACATCTCTTTGAGGAGTGTGTGGATCAAATTCAAATTCAAATTCAAATTCAAAGCATTTATTTCAAATAGACCATTTACAGGCACTTTTGAATAGTCAAATGTCGGTCAGTCCAAGAAAAGTGAAGCTAAATTGCACGTTCCAAAGAGTAGGTCTCTATGGAGAAGAACGTGCAAGAAACTCCATGGACACTCTTTTAAATCATATATGTGTTACATATAATGCTTGGTTACATATTACTTGTTGCTTCTATCATGTGAGCACAATGTCGATAGTGAAATAAAAATGTAAAATTATTAAAAGATAGAAACTGAATTAAGCCACTGGCAGCTAAGAGATGACCAGTCCCATCTGACGGCACCCGTTCACGAGCATGACGCGTGCATCAGCCCCACTCAGCTCAACCATTTTGAAGGGAACTGAACGACCCAATAACACGTGCCACCAACAGCGAGACATTTGAGTGAGCATGACAAACTCTCAACTGCCATGCTCGTAATGTCAAAAAAAAAAAAAAAAGTTGTAACCTAATAAAAATGCTCCATGGTGCTTCACATTCACAAACTTGGAAAAAGTGCTTCTACATTATACAATGCAATTGTGTCTTTCAAAATAAAAAATAATAATATTAGTTTCCAACTAATCAACTAATTAGTACGCCCTAGTGGTAGTGGAGCTGGACCAGCATTGAGCCAAGCATTTTTATCTTGAATATAATCCTCCAACTTATAATATGCTTGTCTGCATAGTGTGCGTTTAATACAAGATTTAAATTTCGTTTCATTGAGTTCTAATATGTGGGGAGGTATTTTATTATAACATTTCAAACAGTGCCCCATGAAAGAAGAGGCCACTTTAGCCAGTCTGAAACCTGGTTGAACTAATTGATCCCTATTTCTTGTAACATAATTATGTCTATCGCCTCTTTTGCTAAAAAGATGAAGATTTTTTCTAACATACATTATGTTTTCATAGATATATTGACAAGGTACTGTCATTATGTTAATATCTTTAAACAGTTCCCTTAAAGAATCGCACCGGCGGAGATTGTAAATCGCTCTGATGGCTCTTTTCTGTAATATAAAGATTGACTCGATGTCAGCAGCCCGTCCCCATAGTAAGATACCGTACGACATGACACTATGAAAATAACTAAAATAGACTAGTCTAGCGGTATCAACATCCGTAAATTGGCGGATTTTTCTAACAGCATATGCAGCTGAGCTAAGCCGACCTGCAAGAGAAGTTAAGTGAGGACCCCATTGTAGCCTTGAATCAAGCGTAATCCCCAGGAAAATCGTTTTATCAACAAATTCTAGTTTTTCATTATTCAATACAATGTCACAATCACTACTTTTGACATTCGGTAAGGAAAATCTTATGCATTTAGTTTTTTTCCCATTTAGAACCAGATTATTAGCAGTGAACCAGTTTTGAACCTGCAATAGGGCGCTATTTTCGTTGTCAAGATTGTTAGTTTTTCTATTTATCTTAAAAATCAAAGAAGTGTCGTCAGCAAACAACACCATATTAAGTTTATTTTGCAACAAATTGGGTAAATCATTAATATAAACTAAAAACAAAAAAGGACCTAAAATTGAACCTTGGGGCACCCCCATTTCAACATTCAATCCAGACGAATTGACACCGTTTATTTGCACTAATTGCTGTCTATTATTCAAATAAGATTTTAATAAGCTTAACGCTGCATTGCCTAGTCCGTAATGCTTGAGTTTCCGAAGCAATGTTTCATGAACTACACAATCAAACGCCTTAGATAGGTCGCAGAAGATGCCTATAGCATCTTGTGCCTCTTCCCACGCATTAAAAATGTGTTTTAGTAAGGAAACACCCGCGTCAGTTGTACAACGTCCTTTGGTGAAGCCATACTGTTTATCATGTAGGATGTTATTGGAGTTAAAATGACTAAGCATTTGATTTAACATTACCTTTTCAAATATCTTGCTAAGAACCGGCAAAACGGACACCGGCCTATAATTATTAGTGTCTTTACTATTCCCGGATTTAAAGAGCGGTATCACTTTACTATATTTCATTAGATCTGGAAAGACTCCTTGATCTATACACAAATTAAATATTAAAGCCAAGTACGGCGCTATAGTCTCAATAATTGAGGTACAAACTTTTATAGACATACCCCACAGATCTTCTGTCAATTTAATCTTGATTTCTTTAAAAGCTTTTATTACTGTTATGGGGTTTATATGTTTAAAGTTAAATTCAGTTGAACAGGCTGCAACGTTCGCCTGTAATAAATCAAAAGCATGCGATGGCGACGAATTTAGGGCTTCAGTAGTTTTAATTGGTATACTGGTAAAGAAATTTACAAATTCTTCTGCAACTAGTTTGTTATCGCTAATGAGACCATGATGAGTCTCCAATGTGTAATCATTATTATTTCTTTTGTTTCTGTTGGTTTCATTATTTATAATATTCCAAACTGTTTTTATTTTATTATCTGCTGTTTTAACTTTGTTGCTAATGTATAAGGCCTTAGCTGCCTTACAAGTATTTTTAAACATTTTAGAATAAGTAGCAACATATTTATTAAAAGTTTCAGTGTTAATAATAGGCTTAAGGCCATACAACTCGAAAAGTCTTTCCCTACTTATTCTGATTCCTTTAGTTGCCCAGTCACTAAATCTAAACTTAGGGCAGATAGTTTTAGTTTTTTTCTCAAACGTCTGATTAAACTCCTTTTGAACTACTGAAAAAAAATTTTTATACAAAATATTACCATTGTTTTCTGCAAGGTTCCAATCACCCAACCTGCTAGTTATAGTGCTATTAAATTTATTTAATTTACCGGATGTTATTGGTCTGAATTGTATCTGCACTTGTTGTATTGGTAAGTTGGATTCAAATGTTACCATTAGGCCGCTATGATCACTATGTGATGTCGACGGCTGGGGCTAGGTCCAGTCGATTTTCAGACGGCGAGCTACCGTCTACTAAGGCTGGGAGTCAGGGTCGGGGCCTCGGCGGGTGGTTGGGGTGGGAGGATGCTCGTTCCTTTCAGCGTGCGGCCTCCTCCTTCGCTAGCATTGCTGCTTCACAGAAGGAGGCGACCGCCTGCCATTCTTCCTCTCTTACCGGGTCCTGTTTCAGGCTATGGTCTGGCAAGAGTAAGCTGCCATAGCAGCCTGCCAACGATTGCCTCCAAGAGGACACGGCGATGCTCCACCAAAGCGGGGCACATCTCCACTATGTCCTCCGGGCAGATCACCTATGATGACTTCCGGGTGTTTTTTCGGCCTGAATCTGATGCAAGAACCTCCTGAAATTTTCATGTCCGGTGAGAACCTGCGTCATGCGGAAGGTGAGTACGCCGTGATACCTTTCCAGGTTCTGCTGAAAGAGGAGACTTACCGCCATCCCTATTGCGTAACTCTTTCAATCGTTAACGTAGACCTAGCAGCAGTAGCGTAGCTAAGCATCCAAAAGGGCCTCGCACAAGCGAGGGCTCTATAAGAACGAGAGTTTTATTTACAACTGGTAGGCTCGCCTTTGACCATTTCACCTGACGGTAGGCGACGATGTGGCACCCATTCCCTTCTTCCTTCCGTCAGTCATCGACTACACGTATAAACGAAGCAATTTTACTTGTGATGATAGTTCTGTTAGGATCTTAGGAGGATTTCCGTTCGATATTTTCGTAGTTGATTGCCAGATTAATTTATTCTATGTGAGGTATCCACGGAAGTAAACAATTTCAGTAAAAAAAAAACCGGTGAACTCGCCAGTTGTTACGTACGTGGGTAATCAAATGCTGATTTACTAACAGACAACTTTAATCACCACAAACAATAACAAATTAGTCCAGTCAACAATAATCCGAATCGCAATTAACACTAGAGTACCGTTACACTATCGCTTAGGTCGTTAGATAAAATCACTTTACACACTTGGGTGGTTCGCTCTTGATCCCACTTCTGACACCAAATGATCGATCATTGTGGCGACACTTGGGGGGAGGCCTATGTCCAACAGTGGACATCTAATGGCTGAAATGATGATAGATAAAAAAAAAATACAAATACTTCGAAGAGGAGGAGGTTTTCCTTTCTGAAGTCGGTTAAAAACGAAAGACCTCGGTAGCCTGGTAATGAATACCACAAAAAACTGTTTCATAAACATACCAGCTGTCAAACAGTTTCTTGACAATGACATTGACAATTCGAGTTGTTTTGTTGTTGGACGCGATTTTTTTGAAACTGTGGAAAAGTTTGTTTATTTAATTGGATTTTGCTCAAAAATTTTCCACTGGGTGAGATTAAGAACGCGTTTCTTAACTTCACAGTATAAATAAGGAATACTTATTGCCTTCTCTGGTTGAATCTACTTTGAGGTTAGTAATTTAAACTTTCCAAAAATTTCTGGTTTTGAGAGTGACTCCAAGATGTCTTTATTGAGAGCAACAATATGAGCTAATCATTTATTTGCTCGATTAGAAACAAAGCTCAATAGAGACAGAACAGCCTTCAATTAATTTTTATCCAGGATGGAAATTAACACTATGCAAGGCCTAACTTTGAACTCTCAAGTTTGCCTAATTTATTTAAAAAAAGTTGTTATACAACGACAGAAATACAGTGTTAAAGCTATGGGATGTAACAAGATCTGTTGATTTTAAGGCCTTTAATTATGCCAATAATTTTGTCAACAATTTAATTTTACTAGACAACTTTTTTTATTTTTTGATATTGCTATATTATTTATTTAAATCAATTTGACTTATTACATACGCAACTGAGAATTATAATTACAGTATATTAAACAACAAATACATGGCTGTTTTTCGCTTTATAACTCTCATGGAAGTTGTAACGGATTTACCTATTAACTGGACACTTACGGAAGCAGTCCTAAGTATAAAAAATCCTTGTAAAGTCACAGAAAGAGGATTTAAATAATCCTCCCTCTTTTACAGTGGTGACTTTCTCTGGTTGTTTTCCGCAACTCCACGACCAAAGCGCGTATTTTGCGTATGGGTGGGACAAATGTGTCATATGATCCACTCCAGCTCCTCAAGTAAGGCTAGCAATGCCTTGATGCTACTGACCATTTCACGGAGGGTACCTGGGTTTTCGAAGTACTTTGCCCAGTATCCAGCAACCACAGGGCAGATTAGACGCAGATGAGCTGCTGTTTCCTTGCCTTCTGTTGTAAATTCATATCTATCTATATATTTACTCAAACCCCAAGCAAACGCCGGCGCTCATGCATGATTTTCGCTCCATTCTGTTAAACATCAAGCGAATACTGGTCTGCATAAATTATAAAATATTGAGCGGTTTATAATAAAGTACATATACTATCATAAAGTAGTCTGTGAATATCGAAAATGGACAAACCTTTCTATTATTCCCTATATATACCTGCTTATATGCAAGTGCTGTCAGGTTGATTTCCGGGCACCGTAGGCGCGGGCTTGCCGACAGTGAGCAATGGGTAGCTCGCTGTCTAGCCGTCCAGTAACTGTCCAGACAGCAGGGGCCCAGCCGGGTCGAGGCCTACTAGGGCCAAGGTTATACGAAAGGGAACTCGAGCCCCGGTATGAAGGCTAGAAGCAACAGGGTGGGTCGTTTAGTCAGTAAGAGTCTGACACTATCTCCCGCTCCACCCACACCGTCATTGGATGATTTTTCCCACTGTAAAAAAAAGGGCAGTCAGGTTAATGTTACTCCTTGCTATTAAGCCATATTAGCACGTTGCAGATCTAAACGCCACTGTTACTAATGCACACAATCACAATCCTGGTGATATTATTATGTCTACAGATGGCAATTGCCCTGAACACTCTTTCCATTTTTTCTTGTCCTTAACTATTCTTCTGTATTACGTTCCATTTGTTTTCTCTTCAGTCCATACAATAAATATTCTTTAGGAATTTCTTAACACATATTTGACATTTGATTTTTTAAAATTTCCTATACAAAATTGATAAAGAAAAATATTAAAACATATACTTTTAATATTTTTATTATTATCATTTAAATAATAATTATATATATTAATTTTTAATTATTATATAAATTAGTGCTTGACTGTGATCTCACCTGATGGTAAGCAGTGTTAAAATCATGAATAGCACTAGTTTATTATGAGCCTAGCAAAATAATTATTAAAATACCTTTCAGATATCGTCAATTTGAGACATAATAGTAAGACAATAAAGGACCTATTACACTACGCGTTATTCAGATTAGTTTTGTCTATGGTTCGACGTACCTAGTTTATGGTTCGACGTATCGCGCAGTGTAATAGGGGTTAAACTGTCTTGGACTGTCTTTCTATGAATGAAAAATAGTACGAGTCGGAATATCACACGCCATATTCAGCGCAGTGCAGGTGCAGGTCCTTTAAATGCACGAACGCCGCTTTCGCTTGAGGTTTAATGAATTAACAAAATCCATTTGTATCTAGTATTTCTATTTGTGTATTATGTACATTCATTTTGTTTCATTTGCAGTGTACTAAATAAAAATGTGTTGTCTTTTTTTAGCATTATGACCACTGGATGCAATCGCTACAAAAGCTGACAGTTGTATAATTATTAGTATTTTTACGTACTGGCCATTTTTATCCACCTTGATAAAGGTCTTTATTATGAAGGTACAATAATTATTTATCAAAATGTACACAAATAATCAAGATGGATTATATTCATCTCAAAAAAATGAATTATGCATTAATTGCGGTATCAGATTCAACCGAATACGAAGAACTTGGATGTCTGAAGAAAGTGAAGAATCACGACAGTTATTGACTGATTGGGTATGCAAGGAGGTAATTGAGATTTTAAATATTAATCTATTTATATGGCCTTGTGGGCGGGGCAGGCGTGCCACGAAGTAGGGCAATGCTCATAGTTCAACTACCAATAGCAAACTTGCGATCTAAGTGTACGCTACTAGCGTAATGCGCGTTCCTATTGGTTTTATTGCCTGTAGTGGAGTTAAAGGGTGGGAGACAAGCGGCGACACTCGTAGTAAAAGTCAGAAAGTATTTCCTTTCTAACCTCTTTCAACTTTTCTGTGAATTTAACAGAATCTAGTGACTAAAATAAATCCTTTTCTTTTTTACAGTTAGAAGATAATGATGTTATTTGCGCTCCATGCTGTTATTTATTACACTCAGCACTTGAAAGTGAGAACAAATCTAGAAAATTTGGCCATAAAAATGTTTGCTTTCCATGTGGGAGGTCATTAAATCGTTTTAGATATTCAAAAAGCTTGAACAGACATCCTGAACATAAATTAGTCATCACTCAATGGATCCCATCACATCAGGTAAAAGACAAGTACTCATCATTATCATATCAGCCGAAGCTTGAAGGGACGGGTTGCGTTTTTTAGTCAGTAAGAGTCTGACACTATCTCCCGCTTCGCCTAAGAGTGGGGGTTGTCATTGGATGACTTTCCAATCGAAAAAAAAAATCATATCAGCCGAAAGATGTCCACTGTTAGACATAGCGTCACCACAACGACCGGTCCTGTGCGTCACGCATCCATCCGATACCCGCGACCCTGACCAGGTCATCGGTCCACCTTGTTGGAGGCCTTCCAACGCTGCGTCTTCCGGAAAGACAACTATGAAAGACAATTTGTAGGCTTTTATGATTATACAGAGTTATTTTTAGATTCGTCATGTCTGTCTGTCTGTCTGTCCGTCTGTCCACCCGTCCGTCCGTCCGTATGTCACTGCCACTTTTTTTCAGAAACTATGAGCTATACTGTTGAAACTTTGTAAGTAGATGTATTCTGTAACTATTATTAAAACATCGATCAAAGTTACAACGAACGTTCCTGTGTGTCTCGCTTCCATGGGTTTCCCGCGACCTTCACCAGGTCATCGGTCCACCTTATAGGAGGCCTTCCAACGTGCGTCTTCCGGTACGAGGTCGCCACTCCAGAACCTTTCGGCCCAAACGGCCATTAGTTCTGCTAGCAATGTGCCCTGCCCATTGCCACTTAAGTTTGGCAATTCTTCGTGCTATGTCGGCAACTTTAATTCTCCGACGGATATCTTTTTCCGAATTCTTGATTCGATCATGTAAGGACACCCCTTAAGTCCCTGTTTTAGTGTTTAAAATGGTTTCAAAACTGAAGAAATACAATTATTTCCAGGTGAAGCGACTAGAGGCTGTTTGTTCGATGTGCTTTACGAAAGCAAAACGTTTGCTCGACAAAAGTAACAGTTCCAAAGTCCAAAGCAGACGTAACAAAGACAAATCCAACGACATAGAAGTAAAGACTGAACGGCTAGGATACGATGACCTAGACATTCCAGCATCACCAGACCCGAAGTCCTCAGATGAGGAAGACATTCCGGAGAAGCACCCGCAACATCTTACTATATCTTTAGACAGATACAAAAGAGCGGCAGACATTTCTAGCCGTTGTATCTTCAAAAACTGCACGTATTCAGATAGATCACTTATCCCCGATTCTATTAAAGAACGCCTACTTGTTGATTATTTCTTCTACCTACCCCCAAATTCACGTATTTGCAAACACCATCAAACTAGCAGTCATGAAGTATGGAGAGAGATGATTGACAGCACTATAATAACAGACTTTACTTCAGCGCATATAGAAAACTTATTTTCCATTGTCAAAAACATTAAATGCACTTCTTATTGTAATAAAAGTTTTGGACCCCAAATCAAGAGAGACGATTATCTGTGCCATTATTTTCTAGGAATGTCTTATGATAAGTTTGAGGAGATGCTTAAAGACGTCCAGCCAATCGCGAAGCATAAAAAGGCTTTGGCTATGTACTTGATGAAGAAGCATACTGGTTTTAGTGCGGAAAAAGTAGCGAATTTCTTTGGGATTCGTAGAAGGTTGTTAGAGCCAATTATTACTAGGGTGCAAGCATATTTGGAGACTATAATCGCGACTGATGATAGCTATGTGGCGGTTCCTACTGTTGGTGTCGACAATCATGAAGAAATAGTTTATTATAGAACTAAAAATTCTAAGACGTGACAGCACCAAAAACCGGCACTGGGCCGGCGTGGTGGATTACGGCTCATTCCCTCTCCATGAGAGGAGGCCTGAGTCCCAACAGTGGGAAAATAAAGAAGACTGACTAAGCTATGCTAGACCCTTCGGATACTCAATGTGAGTGCGTGCCCCTGTTCAAAACATGAGAGTGCACTAAGTACCCAAACACCCGCACTGTGGAGAATGAGTGCCACCGATGCAGCAGTTAACACCTACTCGGCCCCAACGGTTTAACAAAACCATCGATTCGAAAAGAAGAAGACTGAAATTGTTCTGCGTTCTATCCGTAGGACAGTTTCTATAAAACCTTGTCGTATCGTTGTCGCTGTATCGTTTTGTCGCACCTGTCACTTGGAAGTCTAAATAATAATATTAATAGGTCGGTACTATTAAGTTTGATCTAATTCATAAGACATCAATGTGATAATTTTGGTTTTTATCATGATTATGTAGTTATTTCTAAGTAAATAAAATAATGTATTTTGGACATTAAAATGTTAATGTTTCTATAAGTTTTGGTTTTTTGATTTCTGTGCCCTATTCCCAGTGAAAATACCGACGACCCAACCAGTCAGGGGTTGCCAGATGAAATAAATTATACATACCGAGTGTTCTGACAATGCTTCCGAAAGTACCTACGTTAAGTTGATCCCGCTCTATCTCATTAACAGTTCAGTTTAGGTTGGGAGAGCTCTTAGAGCCTCAGTAATCAGAGACGTGGCGGAAGCCTGGAAAAGATAGCCACTGGCACGTGCATTGGACACGTATCTCTCAGCAACAGTGCTGTCGCAGTGCAAAGGTACCGGGTTTAAGAAGGTCGTTTATAAGAAGTTGCCGAGAGTAGCGACCCCTGAGGGACCCCGACGTTAAATATCCATTTGATCGGTTGAGCAGCCTTTAATAACAACTCGGATGAATCGCCCCCTCAATAAGTCTAGAAAGAAAGAAAGAAAACTATTTTATTTGGCATACACACAATGTAGTAACAACATGTAGACACTAATAAATTATTATATATAAAAAAAAGATCTACCAATATGTGTCTCACGGTGGCGCCAAATAGGTCCAGTTCAGCAATAATGCCAGACAACTACATGGTAGTTGCTTGACGCTGGTTTTCAACCGAACCTTATTTCGAGTGTGGGGCCGTTCAAGTATTACGTAAGCAGCTTTTTTGCAAATATTAACTCCCCCCTCCCCCTTGTCAGCAAAAGTAAGCAAAGCTCTCACCCCTTCCCCCCATGCTTACGTAAATAATTTGTCAATGTGTTGGTTTCGGTTGCACTAGATAGTTGTAAGTCTACAAATAAGGAATGGGCTTGAAATAAAGGAATAAATCCACTTCATGTAAAATTTTGACATATTAATTTAAATTAACAGTCGAAAGCAAAACCCTTCTTAATTACTTTTGTCCACATGAACATAGGTAGGTACCTATATCAAAGGTCGTAGTGTCAATGTTAATTTGAGCCCAGTTGCGTCACAGGCATCGCCGTGCATCATATGCGCGATAACAACACGGAATGGTGATAACAGGATATTTCTAGCGCTGTGTAATGTGAAAGTGAACTTCTAGACGCGCTGTCTATAGGTTGCACAGATAAAGTCCGTCTAACGAAAGCGTGACCTGAGAAAAGGAGGTTAAAACCAAAAATTTTGTATGTGGTATTATTGAAATAGTAGGAGAAAAAAGTTTTGATACTTGAGTATTTTTTGTATTTGTGACAATTGTATTATAGTTGTATAGGAACTTAAATTTTAGTCAAAAAGGTGCGTGTAGACTTAGGCTAGAACTACACTACACCGACGCACACGTGTGAGACGTCTCAGACATGAGTGGCAGGTGTGCACATTACACCGACGCAACGCGTAACACGTGTGATGCCTTTGATTTCATCGGAGGATTAAAAACAGATCAAGCTTGCTTTTTCATTTACCATCCATTTACACTTCCGCCTGACCACCACGATCAGACGCGTGGATAGCCCCGCCCACCTTCCTATAAAATTTCTGGGACCGATGTGTCCGCGTCGTGGACGTAGCGTCGCATGGTGTGGCGTGGATCAAGTGTAGCTCTAACAGCCTATTTTCCATATGAAACGTATGGAGACCGACGCCGATATCGGCGTGTGTAGCACACGTATGAGCAGTATAGTTCTACCTTTAATTATTGGTGGGTGTATGGTAAAGGTCAATAACACACAAAATGTTAGTTATTATTCCAAATTATTTTATTTTCTCTGTTATTTCAAATGTCGCTACATAATATTCAATTAATACTCTTTATTTACCATTTCATTCGTGAGTCACAGAAAGTTCAGCAGCTGTCTCTTTCAAACTTGAACTAGGATTTCAGTCACTATTTCCTTCACTTTCACGATTTTAACTTCAGTTGAGGACTGATGCACTACCAGACAGACTGAGGCAAATCTTTTATTACATCTCAGCCGCTTTTGAACGCATTCTACTACTCATTAGCATGTTTTTGATTAAGTCGATTCACCAAAAGTCTTCTTTGTTCAATGTTTATGTCAATTACGAAATTCGCAATATGCCAGATTATCTAAAAATATAAGAAAAAATATATATTATTATATCGTAAATATATCTAATAATATTTGTCAACAAGGATCAAGAATATAACGTCATACTAACTTAAAAATTCAGAAATCGTATATAAACATTGTTGGTTTTTATTGGAAACACCTTCTTTCTCTTCTTGTTTTTGTTTGAATTTATTAACCATAGTGTGTAGCAGTTTTCGCACGTTACTGTTTATTGTTTTTCCCATAATTAAGCAATTATTTTTGAAAAATAAATATCTGTTTACAAAAACTGACAATTGCAACCATAGACTTTGACGTGATTTTTTCGGCAAAACAATGTTGCCAATTTAATTAAAAAAAAAAACTCCAGGTTACGCTTTCAGTAGACGCACTCTAGGAAAGGGACAGAGGTCATTATAGGTTCTCATATTTAACATTCACTGAGAAATCTGTAGCTTTTAGCTGTGGCTTTTAGCTTTGAACTTTACTAATTATATTCTTTCAAGCCTTAAATTATATTATTATTTATAAAATTAATATTCAATATTTTTGCATGTTGACAACTTCTCTCCTATTTGAATCTCTCTTCTTAATACCATAAGCCTTAAAAGGTTCATTACAATAAAGTTTCTACTTCAATTAATATGTGACCTTCGTGGTCGTCACAGTAGGTACCTTTTAGGGTTCCGTAACTTTAAAGGAAAAAACGGAACCCTTATTGGATCACTTTGTTTGTCTGTCAAGACCCTTAATTACCTACAGGAACGCGTCGAGTTGAAATTAAAACCCTATACTACACGTTCCAAATGAAAATAGGACCGATTCCAATGTTTTGACGTCTCGTCGTACTGTCAAATCGAAGAAATTTTGGCAAAATTGAAGAACTCAGATGAGTAAAATTGAAGAACTGGATTCTGATTAAACTTTTTTCGTTCACAGTTCATAAATAAATTAATCGTTCTGGTCACTTTCCATCAGCAAAGTTTGCATTCTTAATGCGGAAGGCTGCATCACCTAATTGTGAGGTATGCAATAAAATTGAAGATGTACAACATTTGCTGATGGAATGTGTTAGGAACAAAAATGAAAGGGAAGCTCTGGCTCGAGAATATAATTTTAACATGTGGGATGTTGGACTTATCCAAAATGTATTGGCATACCCCAAATCAGAAAGAACTAAACGCATAATTTGTGGGTTAACCCACAAATTATGCGTTTAGTTTTGTATTATAGTTTATTTATTTTTTACGAATGTTAAGGCGGTGTTTAGCATTATTTCATTTTATTTTATAATATAAGAATATTTTTATGTTTATGTGTGTAAATAGAGTATATATATAAGGTACAATGGGGTTGACGTATCCGTGTGGATAAAAACCCCTTTAAAAAAAAAAAAAAAAAGATTAAAAAAAAAAAAAAATTTCGTAAATTAATTAACATTTAAAAATTTCTTTCCTCGATTTGACAGTAAATCGTGACGTCACACATGGCGGGCGATCCTATTCTCATTTGGAACGCATTGTACTTACTCAGATCAGCGGACTTTTGAAGCTGTAAAAAAATCAAACTTGTACTTAAGTTAACGAGGAAAAAGATAGATACCTACTTCGGTTTATGTGGCAAGAAACATATTTCGACATTCAAGCGGAAATCAAAATTTATAGGGTACTTCTCGTTAACCCAGAATCCTGAAATTTGGCATAAAGCAAGGTCTTATAGCAATAGGAATAAATCTAAAAACTGTAAATTTGTGGTACAGCGACATCTATGGCGCCACATAAGTACTACTAAGAAAATACGAAATCCAAGTTTATAGGATGATTGGTAATTAGTGACCGATATATAAACACGTGACTGTACTCATGATTACAAACAACTTTCCCAAAGAAACTTTTTTTATACTCCTTAGTTTTATCACAATAACAAAGCTCACCTGTTAGCCGCGTAACGCCATTATCACATGTACCTTTCCTACAATAGTGATAGAGCACCCGCGCCTCTTGCAAAACCGATGGTTGGCGCGATCCGATGGTTGACCGCAGTGGGCGAGAATTTGCGCGAACAGCTCTTTTGTTATTATGATAAAACTAATATGTTTAAAAAAAAGGTTCTTTGGGAAAGTTGTTCAAAATCATGATTACAATCACGTCCCATACAGCCATATGAAGTAGCGGTTACGACTTAAGTCGACATTTATTGTGTCGTAACGGAATTTATTTGTAACATTGTTCCGTAGCGTAACGTCGCCGTGTCGACTTGTGAGTCGACACCGTTTCGAAAAGTGGGGAATAATCGTAACAGAATAACAGTAACTTTCAGTCACATTGTGACGTCGCCGTGTCGACACGTCGCGACTGGTCGCGACTTTTATGCCCTCACTTGCATCGTACATTCAATCATTCATTTTTTCGTTGCGTTCATTCTATACTTGTCAATTTTTATTGTAATTCGTTCGTTTTTGTGAATGTCATCATAGACATAAATCTTCGCCGCCATCAGAAAAAAATGAAAGTATTTATTTACGTATTTCTGTGATAAATGCATCATAGTCGATCGAAAATCCTCTGCGAAATTAAATGTATCGTGTAGTTTGATGTCACTATAATAAATTAACCGATGCGCCCTTCTGATTTAATAAAATACTTAAAATATTTTTTGTTAATGTGGTTGTTTTCAATTAAAAAATTACAAAGTATCGTATTTCCAAGCATTGCAGAAGATTTTATTGATACGGCCTATATAAATTTAACCAAAATATATTCTAGAATACTATAATAATAATATAAATTGTGTAAAATGATGTGGATAATTTTGTATCTACTTGAAAGATGAAACCCAACACAATGTTTCGTAACTGTGTTTACATGTTTCGGCAATATGTTAAGTTACGTTACAGTGTGACTGTTTTAACAAAATGGAGTTTTATTATTTTATGTTTGCAGTGGTTCTCAACATGCTGTAAAGTTAGTTTTATCAAAAAAATTAACTAGTGAGGAAGTAACTGCCATGCCTGAAGGATAGGTCGTAGGAACATACCTATACTGGCCTCGTGCACTTAAAATAAACTTTCAAAAATCGTAGCTTATGACGTGGGAAATATGGTCCTACGAGTGTTTCTCAAATAATCCTGTATATTATAATATTTTTTCAATAAAACTTGCTTTGGTGCTTTGGTTGCTTATGACTCATAGTTAAAAAATAAGTAAATAAATCAGGTAGTAAGACTGATCCCTCTAATTAGAGCTCTGCTATAATTATAGAGCAATATTTGTGCTTCCAGCATTGAGTAAAATCTATGAAAAAAAACATGCTCGACCAGATGTTATCCCACTTTAATTAGAATAGGATTTTGCATAGTCATCAGTTTGGCTACACGAAAGGAATGTCAACGACGGATGCAGGACTGAAACTTATCAGTCACATTTTAGAATCCTGGAAGAAGTCCCAGGATGATATTAGCATATTCTGTGACCTCTCAAAAGCATTTTACTGTGTTGACTCTACTATACTCTGATCTGTAAATTACATCATTAAGGAATTCGTAGACGAGCTGCTGATCTTGTTTTTTTCAATTTATCCTACAGGTAGCAAAAAGTATCCATAAATGGGGTGACGTCGTCGGGGTCTTTAATAAGGATAGGCGTGCCTCAGGGTTCAATTCTTGGCCCTTTCCTTTTTCTAGTAGTTTATATTAATGACCTTCCTTACATGATGAATAATTTATCAGATATAATTCTATCTGATGACACTTTTCTTATTTCTAAAGTGGATAGAAAAGATACGGATGTCTTGCGTGTCAACGAAAGTCTGGCTGTTCTTTCGAAATGGTTCGCAGCTATTAATCTCTTACTAAATGCAAATAAAACTAAATGTATAAAGTTTTCATTACCGAATGAAGAAAAATAAGGCAGTTGACAGATGTCGCCACAGCTAGATTAGTTTACTATGCCTGTTTCCACAGTTTTATATCTTATGGCATTTTATTGTGCGGATCTGCAGCTGATGTAGACTCAATTTTCATATTGCAAAAGAGAGCAATCAGGGCTATTTATAAAATGGGTACTCGTAAGTCCCTCAGAAATAAATTCAAAGAAATCGATATATTGTCACTGCCTTCTCTTTATATCTTAGAAAGTGTTTTGTATGTCCGTAAAAACCTAGAACTTTTCAAAATTAGAAGCGATTTTCATAACATAAATACTCGTTGTAAACACGAAATTATATTACTCCAATGTAGATTAGTCAAGACCAATAAGTCATTTTTAGTAAATGGCATACGCTTTTATAACAAGCTACCAAAAGCGGTGACTGAACTCAGCGAAGGAAAGTTCAAAACACATATTAAGCGTGTCTTAACCAAAAAAGCATATTACAAGGTTACAGACTATGTCGAAGACACGCTTGTTTGGCAATGACTGCCTCTGCATTTGTGGCCCCCTGGTAACTCATAATATTGTGTAAATGTATCTATTAACTGCTCCATCTTTTTTGTAACCTATTTTTTTTTTCTAACACATTGTTTTTGCAAAATTTTTATATTATCTGACTCCAACCACCTTAAACTCGTTAGGTAGTTATTTTGTTAACATCTCATTTATTGACAGTTGTAATTATTTAAAAAAAATTCTAGCTTTTTTTATATAGCCTCTTTTTATAATGTAAATGGAAAAACACCGTAGACTCCACGAATTCTTAGATTACTTCATATTTGACTCACTTTTTTAAAACGATTATTTTTATTGTGCTTTTGAATACAATATAGACCGGTTTACACTGTTCTTAAATAATATCCATTAATACGGTAATATGAAAATATCGTAAGAACAACCACTTTTTTTAAAATAGTAACCATGGAGTTTCTTGCCGGTTCTTCTCCATAGGAAACGACCAATTTGGAACCACGCACTAGCTTTTGATGTTTTATAAGTGCCCATGTAGGCAGTGAAATAAAAAACTTTTGAATTTGAATTTTGAAAATATCAATAATTTTATTAAATACAATAGCACACTTTGAGAACCCCGGTTGTTTTCTGTTTGGTCAAATCCAACACTACAGTATCGTAACTGTTACTACACTTGTGTAACTCCAAAAAATACTGTAGTTTAGTTTCGACATTGTGTCGATAATTTAACTTTAATATTTACACAGGAATTCAAAGTAAACACAATGTGTCGTAAATAATTTAAGAAAAAAATTGTCGTAACTTGTTGACACAGATACAACACTTATTTACTGTAACATTTTTCAGTACAAAGTGTTGATATCGTTCCTACACGCTGTAACCAAAATCCGCATCGTTAATAAGTTTAGTAACAGTTACGACATTGTTACCTTGTCTTGCTAATCTGTGACTATTTGAGAATTTTGCGACCGAAAATGGTTGTATGGGGTGTCTAATTATCGGTCACTAATTACCAGTAACCCTATATACGACAGCTCGAAAACGGGCAGTTGCCCACCAGACGTAACGCCCGGTCTGGCCGGAGGATCCTCCCTTTTCAACGGCACTCTGTTCCACATCGCTCCAAAGTTGTTACACGACATTTTTTTTTTATTGGAAAAAGTCCTCCAAGACTCCATTCCGGTATTGAACTTTATTAGGTAAGTAGTAGGTTTTATTAGGTAGGCTTGCTTGGCTTGGGGCGGAACAAGAGGAAGTATTAGACTTACTGGCTAAACTCACCTGTGTTCCCTCAGTTGTGCTTTGCATTTCAGGGTCACTGTAACTTTATCAAACATTCGCGCAGCCGTGGCAGCTAGTTAATTACCATAAGGTCAGTACAGATATCATTACCTACAATTAGAAGGATAAAAGATCTCGTTTTCAACGCATCGTTAATTACTCGTACCTAAGGTAATATAGGAAGAATTGTACGTTAGTGGCGGCATATACCTAGTGTTTATCTCTTGTAAATCCCTTAGCTATACTGTGGGGATTTTGACGCGATATTAACCTTTCAATTGTGATAATTACAGACACAATTGAAAGACAATAGGTGCGCGAACGCCGGCGTTCGCTTGGGGTTTAATGAATTAAGGTTTTTTTTCCCTTAAACAAAAGCTGGATTGCAGCTCGGAAACGGCAACGCGGGGCCGAGGCAGACCACGAAGGAGATGGCGGGATGACCTGGATGGCTTCCCTTAAGAACTGGAATGAGAAAGCGAGGAACCGTGATCGTTGGAAGGAGTGGAGGGAGGCCTTTGTCCAGCAGAGGGACAGTGTGGGCTAAGTAAAAAAAAAATTAGGTTTTTTTGGATCAAACCTAGGCGTTTTAGGCGTTAGTAGTTTTAGTTTTAGCCTTCCTATAAACAGTAGAGGTCCGTGCCTTCCAATCATCTGATGACATCTTCCACTCTGTGGTTTCCTCCTTTCTGGAAAGCTATAATGGAGAGGGTCGAACGCTCGAGGGAACAGCCCTCACACGGTGTGAGTCACACCCTAGTCGCCGGATCCCGATCCTTATTTCCAGCTACCGTGGGCGAGGGCTTCCTGACGGCGAGCTACGCATTTCAGCTCGCCGTCCAACCGTCCGGTAACCATCCGGATCGAGCCCAAGTCCCTACTGGGCCCCTACAGTTTTGCTGACAGCTCTTTAAGGCGCATGGAACACTTATTTTCCCTATTTATTATTTATTTATTTATTACTAGCTTTTGCCCGCGGCTTCGCCCGCGTGGCATTAGGTACTTAAGGAATCGGGATAAAAGGTAGCCTATGTTCTTTTCCATGTCAAAGGCTATATGGGTGCCAAATTTCATCCAAATCCGTTCAGCAATTTTTGCGTGATTAAGTAACAAACATCCAAACATCCACATTTTCACTTTTATAATATTAAGTTAGGATAATGTTTATTGTACACCAAATAGATAAAAATACAGAAATAATAAGTGCACAATGGGTGGTCTTATCGCACAGGGCGATCTCTTACAGACAACCTTTGAATGGACTGAGAGAAAGGCTGAACTATTTAAGGCTAGACTATTTGTTATTCATAGACTATGTACTATGATGATTTCATTCATGTAATAATTAAGTATAAAATTATGAATGACTGCATCTTACAAATGCAGTAATAATTTGCATTTTCTGTTAACAAGTGTGGCGTTTAACATTAGATAACACTAAGATGATTCCTGGAATCATTCTTATTCATTGTTTGTTTATATATTGTACTGAGATAATGAATGACATAATTGTCTGCATATCGGCCTATCTTTTGAGTGTGCGGCCGAATGATGGATTACTTTGGACTAGATTTGAAAAAAAAAATTGAACTGTCAATTTTGCCCGCGCTTTTCAATCGAATCGTCAATTTTGTTTGCTCCGTTTAAGTTACCTTTAGTGTTCTCGCACACGGGCCGCAAAAAGCCTTTTAGCTTTTTTTTTTTTGTGGCCGTTTCTAGCTTTTTTTTGTGGCTCGTGTGCGCGCAAACTTTGGTTTTTATAAAGTCCCATAAAATATATTTTTTCATTACCATGAAAATGGAAAGGAGGGATGAAGCGCATGTTACTAAAAGAGTTTTGAGTGGCGTGGGCTTTGGGACGATGAGCAATGGGTGGCTCGCCGTCCAGCCGTCCGGTGAACGTCCGGACCGAGCTAGAGTCGTCGACGGTGCGTAGTGTTCCACGCGCGCCTCTTAGAGATTTCAGCGAAACCCTAGGAGGCAGCAGCGCCGGAGTCCAGGTAGCATCAAAGACACTTCCGCCTGACCACTGCTAAGTTCATTTTTGCTTGCACTCCAAACAAAAAATTCTAAGGATTTGGTTAGGCGGAGCGTCGCACGCCTGAAGTGATTTTTTTAAGTTACTATCAGGCAGAAATTACCGCGTTCGATGGTACCGTACCTACAATTGCCGTCACGGATCTTGAGCGCTGGCTTCAAGTTGCGCAGAAGTCAAATATTCGGTCTCTTTAGTGGTGCGAAAAGAGACGCGGGGGCGGGGAGTGTCAGTGATTGGCTCGCCGCGCCATCGCATCATAGACGTCACTGCTGATTCGTGACTGAGATCCCCGCTTTGGCGCCGAGCGCTCAAGATCCGTTTCGGCAATTGTACTGCTGGGTAAATGGGTTCGTTTCTGAGAAAAACCTGGGGTTCTGGAATGCATGGCAAAAAAGGAATATAAAAGTGGGTTTTAGTCAGTTAACGTCTGACGTGCCCTCGCGCTTCGCCCTAGAACGGAGAGAGACGAGAAAAACCACAATGATTTCCGACCTCAAAAAAAAAACACTCCTCGAAATATAAACGACTAGCTTTTGCCTGCGGCTTCGCCCGCGTACACAAAATATAGCCTATGACACTCAGGAAAAAATCAGCTTTTTATCGGTGAAAAAATTTTAGTAATCGGATCAATACTTCCAGAGGTTACCTCCTACGAACAAAAAAATAAAAAAACGAACTTTATTATATTGCTGTAGATAAATAGCCACCAGGCTGTTCCCTGGAGTCACTCGGCGGGATGATGTGATCTCCACGGTATGCAAGTGATGCAACCTGTGTTATCATCCTGTATAATTGTCACACGGGGTTAAACGCAGCTGCAGTTCTGCGGTTAAAAACATGTCAGCATACTACGTCTTAATTAAACATCTCATGTTGTTGCCAAAGAGATCCCTCATATTTTATTTTAGAAACATGGTTACTCTGCTGGAAGAACGTAGACAAAGGGTAGGCTCATTGAGACTTATAAAATACTCACAGAATACTACGACGTGCCCAGTCTTCAAGACCTTTACACACTGAATGCCATCAAACATTTACGAGGACATTCCCTCAAATTATGGGCAAATGCATCCAAAGCCTTTGAAACTATTTCTACCAAACCGAGTCGTAATAGCATGGAACAGGCTCCCGGAAAGTGTTGTGAAAGCTCCCATATTGAACTGCTTTAAAAATCGGTTGGACAGACTTAACATCTCCAAACTATATGAAACACACGCATCAGCTATTAGCTGCTAGTGTGTCTTATTAATTCACTAGCTGCTGCCCGCGACGTCGTCTGCGTGAAGCTTCTACAGCACTAAAATACCTAAGGTGCCAGTGTCGCTATAGCATTATAAATAATCAACTTTTAAAATAGCATTATAATATAAGTTTTTTACGCAAACGAAACCCCCGAAGCTAGTGAAGAGAGTTATATGAGAATCCTGCTGAGTTCAGTCATAAGATGTGACTGAAGGAAATAGCGAAAATAATGCAGGAATACATTTTAGAACACAAAAGAGTAAAAATACGTATAAAGGTATCATACCTTACAAGACTTCACTATAAACTACATTGTTAGTTATACTGCCAGGAGCCAAAATGTAAAGAGAGTCAGGACTGGTGGCGCGGGAGCAAGCGACGTACAGTTGCCCGTGTGAGAAGCAACTCGTCCTGAGGTCGACACCCGCTGCCCTCAGTGTCTGCCACTGTGACTTATTGATGGTCATCGCGAAGCAAACACACACGGGGAACTGTACGCGCTTGAACTGGAACGGGAAGTTATGGGGTATGAGGGGAATGTGTGGTATAAATACTGCCTCGCCGACGCTACAACCCGTAAGAATTTCCGCCTCAATGGTGTGTCTGTGTGGAGAGAGATGACTTTAAGGCGGGTCCCGTCACAACTTCGAAGCACAATCGGGACACCGACCTTCAGCTTGATGGTATGCGCCAGAAGTCCACTTTCTGACAGGGAAATCAGAAGTTCCACGGAATAACGTGTGGCATCATCTTGCTCGACAACAGTGTTTATCGAGGTGTAGACCACTTCATTCTTCTCAATTTCCGAGAGAATGCATTCGTTAATTGCTGCAGCCTGATCATTTTTGGGCGTCAAAATGGCCCGCTCACACACCCAAGAATTCTGCTGGTACGGTATACGACTGGTGTCCCCGTACACACTGTGAATGAGTTTTTCTAAGCTGCATACCACTCTACCGAGAGACTCTGGAAGCACCACCTGTCCACCTCTCTCTTCTGGTAGAGTGCCTTCGCCAAGACTTAGAAGAACATCGGAGAATTCTTGAGCACGTGCATTGCCGCCGAGCCGAGCTCTCATATTAATGGTCAAGCGCAGTTTACGAACTCGTGACTACAAAGAAGATCGTATCCACGAAGCATTCATCTCGTCAGCCCTCGATCCCCGCGTCACCTCGGGAAGTGTTTGGCGGAAATCGCCACTGAACAGAACTGTGACACCATGCATCAAATGTTAGTTCCTGCGGATGTCCTGCAGGGTTCTGTCCACGACCTCAACTGCCTTCCTATTGGCCATCGCACACTCATTATCAGAGAGCAATCCTTGAGTACGTGTCCCTTATCACTGTTACATGACACACCACAAACAGGCGTTTTGGCGGTCTCTAAATCGCTGGGAATTTTTAACATGGCATGTGCTATCTTGCCTTCCGGAAGCAGTGTGGCAGCGATTCCCGACGACGCTACAGCAATAGCAACTTTGCCTTGGCTCCTGACCTCTGCAAGTATGCCAGTGGTAACAAATGTTTTTCCTGTTCCACCAGGAGCATCCAAGAAAAACATTTTACCCTGGTTTTGCCCATCGCTTTCAAGGACGGTGTCATAAATTTGTTTTTGCTCTCAAGAGAACAAAGCGACATGGTAATTTCGTATGGTGGTTATTTCGCCCGGATCGTAATTTGTCTTAGCGTTATACTCCCGATTTCCACGGTCTTGATGTGGTGATGATTGGAGAGCTGGTAACCCATATTCGATCAGTGGATTGCCGCCGATAGAAATGACCACATCTTGAAGTGAATTGAGACAGGTGTTTAGCACGCGTTCATCAGTTACTTCGACTTCGTCTTTAGTAGCACGCCTCAAAGCTCGTAGAAAATCTTCAGACAGATGATGGCAATACTTCTCCCACAAAGCTACCGGGTTCGCGACTCCACAAAACACCAAGATGACGGCAAGCAGATGACGCATGTGGCTGGGACTGTCACTGACGCTTGCCTCCGCGAGGGTGTCATCCCAATTAGGCAAAAGGCTGCGCTGTAAGTGGGATACTCCACGCCATCAAATGCCCTCAGAAAGGCGAAAGACGTTGGGCCTGGGACAGTGTGATGTGACAACTGCAGAAAATAGCATTCGTCACTATTCAGGTGCACGGTATAAACTCTATCCAATGCGGTGTCCTTGAAAATTCCCGGAAAACCTTTCACAGCACCTCCTCGTCGATGTCGGTTGAATACACCCCTTTGCTTGTCGTACTTACGTGTAATATAAAGGCACCTCGTCATACGTAAGGGATTTCGCAAACTGATCGACTTCACAGAGTCTGAGAAATGCCACCATGTAATAATACCTAACACCGCATTTTTTTTAAATTGTCTTCCTCAACTCTGCTCAACATTTTGAGGGTTTTGTTGGAACTTGAATTTGTCAAAACGAACTATAATATGAAGAAAATGCACATTACCATCTATGAATTTTAAGAATAACTAACTACTAACCTCGCCAACATGATCAAATTTAAATGATTAATTTCCAAAAACTGTTAACATATAACTTGATTTGATTTTGTTGATATCTCATAGATGGCGCTGCTTTAAAATTGTGTTTATACTACTAACATTCATTAAACTATGTTTCTCTACCCAAGTTACTTTAATGGCGTAGTTTTTATAGTGTAAAGCTAGATAATAGCATGACTTACTCAAAAACAACATTTAAATATGCGTCCTTATATTACACGCTGTCACAGAATGCGTAAGAAAAATAAAGATTCACAGCTCCTCCCCCGTAGGTGATAGCGTGATAATATGTAGCCTATGTGTTGACCCGACCTCTTAGTAATATTCATGCAAAATTTGAAGTAAATCCATGCAGTACTTTTTGAGTTTATCCCGGACATACATACAGACAAACAGACAAACAGACAAACAGACAAACAGACAAACAGACAAAAATTCTAAAAACTATATTTTTGGCTTCGGTATCGATTGTAAATCACGCCCCAAGTATACTTTTAAAAAAATATTCAATGTACAGTTTTGACTTGTCTACGATTTTATTATATGTATAGATAATACTACCAGCGGCTTCGGCCGCGACATAGTAGACAATGATCCCAAGAGAAAGAAATAATCAAACGTTGGGAAGAACCATTTACCAATATCCGACTTCTTGAAACTCTTAGGTACATGATGTACCTAGAGTACCTACCGTAGGTACATCTCCCGCCTGGACGTGAATTGCAGTGATGTATGGAAAGCAATAAATCGGTTGCTCACCCAGGTAGACTGTAAACAACTTGGCGAAATGGGGTTTTATACTTAGTGCATACTGAAAGTTTCTGGATTCTGATAAAATCAACTCGACGAAGACTGTCTAGCTGGCTTTTTTTTTTTTTTTTTATGGTGGGAAAAATCATGCATTGACATCCCCCGCCCTTGGGCGGAGCGGGAGATAGTGTCAGACTCTTACTGACTAAAAGACCCACCCCGTTCCTTCTACCCTTCATACCGGGGCTCGAGCGCCCTTTCGGATAACCCTGGCCCCAGTAGGCTTCGACCCGGCTGGGTCCCTGCTGTTGCTGACAACTCCTTGAGGCGCGCGGGAACAGTGCGCGCCGTCGACGACTTGGGCTTGGTCCGGACGGCTAGCTGGTAGGCTGGTAGGTACATAATCAATATGACGAATCCTGAATAGCTTTCACTCTTGTTTATTTCTTTCTTTCTTTCTTTCTAAGATATTAAAACATAGGCTTTTAGTTTCAATAAATTGACACAGATGGCGTTTAACACAAAGAGAAAAAATTACTCTATGACCAAGGAGCGGCGCAGTAACCAATCACAGGTGAAACCGCGAGAGACGACTAGTTCAACAAATAGGTCAGTACGTACTTCAAATGACTAACCTTGCACCTCTTAATTTGAAACAAAGGCTCCAGTTATGTCACCCGCACTATGTCAGCCATTACAAGTTATTGTTTCTCAAGATGGCTGCTGAGCCCTGCGGTTAGCACGTGACTGGGTAACAGATGCAGTCTATGAGTAAGCTTTTACTGAGATGCATGTTTGGTGGTTTTCTAGTGTGATAGTTTACTGTTTGTCTGTCCATAACATTTTGAGTTCTAAAAAAAAAAATTGTGTTAGTACCTAAGTATGTTTAAAACCTGCTTATTGAACGAGTAAGCTTGGATGACTGTCAGCAGGCTCATGCATACTACTTTTAGTTTTTCTATTAGTCCAAATTATTCAAGCACTAGTTGCTGTCAGCGGCAAAATGTTTATTATAAACTCTTGTACAACATTATCAACAAATGTTTTTTTAAGATTTTTACAAGAAAAAAAAATTAACTACTTAGTTTACATGATATTATTTTGCTTGTTTTCCCTACTCCTTTCATACGGCTTTGATCTTTAGAAATATGTTTACACAACAAAGTGCCAGTTAGGTTTTCTTTAGAATTACATGGCATAATATGTAAATCATTCAATATTTCGCAATAAAAATGGATTTAAAGGTCAGCGGTGTTGTATCCGGGCGCAGCTGGCCGGAATTAAATGCACAGATACTCGTGCTGCCGCCTTTTTACGATCATCGCTAGTACGGTGATGGAGCCGGCCCGTTACACCTTGTATAAAGTCATCATTTTCTTCCCCCATTTACCATTGATCTAGATTTTTAAACTAAGTATTATAAGTAAATACAGGCGTCCAAGTAGTATTTATGATGACCTAAGAAAATAAACAATTAAATATTATTATGTCATCCCTTCGTACGTTTTACTTTTATTGTGTTACTAATGGTCGCATAAATGTGTCATCATTTTTAATATAATAGGAGGAAATGTAGGTTTAGTACCGACGACATCAAAATATGAATTAGAAGCCTTCCTAAACTAAATAAATATCGTCATTATCATTTCAGTCGAAAGACGTTCACTGCTGGATATAGGCCTCCCCCAAGTGTAGCCACAACGACCGATCTTGTGCGTTTCGGCGCTCACCAGAGTACCTTCCACGAGCTATTAATTAAAATGTAAAAGAGAGAGAGCTATTTAGGGTGTAAAGCTCGATCTCTCTTTTTCGCTCTCAAGGCTGACATTTTAACTCGTCATAGTAAGGCCCTAAGTAATCGGTATGCCTGTGTCTTCCAACTCTTTTTCTTAAGGTCCATCCAATGAGGTCTCCCGCTGGGTGGAGCAGGATGGTGTGTGAACTTTTATTGGCTAAAACCACACCTCTTTTTTTCAGTTGCCGTAATCTCTACACGCAGTTTACACACACAATTCACACAGTTAATATGTCTACTGAGCAAGCCCTTATTTGCAGAGACCTGTCCCTTACAACCTGGTTTTATATTATTTGCCCGATCCGGGAATCGAACCCAGGACCTTACGGTCAGCAAACAAGCCTGTGACTACTAGACCAGCGAGATAATATTGAAAAACTAGCTTAATTTCATTACTATTACCGAGCGTACCTTCAAATAATTTAAAATGCAAAGCAGGTAGCCCAAGCGAATGGCAGGAGCGACACCTGTCATGGCTGCCATCATCCTGACTGCGATGATTACCAGGAAGACGCCCTCACTTGCTCACGGGCTCATATCCTCCATTATCTTACGAGAAAAAGCTTACTGTGGTCGCTTTTCCATACTAAGTGAGGTGTGCTTTAAAATAGAGTCTACTATAGTAGTCATATTCATTTATTCGATAAGGCTTATAATCCCTTGAATGTCTAGGCGGAATTAAATGGACACAACACTCGTACCAGCCTAGGCGGCTGTACGACTATCTGTGCATTTAATTCCGGCCAGCTGCGTCCGGATTTTTTTTTATGGTGAGAAAAATCATCCAATGACAACCCCCGCTCTTGCGCGGAGCGGGAGATAGTGTCAGACTCTTACTAATTAAACGACCCACCCTGTTCCTTCTAGCCTCCGCTGATCTCCGCTGACCTTTACATTATTATTTTTTTGCGAAATATTGATTGATTTACATATGCTGTTTTTTTATGGTGGGGAAATCATCAATGACAACCCCCGCTCTTGGGCGTGGTGGGATATAGTGTCAGACTCTTACTGACTAAAAACCCACCCCGTTCCTTCAAACCTTCATCCGGGGCTCGAGCTATCTTTCAAAACTAACAAATGGCCCCGGTAGGCTTCGATCTAGCTGGACCCCTGCTGTTGCTGACAACTCCTTGAGGCGCGCGCCGTCGATGACTTGGGCTCGGTCCGGACAGTTACTGGACGGTCGGACAGAGAGCTACCCATTGCTCACCGTCCGCAACATATGCTATGTTCACTTTGAAGAATATTTATACCACCAATTTTTATGTATAAAAATGTTTCTAAGAGTCCAAGCCGTTACGAAGGAGTAGGGAAAAGTTGCAAAATTGCTGAATATTTTTTTAGACAAAAGTTTTAATCCCACGAAAATAACAATAGTTGATAATGTTGTTTATGAATCTTTAAATAAACATATTAAACACTCGCTAGTGTTACGGGCCGCAGCCCGTCCCGGCTTCGTACGGGGAATAAATATAGCCTATGTTACTCAGGGTGAATGTAGCTTTCCGATGGTGAAAGAATTTTTGAAATCAGCACTGTAGTTTTTGAGTTTATTCGTTACAAACATGCACACAAAAATACAAATTTTCTCTCTTTATTATAATATTAGTGTAGACATATTTTTTTCAAACCTATTAACCTGCCCGTTACCGAGGAATGAAGTCTCTGAGCGTTTCTGACGCTCAGTGACTTCAGAGTCACAGTTTTGTGGCCTTTTCGGGCGCTTGGGTCTTTTAAAAGGCCTTGTTGATGCGCCTTCGCTCATATCTAGATTACTCCACGCTATGCTTCTACTTAGAAGTAGAGGCATCTTTTTTTTTATGTTCGGAAAAATCATGCATTGACATCCCCCGCCCTTGGGCGGAGCGGGAGATAGTGTCAGACTCTTACTGACTAAAAGACCCACCCCGTTCCTTCTAGCCTTCATACCGGGGCTCGAGCGCCCTTTCGGATAACCCTGGCCCCAGTAGGCTTCGACCCGGCTGGGTCCCTGCTGTTGCTGACAACTCCTTAAGGCGCGCGGGAACAGGGTGCGCCGTCGTCGACTTGAGCTTGGTCCGGACAGTTACCGGACGGCCGGACAGTGAGCTACCCATTGCTCACTGTCCGCAAGCCCGCGCCTACGTTGGAGTAGAGGCATCTAGGGCCACGGTAATTCTTTTAAATGTTCCTAGCCATTTAGCCGCTCCAGGCAAAGATAATTTTCGGCGCCCTTTACATACACAAAACCATATCAGTCATGAGTCCTAAGTCTTAAATATTTCCACTATCCAACCTGAAGTAGGTTGGAAGGTGGCACATAAAATTCTCAATCTGCCAACTTGGGTGTGGATGGCTAATGGCTAGGTTGGAAGATAGGAATAAGTCAATTTTGCCGTCCCTCATTTTTTGCTGCTCCGAGCAAATGCCCGTCTTGCCCCCCCTTAGGCCTCTGCCTCGAATCTTGCGGGCAGCGGCGCGGCGGCGGCGGCGGCGCGGGAGCGGAGCGGTCTACCGGTCTTAGATCGGGCCCTGAATCTGTTGTCGTAAGAGTACCTCTCTACTTTGCATCGAAGTATGTTCCTATAAGAGTGTTTATCTAGACTAGCCATTTCTTATCAGCAAACATTCTGCCAACGATATGTATTATTGTTTGAAGTAGGTAGCCTTGGTTTCTCAGAATAAGACTAAAGACGGTTTTTGTCCTAAGTAGAAGTAGGTAATTTATATTTGGTGCCTAATTGGCTGGTTTTGATTTCGGCTTAGGACGTGAACAAACTCGAATTAGAATAGCATCATTTATTTATGTCTCAATTAAACCATTTTTTTTTTTTGGTGGGAAAAATCATCCAATGACAACCCCCGCTCTTGGGCGGAGCGGGAGATAGTGTCAGACTCTTACTGACTAATAGCCAGTTTCTTCATCTAAAGTAACAGCCAAAGTAACGTCATAAAGTAAAAGTAACGGTCAAATTCGTTTCTTCACAATTTTAACTGTTGGTTTAACTGTTACTTTTGCCTTTAACTTTTACTTGTCATTAGGGGGCTGCTAAAGCTAAAGTCACTGTCATTTTGATAAAGTTGTAGATTATTTAGGTTTCACTAATATGTTATCACGAACTTCGTCCAGTTGGTTGAGGCCATAGTCCGGAGCGAGGAGGAGTGGCAGGCGGTCGCCGACTTCTGCGAAGCAGTAATGCTCGCAAAGGAGGAGGCCGAACGCATCAGGCAACGGCGTTATCGCCGCCGAGGTCGCGCGAGTGAGCAATGGGTAGCTCACTGTCCAGCCGTCCGGTAACTGTCCGGACCAAGCCCAAGTCGTCGACGGCGCGCACTGTTCCCGCGCGCCTCAAGGAGTTGTCAGCAACAGCAGGGACCCACCCGGGTCGAAGCCTACTAGGGCCAGGGTTATCCGAAAGGGCGCTCGAGCCCCGGTATGAAGGCTAGAAGGAACGGGGTGGGTCTTTTAGTCAGTAAGAGTCTGACACTATCTCCCGCTCCGCCCAAGGGCGGGGGATGTCAATGCATGATTTATCCCACCATAAATAAAAACTTCGTCCAGTGAAAGTTCAAGTTCATCAGACGATGAACTTATCGTTAGTTATTTAACGCGTAGACGTAAAAAGTTTAATGCTCGCAAAGATCATTTCGTATGGGACGACGCTGATTTTCTGTTCCGATACAGAATTTCAAAGGAAACAGTTACATACTTCAGCCTGTTGTTACAAGATAAACTGACGCCAACCACAGAAAAGTAAGTTTATTTTCAGTTTGTATTTAATACGACTACGTTAAATTAACTAATGTACAGTACGGCCGTTCTATCTTGGCGAGTGTGAAGTTAGGCTCTGCGACCTTTAGCGCTTGTGTACCTAAACGTATAAAAATAACGGTTAAAAAAAAGCCAATAACAGTTGTTAATAGCAATAACAACAATTAATAGCATTTATTTTTTTTACATCATTTACTTATGTTATTATTTATCAATTCAATTCTAAAAACATTCGTTCATTGGCGTTCGTATCCTCCTCCTTGCGTCGTATTCCTCAATGCTGAGGGTCGTGACCTCCCTGCTTCATCACTTTAGCCTTTATGATGTTCTTCCATCTGTTTCTGTCTCTGGCGGTGTGAAGGGCATTGTACATCGTAGAGTCAAGAGCGGTGCGGATCTGGTCGGACCAACGTATTGGGCTGCGCCCGCGAGGCCTTTTCCCATCCACTTTACCGGTCACAATGAGCCTTTCGAGGTTGCCACCGTCCTTTCTTGCAATGTGGCCGAAGTATTGCAGAACCTTGCGAAGACACTCGGACGATAGCCGTGAGGCGATTTTAAGTTCTTGTAAAATGGATACGTTGATCCGAAATGCTGTCCAAGGGACACGGAGCATCCTTCTCCAGCACCACATCTCAAAGGCGTCGATGCGTTTGCGGTCTGCAGCTTTCAGCGACCAAGTCTCAGCGCCATACGAGAAGATCGAGAAGACTAGTGTCCGTACCAGTTTGGTTTTGGTCTTTACGGAGATGTTGCGATCCCTCCAGACTTTACTAAGCTGAGACATAGCGCTCTTAGCCATGCCAATTCTCCTGCGAACTTCCCCCTCACACGACCCATCGTTACTAATATTGGAGCCCAGGTAAATAAAGTGGCGTTCGTATAAACAGAATCAAATGACAATCGACTTTTTGACGTTTTTTTGGGGTAATTATGCCGTTTGTGTTATGGTAACTCTGTTGACTTTTAGTTTAGCTGTTACTTGGATGAAGAAACTCATTTGTTATAATGTCAGTAATAGTCAAGTAAAAGTTAATACTTTTACTGATAGTTTTAGTTGTTGATGAAAAAACTGGCTGTAAAAGACCCACCCTGTTCCTTCTAGCCTTTATACCATTCAGAACTCCATTCCAGAATTGAACTATATTTACATACATAAGTGAGTTTGTACGTAACCCTCAGGACGCGAGTCCGACTCGCACTTGCCCAGCTTTTTTTTTTTAGTTATCAAATGAATTCCCGTGTGTAAAAAAGTTTGTCTAAGTTCACGTGGACATCTTTGCTACCGCGATGCAGGTTAGTTCTTATGTGGTGACATAGATGTCGCTACCGGTGTCTTGAAAAGTGTTAGCTTAGGATTTACCTTCGTAAATGAGTGATTATGTGTACGGTTTTAATATTTCGAAAATAAGGAGAAAAATGACTTGGGGCCGGCCTGTAAGGATATTGTTATTTTTTTAAATACCTAATTAACATTTTCTCATACTTAAATACTAACAAAATTTTTGTGAAAAAATGACGTGCGGATTTTTTTTTCATACTCCTTAGGGGCTGTCGCGCTACCAGCCTGATACAATAAATAATAAATTGTAGCAGGGCTGATTGCCTATACTGCCACTAGTGCAAAATTGCACAGAAAACACTTTCATCTCTTCAGCTTTCAAGGAGTTGTCAGCAACAGCAGGGACGCAGCTGGGTCGAAGCCTACTGGGGCTAGGGTTAGTTTCGAAAGACAGCTCGAGCCCCGGTATGAAGGCTAGAAGGAACGGGGTAAGTCTTTTAGTCAGTAAGAGTCTGACACTATCTCCCGCTCCGCCCAAGAGCGGGGGTTGTCATTGGATGATTATTTCCCACCATAAAAAAAAGCTAGTAAATAATAAATTGTAGTGAGGGCTGATTGCCTACTACACTAGTGCTTGCACTAGTGACAGTATAGGCAATCAGTTAGGACTAGTGCAAAATTCACTACATTAAACCGTTGAGTTAGAAGCGAGCACGGAAAACACTTTCATCTCTTCAACTTTCAAGACACGCTCTTGGCCGGTTTTTTTCTTTCGGAGGAAAAAATCATCCAGATGCCATCCCCCGCCCTTGGACGGAGCAGGAGTGTCATGCCAGACTTTAACTGACTAAAAAACCCATCCCGTTCCTTCGTTGCCTTTCAAAAATGTTGTCTTAAAAGTTATTATAACTCTCCAACATAAACTTACTGACAAACGTGCAGACGGACAAATCCTTTCATAATTGCTAAACGAGATATGAAAATAAAAGATAAAAGAAAACAAGCAAACGTTTTCATTTATTTCGGTATTTCGAATCTGTTGTGCTTCACTGACTTTGGTAACACCATTCAAAAATCAACCATATGTTTAGAAACATAGGGTACAGTTTTAAATGACATTTTAGACTTAAAGCTCAAAGCTCAGTCTTTGTATGTGTGCGTAAAGTTACAGCGTTTGCATTAGTGTGAGTGTGTACGTGAATATGGGATACTGTTACTGCGTAGTGATGGGTGTTCGATTTGTCGATAAATATTTATAAATGTCAGTATTTTATTTTATAGCAGGGTTATTTTTCATACGATTTTTTTATTATGGATAGGCTTGAGCTTGACCACTATTTCATCTGATGGTAAGCGATGATGTGCCTTACTTAGAATCAATCTATTTATTTTGTTTGATCTTTTTTTATTGTGTTACGCTATTCAATAATAAATTAAATAGTTATGTGTATATGGGTTTAAAAGGAAGATAAATATTTGAAGTTGAATAAAATCAGACTTTAAAGTTATATGTTTTTATTTTATTTTATTTTCTTCCTAAGTTGTTTCTTCAATGTGTGTTTTTGTGTCCTAAATAAATGTATGTATGTATTTCTTTCTTTCTTTCTATACTTAATTTTACAAAAACGTAAATTCTTCACTAGAAATCAATATTTGTTATTTAATTTGGTTTTATTTTATATATTTATCATATTACTTAGTCATTACAAGGGAACAACCGTTTGGTTTTATCATTAAAGTTTAATATCCTAATTAAGTTCATTCTTAGAAACTAAACTTCTAATTTATGTCTCTTATTTTATTTCTTCTAATGTTCGTAAAAAAGGATTTCAACATTATATCTCGTTTTTAAACTCACAGTGGGTAATTAATATTAATAATAATTAATTAATCTATTTAGCGTTTTCACGATAAATACAGTAATAATTAAATATTATTTTTGGAATAGGCTTTTTTTACACAAAATGAAGTATAGAGACTAAAAATAAATTTTTCATGTATTTTATTTTACATTAACTATAAGTTATATCTATTGTAGAACTGAGAACCTCCACTTTCTTCATCTTGAAATAATTTTACGTCTATGAATATTTTTAATGTTAATTTTTAAGACTGATAATTATATTTACTAGACCCTCTTTTTATTTTCAGTTTTATTTCAACCTTTCCAATGGTTTTCTGGTAGCTATCACTGTCAGTAATAATCCCGTTTTTGCAACCATAGTTTATACACCCTTGAATTTTAATCGTTTTAATCCCGTGGAGGGTCGATCCGGTACATGAAACACTATCGATTTGTAAAGATAAAATTAAAAAATAAAATACCTCTTTTTCAAAACTCGTGTTAATTCACGCATGTACGAAATTAATTTCTTTAAGAAAAAGTCACTTGAGCGAATTAAATGACCTGTTGGTACTTTGTACGCAACGCCGACTATTAACTACAGGTCATTGAACTCGCTCAACTGACGTTTTCTTAAAGATACTAGTGTTTCATGTACCGGATCGACCCTCCACGGGATTAAAACGATTAAAATTTAGCGGTGTATAAAATAAAATGAAACTATTTTGTTGTAAAATAAAGTTTATTCTTTTGTATTCTAAATTTCATGTAGAGTTTCCAATATAAATATCAGTTTTATATTAACTTAACCGATATCAAACTCTTGTTATGATCTCCCACAATCGAAGGTATGAACTAGTCTAAAATTAATTTTCTTTATGTACCTATAAATTATGACTTGACTTGTGTAAATCTTTTATTGGATGTCCTTGATAAATAAATAATGTCAGAAGTTACAAATGGTTTTTAATATTTTTATTTATCTTCTAAACAATTCAGATCTATGCACTTTACTAAAATATCGAAAAAAACATCGATACTGTCCCATCACTATCCACGCACACACGGAAACAACTTGCAGAAGATTCAACGCGCGTAGCGCTCGCTCTTTCGAAAAGCGACGCGTCGGAAAAATTAAACTTTGAAAGCCGGCTCAGTTCAGCTCGAGAGCGCGGCAGCGAAGTCGCGTAGAACGATAACACACGGTATGTCGGCATCCAACGAATTTACTTCAAAACTATTCTAAAATAAGTAAAACAAAACTAAAAAAAAATCGAGTACGTTCCCGTTATTTTTTTTTTGTAGTACGATTTTTTTCATTCATAATTTGTGGTAAAAAAGTGTTAAATCTGCGTACCTATATTCAAATTTCGAAGTGAGGTGACAGTGAAAAAAAAAAGAAAACAGTGGATTCTTTTAGCGGTGCATTTTGTTTCTTCGCGGTTTATTTCTAAATATACCTATGTTTAAGCGTTTTGTGTCTGAGTTGTTTATTATAGAAAGCGAAAATAACTGTTGAGCGGTAAGGGATTATTTTAGACTTGGCTGTTGGCGGTGAACCTAATATTTTATTCTACATCTAGGCACATTCACTTAGTGATAAAAATATTATCATTATATGCTCATTGTTGATGACATTGAAAAAACTTCTGCTGTTACTGCCACACTTATTGAAAATGTTTCAATTAAACTGAAAGAAAAACGATAAAGAGACTAGATATTCAAATGAATTAGCGAAAAATCGATAGCAAATTATTGATAATAACCATTAATCGATAGATTATTTTTTTTTTATCTGAAGATATCTTGTATCCAAATTATTTCATTATCATTATCGCATGGGGCCTTGAGTCAAAAGTTGTTTGTTTATTTTTTTGCCAATTATCTTTTTTGTTATTGGTAATTTTGTGTGAGAGTTAAGTTCAGGAACGAAGTTATTACTTTATATGTGACAAAATATTGCTAAATAAGATAAAATTAAAATTAGGAAATAAATTACTTACCTACGCAACTTCTAATATTTTACAAGTAGCTAGTTGGTTGCGAAAACTTTAGTTGCTTCTTAAAAATATATTTATGACAATTCAGCAGAGATAAACGTTGAGTAACTATGTTAAAAGCAGTTACTTGAAGGTCTTTTTGCTAATAAATAACTTAAATGTGCAGTCGTTGGTGATTTTGTTAGAATTTCAAAGTTAAATTTACGCTAGTGTTTTCCTAAAAATTTTCAATGTTTTATGTTTCTAAAATCTATCAAGCATTAAGTCTGCCTTTGTATCTACTTTTATGTTACATGTAGTTTGAATAAATAAATAAATTCATTTTTTAATTATGTCTGGATTAGCGATGGTTAAACTTACCTACTTCAACTTGATCGGTGTATCGGCCCACCGGGCTAGCTACGATATACTTCGATATTCAAACAAATTTTATTGAGATCGATAAATTTTAAAAACGTATTTATGGTATTCCACAGTACAGCCAGTATCCGAAATTAAAGTATAAAAATGAATGTTGCTCTATGAATTTTATTACATTCTTACGCAACTATAAAGTTATAAGCTACTACTATTTCGATAGGCATGAATTCTTTATCAGATAAAAGCTAGATTGGTCAACGAGTTAAACACCGCTTCTGTTTGACAACCTACTTGAAGATTTGCGCAATGTTTGGCTTAGAGCTGGGTTTTAGTTAGAAATATATTTTTCTTGCACTCAGAATGTATTTTTGTTACGGACTATTGAGGATGAGGCATGAAAGTGTTGTGTTTATTTGTACTGCTTTTACCAAAAACATATCTACGTAGGCAAAAATGTGCTTTTGTTTTCTCTACATTAACTAGGATATTTTTTTCATTTAGTATTTTAGAAATACTTATTATCTTAATTCTATTTTTATTAAGTAAGTTATTAAAGAGGTCATTGGTTTTCTTAAAAGCTTCAAAGAAAATTATTAATTATGCATATTTAAATGTGGTAACATTTCCACGTTTTGCGTCCGCTGATGTCGTTGACCTATCTGACTGTCAAAGCGGCCCACTTACGCTTGTTTCTTCACTATAGCGTTTATGTGTTTTGTTATTTTCTTGAAACAAATATTTATAGGAAATTCTTTATTCTTGTCGCTATAAATGCGACATAATCTACTAGATCCAGTTTTTTTAACTAGAATCTTGTGATTTTGTTATTTTATTCATACGATTGGATTCCTAGAAAATTACTTATGTTAATTAGTAGGATATTCCGTAGTTAGCTTGTTCACATTCAGTGCCAAGATCATTGTGGTGTTTAAGATTTCATTGCTTCCACTTATTTCCAGAAGACTGAGCATAATGGACGTTTATAATTTATTGAAAATAAAGGGTAGTTGGATCTTCTGGCACTCCTGTAAGTAAAAACGTCTTTGTATATTTCCATTGTAAACGCCATAAGATATATTCGGATAATTTTTATACTTTACTACACTAGTAGTCTTAAGTTAAATGAGGCTCCATTTACCTTAAGACTACTAAATTGTCTCTCAAAATAATAATATTTAGAGAGACAATTTACCTTTACTACGAACAAAAAAAAAACAGATTTAAGATAATACTTGTTGTAAGAGGAAATAACATGTTTTTCTCGTAATGCCTATTATTCACGACTAATGCTAGGTATGCCTAGACTCGGATACAATTACAGTAGCTAGGTATACTATTAAATTGAAGGCCAAACGCCAGTGGAAGGAATTTAAATTATTCGATAGTTTGACACAAATCCCTTGTCAGATTTAGAAGGTTTTAGTTTCTATAGGAATGCTTTGTGAAGACTGATGGATGGAATACATTTCGAATGACTAGAAAATGTATTGGAAAGGACTGACCTAATTCTCGTCGCATTCAATACCTGTGTTGGACCAATCTTGTAGAGAAATGTAAAGTTGATTTCAAAGCAAAATGGAGTGATAAAACTGATCGTGATACTAAAGTTGGTGATTGTTTCAAACATCATTATAACATTATCTCTTAATGCCAAATATTATAATTACCTACCACCTACCACAGAATTGTCTCTTTTAACCCTTAAACCTTTTAATGGTTGACTGGTAGAGAATGCCTTGTTGCATTAAGTCCGCCTATAAAAATAATTTTAAGATATAATTATCATCAACATCAGCCTTTTTAATGTTCCCACTGCTGGGACTCAGGCCTCCTCTCTAAGAGAGGTTATAATCTACCAGAAATCCTCCATTATGTTCTTACCTAATACTTATTTTTAACAATTTTATATTCATATTATAATCCTAAATACCGAATACCTACTAGAAGGTCACATTCCAGATTGACCTGACATTATTAAATAATAATTTATCTAGCGAATATATAATTAAATCGATCGATTACCTTCACACTTAAAAATATCTCCAAAACCAGTTTCTATGTATAGGTTAGTAGTACCTATTGCTTGTATATCGATTATTATCTATGGCTGTTATCACAGAGATAAGTCGCAATCTAACTGATAATATTTTGAGGTCGCTAGCAGAGTTTAATGTACCTCAGTACAGTTTTGTAAACACGTTAGCATTTATACGAACTGAACTGTTATTTTACTTGATGATTCAATACCTATTACAATTTTTTTTAGATCTTATCTTATGATTTTTTGGGTTTCACTAACATAAGGAAGTTGGGCTAGAATTTTAGGATACTTGTAATTCGAAGAAGAGTAAACCAATGACTACCTACCTAATACTTATATTATCTGTTTAAAAAAAATAGGGATAAAATTACAACATCTGAACAAATAGCTTCGTATAATTTTTATTCATCTTTTGTATTGTTATGCATATAGTGATATTATCATTGAGGTAAATAACAGCACTGTTCCGGTAATTATATTACATGTGCTAGTATGAAATAAAGTAACCTAGGAGAACGTAATAAAAATGATACTTACCTACATTGTTTTTTTTTTCAATTTCAAGTAAGTTCATATAAAAATGAAATAAACACTATTTCTATACCGAATAACCCAATAAAACAATCATAAACTTGATCTGTATATTGACCTATTAAAATCTATTAAAACATAAACAATAGAGTGTCGATAAAAAAATCCCATCATTCCCATCACTAAACTGTTCAAAATGCAAAATGGCGACTTGTAAAAGTCAAGGGTACTGATAATAAATGTAAACGCAGCACCGTTGGCTAGATTATGCAAAATATTAGCATGATTTTACACAATGAGTTTGTAACATGAAAGTTATGTTTACACTTTTATTTTTAGACAGCGATGCTCGTCTGGATTTCTTTCCTTTTGTCTAGAATTCGAGACTAAGATGTGTCCTTGTCATTATTTTAAGCACTAGTGTTAGGTCATAGATAGAATTATCTTTAAGGTGACATTATGTAGATATTATTCTTTTACGAAATGCACATGCACACGTCCTTAATGCTGACGTTATGGACGCATCTGAGTTTTGCACTCACGGACACTACCCTGACAAGTTAAATTTTAATTTTAATAATCATGATTTTATTTTGTATTACTATCTTCTTCATTCACTTTAATGTCTGGAGTACGTAGTGCAATTCAAAATTGTAATTTTGAAAGTGCCTGGAGTTCTGTCACACAAGTCTTGAACTCCGTATAGACTCCAGCTCTCACAAAGGATAGGCGTTGCAATGTAATCAACAGTTGTTTTTTAAATTTGTACCTTTTTGAGAGATACAAATAAAAAATTAAATTAAATACCTCATAATATTTTTATTCTTACGTTTTGTCTGTTTTTAAAAATATTTTTTGTTTACGTGCTTCTGCGACAGCTGTTTCCCGCTTGAATTTAGGTTTCTCTATACAAAGATCCCCGATTTAGACCCCGGTTTCATCCCGACAGGGGGTGAACAGTTCACCCCGTTCACCGTCAACTCTAACACTTAGTGCTCGCCTACATCATAATAGGAAGCCTAGTGTAACATTTCACAGATCTAGTATCAATAGTTTGGGCTGTTCGTTGATAACGTCAGTCAGTCAGTCTCCTTTTAAAAAAGAGAAAAAAAAGTCCCAAAAAATTATTGTTCAAAATTTTATTCATCACATTTCTCCGATGACTGCGACATTACCATTTACCGTGGTAAATACTATACAAAATGACAGCAACAAAAACTCAACCCGCATAATTTACCATTATACGCGAAATTATGTGGCGCAAATGTAATTAATTATTTATTAATCCTATTTAAACGATTCATGCCATTGAAATAGACGAGAACCGGTATTTTTCAAGGTCTCGGTCACCCCTTTGAAAGTACTCTTCACACCTATTCTTTTTTTTTCCGCTTCTCAAGTTGCCGGTATTGTCATCTTCCCTTTATGTTTGCTCTATGATTTTTTCAAGGTTACCAACTGTCTAAAATCCCACGGTGTTCATCTGTTTTAAAATAAGAACTAGTTTGATTATGACTAGGTATTATGGTGTGACCAGTGTTCATTCTATAATATCTACTAATTAATATTAGAAAGGGGTAGTTTTAAAAATATTTCACCAACAGAATGCTATTTTATTACGGAATGAATGACAAAGGCTATATATTTTCTACTTTCACGAGGCTAAACTCGTTGGCTAGAGCTAGTTTATCGTATTATTACAGATTAACGACCAATAATAATAGAAATCGTGTCGGCTGAATTTGGTCTCGTAAATAGGAAATTACGGAGAAAATAGGTTATGTAGAGAACACTAGGAAATTTACTTGTAGAGATTGGAATATTTATAAGATGCAGCTGGCATCGATCGTAGCTGCATTTCAGTTATTTTCTCTTCATCGTGGATTTATACAGTACATAAATTAAGAATCTCCTCCTACTGCACACATACATACATTTATTTTCTGTCTCTCATGAGTCATGACCTTTATAAAGATTAACTTAACACTTTTTGTTTCTTTTCCTGTAATGGATCTTTTCGTATCGTTCACTGAGCTCTTTTATTTTTGCCTTTTTATAGAACCATCGTTCTTGACATGTCCTCCAAAAAGGACGGTTTAGGTTTTATAGTATAAGATCGTGGCAACAGTATATTGTCTTATGAATTTAGGTAATGACATTATACTCGTATTATGAATGGGTGACATATAATCAATTATTACTAACGTTTACAATAATTACAAAACCATTGAAGTAATACGTCAATGTCAAATGGAAGTGCGGTTTTTGCTTTACTTATTTGGTTGACAAGGGGGAAGGAGCAAGAGTTTAAAAATTACTACAATTCTGCTTAAGTAAGTTATACTTAAATTACCATTTATGACAAAATTTGCTAAGTAAGTAATATTTGAACGTTATTGACAAAATTTCCGACATCTGTTATAAACAATAACAAAAATTATCAGTACTAAGCGTAATAAAAAAAAAACACGTCGTATTTTAGCATAAAAACAGAACAATATCTAAATGAACGGTAATATTATCTGCGCAATGTAATATTTACACAAAACATACGGCCAGCATGTTTATCCACATTCATAGATATGAAACGTCTACATTTTTATCTTGTGGGTACCTACTTACTATGATCGGGATTGATCGATGATGAGAGCAAAATTTTAAATGTAAATAGTTTTTATTGATTTTTTTCTTTGGTAGTTTACCCCACTTCTACGAATGGTAATTATGTGTATGTGTCCTATAAAAAGGACACGTCACTTTTTGTATAACTGACCTGTCATTTTTTTAGGACAAATTGAACGAGGAAGAATGAATGAGTAATTTACTGAACCGCTACAGTTTCCAAGTTTAAAATTGAAAAGGTACCGAAAAATAACGGTAGATATTTGTACAATCGGATGTCGTTAAGAACTCGAGAAATCGAAATATAGTACGACAAGTTTTTTCCTCACGTAAAATGATAATTACAACAATAAAATTAACATTGATGGCCTCAATTTACTGTAAGCCAAAAGAAAACATATGAGAGTGGGTACTTCAATTAAAATAACGTGAAAAAATTTTAAACGGTGGTATTTGGAAATTGGGTACAATTTACGGCCCAACTTACTGCAAAACCAATTTAAGAATTTAATACCACTGCAAAAATATCTGTATAATTGGTAGGATCTCAGATTTTTGTCATTGCTATCTTACTATAAGCTCCGAAAAAAACTTGCCTATCACTAAGCAAATTGATTCTGAAGTGCCCAAAAACCCTTTGGAAAAATCGGTGGTCTATTAAAATGCCAGCGGCTACTCACGCTCGCGTGAAAATAGGACTTTCATACAAACTTCCAAGCCCCGTTTTACCCCTTTAGGGGTGGAGTTTCGTAAAATCCGTTCTTAGCGGATCTCTACACAAGAAACCTATCCACCAAATTTTAAGTTTGTAGGTGTTATAGTTTCTGAGATTTCGTGATTAGTTAGTGAGTGCTATTTCGCTTTATTTTTGTACAGAAGATTGATACATTTTTCAATACACCATTCTTGATTTTAGCCTATGACTTAAAGATACTAAAAAATAGAGTATGTATAGCCAACTCGAACCAGCTCCAAACCATGTTTCAAGAGAGTCAAGAACTAAACCAGTTATGCAAATCATTCCGTACACTCAATATTCAATACTGGCCAGTGAATGAGCTGGAATTTCGGGTTCGATGTTCGAAATTCAAAATAATATAAGAACTGTGTTTGTTTTACGCATAGGAATGAATGGAACGTGCTCGGCCATATGTTTGTACCATTTTTAAACTGTAGATTATTTGATTGTTGTTATAGAAACGAACTTCTGTCAGCGGCTTGAAAGAATGTTTTTCCATATAAACTTTGAACCTCAGTTTCTTACCCTTAGGGGGTGAATTCTGGAAAATCCGCTCCTTCGCCTACGTCATAAAAGGAAACCTTGTGCTTTTGCACGCTCCTAGTCCGAGTAGTTTCGGCTGTGCGTTGATATTATGTCAGTCAGTCAGTTTCTCCTTAGAAGATTATAGGGTTGCTCCAAAGTTCGTTAAGGCGTATAGTCCCTTGAACCATCTGATCGAAATTATGTGAACGCAACTCTCGCACTCGCCTAGGCGGCAGTACGCAAATCTGTGCATTTATTTGCGGCCAGCAGCGCCCGGAAAGTGCTTTAAATCCATTTTCTCTGCGAAATATTGATTGATTTACATATGCAATGTTCACTTTGAAGAATATTTAACCACGAATTTTTATGTGTAAAAATGTTTCTAAAGGTCCAAGCCGTTTTGAAGGAGTAGGGAAAAGTTGCGAAATTGCTAAATATTTTTTTTTTGACAAAAGTATTAATTGCACGAAAAAATCAAATGTTGATATTATTGTTCATGAATATATATTTATTTATTTATTTAATCTTCATGCAACAAAAAGTACATAGGCGGACTTAATGCCTTAGGCATTCTCTAACAGTCAATTATAGATAGAAAAGAAATGTTGATATTATTGTTCATGAATATATATTTATTATAGATTCATGAACAATAATATCAACATTTGTTTTTTTTTTAAACCAATTGACCTAGCCGTTACGGAGGAGTAGGCCTCAGAAAATCACTGTTTTATGGCACTTTTAGGACGCTTGGCCCTTAATGCTTATGAAAATAATTTCGATTTAAATGTCGATTTTTCAGTTGAAAATTAAAAATAGAAAACATAAAATGGTTTACCGAGAAGTAGGAACACAAGCTCTGTCGATAAAAGAAAAAAAAAATTTGACAGCTATTTTTAACATTTCAAATTTGACATTCCTGACACAGAATTAATAGTATACTGTGCCAATTTAGAATCTAAACCAGGCCTAATAAAACATCTAAAATGCAGCAAATACAATTTAATTCAACAGTTCTTGTCTAAAATAGATAAAGTTGCAATAAATCGTTGCATTGAAGAGTCTTTATCAAGAAAGTCGTTCCAGTGAACTGTGACTCTTAACGTATTTCATAATAACGATATTATTAACATTAGGAAATTAATACGAACAAACAGTGTTTTGTAACTTTTTCTTTATTGCAGTGTGTTATTGATAAGGCTGAGTAAAAGTTATTTTGTCAATTAAAACATGATTTAAATGCACTTTCAATTCTGTTTACTGGATTGTGTTCTGATTCTTACTATGTAGGTACTCGTACTTAGGGTTGCCAGGTCTTGAAACCAAAAAACTGGTCAGTCTATCCTATTTAGCCGGAAAGGTCAAAAGGCCAAATTTAAAAAAAAAGTCTAATTAATAACACTAACATTCATAAAATCTTTTTAAATTCTAATGAATGATGAATGAGAATGCCTAAGGCATTAACACTTTTTACTTGGTTGCATGAAGTTTTAATACTTAAATATTGAAAAAAAAAACAATAAATTTAAGTGATGATTGAAAAAAAGAGAGCAGTTAAAAACACCTAACGTTTCCAAGTGTGGGTAGATGTTAAGTGAACCGACAGTTAGGCCAGGCCTCCGTCACTCCATGTACTTGCGCGCTATAAGTGCCTACCGCCCAGCCGAGCGGTCTCGCTCCGCCGGCGGTTCAAATTCAGTGCGGTTTTCGCAAGCGAAGCGCGTGCACGCCGTTCAATTTTAATAGTGCTGTTCGTTCGTACGCGTATTACATGCAACAGAAAACGCCTTAACATATATATCGGATTATTTACTTTTTAAATGTATCAAAAAGCATACCTGTCCTGACTTTGTTGCTGAATTACAGAACATTCCCGATTTAAATGAATCTATGAATAGATTGTTTATCCATTTTAAAGCATTCAACAAAACATCGTCTTTTTACGGAAAGTTAAAAGTACCAACAGATGCTTTTCATAATTATGTAAAAGAACTTGAGACTATGTTCATTAAAAATTTTGAAAAAAATATGAAACAAAGACCGGGTAGTACTCTTTATGAAATTTTAAACGACATACATTTTAATTCTCCCTGCCCTTGTTGTCCAAAACAATATCTCATAAAACTTTTTATTAGATTCAGGTTTTTTTCTACACTAAAATTTAATAATCGAGAATTTAGAAAAGGTAAGAAATTTATAAAAAATTATATAAAAATAAAACACATGTAACTTTAAAGATTTTTTTATTTTACCTACACACTGATGTCTATAATTATGTTTTATCTAGGTTTCTTCCACAGTCAGCACCAATGTATAAAACAAAACAAACTTACAAATATAATGAAACAAACTTTAAAAAAGAGAACCGACTTCAAAACACTAAACCGTAAGAAATAATTTCTTCTTTGATGTCGGTGCTTTTTCTATTCGTAATTACTTACCAGATGTTAGCACTAACATAAAAAAAAAATATTTCTTACGGCTTAGTGCTTTATTTGAAGTCGGTTCTCTTTTTTTAAGGCTTTTTTTTCTTTTCTAGTGAACATCTCCGAAGATCATCATCAAACTAAGAAGTATTATACTTATTTTAAAACGTTCTCCTAAATGTAACAAATCCTTTTCTGAAAACCGCATCGATGTCGGTTTAGCCAAACGCGAGATTATCGCGCACAAACATAGGTACATACCTACAAACCATACAAGTCAAACTTCTCAGTTTGGCCTGTATGTCTGATCACCTCCTTTTTTTTAAGTTGGTTAAATATTTTATAAATGATAAAAATTTTAACTGCCACATAAAAGTCAGAACATATTCACAGTTCTCAATAACATAGATAAAAAGTTATGGCAATTTAATTTTATCGAAGAGGCAGCCCTGTGATTACTGTGGAATCGCGCGGTGCGAAGCAATCACTTCTGTACGCTTGAGCATTTAGGCGCATTTTAGCATACAGTGGTTGTTGACGCGAGGGAGTAGGCATTTATCGTAATAGGTATTGGAAATTTTCTACTGAGTGAAGTATCTGTTACGTAGTAACTATTCAGTAATCTGTGGTTAGGCAGAAAGTGCCAAATGAGCCTAAAGCAGTAACTATGCCAATTGTAGGCGGTAAATTAGCAGATACTATCAAATATTGAACTCTAATCAGTTTCATTTTCTTACCATGATTCACTGTTTCATGCGGTTATAGTGTTTTTCTTTTTTTCGGTGTTTAAAAATCTTTCAAATGACATCCCCCGCCCTTGGGCGGAGCGAGAGATAGTGTCAGACTCTTACAGACAAACCCACCCCGTTTCTTCTTGTCTTTCATACCGGGGCCGAGCCTCCCTTACGGAACTAGACCCTGGCCGCAGCAAGCGTTTTTTATGGATAGTCTCGCGTTTGACCACTACCTCACCTACGGTATATGGTAAGTGGTAAGTGATGATGTGACTGACGATGGAGCACGCTCGCCTAGAAGTAACCTATTCACTCTTGACTTAAAGACCCCTAGGTTGTAGTTATCAGGTAACACAGACTCTGGCAGGGAATTTCACTCCTCCGCTACGACCCCACTGAACCCCTGCTGTTGTTTGTTATGTTTGTTACTCATTAACGCTGAAACTGCTGAAGGGATTTGAAATTTGGCATAAGGGTTGACTATATCCTAGAATAGAATATTTTGTATCCTGAGGGTATGTTCTCTTGGAATATTTTTTTAATTTCGAAGCGGCAACAAAGCTGAGTTAAAAGTAAATATTTACTTACTGACCTAGGATCGAATAACTAATTATGTATGTATCTGGAGCTGATTTATTAACGATTGTCTTATCATTTGTTTGTTAATTACATAATAAGTATAACAAGTAAACTGCGGGGAACTAGACGTTAATTGGACTGGTAATCTATAGCTGATACATAATTTAACGCTACAGATTTATAATTATCAAAGATAAATAATTCCTAATCGGACTTAGACAAATGATATTTCGTTTAGCGTTCCCCCCAAACGCTAAATACCTACAAAAACGTGACTTTAAATTAGTGAAATATATTTTTTTAACTCATAATAACATTAAAAAAAAACTGTTTTTTTTTTGTCTGCTGCACTCTTCGTGTCGGATTATAATTTAGGTGTCTTCAAGGCTCAAGTGAATATGCTCTAAATAAACTAGTGCGCCTCGCTATCAACGATTGCATCACTGCTTACCATTAGGTGGGATCACAGTGTAGCACTAGTTTGTATCAGAAAAAAAAAGACTCTTTGCTAGCTAGCGTTCAAAAATATCCTGCAATGGACTGTTCTTATTGCGTACCTACTTACATATCCTGTGACCTATTTATAGTTTAAAGACATCCCCCCTCTTCCCCCTATATTCCAGACCCTTCAAAAAAGGGCGTTATTAAATAAAATTCTTCGTAAAACGTTACTTTATCCATGCAGCTTACAATAAGTAAACATTGCTGACGCAAATCGAGATATGCTATCGATTGCATGCTCGATATTTACAATATTTCTGTATGTATGTATTGAGAAGTTCTTGGTAGTTTTAGACCACCCTCTGTCTGATCGTGTGTGGTTTAAGGCTTATAAGTCCCTTGAACCATCTGGCCGAAATTATGTGGACGCAACTCTCGCTAGCGCCTAGGCGGCAGTACGCAAATCTGTGCATTTATTTGCGGCCAGCAGCGCCCGGAAAGCACTTTAAATCCATTTTCCTTGCGAAATATTTATTAATTTACGTATGCTATGTTCACTTTGAAGAATATTTAACCACCAATTTTTTTGTGTAAAAATGTTTCTAAAGATCCAAGCCGTTTCGAAGGAGTTGGGAAAAGTTGCGAAAAGTTGCGAAATTGCTAAATATTTTTTTTAGACAAAAGTATTAATAGCATGAAAAAATCAAACGTTGATAATGTTGTTCATGAATCTATAATAAACATATATTTTTTTCAAACCTATTAACCTGGCCGTTACCGAGGAGTAGTCACTGTTTTATGGCACTTTTCGAGCGGACCCAAGGAGGACTAGGACTATAGAACAATACGCCTTAAGGCCCAAGCCCTTAAAGCGTATAGCCCCTTGAAAATCAGACTGGGGTTAATGCATACATACTCGTACTGCCGTCTGCACTCGCAAAGAGTAGAGACCCGCTGACCGATTCAGCCTGGTGATGGTAGCAGATACACAAATAGCGGAGTCTTAGCAAGTCTCATTTTTACTGTTTGGGTACAGAACCGTTAAAATGGAGCTGATAGATGTGCTAGAGAAACACGCGCTTTCGATTGATAGACGGAAATCGGTTCGTACTACTGGTATCTTCAACACGCGTATCCGTATGCGCATAGAACGCGTTATCTAGTCACTCTACGTTATTAATAAACGGCGCAATATTTTTTATGATCACTCTAGTTAAATAGTAATTAAAATCATCATTGTAACCTTCCGCAAATTACTATGACTATGTCAAAGTCGACTCTATTAGTTTTGATATTAGAGACATTCCAGAGAGACATTCCATTTGCGATATCGCAGATGTGTGTAAACCGTAGGGGCCCAGCAGGGTCGAAGCCTACTGGGGCCAAGGGTCTGTTCTCCAGAAGCTGTCAGTAATTTTTTTTTTCTGTTCATTGGTTCGCGCTTGACCGCTATCTCACCTGATAGAAAGCGACGATGCGGTCGACGATGGAACGCGCTTACCTAAAAGAAACCTATTCACTCTCGACTTATAGATTCCCGGGTCGTAGCTATCAGGAAACACAGACTCTCCAGCAAGGAATTCCACTCCAATAGCAGGGGCCCTACTGGGTCGAAGCCTACTGGGGCCAGGATTAGTTCGAAAGATAGCTCAGCCTAGTACGAAAGGCGACGAGGGAACTGGACTGGGCTTTTAGTCAGTAAAAGTCTGAAACACCTTCCTGCTCCGCCCAAGAGTGGGAGATGTCATTAGATGATTTTCTCACCTAAAAAAATCTGTGATAACGCGTGTCTGTATTTCTAAATGTATGTATGAGAACGACATGTAGTTAATAAAATAAAATTAATACATTTATTGTTTATCAAAAAAGTAACACAAATTCTGCATAAACTTAAATCTATGGGTACAATAACTGTCAACTACCTAAGATGAAAAACTATGCCAATTTTACATCACAATTTCCACTGAAACAATATTTGCGAACAATTAAAACAGCCAGAAGTTCCCGCCAAAAGCGCGTCGGGAAAACAACCGTTTGCTTGGATACTAAGGCCTTACAGCTTAAAGTACCTACGGATGTAACACATTTTAATGTTTTTGTCGTATCACACTGTCACAAGTCATCTTTCGCGTTAAACTTAGCTGATGTAGTCATGACCACAATAAATTCTCAGCTCCATTTTACAGACAGACGCTTGAGATGTACAAAACTACAAGAATCAATTTGCGAATAATAAAAACAATTGCTAAACTTCACTCGGAAAAATCCCGCCAAAAACTCTTGACGTCAGGAAGACAAACGTTTGCTTGGATACTAAGCCCTTTAAGCCATGTCTTCGAATAATTAATAATAAAAACCTATAGTTATTTTATTTAGAATACGCACGAAACACATTCTCATCGCATGAAATATTTAAATGAATATTTTACAAAATTCCCAAATCGTTTGACTTTTTAGAAAGACTTAAAAAATCTCGTCACGATACCTAATAAAAACACAGAGCTCAAAGATGCCACACAAACCTAAATCTATCGACGTTTCTTAGCCACAGATTTGGGTCACTAGAATATTGAGCCGCGGTAGAACTGTCAAAGTAAATAGATAAACAGACGAACAGACAAACAAAGCCAATGTCACGTTCACTTTTAGTGTGAAAGAGATAGCGGATTAGTGATAAATGTTTGAGTTTGGAATGTGACTTTCTAGTTCTGTTATGTCTGTTATAGGGACTTCAATTCAAAGGGTTCACAGCTGGTAGATTTTTAATAAGAATCAAGACATTTTGAATCAGCTAAAGTTCTGAGATATGGGTCCAAAAGATCTAAATTTAAATTTAATAGTCCTACACTTAAAAAACGTCAGAGGCTATTGCACGGTTTCATTAAGTCGTTTTCAATGGAGAAGAATCGGCAAGAAACTCCATGATTGACTTGAAAACTGGTAGATTTTATTACATATAATTTCCTTATTACAATATTATATAGGTTCGTCGATGTTTGCTTTCTTTTCACTATTTCAGTATGATTTACAGTTATCTGGACTTCCGATTTATCTTGCACCTTTAATTCTAATTAAACGGTAGTTGTATTGGAGGTCAATGAGCAGTGGCTGCGGTGGCCACAAGCAGTGTGTACAAATAAGTATACAAACTGGTCGCACGGGAAACCTCCTGATGTTTTGTTTTTTGAGTCTACGCCTCATTTATTCTTATTCTCTTATTAGTGTTAGTAGTATTTTATTTGATGCTTCTGCATCCGCATCCGATTCCGGTTCCGGCAAATCAAATTTTAAAAGTCCACTTTTAAATTCGGTTCCAATATAACCTCTTCCATAATATGCCTAATTCAATGAACTGCAAATCTAAAATGACCACTTCCATTTTCAGTATTTTTGCATTCCCTTGTAATATTCATCATTTCTCCAACCTATGGTAAAGGTAGAACCTTTATCATAGATTGGAGTCCTAGCAGTTTCTTTTTAAATTTGTTCTGCACGTCATTTACAGATCACTATTTATATATATATAAATTTACTTCGTTCTTCATTTTGTAATATTCTACTGAAAAATGCAGTTTTTGCCCCACTAACACTTCATCATGATCATCGAAAAAATCGTCCAAAGTAATGAATTTTTCGGGATTACCTATGGCCTTGACTCCTCTCGGCTCATCTAAATCCCATACAAGAAACATTTCCAGTCTATTTCCACACATAATAAGACAATTGTTATAGTCACTATGGGGGTCAGGGTCACAAAGTTCAATGGGACGTGAACCATTGTGGCTGAAGGTCGGACTATGGCGTCTGCGGGCTGTAGATGAAGTCGTTACTATTATTGAAATGGATTAATTGTTGTCTATAATGCTAATTAGAGCAATGATGGCTCAGTAGTAATAATAGACACTATTCACGTATATACCAACGCAGATACTTGACTTTGTGTAAATAATTTCATCATCACTGCTTCCATAACGGCAAAGGAACAAATTTTGAGGAAACCGGCTTATCCTAGAACTACAAATTCTAAGACGTATGATATCCGCCAAATCGCACTAGGCTCGTGTGGTGGATTAAGTCCCACTCCCTCCAACAGAAAGGATACTTGAGTCTAAACAGTGGGAACACTACAGGCTGGTTATGCTTGTTTGATGCTAGTTATGATCTTCGAGGTCAAGGTCTTAGAGTCTAATGAGACGTGAATTGTTGTGACTGAAGGTTGCATGATGGCTTCTGTAAGCTATAGATAAAGTAGTTTCCATAATTATTATGGATTCATTGTTTTAGTTTTTGATGCTATCAGAGTATTGGTAGCCTTTGTTATTAGTAGGGACTTGCAAGATGTAGGTTGTGGTAGTTGACAGTTCATCATTGCTCTATGAGTTCATCATCTCTCTCTCTCAAAACAAGCTATGGTTGAAATCGTTACTGTTACTGTAATGGATCGTTTGTTCGAAATATTTGGGAATTTAGTTGACGTGAATTTTGTTTTGTTTTAGGTAAGTAATCATCAAATAATTTCTTTTGCTCTGTCCGGGCCTCAAATCTGCTACTACAATAGTGTCAGAGTGGTCTATCATTGATTTCATAATTGTTAAATTTTACAAGTTTTGGTATCTGCTATTATAATGGTGTCATTATGACTTTCCAATGGTCAACCACTCCATTGAAAGAAACGGTAATCTCGTGCTTCATGACAACTGAATATCTGACGTATGCGGTAATCTGCTAAAATTTTGACAGTTCCTTTGATCAGTGACCTAGAATTAGAATGTCATTGTGCAGTTGTTGTTTTTAATAAGCTCAATATTGTCATTTTACCACTAACTCCATTGCGAGACCATTGACTGATCAATGATTAAAATCATTATGAATTAGCAGATTATGAACTTTTAGCAAAGTGACGATGGCATCGTGTTGGAATGACGAATTTACAAAATTAGCAGACTTGGGCCCCTAGTTAGACTTTTATTGACTAAAACCTCCTGCGTTTCATCACTTGCTCTTAGACTTGCCTAGCGATAATGACGGGATATTGTTTTGATTTTAGTGAATATTTTATTTAGATACTAAACGTTTTAATGACTTGAGATAACGGTTAACTTATTTAGTAGTCTATTGTGTCTTTAGTTTAGTGTTATGCTAATTCCCTTTCTAAAAGCTTTGTTTCCGTCTGATCGTGTTCGTGATAGGTTTTGTCTAGACTGTTAGGTTGAGGGAAAGTTTCTTTGTTAAGTGAAATGGTTGATTTTATAGCCATTTGTGTTTTATGGTCTTCTTGATTGTTACATGCCTTGATTTAATCTCATGCAGATTCATTTTGTTATAGTGTAACACAATTTTCAAGAATTTGAGTGGATGAAAATTTTCTCTGTTTGAGCACAATCAAACAGACAATAATTTTATTTCTTTGTATCTTTTCACTTGCAGAATACATAGCCAAAGACTTTAATTAGTCCGTAGTAAAATGTAGGTACGAGAAAAACAGGATTGTTCATTGTGTCGATACTTGAGGGAGACCTATGTCCAACAGTGGACATCTATCGACTGAAATGATGGTGATGATGATGAAAACGTTGGTGTGTTCGTTAGTAAGTTTGAAGATAGCAAAGTTTTGGTTTTAGATTACTATTTTTCTGTTGATATATTATTTATTTATTTAACAGTTCATTAACACACTTAACTTATAAAAGAAAAGAAGACAGAAACAGAAAAATAGGTACATAGGTGATACTTAATTCTAAAGAACCCCATTTTGTGTCCAGGCAATCCCTGTCCATTCAAGGTTGCCTGGAAGAAATTGCCTAGAGCGATAAGGCCGCCAGTTGTGTGTTTTTTATTATATGGTTTTCTTTTTGTAAATTTATAATATTGATGTGCAATAAAGTATATAAATAATAAATAAATAAAGAAATTACTATTATTATTTCCTTTATTATCCATTTTAACATATTTATCACATTTTTAAATAGGCATTTCTTAAAAAATATATATATAAAAAAACATTTAATATTTTTATCATTACTATTATTTGGTTGTCTATGAGCACTTGAACCCCACGGTCCAACTCCAAAATAAAAACATATATAACCCCAAAATATCTCATGAATGTGTCTACCTTAATTTGTTCAGCTTCCTCCATTTTGTGGAACGATTAAAATATTTCACCAAAGCATCTGGGACACAGCAATTTAAATTTAATTATGTCAGTACGCGTTTTTACTCCATTCAACATCAAGGTTATTAGTACTGACAATCAAGTATGTAATTATGAAGAGAAAAACTGGCATCGCATTTTGGTGTTTCCCTTTTTCAGTCAGTCATCAGTCTTACTTTGTATCTTCAAGTTGGTATGTTTTAAAAACGGGTCATATTGTCAAGGAACTTATTTTGTCTTGGCTTTCTTTAACCACCCTCTTTGCTATGTTGTCTTGTCTCAATTGTTTATTTGGTAAAGTTCTTTTAGCTTCATCATTACCTTTAACAGTAATTTCATTATTGTTTTCCTGTTTAGCTAAATTATCTTTCACACAATCCATTCATTCAACTTTCTTACAGTTACTAACTTTATAATACTTTTCTTGATTACTAGAAAATTGGCTTATTATCTAAAGTTTCTGTATCGCATTTCATTTTTAAGAATCTCCGCATTCTTTATTACTCGTATATAGTGAAGTTTATAGATTTAAAGTTCAAACTAATTTAAAAGTGTTGACAGATTAAAATCTGTCGGAGTTATTTGATATAACTTTACCATCATTAACCCAGTTTTTAAATTGCGTGTGAAATCCATGATCAAGTCCATCATATTATAATATCTAATAATTTCCATCATCACTAATACAACTTAATCTTTCCTCAATTTATAAATATAGAGAAGCGAACTCGTGTCGAAAGAGCTTATTTAAAAAGAGCTTATTTAAAATTAGTTTTCACCAATCAATGTTTAACATAGTAAACTTTTGTACGAGACCGTTATTTTGAAAATTAGAAGCATCCGTCATTTTGTTCAGCCATCGTGTGATAGTTCATTATAGAAGGTACAAGTTATGAGAGGACTGCGGGATTGTTGGAAAGAGTTACCGTGGCCCTGGAACGCAAAGAGCAACTGAAGTAACACAAGTGGGATTAGTCAGTAAAAGTCTGACTCTTCCTCTTGCTTCAACCAGAGCAAGAGAAGTCATTTTATAATTTCCCATCTCACTATTTCAGTTTATGTACTTAAATCTGTAATTAATAAAATAATAATATGCCATACATTTGAAATCGACCGGAAAATTAAAAGACAATTTATATATAAATATAATGACCATGACAATATGCAATCCAATATGGCTACTATTTAAGAAAAAAAAATCAAAACGAAGACGATCTATTTATGGATCTCAGTTTTGATTTTTTTTTCTTCTTTGAATCCAATCACTCTAAACGAAAAAATGTGTTTTTTCTTCTTCTAATATTACATATCTTCTAATTTCTTGTCCTTCTAAAAATTATGTTTATTCTTTTCATTTTGATTTTTTCACCTTGTCTAATCTACGTTTCAACAAAACCTGCAGTTGATACTCCATCGCTTGTCCCTTGTACCAAATCATCAATATTTATTAGCCGAGATACGCAATAATCACAACATAATTAAAGCGCCATGGGAACCAGAGGTCCGAAGAACCGGTTCTTTGACCTCAAACCATGTTGCAGCATTAGCTTTAGTTAATTTGGACTTTGACAAGAACAAAGGGCTTTGATATGAAAACTTATGGCAGCCTTATAAAACTTAGCCAGTCTTTAACTAGCTGGGTTTAACTTCAAAGAGTGTTTCTTTTTTTAATTTGTTTATTTATTGACTTCAAAAATATAAGCAACAAACTATTTAAAGCTGGCTCCTGAGTTAGACTAGGTATACACTGTCTAAAAAGTCAAACGATTTGGGAATTTTGTATAATATTTAATTATTTAATAAATACCTATACTCGATCAGTTTTATAAGGTTCCTCTATTAGTAAACAATGATCAAGATCTCTTAATCAACCTTGATTATTGAAAAAATATTGACTACATCAGATTTTATTTTACCCTGATAATTACCCAAGTCATTTGACATTTTAGACAGACTCTAGGAACATGTGTTACAGGAGACAGTGTCTTCACCGAGTTGCAAGTGGTGCATTTAATAACATATTTATACATAGTGCAATAATAGCGTGGCATAGCATAGTCGGCCTTATAATGTTCCTACTGTTGGGACTCAGGCCTCCTGGAATAGGTCTTAATCCATCACGCGGGCCCAGTGCGGGTTGGTGGATGTCACGTGTCTTCGAATTTTTGGTTCTAGCGCATGCCGGTTTCCTCACGATGTTTTCTTTCACCATTTTTGAGAGAAGTAGTTATGAAATAAATTACACATAGTAATGCGCCTAGTTTGAACCCGCGACCTACAACTTGTAAGTCGGGGATGTTACCACTCGGCCACCGCTGCTCTTGTAGTGCAATAATGTATTTAAAAAACTAGGTGAACTAGAAAATAAAAGTGCACGCATGCAAGTTCTAAACTAAGCTAAACTTTAAAGTAATAGTATTGAGCTGTCAACCTCTTTAGTCATCACATTGACTGATTGCTTGAAGATAATAAGATTTTTTCTACAGATTTTGACGTTACAGAAGATAAAAACTTTATACCTATCGTTAAAGTTATAAAAAATAAGATAGTAGCAACAAGTAAAATTGAAAGACAAACAAATGAAGTCGGTACCTCAATAAATGTTGTTATCAAAGCTACTTCAACCACGTACATTATAGATAAACAACACTAAAGAGCTAATAAAACGCTTCAACGTGGAAGCGATTATAAAGGCAACAGGTTGTCAATCCATTACCTATCTATCTATTAGTACTGCTGACGTAGGTAACACTTTCCCCATAACAGTGGCGTAGCTACTAAGGGGCTAGGTGGGGCAGTGTGCTTCGAGGCCCTCAAGCTCGGGGCCCTCCAAAAACTGATTAATGAAAAATTTCACGAAAAAATTTTCTTTTGAAAGTGATATTGAATCGGATAATGTGACCACTGCAGTATTGGTTGAAAAGCCTACTCATGAAGATTCGGTAATTGCTGTGAAAGATATCGTTAGCGATCATAATTAACGAACGACCATGTCTCCATATCATTGAGTGTGCATGTTCATTAAAATCTTCTTACAACTTAAGATTTATATTAAAGATAACGCAACGGTGCATTTTTAAAGTGTGTATAATATGTATAAAAATATTTTAAAAATATATTGATAAAGCCTAAACATTTTAGGGGCCCCAGTTTGTTCTTGCCCCAGGGCCCTTGGTCATCTAGCTACGCCACTTAACACCTTTTACGATAAGTCCTATTGATAAGGTTAGTCAACAGTTTGCTTTGAAACTGTCTGCAATTAATTTGTAGCATTATAACTAGTGGCGGAATTTATGATCTGAGGTCCGTGGCAAATTCATTGGACGGGGCGACAATTCGTCACGTTTGTGATTTAATTTTAAATAATAAATGTAAAATAGATTAGGTTATTTGTTCTGAATTCACGCCTCTCGGTTAGGGGCCCTGTAGCATTTTGCTAGAATGTTACCATACAGTTCCACCACTGATTGTAACGTACATATATCTACTTGTTTTTTTTTTAAGATTTTGATAGTATCAGTATCATGGTTGAAGCAATATTATTAGTATTAATTACATTTTTTTTAAACTAGCAAACTCTTATTACAAATTCACTAACTCATTATTTTTTAAACTATTAACTCTTTGAATGCCGTAATTAGAGACACAATAGAAAGACAATTGCTTATGTCGAACTGTGTAACTTAAGACATTCAAAAGGTTAAACTACAATTAAGTTAAAATATGGCGTCAAAGAATCCTTCGTTTTGCCGTCAGCTAGTAAATGTCTTCACTACTAGTTCACTAGTAGTTAGTAGATCGCATTTCTGGCAACATTCATTATCACCATCATCATCATTTCAGCCGAAAGCTGTCCACTGTTGAACATAGGCTTCCTCCAAGTCCTAACGACCGCATCCTGCAGCATCTCTGGCAGCACTGTCACGCCGTAAAGCAATGTTTTGTGTTACTGTAAAAAAAAGACTAGACAAATTATTCTTTTTGATCAAGCAAATACCGAGCCATAACTAACCTCTCTATTCTAACCAACCAAGATATTTTCACTACCAAGTACATTCCTATAATTAATAACCCATCTTACACCAGGAAGACGATACTTATGGTACTGTTGGTTAAAAATAACCAGAGATTTATTAGTTTAGGCCTTCCGTTCGTTCGTCCCTTTGATCTTGAAGCCGTCATTTAACTGATAGAGGGTGGTTCAAATGGTTTTTCGATACTATACGATATTGGTCTGGATTAGACGATCAATTGATGATTTCTTTATTGATTTGTGTTACATTTACTTGTTTTTGTTGAGAGGTAACGTTTGATCGATTTGTTGAAATAGTCTATGAGACTGGATTGCTCGTTCTTCATTATTATGTTAGACTAACTTTTGCTCTTAGCTTCACCCGTTCATCATTTAAGTTCCTGTGTCCCCTAGATGGGGTAGAGGGCGTCCACAGTGCGCCGCCATCTCGTCCGGTCTTGAGCTTTGCGTTTCATTTCACGCCAGGTCTTCCCAATGTTCTTCGCCTCTGCGATGACTGTTCGTCGCCAGGTCTGCTTAGGGCGACCACGTTTACGCTTTCCTTGAGGGTTCCAATCAAGGGCTTGCCTTGGTATATGTTCAGGATCCCTTCGGAGCGTGTGGCCGATCCAGTTCCATTTGCGGCGTTTGATCTGCTGGTCGATCGAGGTTTCACCGCAGCGCTCGTACAGATCTACATTTGAGATTTTCTCGGGTCAGAATATACCGAGAATACGGCGAGCTTCACCCGTTAGTGTATGTTAAATATAGGCTATATCACTTAGGAATAAGGCAGCTTTCTATCGGTGAAAAAAATTTAGCAATCAGACCAGTTCTTTTACTGCTCCTACAAACAAAAAAACATAAAAACAAACTTTACCTCTTTTAACAATATTAGTACAGATTTGGTTACAGTGAATAGCTGTAAGAAGAGCATAAATGATGGATAGACTTTGTGAAAGATGATTTATTTTTTATTATTGATAGGCTCACACTTTATTACTATCTCCAAACAAGTCACACTCCGGAGTTAGAGTCAGTAAAGTATACTTTTATACTCTATCAATGACAGTGACGGCAAAAATTTATATAGCTCCATTTACAACTTCTATAATTAATTCATAACATTATGTTACATTTTAAAGACAACCAGTTTTATTTAGGAGGTCAATACATTGGAAAAACCCTTGAACTAGTTATTTCGTAAAGCCATTCACAATGGAAGTTCATTGCACTTATCGGTATTGCAATCCAAAATAGAATTAGGTAAGGCTTTTGATTGAATAGCAATCGAATGTTTGTCTTTTAATAAAAACTCATATGTTTGGGTTCTTGATATATCACTTTGAAATTGTTCTTTTATGTATTTTTCTAGGTTTTTTTTGTCCCAATTTTTATAATCTACTTTTTCTTCGATGTTACTCAATACTTTATCATCTCTCACTAAATATACTTCATAGACACATTTCTTTGAGAGTTTTTATTTATTCACTTGGTGAGTTTACTTTTCTGTATTATGTAATTTTTCTGCCTCTATGCTCCTTTCTTCAATTTAAAACTATCAAATTATCGTCTCCAATCCAAAATCCATTATCATATTTCTCGACAAACTCTCCCAGGCTATGCAGTTCTGACCTATAAGGTATTACCGCATAAATACATACACCACAGGCTATCGGGTCGTGTCGTATCTCTCGGACGTGTCTGGCAGTGTCACAATGTCAGTCTGCGGTATCTTGTTAGGCTATGTTTATGTAGTCGCTTTTGTAATGTATGGGTTGCGGAGCTCCGGTAGAAGTGTGAATAATGGTGGAATTAGGTTTAGTTAATGTTTTTGGTTTAGCTGTTACAAGATAAGGGTGGTCTTTAGGGAAATTAGAGCTTCTGTAGTTATAATCTAAGGTTGTTAGGGTTCCGTAGCCAAATGGCAAAAAACGGAACCCTTATAGATTCGTCATGTCTGTCTGTCTGTCTGTCCGTCCGTATGTCACAGATACTTTTTTTTGTAGAAATTTAAATCATAATTTTTGGAAATGCTTAAGCTCATTAATTTATTAAACCCCAAGCAAACGCCGCGTTCGCTCTCTCATTGTCATTTCTATTGCATTTATAATAATTACGGTATTCGAAAAGTTTTTTAGAAATGCATATGCATTGAGTCCGCTAATTGTATGATTTTTTTTTGCTGGTAAAAGGATACTGCTAGCGCTGAGTGTTTTGGGCAATTTATACCTATCTAGGAAAAATGCAAGGGTGCTGTTGAATCCACCGGAGCAAAGTTTTTTTTTAATTATATAAACCAGTGCTTGGCTGCAATCCTACCTGATGGTAAGCAGTGATGCAATCGTTGATGGTGAATCGCCTGGTTTTAAGTAAAATATGTAGTTACTTTCACTTACATTGCGCCGTAACTAATCGACTAAAAAAAGGAGAAGGTTCACATATCGACATGTTTATTTTATATTTAGTTTGTTTTTTCAATATTTCGATATGGTACTACGTGTGCAAAAGTTTCCTCAGATAATAATTGATCCTTGTATACAATGATATTTATTATAATATCATTGCTTGTACCGTTAAAATTACGATACAAATTCATATTATGATTATAGTGTTATATTTTGTATTCAATATTTATAAGTTTGAAATTCGTATTATTGCTGAAGTTGCTGTGAGGTCACCAGTTTGCACTACTACAAAATAGTGTGTTAAGTAAGTACGCTACTCATATACGAGTATTTGAGGAGGGTTCTTCTTCGGTAGGGCTGGGGCTTACTTCCCGTTTAGTGACAAATATTTGTACAGGCACTGGATTCTGTATATATTTATCTACATCTATCCGCAGTCTAAGTGGTTGTTATTTTTTGCTTTAACACATCCGAATGTAGAGCAATGAACTCTAGATCTAATTGATTTTTTGCGTATAAGATAATTAAGTCATAATTATTATCGGTGTTACTTATAAATAGGGACCGGATTGTATGTAACATGAAAAGCTTGTTATTATGCATAAAATATGCACGAAAACAGAATAAAAATGCCTAAATTTAGAATATGCGAAATTGATAAATTTTAGAAACCCAAAAAAAAAGAAAAGTAAGTTTTCATTATTTTTCAATCAAAATCAGTGTACGATAATAGGTAGGTACATTACATGTTTTTTTTTTGTAGTCAATGAAGTATTTGAGAAAGCGGCCAAGCGCAAACCTGTCAACAATAAAAAAAATATTGATCCAAAGGCTAATATTCAGGCTGTGGTTGTTTCTGAATGGCTTTCGGTCATTCAAAACATTTTTAAAAGTGGAAAAGATTCGCTCACTGAGGTCACAGTCTTATGTACCTAAAATATGCTGAGGATAGCTTAAAAATATGCACATGCATTTGCTAATACATAAATATAATCCGGTTCTTACTTATGAAGCTTAGCTTAAAAGGAACCATTAACAAATCATAACTATTTAACCCTAATTTCTGCCAAAAATAACCTATAATATAAAAGATCGTAACAGTACTAAAAATATATCGTCCACAAATAATGTGAATTCTGGTAATAAACTTGTTTATTACTGGCCATAATTTAGATGGCAACACTTAAAGAGTTGGGGAGAACGCCATTAAGGTTTAATATGCTGTGTTTGCATTTCGAATGTTCTATCTCTGACCTTTAATTTTTAAGAAATGTTTTGAGTTTTGATTTGTCTCTTGTTCTCGTATTTTTTTTTAAGTTGGCTGTCAATCCTCACCGGGCGGTGAGGATTGACGATTGACAGCCAAACGCCTTTTGACAACGGCCTTTTGACTCAAAACGACATCGAAAGAGAATCGAATGAGTGTAACTCATTCGATTCTATTCTTTATCGAACGGTCATTAAGTAGTATGTTGTTTTTTGGAGTGAGAAATCTTCAAAAATTTGCGTTCTTTTTGGGTTGAGCGGGACGGAATGTCAGACTCTTACTGACTATGACCCACCTATGTATATTCAATAAATTGCCTCTTCCATGGTTGGTCTGCTCGGGGTCCTGGGCGCACGGCAAATGACTATAGTAGTAGGTTTTAGTCAGTAAAACAGTAATTCCTCTCGCTCTGCCCTAGAACGGGAGAAGTCATTGGATGATATAGCAAAAAACCTATGTTCATTCAACTGCTCTTTGCGTTCAACGACCATGATAGAAGGTAGAATGACTACACTGCTCACGCGTGTGCTACACACCGATCTTTGCGCGTCGGTTTACATATAATTTATAGGGAAACTAGACTTGTAGAGCTACACTAGATCCACGCCACGCGACGTCGTTCTAATGTAGTTCTAGATTAACTTTTTCACACAATCCTGTAGTTCTAATTTCAAACTGCAAATGCAATTCTAAATTCAATAAATCTCGATTATAAAAATAGATAAGCATAAAATTGTTATTCAACAGTCAATAGAGCTACATATAACATTTATAATGTCTTTAGTTTTTATGTTCGCAATCAAATGAACTTCCAAATCAGATTAGTTTAGTGGGTGTTTGCTAATGGCTAATTTTATTGGTAGGCCTGTTTTTTATATGATTGATTTTACACTTGGCTGGGAATGTAGACTATAATGATTTGTGTAGCAGAGACAACGGTTTTTAGACTGTAAGCTTTGAAGTTTTAGCATGTTCGAATTTTAAAAATAAAACAATGCAAGTATTTGTTAAAGTCAATATATTTATTGACTGGCTGGACTTTTTTGACTGGGTTTTTTATTGATTGGCCTGTTGGTCTAGAGGTTAGTGGCCCTGACTGCTATGCCGGAGGTTGTGGGTTCGATTCCCATCCAGAACAATTGTTTGTGTGATGAGCATGATCATTTGTTATAGGTCTGGGTGTAATTTATCTAAAATATGTAAATATTTAGAAATATATAAGTATGTTTATCAGTTGTCTAGAACTCATAACACAAGCTCTGCTTAGCTTGGGACTAGACGGCGCTGTGTGATAGTTGTGGTATATTATTATTATTGTTAACAAATAAAGGGCATAGGAAATGTTCTATGCACTGAATTTTGAGAAAAACAAATTTTTAGTTCAGAAATTTCTTTTTAGTATAGAGATCGCAGTTACTTAGTTTTGCGACATTTGTTGAATTTTTGTGGAAACTAATAGTTGAGATTGAAATAACGTTGAACATAGATATAATACCAGTACAACATAAAAAAAAAAACCACAAAACTTGTGACTTTCCTATCCTGTGTGAGTGTCCTGCTGTGAATTGTGTGGTATTTTAGAGCTCAAAATTTAGGTGTGATAACAAAAATATTTATCAAATTAGTGAAAATATTTTTAAAATAAATAAAATAAATTTAAAATTACCTAATCAAAAAATATTTATCAAAGTACTTAGTGAATTTATTTTTAATTCAAATCAATTTTAATGAGTGGAGCACTTATTGGAATTTATTTGATATGACTATCTAAAAATAATATTATATTCATTAAAATTATCAAATTATTTGTAAAACCTACAGACACAAAATGCACCGCCATTATGAAATATTTTAAATGAGTTAACGGGAACGTACTTGATCATAAAAAATGAAATCCGTATTCGGGAAAGTTGTTCAAAAAACAATGATTTATAACTAGTATCGATCGAGTAAAGATTTTACACATATCTTTCATTCGAATCGGAAGATAAAATTTCTATAATTGATCATCTTTCTTGAATATGAAGTCTAAATACACCATATTTTTTTTTATTAGTACAAATACTTAGCTTATTAGAAAAGGTCTTGTTATTATTAAAGTCTCAAAAAATAATATTTAGAAACAGCAAAATTATTAGCGTTTATTTATATCCCAAAATGTTACTTAATTTATGGAAATATTGCTTTTATGCATGAATGAATGAATGGCGATCAAAATGAATAAACACTGCGCGTAGTATTCTCTAGTAGCAATTTCTTGTTGATTTACCAAATATGACCAATTTTCGTGGACCATTTTGGGCTTTCGTTTTTGTTTTTACTTTATACTGCACAAATATGATCAGTAACGAGTGCAGATAGAGCCCCAGTTATTTGTACTAATTAAAAAATATTGGTGTATATGGAGATACTTATTATGGTTGAATAATCTATTTATAATTCTATTTTTTCCTTTTCAGATTTAAACGAAAAAGTAATAACAAAGAAAGGAGTGCCTTCAGTGATAGTGCTAGTGTTTTTACCGATTTTGATCAGTTTTAGTAATATTTTTATTACTAAGTGAGCTGTTTAGTGTTTTTACTGAATTTCTAAGTGATATTTCGAAGAGCAGCGCTATGGAGCTAAGGAGATTATCCATTTGTGTGGCGTTTTTCGTGTTGGCGATCTCATGTTGTTCAGGTAAGCTTTTCTTACATTTTTTTGGCGAGATTTTTTGAGTTTTTACACGCCAAAAATGCCTACTGTTTACAGTAGGCATTTTTGAAAATTCGTTAAAACATTCTCAGTTTGGAACAGTTTTCAAAAAAAAAAAAAAAACAAACTGTCTGATTTTATAAGTGTCAAACAAAAACAAACCAAGATGCTAAAACTTTTATGACTAATCGTTGTTCATTTTAAAGACCATTCGAATCTGTGTGTCTCTCAAACAGTTTTTTTTTTAGATACGAGTAATATTTACAATGTTTTATTTAATTTACGAATGATTCACTTCATGCAGAAAAGCACATACCGGACGTAAATACTGTTAAACGTGAACCATTGTGTACACAGTTTCTCACACCACTAAAATCCCCAAAAAAACTGATGACACAAAACATTCATAAAACTGTAATCCAGACAGACAGTAGCGTCATCAAAAATAAAACAATACCAGGAAATTTAAAGTTCTAGGATGAGTAACAGACAACTTTAGAATTCTAGGTCGTGAGCAGCCAACTGTGAGTACATAATGACAGTAGTAAATTACGAGGTCGAGTTTTTATAGCGAAAAAAAAAAACTGAATGCTAGGCTTGTATCTATAAAACGATGTTCAAATTCGAAATTGGAACAAATATACAACTAATGCCACACTACAAAAAAAAATGATGCTCAAGATTTAAATATAGAATTCGAATATTAGAATAGAGATTACGAGTAGTACTGAATCTGCCAGTTATAATTTGAGATCCATGTTTAAGTATTGCTCTAGAATACGGACATTTTAATTTTGCGAAGTCACAATTTTCGAATTTAAGGGGATGCAACTCGACATATGTACATTTTCACTGTTTTTCATTCAAGCGCTCTTACGCGATTATGACGTTATTACACATTTTTCATTAGATATTTTGGAAACAGAGTAACTTGTGCATATTATTTAGGCTTCTATTGAAATCAGTAAAGACCTCTGACAATCTGCTATTTTACGCCTTCCAAAATGTAAGTACATATTCATATATTAAAAATTTAAAAAAGTACATTAATAGAAGCTTTGCAGATATGACCATAATTGTTTGGTTAAAAAAAAACATGTATTTCCTGGAACAAGTTTTGTGAAATATTCTAGTAAATCACGGAATTACCGAATGTTAACAGAGTTTTCAGGCGATAACTCTCTTTTTTTGCATTACCTCTACATCAAACATCGCGTTGGATTGCGTTAGATGAAGTAACAAGCTTTCAAACTATGCTTGATGTTGACGAGAGGCGAGTGGAAAAGGACCCTCTTAAGAACTGCTCACAAGTCCCATGGTGATTTATTCAGGATAAATACTCTGATGACTGTTACTAATGAGAAATACTTATCGTGTGTTACTTTACAAAGTATAAGTGTAAACAAGTATGAATGAATCATTGATAAAACGATATTTTTCAGTGTTTGTTCAGGGAGTCAGAGATACTTAAGTCTTGGTATTTTCACTTTAAAGGCCATTGCTCCGTACGTTTATAAGTTACAGGGTGATACATCAAAAGCATAATATTTGCGGAATCAGGCAAATATTGAAAGGGAAGTCTGAAGTATTGTAAAATATTTATTTATGGATATAGCATTTAAAGAAGGATTAAAAAAAGCGTAAGAAAATATGTATATTTTTTTTTTGCTTAAACAAATCGCACAATGCATTTTAAAAAGCCAAAAGCCTAGTATTCTAATTCTAATTATATTATGATTTATTGTCTATAGCTGATAGCTGTGGACTCTATAGTCTATTCTATTCTCTTACGTTAACTTGTGAGTGCAATAGCTTGAATATCGAACATTGATTAAAAGAAAATACAGTTGAAAAAAAATTGCCTATTTGAATGGCAATGCTAGTAATAATTCTTTGGACAAAGAACGAGTCAGCCTTCTGGTCACGCCGGTCACGCCAAAATATACAACAAGAAGACAGAAGTCTTCTTGTTTTAAAGTCACGTAAAAAGGAGTATTTCTTCAGTTAACAACAAAAAATAAAGAATTACGGAACTCGTGTCTATTTTAGTTAGAGTCAATAACATTTTGAAGGTTGAAGCAAGTTAAATAATTCACTCGGTCGGCCATTCAGGCGATTTCTGAATGAATAAATACAAATGTATGATGTGCGGGCGCAGGTTTATTCTTTTAAACATACAAGATTTTGATACTAGTGGAGAAAGATACAAGTTGTAGTTGCTAGGTGGAATTTGCCCGAGCCACAGGTGAGGGTGTTATGGAGCAGAATGTTGCAGTAGTTTTTCATGTATCAAACGACATTTTTCAATACACTTACGACGACTTTATTATTATTATTTATTATATTCTTTATTGTACACCGCATGAACAAAACAAGATACAGGACAAACATTATTCAAAATAGTAGACTTTAGTTGTGCAAAGGAGAACCCCGGGACCCTGGAACGAAGGCAAAGAAGGAACATAGAAGTGGGTTTTAGTCTATAAAAGTCTGACACGTCTTTTCGCTCCGCCCAAGAGCGAGAGAACTCATTGGATTGAAACCACCTAAAAGAAATATTTTCCATAGCATTGTCCCTAACTGTCCGCGAATTAATTGAATCAATCGTACTTTCATTATGGGCAAACAAAACAAATAAAAGCAATCTTACATTCGAAGTGCAGACATTTTAAGTGCAGTATTAACACAGATACTCATAACGGGACCCTAATTGCGAGCACTCATTGACAGCCGCTGTCAAAATGATTGTCGCGACGTCTGTCGAAGTGACAGATGTCAGCTTGAGGGTTCTTTAACGTGTGCGTGGCGGGAAATTAGTTTTTGGGTCATGTCATTAGGGTTTTTTTTTTCAAGTCGGATTTAGTAGAAAGGAAAGGAATTTATATATTTTTTGGAACAAATAAATATTTGTTACTTGTATTGTTAGGAGATTAATTCCGTCTTAATTTTTATTCTGATACGATTCATTGATTAATAACAATGTAGGTAGACTTGATTCTAGCCGTTAATGATATTGATATTGTCTATTTATTTCAGCAAAAAGTAAAACCTACATTAAAGATTTTTTATGTCGGAAGTGTATCTTATTCAAGGCTAGCTTTTTCAATAGACTTTTTGATTTTATTATCATTGTATTACAGACAATTCTATTTCTTTTTATTTCTTTTTTTTTGCGTTCGAAATTGATCGTTGGTTATTATTATGTTATATGATATCAACCTGGAAATCACTTAGGGTTCCCTACGATCTTACTTAAGTAAACTAGATTTAAAGGAAGATGCAAATCTTCGGCCTACCTTTAAGTCAAGAGTGAATAGGTTACTTCTAGGTAAGCGTGCTCAATTGTCGACCACATCGTAGCTTTTCATCAGGTGAGACAGTGGATAAGCGCGAGCTTACCAACAACAAAAAAAAAAATTAGCTTGAATTCAAAAGTACGCTACTGATTATAATGTTGTTTTAAAATTCGATGTCCTTAAAGCCCTAGTAAGTACCAACATATTCGGTTTTTCTTGTCAACAAATCAACATCATTTCAGACGAAAGACATCTTCTGTTGGACATAAGTCCCCCCAGCGTCTCCATAACGACCTGCTCCGTGATTGAATTCCTGCGACTCTCACCAGGTCATCGGTCCACCTTGTGGCAGGCCTTCCGACGCTGTTTCTTCCGGTACGCGGTCTTCACCGGACAACCTTTCGTCCCCATCGACCATCTTGTGTCACTAAGTTTGGCGATTCTTTGAGCTACGTCGGTAACCTTGATTCTCCTAAGGATATCTTCATTTTTTTTATTATTGATGGGTTTGCGTTTGACCACCATCTCACCTGATGGTAAGCGATGATGTGGTCGACGATGGAACACGCTTGCCTAGAAGTAACCTATTCACTCTTGACTTAAAGACCCCTAGACCCCATTTCTGATGTGATCACGCAAGAAAACTCCGAGCATAGCCCTTTCCATTGTCATTAAATGGATACTTCAAAACAAGTTTTACTTATAATGTTAGTATTTAACTTATAGACAGGTGTTTAGTTTGACTGAGTTCAAATACACGATAATTTTCCCTTCAATGAGGGTAATTTGTTTGTTTAAATTACTATTCAGGATGGTAATGACATGAATTGAAATGGTAAATGGCCTTATTAGTTGAATTTAAGTGTGGTTATCGATTTTCTTGGTCGAGAGAGTACTGTCATAGTGTACGTACATTATTATGTACGTATACTACACAGAACAGATTAAAGCGGTTAGAATGTTCTTGTGGTCGGGGCAGGCATGCCACAAAGTAGGGCAATGCTCATAGTTAAACTACCAATAGCAAACTTGCGATCTAAGTGTGCGTGGTCTGTTAGTCGCGTAATGCGCGTTCGTATTGGTTTATTGGCTGTAGTGGAGTTAAAGGGTGGGAGACAAGCGGCGACACTCGTTGTAGTACAAATCGGAAAGCATTTCCTCTTTAATTTTTTCTGTGGTATACTATCGCATAATATCGGTGCAAAATATAGAGTAGATATTTTTACAGAAAAATTCGTTATTTTTGTAGAGAAATGTAGAAACATAACCCGGTATCTCGAAGTTAAATTATTGGCAATATTTTCAATAGAAATATTCTCGATTTGATTCAAGAGAGTGTGTACTACAGATTTACGTCATTTTTGAATAGCAAAAACTAGGTTTGTACTAATAAACAAGATATTTACAATACGGCCAACGTAACTTGGCGAGCCCTAACATAGGCTTTGTGCCTTTCTCTCGTAGTCGTTCATGGCAAACGACGTGAGAGAGAGAAAGATGCGCACAGCCTATGTTCGGGCCAGACCAGAGCCGAGTTTTCCCTTCAAAAACAAATCCTTGGACCCAGTAGTCGACCCTGTTGGGCCCCGGGCGGTTACTGGATGGTCGCACAAAGATCTACCCATTGCTCGCTGTCCGCAAGTACGCGTCTAAGGTAGAAATTCTTCCAGTCCTGGAGTCCTGATTAATGGTTTTTGGGTCTGCATTCACAATAATTCTTATTATAAATTATACGTCGACCTTAATTCACGTTTCATATTTTAATAAAAACACGAAACAAATAAATTAAACTGTCCCCTATAATCATACCATAACGACGCACTTACAATTTATTTGCACGACACTGTAATGGCGATAATAAAAATGTAAGGTGCTCATTACACGTCATTTTTTGAACCAATTACCCTTGTCACAGAGTAAGGAATCTATAAGAAATGCCACTAAAGTGATTTCAAACTTAATGACGACGACAGTGAAGTTCGCTTTTCGCTATGCCCCCACCCCTCATATCCGCTGTCACATGAAGTTGTTCCAAGCCGCCACTAAGACATAGCGCGCACTAGTGACTTTTTACAAGAAAGTCACCGTGCTTATGAACCCAACATGTAATGCGCGCACTTGAAGACGTGATAGTTGGGTAAAAATGGGTAAAACAACTATTATCACCGTGACAAAAGTCACCAGTGCGCGCTATGTCTAATACTCTGTTTGCCTCTACAAAAATCGTCGTGGTTCTAGCGCAATGGATCTGGGTGTTTTGTGTATACGAGTTTACATGTTTGTGTAGGTACGCACCCACGATACAGGAGTCATTCCTAATGTGAGATGGTTTTAATAAAAAAAAAGAATGTGTGCAGCTAGCAAAAGTTTTTGCTGTCATAACTATAGTCAAGATTGTACCGAACTGTCATTTTCTCTCAATAAATGATGAGAGAGCTAAAATAACCACTCAATGGGTAACATTAAACACCGGACGACATTGCAGCAGATCAAGGCCAAAATGGCGCGTCGAGCTCCTATCGAAAGAATTTGCCTGCACTACCAAAATACAGAATTAAGTAGAAAGGGGAGAGGAAGATCAACAGTGGGACAAAATAGGCTAGAAAGGCTGAGTTTATACACCCTTAAATTTTGATCGTTTTAATCCCGTGGAGGGTCGATCCGGTACATGAAACACTATCGATTTGTAAAGATAAAATTAAAAAATAAAGTACCTTTTTTTCAAAACTCGTATTAATTTACGCATGTACGAAATTAATTTCTTTAAGAAAACGTCAGCTGAGCAAGTCCACCTTTAAGTAGTAGTCGGCGTTGCGTACAGACTACCTACAGGTCATTGGAATCAGAATTTAGAGGTGTATAGCAAGTTTTGTCAGTGCTGTTTCCAGCTGCCGCCGAGGTGTCTTGGTGTGATCATATCATTCATTATGTGGTGCGATGCGCCACCGGAACATGGTGGACATCCTACCTATCCGCATAGAACGTTTTGGGAACACATTCATTGTGCGTACATCTAAGGACTGGAATTCCTTTCCGGAGTCTGTGTTTCCTGATTGCTACAACCCGGGAATCTTTAAGTCAAGAGTGAATAGGTTACTTCTAGTTAAGCGCGCTCCATCCTTGTTTTTCATCAGGTGAGATAGCGACAAGCGCAAACCTATCAACAATAATAAAAAAGATCACCAATCTTCGGAAGCGTTCGGAACTGTTCGGGAGCTGTCGTATGCGCGACACATTAAAAGTGACTTGTATCTTGAATGTTAAAGCGTATAAGTAGACTGCCCTGTCTATACTATTTAAAAATCTTTGTCTTGTCAATGCTAGCAGCTTTTTTACGTAGCTTTTATGGACAAGTCAGACTGCTAGGAGGCTAATTCTTTTTGCATTATTTGTTTAATATTGATCAGTAGGTTAGTACTTTTTTTGCGAGAGATTCTTTTGAGTGATTCATTATTGATTTTAAGGTTAACGATTATTATGAAGTCAATGTGTCTGTCAATTAATCAAGAGAAATCTGCAAATGGATCTTATTATATTACCTCCTACAAACAAAAAAAGAAAACTACCCATTTATACTATTAGTGTAGATTTAATTTCGAACTCATAAGTAGTTTTTGAAACCATAAAAATAACGGGAATAACCAGAGTATTTACAGTAACATAGATATTAAATACCACAGTTTAATCTCTTTGGCCTACAGTGGGTACATACAGAGGTGGCGCCCTCTTTCTCGCTTATGCATGGCACACGTTAGTACTAAAGATTCATTTAAACGTAGGCACTTGGCATATTAAGCACGGTGATGCTGACTTCTTGACCTTCATGCTTAGGTAGAACAGTAAGGCATTTAATTACGCGTTTAATGTGATATAACATCCTGTTTGTACTTATGATTATGCCTCTGGTTAAGGGGAAAGAGAGGGAATAGGATTACCGCTTCCTATCCCCTCCTTCTGTGAAGCAGTAATGTGAACTAAGGAGGTGGTCGAAATTATGAGGGCGAGGACATCCTCACGCCCTAGCTGCAGGAGAGGTTCCGGGCGTCGGGAGTCACAGGATAATTCCTTGCCACCATAGACGTGGGCTTGCGGAAAGCGAGCTACCCATTACTCACCGTCCAGTAAGTACCAAGCCCATGTCAATGGCCCATTGTGTTCCACGTGGGCCTCAAAGAGATGTCAGTAAACTAAGGTGCCCAGCAGAGCTGATGTCCGCTAGGGCTTCCAATGGAAAAGTTTGAAACTGTGGCCCTGGAAAGCTCAAGAAGTATCAAGGTGAACGAATGAAAAAATACAAGTGGGTGGTAATCAGTAAAAATCCAATATGACCTCTTTCTTCAGCTCAGAGAGAGTGAAGTGATGATATACCACCTCAAAACTGCTTGTTGCTTTCCAAGGCACAAAGATCCTGTCACTCGTCACGCTATTATTAACTCCCTTTTCTTTTATATCACTTCTCACACAATCCATCCATCTTTTCTTTGGCTTTCCTCTCCCTCTCCAACCATCCACATGTATTCACACATGCCTATATGGGCACTTAAAAAACGTAAACCTAGTGCACCGTTCTATTAGCCGTTTCTCATGGAGAAGAACCGGCAAAGATCAGATAGCCATACTTCTACAGTTTATACCTCAATCCCCGGTATCGCCCCACGGTTCCTTGGGTTCAACAACCCCATACAATTAATTAGCGCTGTATTATCGCAGGCACATTTTTAAGTGTCAACGGCGACATAAGAACTTTGGAGGCGGCATTTATAAAGACACTCTTTTGTTTTCGTTGTGACGCGGATCGGAATGAAGTTGATAAAGTGTGGTACTAAGCGGAGGGTTTTAATGTAAATTAGTTCGTTAATTGAGTACCCAGAAAGATTAATGCATACTACTTATTATAATAATATAAGGAGTGTAGAGTAATTATAAGTATCGTCTTTGTCTGTATGGTAAGACTAACGAACTGTCCCAGTTTTACACTAGTGTTAAAAGTTAAAAGTCATTGAAATTTTTGCCTTTTCTCTACTACAGCGTGTATCAGAAAAACTCGCTTTTGTAGATGTTTAATTCATTAAACCCCAAGCCAACGCCGGCGTTCGCGCACCTATTGTCTTTCTATTGTATCTGTAATTTCCACGATTGAAAGGTAAAATATTTAACAAAATATGTTTAATTATCTAAATACTAGCGCTCTCGACAGATGTTGTCATATCCGAAAGTTAATATATTGTCAGAAAAAAACACAAGAATCTGATTATGAACCAGCGCCAATTGCTGTACGCAAAATTAATGGATTGCAGTACACCTTACTCTTCTTCGTCGAACTTAACTACACCAAAAAATGTTCTTCATAGTCTAAACCACATCAAAAAAATATTATTTTTTTTTGAACTACCGCATCCAATCTTCGCATACATACGGGTATCATCAAAACGGGCTTGGCAGCGTTCATGGTTATCAGTCACGCACTTTTCGTGTTTTACTCGAAATTCTTAAAGCCTATAATAACTGATGATTAGTTAGCACACTTAGTTAATTTGGTTTCTGTGAACAGATCCGCGCTTCGCAATCTATGGTGTTGAGGTGCTATATGACCTAAGTTTAACTAGACTTAGGTGATGAGGATTTATATTTTTCATCATCAACATCATCACTATATCAGCCGAAAGACGTCCACTGTTGAAGATAGGCCTCCCCCAAGCGTCGCCACAATGACCGGTCCTGTGCGTCACGCATCCATCGGATTCCCACGACCCTGACCAGATCATCGGTCCACCTTGTAGGAGGCCTTCCAACGCTGCGTTTTCCGTTACGCGGTCGCCACTCCAGAACCTTTCGGCCCCAACGGCCATCTGTTCTGCGAGCAATGTGCCCTGCCCATTGGCACTTAAGTTTGGTGATTCTTTGTGCTATGTCGGCAACCTTGGTTCTCCTGCGGACATCTTCATAAAAGAACATTAAAAGAAAGAACATTAGGTTGTAGTTATATCGAGTACATCGAAGAACTGGAACCATTGGTCTGCTGTGGTCTTTCCATCCGATTATACTTTAGGTGTCTTCTAGGTTAGAGTGAATAATTATGCCCTGATTAACTAGCTATCTTCATCATCAATCATTCATCAGTTTATATCGTTCATAAAAAGTCTTCTAAAAGAATTCTGTCTTTCCATGAATAATAAATAATTATTAATAAGTTGTTGCTGTGTGAGCTGGTGGCCGGAGTTGTAGGCCGCGGATTCAAACCCAGCCAGGCGCATAACTTTGTAAAATTTATTTTATCACCACTGCTCTCAAAACGGTGAAGAAAAACATCGTGAGGAAACCGGCATGTCCTAGAACCAAAAATTCGATGACATGTGACATTCAGCCACCCGTACTGAGCCCGCGTGGTGCATTACGGCCTATTCATGACTCTCGTAATGAGGAGGCCTGAGCCCCAGCAGTGGGAACAATAAAAGGCTTAATATGCTATGCTAAGTTGGTGCTTGAGATTTTATTTCTCTGCTTTTCACTGCATTCAGTATCATTACACCTGTTTACTTAAAAGCGTATCTACTGTTTTGATTAGGTAATAAAAGTTAATTTAAATTCTTGTATCAAGAAACTGTTGACATTCTTGGAACAAATGAAACGTGTAGCTTGCTGTGGCAGGTTGCCATGGCCCTAGTACAACTGTAGTAACTGTCAATATAAAGTAACGATTACACTGTTTTAGTTAATGAACAACTTTGCCATTTTGAAAAAAAAAAAAAAAAATTAGTCTGTTTAAAAAGTCAAACGACTTTTTAAACGACTTATTAGGGTAATATGAAGTATGATGTAGTCAACACTGGTTCAATAATTAAGGCTGATTAAGAGATCTTGATCATTGTTTAGTAATAGAAGAACCTTATGAAAAGTATCGAATACTAGCTTTTGCCCGCGGTTTCGCCCGCGTGGCATTACGTACTTAAGGAATCGGGATAAAAGGTAGCTATGTTCTTTTCCATGACAAAGGCTATATGCATGCCAAATTTCATCCAAATCCGTTCAGCCGTTTTTGCGTGAAAATGTAACAAACATCCAAACATCCACACTTTAACCTTTCAATCGTGATAATTACAGACACAATTAAAAGACAATAGGTGCGCGAACGCCGGCGTTCGCTTGGGGTTTAATGAAGATAATGAGATAAGTATTTTTTAAATGATTAAATATTATACATAATTCCCAAGTCGTTTTTGACTTTTTAGACAGACTTTACTTCACACATTTTTAATTACTAGTCGTAGTAGTAAAAAATTTAAGTAGAGTACATGTAATGTAATAAGATTTTTTTAAATTATCCCAAACACCGTTAAAATGGAAGTGAAAACGTAACTTTAAACCATACACTGTTCTTTCCTAGCCAGTATGGCAATATATTTACATTACAACTGACTAATTAATTAATGTAAATAAGATCATTAAGATTCTACGTTTTAGCCCACAGCTTGCATTGTCTTGGCAACACTTAATTAATTATATTACGTATTTATGTTACATGTTGAGGCGCAGTACTGTTAACCTATTTTATTTATTACCTCTTTGATTCATGCACAATAGAGTTGCAGTGTGGTCTGTGGTTTGCGCACCATTATTTGACATTGACAGTGCATTTTGACAATCAAACAATGTTTGATACTTTGATGCGCCGTATTTGACAGTTAAATGCATGAGTTTCAATTGTATTGCAAAATTAATGCTAATATGCATAAAAACTTTATAATCATGTAATGGAGATACCATTGTGTGGAGTTTCTTGCACGTTCTTCTCCATAGAGACCTACGTTTTGGAACGTGCAATTTAGCTTCACTTTTCTTGGACTGACCGACATTTGACTATTCAAAAGTGCCTGCAAATGGTCTATTTGAAATAAATGATTTTGAATTGTATACAATATTACTTACCCTAAAAATAATTTAGAATTAGGGCAAGAAAAATCATGATGAATTTATGTTTTTTGGACATCACACGTACCCAACGTATATTGTGTTTTTTAACGTATTTAGTTTTTTTTTTTTTCACAGAATAAATTCACTTAGATTTTCATCAGAATTCATCCACATTCTAATGTTTTTGGAGTATTTGACAGCAAATGTATCAAGACAGCCTTCACGGCAAACTTCGCTGAGATTAATTATATTAAGTATTGCAATAAAATTCACAGCACCATTTTAATGAAATCATGCCTTTTTTTAATGATTTTACATACTGTCCAGTTGTGTACTCTTAAGATATAAAATTACACCACATTATACAATAAAATATTCAAAAGGATTCAAATTGCAACTGGCAAAATAGCTCCAAAAAAAAAACAATTCCTAGTTTATGAACATTGCTTTATAATCTATACACATGTCGCATAGAGTCGAAAGCTAATTACGAAACTATTTTATAGTAGGCGATATAGAAGACCAACTTGTTTTTCGAGAAACCGGAATCTCATCTTGCGTAACGCTCTTGATTTGATAACGCTTGACTGATAAGACACTAGGCGCTATCTCGGAGACTTTCCTTGCAAACATAGTTTGGGTAATGCTTGTAGAAGAAAATATGGAACCTCTTTAGATAGATTTTTCCTTTTAGGTCGTGTATCGAAAATATTAGTAGGTTTTTTTTATGGTGTGAAAAATCATCCAATGACAACCCCCGCTCTTGGGCGTAGCGGAAGATAGTGTCAGACTCTTACTGACTAAAAGCCGACCCCGTTCCTTCGTGCCTTTCGTACCGGGACCGAGCTTCCTTCTCGGATAACTCTGGCCCCAGTAGGTTTCGACCCGGCTGGGCCCCTGCTGTTGCTGGCAGCTCCTTGAGGCGCGTGGGAACAGTGCGCGCCGTCGACGACTTGGGCTTGATCCGGCCAGTTACCCATTGTTCACTGTCCGCAAGCCCGCGGTTGTCGGAAATCGGGATCAGAATCCCGGCGGCGGATTGTTAGGAGCTGATGCTTGAAATTGAAAGGTTAAACTAACAGGTCCAAGTCCCATTCATAAAATAACAAGACACCATCAAATAACTTCCCCACTTATGGTGGAGCGAGTGGGTATTCTAGACTTTTACTTAGTGAAATCCAGCAGTGTTCCTTTGCATTCCCTGACCGCGGTAACTCTTTCGAAATTTTCTGCAGCCTTACAATTACGTAGATTATCCAGTCTTTCGCATTTTGTCGGGGTCGCGGTAGACCACGAAGGAGATGGCGCGATGAACTTGACAGATTCCACCAGAACTGGCAAGAAGAAGCCCGGGCGCGCGAAAAATGGAAGGAGTGGAGGGAGGCTTTTGCCCAGGAGTGGGACAGAACAGGCTAACAAATAAATAATATATCCAGTCTTTTAATATTCCCACTGCTGGGATTCAGGTCTCCTTTTTTGGAAAGGGAATGGGCCGTAATCCACCACGCAGGCCCAGTGCAGGTTGTTGGATGGCACATATCTTCGAATTTTTGGTTCTAGGACATGCCGGTTTCCTCACGATGTTTGCCTTCACCGTTTTGAGAGCAGTTGTGATGAAATACATAAACAATTTTAAACACATGCACCTGGCTGGGTTTAAAACCATGACCTACTACAATTCGTTACCACTGGGTAATTTTAGGCTAGCATAAACAAATTTCAATGTGCTTTTTTTTATTTTATTTTATTTTTTACAATTTGATATTGGAGATTATTTTTATTTTACAAATTGACATGTAATATAAATTTTAAGTATCTACCTATCTACTTAGTGTTTTTTTTTCTTTGACATAAATTTTTAATTTGCTAAATATATTGTACATAAGTTGAGCTTTATTGAATACTGACAAATGCTTACACCGATTGGACAGGTCCACTCAAATCTGTATGGTTCTTTCTTCAAAAGACCATCTCAGACAAATCTGCATGGTTCTCATGTGATTTGACCATTACATATTTACTGTATGGATTTTAAAAGAGACTTGGACCCCTGAGTTTGTTTCGGTGTTTCTTCTCAGGGTAGATCTGACTACCCTAAAGAAACACCGGCCTCATCTAGCATAAACTGATGAAAAAAAATTGACGTGTAAAAGTGTTTTTTAAACCTATTTACAAAATAATATAATTTATCATTTATCAATAATAAAATCATTACCTATCTACAAACATTTGAAATATTACGTGATATTTTGCAATCTGTCTAGGCAACGACATTCCTATATGAAGTGCCGGTTGTAATTTTGTCATCAAAGTTTAGTAATACGTAATTATCGTAATGATGCAACTTCGATTATGTCAAGATGGATAGGAACGGTTAAAGTTTGAGCGTGGGTGGGATGGCTTGCGGCAATAATGAGCTGTTTGAAAATATGATTTACAAGCTGTTAGGTTAAAGTTGTTTGTTTTTTTGCCCTTGACACGGTATGTGTGAGTTTTATTTATAGTTGAATTAAAGAGTTAGCTGTTTTAATTTAAAATATTCATCTTTATGATTTGACTTTTTCCATTCATTCAATTTCCGACTTCTATCAGGATCGTTGTTTATCTTCTTTTTTATTGTTGATTGGCTCGCACTTGACCAACCTTAACCTTATGGTAAGCCATTGATGTGTTCTATAAGAGAGCACGCTTGCCTTGTTAAAAAAATATAACAGGCACTTTTGGAGTCTGAAAACTGAAGCTAATTGTATATTATTCTAAAGCGTTGATCTCATTGAAGAAGAACGTGCTAGAAACTTGATGACACTCTTATAAATCATGTTATGAATTACAAAAATCCTGGCTATCGTAAAAACGTCAGATGATACAGTTTGTGAGAGTTTTGGTAAAGATTTGCGTGTGCATTTTTACCAGTTTTTCATGAACCTTCATTGATGGTAGTTACAGGTTCCTAAACTTTTTGAGTGAAATCAAAGTGTGCATTCCGAGCTTATTTTCCTACATACTCAGGTCATTCTGTGTTTTGTCCAGTACCTAAAATCACTTAAATTTTTTGTTTAGCTAAAATAATTATGCTTTCCAAAGATACAGGCATACAGGACCTACAAACCACAACAACCGAACAACAGCAAACGCAGCTCATCAAAACAATACAAAACAAAACAAACGTTCCCTATCCGTATTGATTTAATCCAAGATAAATGCATTGAATCAAAATTGGATCGCACGTTCATGAATCAAGCACGACGTATATCGGTTGATTGATTGATGAATCCATTAGGTCTGAAATGGTATTGTTTATATTGTAATTTCATTGTGTGTGGTAAGTCGTTATTACAGTTGTATGTAATGAATTTGAGTGACCCAATTTTGTTGTTGCATTTGAATAATTCGTGTATAAGTTCGCTATTTGTAGAATGTTCTCTTACTCTTTGATCGGTATCGATTTTCTTAGTCTTTTAGGGTTCCGTAACTAAAAAGGAAAAAAAAGGAACCCTTACAGAATTAGTTTGTTATCCGTCCGTCTGTCTGTCTGTCTGTCAAGACACTTTATCTCGGGAACGCGTGTAGGTATCGAGTTGTAAAACCATCTATTCAGATCTACGGACTCTTGAAGCTGTAAAAAAATATAACTTGTAAGTTTAAAAGAAAAAAAAAATATACTTCAGTTTATGTAGTAAAAACCGTACATTTTGACACTCTTGTGGAAATCAAAATTCATAGGGTGGTTCCCGTTGACCCAGATTCCTGAAATTTGGCATGAAGCAAGGTCTTATAGCACATGATTAGGAATAAATCTGAAAACTAAAAATTTGTAGCTACGTAACAAAAAATACTTTTTTTTGCGATTCGTAAAAATCTTCCGAGATTCCATTCCGGAATTGATCTTATTACATAGGAAAGTTTGTACAGAACCCTCAGTGCGCGAGGCCGACTCGTACTTGCCCGGCTCTTAGAATATGCTCTTACTCTTTGATCAGTATCGATGTGCTTAGTCTTTTTCTTACTATGTTTTTTGTTTGAGGTTTGAAATCATGTAATGACTTCTTCCGCTCTAGGGTTGAGAGCACGGTTTTTCTTTTAAAAATTAACAGTGGCTCTAGAGGGCATCGGCTCTATTGCGTTCCCAACAAACATTTTATCAGTCGCCACAAACAATATTAACTTTTGGTTCTATACTCTGGTCGTAAATAAGTCGCGATCATGTTGATACAACCGAAAATAGGCCCATTTGATACGAATCAGTGTCGTAATAGAGTTACATATCAGTCGTATTAATCGCTATTTGATCGTATAGTTGTCATAAGGACCTCTTTTCATCGAGTTATGATGTTAAGGCATTTTATTGAATAACTAGTGTTCATCACGACTTTTATAAGGGCTTTCGATGTTCGCGAATTTCAACACCCGTGGCGTCTCCGGCGGGGGTCAATGTTTTAGGATTGAGGCAGATCATTGAGGAATACAGGCATTATATTATGTTTGTAAGTAGTGTAGTATACGCCAGTTAGCCGCCAATATTCCAGTCGTTATTCGCAGATTTTCAAGAGGATTTACAACCGCACATCCAATGTGGTGCCGGTGTAATGGCTTCAGCTAAAATTAGATTGAATCCATGTTATTTACGCGCGTGTATCGTCCATTAAATTGAATGTCTGGGCTGTAGGGTGCGCTGGAGAAGATTTTTATGAACGATAGAGAGATCTATGCTAGCTCTTTGTTACTAGCTGTTATTTTATTGGCTAGGTAATTGGTTGATCGAATAAAAAATGAAGATATTCGCTGGAGAACTAAGGTTGCTGACGAAGAATTGTCAAACTTAAGTGGCAATGGGCAGGGCACGTTGCTCGCACACAACAAACAAACACACGTATTACATACATATAATATAAAAGGTGTAAGGGACAGCCCTCCACAAACTTTAAGGGCTTGCTCAGTAGACGAAACTGAACAACCCACCATAAAAATTTTATACAGGAAACGAAAAAAAAATTCAGCCTCTCCATACAAACAGTCCAATCAAGTTAATAGTTTTGTATGGTGAGGCGGATTTTTTTTTTCGTTTCCTGAAAAAAATTTTTAGGGTAGGTTGTTCAGTTTCCTCTACTGAGCAAGCCCTTAAAGTTTGTGGAGGGCTGTCCCTTACACCTGTATTATATCTATACAAAACTTTCACCTGTATGATAATAATAATAATATCATTTATTTGCTTGAAATATGGTTACAGGTACATGTCTTAAATTACAATAATGTTTCTTCATATTCCGCTTTGAATAATTAAATTGGTTTCAAAGCAATCCCGTCTAAACATTAGTGCCCTATACGCCAGGAATTGAGTCTGAATTTAAATTTTGATCTATTGGCGACCTAATCTGAATCTCCTTTTCGCTCGCACGCTTGATTTTTTTAAATTTTATTTTTTTATAATGGATAGGCTCTCATTTGACCACAATCTCACCTAAGCGATGATGTGTCCGACGATGGAGCACGCTTACCTAGAAGCAATCTATTCACTCTTGACTTAAAGACCCCTAGGTTATAGCTATCAGGAAACACAGACTCCGGCAGGATATATATTTTGACATTTTGACACGTCACGGGTAAGGCTCCATTTTTCACCAAGCGACTGGCGCTCTATAAAACACTGAAGCCATAAGATTAAAGCGTATCATCAAATATGGCGTAATAATGATAACGTATCTGGGGCCCTGTACTCATGTCGGGTTGGAGAGAGGAGACACGAGGCATTTGAGTTAGAAAAGTCAATACAAACTTACAATTTGTTTGAATATGTGTGGTGTTCACTAAAATCACTTGTTAGGGATTTAGGTTTATAGTAAATGAAACTACCAAATTGTCCGTAAGCAGGCAAACCCAAGGAGTGACGTCTAGTCGAGACCCCGGTGGGAGCGCAACTCGTGTGACGTCGACCTCTTGACTTGTCCTACATTTAATGTGTATACCACAGTATGTAAAAGACGTATGTATGTCCTAGAACCAAAAAATTCGAAGTGACATTCACCAACCCGTACTGGGCCCGCGTGGTGGTTTACGGCCCATTCCTAGAGAGAACTCCTAGAGAGCCTCAGCAGTGGGAACAATATAAGGCTGATTATGCTACATTACTATTATGCTATATGGAAGATGAGAAAAGAGGTCGACTTTTGTGCAGGTGGTGACACGACCTAGAAGACAAGGGCTGGTTCGAGGTGGCTCAAAAGAAGAATACCTGGAAAAAATTTGGGGAGGGCTTTGCCCAGCCTTGGGAAAGTATAGGCTACCCGAAATTAAAAATGAAAGACACTATATTTAATTTCCATAAAAAATAATATATCATTGTAGGAGAATCTTTGGTTTATCTACCTACACTAACATATGGAAGAGGTAATCTCTGAAAGTACTGGTCCGATAGCTAAAATATTTTCACCGATAGAAAGCTTATTTATTCCTGAGTTACATAGGCTATATTTTATATATACGGGTGAAGCTGCGGATAAAAGCTAGTTTATTATAAACCAAAGGACGTTTGTTGGACGGGGACCAACCAGAGCCTAGAGCCTAGGTCCTCTAGATGGACAGTAGGCCTTACTTTCATAGTCCGATGGGACGGTAAATCCAATCTGTACTAAGTCCATACTTTTGTCACTAAAAAGATAGATACAGAAGTCAATCTACAAACAAAGCTCGCTCGAGCAACGCACACATAGACACCGCTCACGGACACGATATCTCGGAGCGCTACGGCCCGCTTGTCGAACAGTTCCGGCTCAAACGCTCATTAGTGTGCGTCCACCGAGCGTAGGTATAAAAAGTGAAGTACATACATGAGATTGTCTTCTGTACCTATCTATTTTGTGCTCTGTGTTCCACTTTGAAAGATCTTTGGTTGATGATATTGTTACGTACGTGGGTAATCAAATGCCGATTTACTGACAAGAGAACTTTATTTACCACAAACAATAACAAATTAGTCCAGTCAACAATAATCCGAATCGCAATTAACACTAGAGTACCGTTACACTATCGCTTTAGTCGTTAAGTAAAATCACTTCAAGTACTAGGGTAGTTCGCTCTTGATCGCAGTCGAAATCACAACTGACTCGCTTCCGGCCGGGGGCCCGTATTTATATGCGGAGCCAAGAAAATTCTAGATACCGACGTCCCCGGATCTATCCAGAATTCCAGAACAATTGAATCGCTTCTCGAAGTCATAAATCATTTTTATTTCTCGTAATAATAAGAGTCACGTTCATACGAATTTCGACTCTATTGTTAGCGGCGGAGAGTACAATTTCCCTTATCAGTTAGATATATGCCTACTACTGTTTGTAGGTATGTTGTGGATGTTTCGAGATTTTTCCAAGTCTGTCTAAGCACAACTACTCTAGACCTTTCGAACAGCAATGCGTTTTAATTATTACGTGCCACTCGTTTTTTTCTCGGAGATATGGCGTGTTCACGTTTAGTGGCGTAACAATATGAATAAATATTTGAGTTTGGGTTTATGAGACTATGAATGTAATGCGTCAATATAGAATGTTTTGTGCCGCCATATTTGATATTTGCTATGACTAACGTTCTCAAAGTGTGTGAAGGCCATCTTTATAGTTTTGGTAAATAAACACGTTATCGTATTTCATTAATTCTTAACATTAGTAGACATGTAGATGGATGGAGAGGGAGACGGCCAAAGAAAAGATGGATGGATTGTGTGAGGAGTGATATGAAAGAAAAGGGAGTTGGGGAGGAAAGCAAGAAAAAATCGTGTTGCATGATATTATGTTTATTTTTTCTTAAGAACTGAATTAATTTTAATGAGAAGGGATTGATAGGGAGTCGTTCCATGTAAAATACTGGTATTGAGATGCATTTTTTGCAGTTGGGAGGAGTCTAAGCAGGTTGATTGGATTGTTTTTAAGGTGGAAAATCATCCAATGATTTCACCCGCTCTGATTGGAGTAAGCGTGTCAGACTTTTACTGATTAAAATCATCTTCACATCTTAATGGGTTTCCTTTAAAAAAAAAATCCGTGGCTTTAGTAAGCTTCGGGCCTAATGGGCCCCTACCGTTTGCTGAAATCTCTTTGAGGAGCGCGTGGGACACTACGCGCTGTTGACGACTTGGGCTCGGTCCGGACGACGAGCAACCTATTGCTCATCATCCGCAATCCCGTCCCTACCGTGCTTGATAGTAGGGATAGGGATTGCCGCGGCTGGGGCGTGAGGATGTCCACGTGCGGCCACCAAAACGCCCCAGTCTTCTTGGCTAGCATTACTGCTTCGGAAGGAGGCAACCGCTTACCATTCTCCTTCGCTCCATGATCATGGTCTGAACCAAGTCCAGGCGCGAAAGTTTTGCAGTAAGTCATCTTGTGATTTATTTTTATTTTTTGGTGGAAAAAAATCATCCAAATGACATCCCCTGCTTTTGGACGGAGCTGGAGATAGTGTCAGACTATTACTGACTAAAAACCCACCCCGTTCCTTCTTACCTTTCATACTGGGGCTGAGCTACTTTTCGGAGCTAACCCTGGCCCCGGTAGGCATCATCTTGTCATTGTTTTTATACGGAAGTCTGTAAAATGATTCTGCAATGGCGCTAATTTAGACGTTTTCAAACGTCTTAAGCTAATAAACCTCAGACACCTAAAATAAAAAAAAAAACAAACAGACTCAAGACTGTTATTTCTCAAAATCACTTTCTGTTAAGCTAAATATACGAGCTACTGTGGAAGTAAAATAAATCTTTGTTGTGTGAGCAATAAACGTCAAAATCGTTTGTAGACAATGAACTGGTCGTTTTGCGAAAACAATTCGCACCCTTTTGTTTTTTTAAGCACCGTGCTTAATATAAATGGCTGCATTTACACCGAAGCGTGTCAAATTGTGGGACGACATGGAGAAATGTAAATATGACTCACGCACAGTATAACATAAGCTGTCAAAATTAACGCTGCTAGTTAGAAATTAAAAATCTGGTCAAGTGCGAGTCTCACTCGCGCACGAAGGGTTACGTATCGTCCGTAGCAAATAAAGGTAAAAAAAATCACGTTTGTTGGGAGCTGCCATACATATTTATTTTATTAAATTTCTTTAGTATTGGTTGTTATAGCGGCACACACGGCAGAAACACATCATCTGTGAAATTTTCAACTGTCTTACTTTTACGATTCATGAGATATGGCCTGTCTCCGTATTCACATCCATCAATCGAGATTGAACGTTTGAAATTCGTCGATTTAAAAAAAAAGTTTTGTATTACATTATCCTGGTAGAATACTTATTAATGTAACTGGAAATAAGTCGATAGATCGTGAATACTGCTTTTGGATAGGACTTCGATCGAACGACTATAAAACTTCAACGATATTTGGCTTGTATGATTTTACGTGAATCTAATGTTCATCTAATTTAGGCTAATGGTGACTGACGGACAAACAGACGGACGGACAACGTAGTCTTAGAAATAGGGTCCTGATCTAGATGAAATTGACAAAAAATATTTATGTATTAGTGTTATTTTTAACCAAAAAAACTTAATAAATATAAATTATCACTTAATTTGCTTCGGTTTTTTAAAAAGGAATAGGTAAAACCCTTTTTGTGTTAGTTTTTTTTTTAATGTCTTATGTTACACAGCTCGACATAAGCAATTGTCTTTCTATTGTGTCTCTAATTACGGCATTCAAAGAGTTAATGTTGTTTCTGCATTGTGTGTGTCTAAACAAAAGAGAAACAAAAAACATTGGTTCACATACCAATGTTTTTCTTTCTTTTTACAAACGTTACACACCGGTGTAAAAGCTCTCGTCTCTCGTTGCAAAACTCGTAAACTATAAAGGGCTCATATTTTTAGTGGTGACTCACAGTTGACTTACCTAAGTCGCAGCTTGGGAAGTCGATAACTTGAGTGTAAGCCCTTAAGTATTCAAGTATGCGAGGATAAGAATTATTGTGGTTTATAGTACCGTGCTTGAGTTATTTTGAGTTTATTGTAACTCTTGTTATATTTCTCATGGACAAGTGCTATATAGTAATCGCTCATTTAACAGAACAAAGACGTATCTAATTTTGACCATTTTTTAAGAGAAGGTGATCTATTTGCTATTTTTTTGGTAAAACCCCTGTTGGCATAAAATTTTAAGGCATAATATAGTTTGGTATAAAATTTTCGCATAATTTTTATGAGCATAATAATACTGCTGCATAATAATACTTTGGCTTGATAAACGTAAATAAAAAGGTTAGGTTTATAACGACTTTACGTGCTTTGCGAAGCATGGGGAGTCAGTAATGTCCTGAATAAAATAAGAAGGAATGGATTGAGAAATGCGAAGTAGCAGTATTTATGGCAACAATCATTTTTGCAAAACATTTATGCCTAATAATATTATGAGTACTTTATCATTATTATGCTTAATTTCGTTATGCCAATGTAAATTATGACAATTTATTTTATGCTTATCATAAGTAAACCTATACACGACCAGGCTAAACGCTTAGTCCGGATCTTAGAAATGCTGTGTTTAAATTATGATAATTCAAAAGTTAAAAACATTTCTTATTTCTGTCAAAAATTACCCATGCACAAAGAAGTATCACGACATTTAACAATATCTTGACAGTGGTAGCAGGACTTTGAATTAAATGTCATCTTGATAAATGAGCGTTGACTTTAAGAACCCGTCCAACTTGCTCCTTCTTCCGCCATTTTGATTTTGAACAGCTCGTTTTATTCTCCACATTATTATTCCTCGTGAATTAAATAGGCAGAAGGACGAAGAACATTACTAGGTTGAGAATCTTTTTGTGTATACCTAACACATATTATACAAAGACATATTTATTACTTAACTAAAAATAAATAAATATTTGGCATTGCCCACGTGATATTTCGGCAGTACTTGTCAATTCCATACATTGTTAACAATTGTTAACACTGGCTGAATGTAATTTTGCCCTCTGAACGAGGAACCTCCTTACATTACAGTACAATTTTTTTTAATGCTATTTTTCATGACAAGCGCTACTTTCTACTCTGCAATAGCAAATCATGAAATCAAAATCATTATTACCGAAAACTATTTATTTAAGCACAAACAAGCTAACTTATTTTATTTCCCCGAAAAATAAAAATTAATCAGCTTAAAAAGTCCCCTACGGTAGTCGCAGACTAAACACAAATATCGTTAAAATGAAAAATGTTTGAGTTTTTATAAATTATGAGCGTAAAGTAAACACTGGGTTATGTTAACCAGTTTAAGTTGAACCGTTGTATAATTAGAATTTGATAAGGTATACATTGGTTCGTTGTTAAATATAAAAAAACCTGATATTTTGATAAATAAATTAATGTCAAAAGTATGTTTTAAGTTCGCGATGTGTGTGGTCTCTGCCGAATTTAAAATAGATTAAGTAGTAACAGTTTTATCTTTACGTCGTGGTCAAACGCCTGGTTAGGTTTTCTACTTGGTTTACTGGTGGTTGGGACACGGTAGCCATAGAAAAGATGGATGGATTGCATGAGAAGTGACATGAAAGAGAAGGGAGTCAGACAACGACATCGTGACGGCTGGCAGGACAAAATGGAAGAAAAAAATATTGGCTCTTGGTCCTGAAATCCAAAGGGCAGCTGAATAAAAACGCAGGAGGGTTGAAATTAGCTCCGAAAGGTAACTGTTAGCTCCGAAAGGTAGATGTTAGCTCCGAAAGGTAATGTTAGCTCCGAAAGGTAGATGTTAGCTCTGAAAGGTAGATGTTAGCTCCGAAAGGTAGCTGTTAGCTCCGAAAGGTAACTGTTAGTGCACAATAAATTATATTCCATTCAGAAGCCCGACTCAATAAGCTAATATTAATAAGTTTATCATATAATCGTTAAAAAAACGTACATAAAACGGTAACTAAAAAACTGAAGTTATAATTAACAAAGTGTTTACATAATTAATTACAGGTGTTAACTACCCTTTAATGTTAAGTGAACTATTTTATTTTAACACTTGTGTGTAAATATTTTCGTGTTGTAATTATAATATCACTTTGTTTTTTTTTAGTTCTTTAATAAAGTAAAAGGTTTTTCAGTTAATGAGGTTCATGTGGAAAGATTAATGTTTACACACGGGTTAAATAAATTACATTGTTGTTTTTTGATAAGTTACACGAATGAGAGCATTAGTGGCCGAGTGGTAACAGCCCCGACTTACGAGTTGTAGGTCGCCTGTTCAAACCCAGTCAAGCGCATTACTTTGTGTAATTTATTTCACAAAGTAATGCGCCATCACCACTGCTCTCAAAACGGTGAAGGAAAACATCGTGAGGAAACCGGCACGTCCTAGAACATTCAAAGACATGTGACATTCCCCAACGCACCGGGCCCGCGTGGTGGATTACGGCCCATTCCCTCTCCTACAGAGGAGACTTGAGTCCCAACAGTGGGAACATGAAAAGGCTATTATGCATGACACGAATAAGCGACGGCACTGTTGGCACAGTAGTTGAGTGATTGGTTGTTGCGCTGCGTGTCGTGACTACAATTCCTGCGCGGTACAAATATTTATTTGGCCTACAGAATGGTACTCCGGATCTTGTGTATGAGTTTACATTTTTTGATTGGACTCACGATACAGCAAGTCATTCCTAGTGTGGGGCAACGTTGGGCATCTAACGACGAGCAATGTGTAGCTCACCGTCCGGCCGTCTGTTAATCTCCGGACATAGCCGAAGTCGTCAAAAAGATGTTATTAAAACCGTACGGGCTCATCGGGGCCAAAGCCTATTAAGATCATGGGTTGACATCTGAAAGGGAAACCCATGGTCCTCGAACGCTAAGGGCAACAGAAGGAACATAGGTGTGGTTTAAGTCAGTAAAAGTCTGACACAACTTCTCACTCCACCCAGAGCGAGAGAAGTTATTTGACGATTTTCCGCCACCAAAACCGGAAGGTCCTTTTTTAACCGACTTCGGAAAGAAGGAGGTTATCTACAGTTTATATATCTATACATATAAATAAAATTGGAGTGTCTGTTTGTAATATTGAAATAACTGCCTTTTACTACATGCATATCACTGATATACGGTACATACACCAAAATATCATTTTTACAATTTTTGTCTGTCTGTTTGTCCGGGCTAATCTCTGAAATGGCTGACCGATTTTGACGGGACTTTTTTGGAAGGTAGCTAATATAATAAGGAGTAACATAGGCTACTTTTATTTTAGAAAAAATAAATTCAAAATCCTGTAGTCCACGCGAACGAAGCCGCGGGCGCAGCTAGTTTGAAATAACGTTGGCTAACGGGTTTTTTACTGTTTCAACGAGTGTTTTTTAAACAATAGTATTGTTACCTCTGTTTAGTAAGATCATTAAATTCATGTTTTCGCAGAAACTTCTTATCAGAATTGAAACTTCCTGTGAGGTTATTTCCAAAAGTTTTTTTTTGCAATTTGCAACTCAGTATCGCGTAAGTACTATGATAACAAAAAATATATTTGTGGTAACGACATGTAGGTATATGAAGTGGCCAGATCATAGATTGATGCCACCGTAGGCGCGGGTTTGCGGACAGTGAGCAATGGGTAGCTCGCTGTCCGGCTGTCCGTCCGGTAACTGTCCGGACCGAGCCCAAGTCGTCGACGGCGCGCACTGTTCCCGCGCGCCTCAAGGAGTTGTCAGCAACTGCAGGGGCCCAGCCGAGTCGAAGCCTACGGGGGCCAGGGTTATCCGAAAGGGAACTCGAGCTCCGGTAAAAAGGCTAGAAGGAGCGGAGTGGGTTTTTAGTCAGTAAGAGTCTGACACTATCTCCCGCTCCGCCCAAGAGCGGGGGTTGTCATTGCATGATTTTTCCCACCATATAAAAAAAAAATAGATCTTAGAATTGATCGCTTTGTGATATGGCCAAGTAAAACAGTCAGGTCAGATCATCATCATATCGGCCAAAAGACGTCCACTGTTGGACATATGCCTCCCCCAAGCGTCGCCACAACGACCGGTCCTGTGCGTCACCATCCAGATTTTTAGATATTAGAAGATTATTGGAGTTGATTTTTATTCTCTATTTTTTTTTATCAAATCTAAGAGACATCTTGTATGATTAAGTGAATTTCGCTGTTACTTATAACTAACAAATTGTTCTTTTTTATTTCAGGTAAATTAAGGCGATGTGCATATCTACCGACAAATTCTGTGTCAAAGTCTAGTAAGTGCCCAAAATATTTTTCACTACATACTTTGTAAGAGTTTAGGTATGAGATTCACTCATCCAGATATTTAGGTGTCGCAATAAATGCAATTACCTAGACCCAATATTATATATATAAAAAAAATGATAGGCTCGCGTTTGACCACAATCTCACCTAATGGTAAGCCATGATGTGGCCGACGATGGAGCACGCTTGCCTAGAAGCAATCTATTCACTCTTGACTTAAAGACCCTTAGGTTGTAGCTATCAGGAAACACAGACTCCGGCAGGGAACCAATGCTTGACTGCAATCCCACCTGATGGTAAGGAGTGATGCAATATGCAGGTATTTAGAAATATATGTTTATCAGTTGTCTAGTACTCATAACACAAGCTCTGCTTAGCTGGGGACTAGAAAGCATTGTGTGATAGTTTCGAAATATAAAAAAAAAAATACCTGGCAAATATACATTTAACCTACTTATACCTAGCAAAGATGTCTGTATGATGTGAATATTAATTTATTAATTTAATGCTTTATGCACAAAAAAGTACAGAGGTGGACTTAATGCCTTAGGCATTTTCTGCCAGTCAACCTTTGGGTGATGCCGAGAAAAATAGTGGTAGGTGCAATAAATAAAAGAGAGAAGACGAATACAATAATAGACACTACTAATAAGCCATATACAAGGTGTAAGGGACCGCCCTCCACAAACTTTAAGGGCTTGCTCAGTAGACGAAACTGAACAACCTACCATAAAAAAATTTTTCAGGAAACGAAAAAAAAAAATTGCCTCACCATACAAAATTATTAATTTGATTTAACAGTTTGTATTGAGAGGCTGATTTTTTTTTTCGTTTCCTAAAAAAATATTTTATGGTGGGTTGTTCAGTTTCGTCTACTGAGCAAGCCCTTAAAGTTTGTGGAGGGCTGTCCCTTACACCATTTATATATATAATACAGTTATACAATATATACTCAAATTAATAAACTACATACCTAACTAATACCTACAGTCAAACAATTGGTCCAGATCGACAATTGGAAAACATTAACGTTGTGATGATACTACTGTCAACTTCTTACGAATTAGCTCTCGAACATTAGTTTTGAATGCTAATCGGCTTGTTATCAGTTTGTTTGTTGTCTTGTTGTTGTTTTAATATATTATAGTGGCTCGATTCACCATTAACAATTGCAGCAATTACTATCAGGTGGAATCGCAGTCAAGCACTAGTGTCATTTAAAAAACCTGCCCCCCTAGCCAAGATACAACCGTTTCGCTTGCGCCGAACGCTTCGAGTTTACCTCGCCGCCAATTCTTTTGTTCTGACCACGTGACTGAGCGTTAAGACGACGTTATTCCCGTACATTTGAAGCTTTCTACAAGCGTTATATAATGCAGATTAGCAACTTGGCTAGGGGTACTGTTTTACTGAAAACTTTGGCCTTCTTATTCAGGGACAATCGAGTAAAATCAGTAAAACAACAGCGGGTTCAAACAATACTGGTATTCTAACCACGTGTCTTCGCGGGGGTGACTTGTAGCTACCCCCGGCGACCGGCGTGATACCCATTCTCCTCGGTTCACGCTCATTAAATGATTACTGTGAATAATCACCGGAACATTTCTGTAATGAATGACCTATTGACATGCTAATAATTTGGTTGTAGAAAAAAGTTCGTGGTTTCTTAGAGCAGGAACTGTGGTGTTTCTTTGTTCTGAAGCTTTTGTTGATAAGCGACGAAGGGTTGATAAAAGGGAAACCCAGTATCTTGGAATGCTAGGCAAAGAAGGAATGTAGGTGTGAACATGTGAACTCGCTGTTCGGCCATCCGGTAGCCATCAGAACCGAGCGCAATTAATCGACGGCGTAGTATTCCACGGGTGTCTCAAAGAAATGTCAAAACCGTAAGGGCCTAGCAAGGCCGAAGCCTACTGGGACCAAGGGTTGACTTCCGAAAGAAAACCCCGAGGCCCTGGAACTAAGGCAAAGAAGGGACAGGAGTAGATTTTGGTCAGTAAAAGTCTGACACGTAGTGGCGGGAGATGTCATTGGATGCACTAGCTTCTGACGTTTTATAAGTGCCCATGTAGGCCTATGTGAAATAAAAAACTTTTGACTTTGACTTTTGACTTTGATGACTTCCCACCTTAAAAAAAAGAAGTCGGAAGATCAAACGGAATGCTCATGCATTACAGGAGTTTAGAAAACAGCTAGATCGTAAACAAATAACCTTGGCATCAATAAATAACATCGACCCCATCAACACCTGGTCTAAGCCCTCATTAGACTCTACTCTCTAACCAGCTTTAATTTGCGTGACACGATCAATATAATTAAACAGCCTAACAATAACTTTTAACGCGCGTGTTTTGAAGCGTGAAAAAGATGGCGGATTGGCGCGAAAATTGACATAACGCTACTAGTCGATGGAAAAGTTGTCTGTGGTTGTAAAAAGTAATGTGTGAGGTGTGAGAGATGGTGTTTTGATTTGTGTTTTACACGGTTTTGATTTTTATGGCTTAATTGTTCTGTTTCTTAGATACTCGGTTCTTTTATTATGAGATTCTTGTTCATCTATTATATCTGATTGTGTTATTTTTACACCAACACTCGTATTTGCAGTTTGTGAATGCTTTCAGGAAGATTGACATTATTTTTTTATTTCCACAAAAAATGGTATCTGTTATTTATTAAACTTTTTGAGACATTTCAGAAATGCCCTTAAATTAAATTGTAATTTGGAACGAAACTGAAAGTAACCATAAAATAATAATGAATTACCTAAAGTGTTTCAAAAAAACATACTTACATAGTTTTGGCGCGTTAAATAATATGAAGGACGGACTATATTGCGAGTACTTATTATATTTTTGCGTATTGTGCATTTTTTTTAATGCGAGCTGAGAATTTGATTGTAGTGTTGTTACTTCAGCGAGGATTACGGAGGATTGCTATTAGAATGTGTAGGTACATCCATATTGTAATGGTTAACAAATTAATTATTTTACGATGAAATGGTTTAAAGAACTTAGTATTCACGCCAAAAACATTACAAACAATATTACATAGTTTTAAAAACACACTCCTTTTAAAATTCAAATTTAAAAGAAATCTAGTCAACCTCTCAATTGTCCGAAGCTCGAATCTCTTCGCAACGAATTCACTGCTTTCAAATTGGCACAAATAAGTCTGTATGAATCACGCACTAATAGAAGGTGCATCGTTTATTGATACTTATTACTTTCAGAGGTCAATGTCAATAAACGCAAGACTTTGTTTTGGCACAAGCGACGTTATACAGATTGACACAGAAATACCAATCTGTTTGGTCATCGATTTTCAGTATCAGAAATGTTTATTTCAAATACATCATTTGCAGGCACTTTTGAATTGCCAATATATCGGTCAGTAAAGAAAAGTGAAGCTAAAGTGCACATTCCAAAGCGTAGATCTCTATGGAGAAGAACGTGCAAGAAACTCCATGACCACTCTTTTAAATCATATTATGAGTTGGTTACATATTTTTTGTCGCTTCGATTATGTGAGCACAATGTAGATAAATAGGTAATGGAAACAAAAGTGATTAATAAGTAGAAATTGCGTGTTCCTTCGTCGACCACATCATTGCTTACCATCAGGTGAGATAGTGGTCAAACGCGAGCATCATCATCATCATCATCATTTCAGCCCATTCAAAAAATCTAGCAAACAAGATATAAATCACAATATTTTAATATATGATGAAAAATAATAACAAGAGAGCTGTGGAGAGCAGTGGAGAGCAGTGGAGACCAGTGGAGACCAGTGGTGGCCGAGTGATAACGGCCAGGCGCATTACTATGTGTAATTTATTTCATCACCACTGCTCTCAAAACGGTGAAGGAAAACATCGTGAGGAAACCGGCATGTCTTAGAACCGAAGACATGTGACATCCACCAACCAGCACTGGGCCCGCGTGGTGGATTACGGCTTATTCCCTCTCCTACAGAAGAAGCCTGAGTTCCAACAGTGGGAACATTATAAGGCTGACTATGCTAAAAACAAAAAAAAAAAAAATGAAATAAGCCACAGTTTGATTCGACATTGTGTATACCGGGTACCGAAGGACTGGAACAATTTGCCTGCTGCGGTCTTCCCGTCCGATTATAATTTAGATGTCTTCAAGACTAGAGTGAATAGGCTCTTAATAAACTAGTGCGCCTCACCATCAACGATTGCATCGCTGCTTACCATCAGGTAGGATAGCAGTCAAGCACTAGTTTATATATATCAATAAAGAAACTTTGGTGTTTCTTTTGTAGTGTTTTAGTTTTATCAAACGTGCGTTAGTTTATCGAGTGTTATTAATTAATTGTCTAGCTTGTAGGCGCTTCCGTGTGGCTAGAAATGTGAAGCGAAGGTCAATTAATTTAGACTAGAATTGGGTAACGCAATACTTTGTGGAGACTCATGTTACAGCTATGTTTGTCTTACACAGACAGATGGTTTTGCCTGGATACAGAAGTGTCATTGAGACATAAATAACTCATTGCACAAAATAGATAGGTACAGAAGACAAAAACCGGCCAAGTGCGAGTCGGACTCGCCCATGAAGGGTTCCGTAGCAGCAAATAACATAATATAAAAGTTCTTGTAATGTGTTGTAACTTTGATCGATGTTTTAATAATAGTGTATTTTTTTCGGTTTATGACGCATTAAAAAAAAACTACTCACTGGATTTCGTTCAAACCAATTTTCGTTGGTAGTTTTTATAGTAATGTACATGATATATTTTTTTTAGTTTTATCATTCTCTTATCTTGGAAGTTAGAGGGGGGGGGACACACATTTTACCACTTTGGAAGTGTCTCTCGCGCAAACTATTCAGTTTAGAAAAAAATGATATTAGAAACCTCAGTATCATTTTTGAAGACCTATCCATAGATACCACACACGAATGGGTTTGATGAAAAAAAAATTTTGAGTTTCAGTTCTATGTATGGGGACCCCCAAAATTTATTGCTTTTTTTCTATTTTTGTGTGAAAATCTTAATGCGGTTCACAGAATACATCTACTTACAAAGTTTCAACAGTATAGCTCTTATAGTTTCGGAAAAAAGTGGCTGTGACATACGGACGGACGGACAGACAGACAGACAGACAGACAGACATGACGAATCTATAAGGGTTCCGTTTTTTGCCATTTGGCTACGGAACCCTAAAAAGACAGGAAACGAAAAAAGAAATCAGCCTCATCATACAAAATGATAAACTTGATTGGACAATTTGTATGGCGAGGCCGATTTTATTTTTCGTTTCCTGAAAAAAATAATTGTGGAAGGTTGTTCAGTTTCGTCTACTGAGCAAGCCCTTTGTGGAGGGCTTTCCCTTTCACCTTGTATACGTACGCTCGGTTTTTTTTTTTTTTATGGTGGGAAAAAATCATGCATTGACATCCCCCGCTCTTGGGCGGAGCGGGAGATAGTGTCAGACTCTTATAAAACCCACACAAATGACTCGCAAATGCTCGGTGGTCGCACACAAATGAGCATTTGAGGTGGAACTGTTCGACGAGTGGTCCGAGACGCTCCGTGATATCGTGTCCGTGAGCGGTGTCTATGTGTGCGTTGCTCGAGCGCGCTTTGTATGTAGTTAGATTGACTTCTGTACCTACCTATTTTGTGCTAATGGTAACAAAGTGGATTAGGTATCCTAAAATAGTCAAGGTTTTGAAAACAGTATAAATGGCAAATCAAATATACACCGCTATCTTTAGTTTAAGCAAAACCTGTAAATAGTTTGTTTAAGGTGAGTTGCACCATTTAACTATAACCATAAATAAAAAACCGGCCAAGTGCGAGTCGGACTCGCCCATGAAGGGTTCCGTAGCAGAAAGTAACATAATATAAAAGTTCTTGTAATGTGTTGTAACTTTGATCGATGTTTTAATAATAGTGTATTTTTTTCGGTTTATGACGCATTAAAAAAAAACTACTCACTGGATTTCGTTCAAACCAATTTTCGTTGGTAGTTTTTATAGTAATGTACATCATATATTTTTTTTAGTTTTATCATTCTCTTATCTTAGAAGTTAGAGGGGGGGGGACACACATTTTACCACTTTGGAAGTGTCTCTCGCGCAAACTATTCAGTTTAGAAAAAAATGATATTAGAAACCTCAGTATCATTTTTGAAGACCTATCCATAGATACCCCACACGCATGGGTTTGATGAAAAAAAAAATTTTGAGTTTCAGTTCTATGTATGGGGACCCCCAAAATTTATTGCTTTTTTTCTATTTTTGTGTGAATATCTTAATGCGGTTCACATAATACATCTACTTACAAAGTTTCAACAGTATAGCTCTTATAGTTTCGGAAAAAAGTGGCTGTGACATACGGACGGACAGACAGACAGACAGACAGACAGACAGACAGACAGACAGACAGACAGACAGACAGACAGACATGACGAATCTATAAGGGTTCCGTTTTTTGCCATTTGGCTACGGAACCCTAAAAAGCCGTTAACAGTTGTCAAATCGTCGAATTGACCAATAGGCGGCCGTTTCACGGCTGATTATGGCTTGGTTATCGTTTTTTTTTTTTTTTTTTTCTATAATGGATAGGCTCGCGTTTGACCACAATCTCACCTGATGGTAAGCGATGATGTGGCCAACGATGGAGCACGCTTACCTAGAAGCAATCTATTCACTCTTGACTTAAAGACCCCTAGGTTATAGTTAAATGGCGCAACTCACCCTTAGAATCAGTAACTGAATGGATTCCAATGTTCAGACGACGTTGTGTGATAATTATGGAATATTATTATTAAACAAGTTCAAAACTCTTAAAAAATATGACTGACAAAATACGATGATCAGCTCTTAAGTTATCCCCATAATGTTACAAGCGATACACCAAACAAACCGTAAAATAACCGTATCGTTCGTCACTTAATACGTAACTAGGGTTAACGAAGCGAGACGTCAGCGCGAGAGGGTTATAACCCTTTAATGTTCACGTATGCTATAAAGGACCGAGTAAAGTGATATAATTATGGGATTTTAAGAAATGGTTAAATAAAATGCCTCTACGAGTCCGAGACGTTGATGTTTAAGGCTACAAGAGCATACCATCTCACCAATAACTCCATCCTCAAAAAGCTTCACAGTATTTTCTTTTTTAAGCTATTGCATAGCTTCTATCGCGGGCCTTGAGCGTGGAGACAGAATCCAGAAATTCCGTAACGAAAATAACCTAACACCCCCCACTAATTTGTTTTTTTATCGGTCACCACGCTCAAAAAGTGTAACTTTAATTAATTTCAAAGAAAAAAAAAAATGCTATACAATAGCTTTACCGCGGCAGTCCCCGAGTGCCATGTACGTCTTTTTTTTTAATTTATATAAACTAATGCTTGACTGCGATTCCACCCGATCGTAAGCTGTGATGCAATCTTTAATGATCAGTCTTTGAATATTGCGTCATTTCGCATAAATAAATTGTTTTTCTTTCTTTTTCATTATATTTTGCTGTTACGGACATTAAAGTTCTTTGGGCATATCTCCAGAAACCAGGACTCAATTGACAGGTTTGCGGTTCACGGACGCGTTGAAAGCAACAGAGCCCGTTCTCAATTTAAAAACCCGCCTTAGATTTCTCTCATGAAGAATGGAACAAAATGGGACCTATGTTACACTATTTTTAACGCAAGACCACACAAAACATGAAACAACACATCGCCTACCACATACCCTGCACCCTTTTTAAACAAAAGTTATTTTTAAAGGTTTTATTTTTATCCTAACAAACAAACCGTGGAATTAATTTGTTATACATTGTTATAGTTTTTTTTGACAATATGTCATAGTGATGTCAAGTCAGCATTTACGGGTTAGTGGTTAAGGTAATTGGATGACAAAGGGTTTTGATTGATTGTGAAGTTTTAGGACTAGCTACTGCCCCTTGCTCCGCCTTCGTCTACTTACTTTCATCCTTTCTTTAAGACGTGATTTCCAAACAAAATGAATAAGTTTGCGACAAATTTATGGATTTTTTCTATCAAAAAGATGTAAATTCCGATCAGTCAAACTGTTTTTGAGTTTGAACAAGAGACTAACGAAAAGCAACAAAACTAAAAATTGACTTGCTTTCCTTTTTTAGATTTATTTTATTATTATTATTACTTAGCCCACACTGTACCACTGCTGGGCAAAGGCCTCCCTCCACTCCTTCCAACGATCACGGTTCCTCGCTTTCTCATTCCAGTTCTTAAGGAAGCCATCCAGGTCATCCCACCATCTCCTTCGAGGTCTGCCTTTTTTAGATATCTAATAAATATTTAATGTGCAATGGCGTAGTTTGTATTTAAAGTAGGTATGTATGTATATTTCTGAAACTCAGTTTTGATCTTCTTAATGTCGCCGTATCTATATTTTCTTTCTAAAAAAACACGATTGACTGGCCTGTTGGTCTAGTGGTTAGTGACCCTGACTGCTATGCCGGAGGTCGTGGGTTCGATTCCCACCCAGTTCAAAAGTTTGTGTGATGAGCGTAATCATTTGTTCTGTGTCTAAGTGCATTTTATCTTTAATATATATGTATTTAGAAATATATGTATAAGTATGTTTATCAGTTGTCTAGTACCCATAACACAAGCTCTGCTTAGCTTGGGACTAGACGGCGTTGTGTGATGGTTGTGGATTATTATTATTACGATTCCAAAAACAACTTTAAAGTGATTGACTTTTTCTTACAAAACTTCAAAACTCAATAACACCAATCAATCCCCTAACTCCTATAAATACAAAATCGGACACAATCTTTCAAAACTGCCAGACTCCTAGAATACAAACTTACCGTTATGGTAATAGGAGCAAATAAAATATCTCACTCCACCCCGTGAAGAAAAATAACGAGATCACCCCAAAATATCTAGTGAAGACGGACTTAACGAAGTGTATGATAAGGTATGGGCACAGCGAATGTATGAAGCTATAGTATGCTATACTGTACCCTGTTTGAGTAAAAAATAAGCCTTTTTACTATCCGTTCAACCGATTTTGACTTTTATTCAAAATCAATATCAAAAGCATTTAAGTATTTCAAATAGACTATTTGCAGGCACTCTTGAATAGTCAAAATATGTCGGTCAGTTCAAAAGTGAAACGAAATTGCACGTTCCAAAGCGTAGATTATATATGATATTGGTGGCATGACAAATGGTGGCTGCAGTAAATAGTTGACATTGTAACCACTTTTTTGCTTTTAATACCATCCTTATGGCTACGAAATATAAGTTAAAATCGGTTAAACAGACTGTAAAAACGTTTCTTTCTAATCTTTCCGCGAACAGAGTATAGCTATGATATACTTTACTACGCTATGGCAGACGACACACAAATCTATGTAGTTGTGATAAACAGTCTCTGCAGCTCTTGCAAACAGGAACACAGGAGGATTTAAGTTAGTAAAAGTCTGACAAACCCTTTCGCCACTTCTACAGCAAGAGGAGTTATTTTCCCACATCAACAAAAAAAACTATTTACCGATTGCGGACCCCCGTTTGGCCACTGCACAATCTGCCCATGGCCATTGGGGCTTCCTCCACCCATTTCAAACACAGTGCCAGTGTGGAGCTATCGCCTACTATTCTGCCCGTTCTGCAAATCCACCTGCACCTTCTAGGATGTATAGTATTCGAGGCCATTGACCGAGCTATACAGGTTGCCAAATAAAGATTCGTAAAAATAGACGACACACAAATAAATAGATTTCGATTTATTTTTGTATAAACAGGAATACATACGCTGTCATAAGTGGCAAGAAAGGAATATGATTGACGATGATTTAATATAGACATTGAAAAATCAACATGACAAGTAAAATTGAATGGATATCCATGTTGTTACCCTTCTTCTTCTTCTCCAATAGATGGTTTTCTTTTAAAATTCATTTATTTTTATTTTTTGGACATCATGATCCAACGGTTAGTATAATAAGTCTTAATACTATTGTTAGTAATAATCATAAACACACATAAAGACTACAATTATTTCTAAATATATGTTGGAGATACATTACAGATACAGGGCCAGGAAACAGTAATTAAATGTTTTCCTCAATGTTTTTGGACCCAGTGTGTATAAAGAACTGTCAAGACGCTTAGTTGACACTTCGCGTGACGCAAGGGCTGGTTTTTACCTCGGTCAGAGATTAAGCATTGCCATTCAACGTGGCAATGCCGCCAGCCTCTTGGGCACACTTCCAGTCGACAGCGATGCGGAGGAGTTTTATGACGCCATATTTTAGTAGGGAGTAGCCTTTAGTGTGTATAGTTAGGTTAAGCATACTTAAATATATATATATTTTTTAAATATTTAAGTTAATTATGTATATATTTTCTTGTAATAAAGTTGTAAGGTAATAAAAAATAAAAAAAAAACCCAGTTTGTTGCCACGTTGTTATCGGCGTCAGTGGTATCTTTTAAGTCCTCCAAAGAGTAGGTATAGGGACACTTTGGGCACTACAATAATTGGGCCATCGTCTGGTCAGGAGCACTGCCCTCGGCATCCATCTTCACAAGATATTTTGAGGTGATCTCGTTATTTTCCTTTACGGGTGGTGTGATATTTTTTTTGCTTTTTTTTTTGTTGCCCTAAAAACAGATCGTGTAGGTAAAATAATAAATCAAGTAGTAGGTACATATGATCATACACATTGTGTATTAGATAAAAACAAGTAGTTAGCTGTCGACGATGCGACGTATTTCAACACCCATTTAATCATTGTTAAATCTCGTAATGCTAAAAAACTATCAAAAGTATATTTTATTGATAGAATTTTTGAGATACTTACGTAATTACAACCTGGGAATCTTTAAGTCAAAAGTGAATAAGTTACTTTTAGGTGAGCGCGCCCCATCGTCCACCGCATCGTCATTTTCTATTAAGTGAGATAGCGGTCAAGCGAAAACCTACAAACAATAAAATAAAAACCCCCTATTCCCTGCCGGAGTCTGTGTTTCCTGACAGCTACCACTTAGGGGTCTTTAAGTCAAGAGTGAATTGGGGTACTCCATCGTCGACCGCATCGCCGCTTTCCATCAAGTGAGATGCGCAAACCAAAAAAAAAAAAATCATACGTTGTCAGAGACTTTTGCTTTGTACTATACTTGCATATTATATGACGTATTTAAAATCACTCACTACTCCACTTAATACCTTTCCAAAGCTCCATAAATCTTCTTATAGCATATCAACAGCTACTTTACCAGCATATTTCGTCACTGAATCACAGCTCAAGAATGCAGATCGAATCGACGTGACTTTCGTAAGGGGGAGAACTGTATAAGATATACATTCTATACAATTATACATACAATGTATACTATACATTATCATGTACATGACTGTAACGAATTTGATGCGGTTTTTTATCCGAGAAATGTATTTTTATTGGCTTCAATTGACACTGATTTGGGATCGAAAGACGTAATCTTGTACTTGGTGGAATGTTTATCGATGGCGTGTTTTTGTGTTTATTTTGTAAAATTGTGAATAGATTCTAGTGAGAGTTACTTATGTAGAAATTAAAGGAATTTAGTAACTTCTTGGCTGGTAGCAGCTGTGTTAAGGTAGCCGGGGATCTTGTGAATTTTGCTGAAAGTGAATTGCTTATGGTGAATGCTTCTTGAAATTTGCAGTTTAGTATCGAATAGTAAGGTAAAAATATATACATTTGCAGTAATGATATGTATGGATTGATACAATAGGCTAGTGGCTGTAAAAAAAATAATTAGTCCGTCTTATAGATTATTCAAAAATAAGGGACACGTATTTTTATTTGTAAATTAAATCAAAAATGACAAAGATATAGCCCATTAAAGTTACGTGTAACGTCACGACGTGCTGCATTTTTTCGCACGGGGTGACGTCACACGTAACTATAATGGGCTATATCTTTGTAATTTTTTGTTTAATCGAAAAAAGAAAAAAAAATTTCCAATATTTTTTTATAATCTAAAATACGGACTAAATAAAATGTAATAATTTTGACCCTGGACTCTACCCTATTATGCTCATTAAACCATTAACATAATTTAGAGAAATGCTACATATTTATAACTTAATTAAAAAACTTGAAGTTTTACCTTGTCTCTAAGTTACAGAGTTATGTGATGGTTTTAAGCCCTAAGCCTAAGTTTTATGTTTCTTTTATTTGTCTAAAGGCAAAGATAATCTCCAATGAAACCCAACTTTTTTTTTACGCAATAAAAAAGGTACCCAATACGTTGGTCTGACCAGATCCGCACCGCTCTCAACTCTACAGTATACATGCACTTGTTGCCAGAGACAGAAACAGAAGGAGGAATATCATACAATTTGAAAATAATGAAGCAAGGAGGTCAGCAGGACCCTCAGTATTTGGGCACGCCACATGGCGGTAAGTCCCCTCTTTGAGGCGTGGCTGGAAAGACCTCACGGCGTCCTTACCTTCTAAGGAGTTGTCAGCAACAGCAGGGACCAAGCCGGGTCGACGCCTACTGGGGCCAGGGTTATCCGAAAAGGAACTCGAGCCCTTGTATGAAGGCTAGAAGGAACAGGGTGGGTCTTTTAGTCAGTAAGAGTCTGACACTATCTCCCGCTCCGCCCAAGGGCGGGGGATGTCAATGCATGATTTTTCCCATCTTATAAAAGGACCCTCAGTATTGAGGAGTACAACGCCAGGAGGAGGGACTTAATTATTGTGTTTACTTTAAAATAATTCTTCCTATTAAACTCAACTAAATAAACAAAACTTTCTTCATAAAATTCACCGTTTATGCTAAAAGATGGCGTGTGATTTATGCTAAGTTATGCCATGGTGTCGAGGAAAGTCTCCAATGCGCTGATCTTGACCTAACCTTAATGTTACCCCATAAATTATTTATTATGGCTTTCTTGTTTAAGGACATAAGGGTATTATGGCGATTCTCACACTGCCACGCACCACGCAGCGTAGCGCGTGAATGCGTGTTTTAACCAGGGATGTTATGGATATGACATTTCGGATACGGATATAGAAATGATTATTATACCGGATACGGATACGAGTATGAAATTATTTCGGATTATTCGTTAGTTTCGGATAATTTCGGTTACGGATATTACACTTTTAAGGAATTTCAGAAGTAAAATATAAATAGCTAATAAAATGGTTTTATTTGGTAGGAACAAAAATCAGTGAGATAAATGTTGAGTGTTTTCTATCTAACACAACACTTTTGTTTCTGTTATTTGTTGAACTATTCGTAAATGTTTAATTGCTCACAACACAAGTTAGTTAGTTACGTTACGAGTATGAAAACAAGCAATGCGCGCGAGTGTCGGCCGCTGCCCGGTCGATCAACAAAACAACATGTCATAACGTGTCGCAATTTGGCTCCGCCCCTATCCGATACCATCCGACACTTTTATTTCGGAATCGGTTATGGTTACGGATATTATTTTAAGTATATCTATATATTTTGTATGAAATGAGTCAGAGCCTGCGTTGATTTACAAAACGCACCTACGCGCGTGAGTGCGTAAAAAACTCGCACATGATGATGCAGATCTGCACTCCCGCAAGTACGCGCGAAGGTGCGTTGACACGCAATATGCAGTGTGATGCGTGGCAGTGTGATAATCGCCTAAGAGTATATTAACTCCTAACAGGGCTGATGGCCATTGGAGCAACGGAGAATTTCTGAAAAACAACCTTTAGGTCTTAAGGCCCGTCTAGGTAGTTGAAGAACACAGGTGTGGTTTTAACCCATGTTCAACAGTGGACTTCTTTCGGCTGAAATGATGATGATTTTTTTTTCTTTTTTTCGATGGGAAAAATCATCTTATGACAACCCCCGCTCTTGGGCGGAGCTGAGATAGTGTCAGACTCTTACTGACTAAAAAACCCATCCCGTTCCTTCAAGCCTTCATATTGGGGCTCGAGCGCCCTTTCGGATAACCCTGGCCCCAGTAGGCTTCAACCCAGTTTGGCCCCTGCTGTTGCTGACAACTCCTAGAGGCGCGCGGGAACAGCGCGCGCTTGGGCTTGGTCCGGACAGTTACCGGACGGCCGGACAGCGAGCTACCCATTGCAAGCCCGCGCCTACGGTGGCTGGAAATCGGGATCGGAATCCCGGCGGCGGCGAGAGCGCCGTTGCCTGCCCTCCTCCTTAGCAATCATTACTGTTTCGTAGAAGTCGGCGACCGCCTGCCACTCCTCCTCGCTCGGGTCCATGGCGTCAACCCAGGCCCGGCGCGAAAGGTCTCCGCCGCCGATCGCCCCCACGAGGGCACGGCGATGCTCCGCCCAAGCAGGGCACACCTCGACTGTGTGCTCCACCGTGTCCTCCGGGCGAAATGATGATGATTAGTGAGCCATCTTTTGTCAATTTCATCTTTTTACATTCCAAGAACCGCAATGGAAGTTTCATGCATCTATCGTGAAAGTTTAAAATCAATAAATCGATTTGATAGATTGCTATCAATTCGATCGATTGATTTTAAACAAGACCAATAAATTGTATTTCACGTCCGTCAACATTCTTGAAACACAACACCATTTCTGCACAGTCGGCTCGTACTTTTCCATGTCAGGTATGTTATTTAACTCAAAAGGAATTGTAATAAAATCTAATTGTATCAGCTCTCTACAGCATCCGGCTGGCGAGATAAAAAAGTGTTTGTCTTGTGCGATTCTTCTCAGAAATTGCTAAACTTGAGATTGTATTGTTTATAGTTTCGTATTGCGGTGTTTCAATTTCATCGTCATCGTTGCTAAAAGGCGTCCACTGTTGGTTATAGCCCTCCCTTAAGTATCGCCACAACGACCGATCCTGGTTGTCTCGCATTCATCGGATACCCATTACCCACGTCCCTCTCCAGTTCATTGGTCCACCTTGTGGTGTGGTGTTCATTATAATCACTAATTAGGGATTTGAGTTTACTGTAAATAAAACAACTAAATTTTCAGTAAGCAGGCAAACCCAACGAGTGACGTCTGGTCGTTGCCCCTGAAGGATCGCGACTGCCATGACGTCAACTACTTGACTTGTCCTACATTTAATGTGCATACCACAGGAGGCCTTCCAACACTGCGTCTTCCGATACGTGATCATCACTCTAGAACCTTTCGTCTTCCTGCCTATTTCCAGTTGTCTTTTGGCTGATATGATTTTTTTTTAAGCTGAGAAATCAATTAATGACTTCTCCCGGTCTAGAGCGGAGAGAGAAGGCGTGTGTGACTATTACCACACCTATGTTCCTTCTTTGCCTTGCGTTCCAGGCCCCGGGTTTCCCTTTCGGAAGTCAATCCATGGCCTAAGTAGGCTTCGGCTTTGCTGGGTCCCTACGGTTTTGACATCTCTTTGAGGCGCGCAAGGAACATTACGCACTGTCGTCGACCTGGGCTCAGCCCAGAAATCAGGGTCGAGATCCCGGTGACTAAGGTGTGTGGATTTCCGTTTAATTATGGATTCCTCTAATCAAGAACCGATCTAAGGGGGGCAAGCCGGGCATTTGTCCAGAGTGGCAAAAATTTAGGGGCGGCCAAATTTACTTATTCCTATCTTCCAACCTTGCCATTAGCCATCCACACCCAAGTTGGCAGGTTGAGAATTTTATGTGCCACCTTCCAACCTACTTCAGGTTGGATAGTGGAAATATTTAAGACTTAAGACTCATGACTCATAGGGTTTTGCGTATGTAAAGGGCGGCGAAAATTATCTTTGCCCGGAGCGGCTAAATAGCTAGATCGAGCCCTGCCTCTAATATCCTTTTAAAGTTACACCTTCAGTAGCATGTTCCCATGCATTTCACCACCTAGCCATAATAAACTACCACCCAACGCCTCTCAAATTAGCTTTTACAACTCAAGCACTTATATTCAAAACAAACCGACGCAATTGACTCTAATTTCTCCTTAACTAAGCACTATAATATAAACAAACTGCAATAAATACTATTTAAACATTCTTTCCCACGAAACTTCAGGACTACATCTGTCTCTTTCTCACGTAGGTTAATAGACAGAGATAAATATAATGAGTCAGTACCATTTGTTATAATTAAGGAGTGTTAACTCGTTTTTAGGTTATGCGGGTGTAAAAACGGTTTTTGGAGGGTCCTAACTGAACCCTGCTGGGTCTAAATTAGGTGTATGAATGAGAATTTCGACAAGGATACCATAATTACCAGCCTCCCAAAAAAAAAAAACAAATAAAGAGTTCTTAATACTTGAGTTATCATCATCATCATATCAGCCGATAGACGCCCACTGTTGGACATAGGCCCAAGTGTCGCCACAATGAACGATTCTGCGCGTTCCACATCCTTCGGAATCCCGCAACCTTCACCAGGTCATCGGTCCACCTTGTAGGAGGCCTTCCAAAGCTGCGTCTTCTGATACGCGATTGCTACACCAGAAACTTTCGGCCCCAACGGGCTGTCTATCTGTTCTGCGAGCAATGTGCCCTGCCCATTGCCACTTGAGTATAATACTTGGTGTTTATAGCGTTTTTATAATACATATAATAATACTAGCTGCTGCTGAATTTATTCCTGGGATAAAAATTCTATGTACATGGGCCCTTTTGCCAAATTTCATCGAAATCGATGTACCGTAAAGATATCTCCAAATTCAATGATCTTGTGTTTAAAAATACCTTTTTAAAATATCTGTAAACACGAAATGCCGGATTGCCCTCTTTTGAATGTAAACGAAGCATCATTATAACAGGTAGGTACGACATCACCAGTTGTAGAAGACTGAAGCACATGTGTGCCGCACACACCGATCTGGGCGCGTCGGTCTCCATACATTTTATATGGAAACTAGATGTAGAGCTACACTTGATCCACTCCACGCGACGTCGTTCTACCACGTGTGCGCCGGTCTAATGTAGTTCTAGCTTTAGTCAAACGACTGCTAAATCTAAATAGCTTTATATCTCTACTGATACCAGTACGGCTATCTAATCAATAGCACTTTCAAAGTGACGGTCAATCGATCGCCATAAAATAAAGATATTGGCTCCCCCATGGTACATACAATCACTCAATTAGCCAGCTCTATGGGGATTGAAGGGAGGGTCGTATTCTTAGGGGGCGGTTATCAGGAATTCATTTTTGTATGAATATGGGACGTGCATAAAACCAAAATATTCTTTGGTATGCCAAAATTACAGTAGATTTGCTTTCTTGTAAATCTTTATCTATCAATAATCATACTTACGCACAAAGTGTTTTATATTTTTATATTTTACGTACAGCCAAAGAGTGGAATTCCCTGTCGGAGTTTGTTTCCTGATAGCTGCAACTTAGGGTTTTTAGGGTTCCGTAGCCAAATGGCAAAAAACGGAACCCTTATAGATTCGTCATGTCTGTCTGTCTGTCTGTCTTTCTGTCTGTCCGTCCGTATGTCACAGCCACTTTTTTTTCCGAAACTATGAGAGCTATACTGTTGAAACTTTGTAAGTAGATGTATTCTGTGAACCGCATTAAGATTTTCACACAAAAATAGAAAAAAAGCTATAACTTCTAAGATAAGAGAATGATAAAACTAAAAAAAATATATGATGTACATTACTATAAAAACTACCAACGAAAATTGGTTTGAACGAAATCTAGTAAGTAGTTTTTTTTAAATGCGTCATAAATCGAAAAAAAAATACACTATTATTAAAACATCGATCCAAGTTACAACACATTACAAGAACTTTTATATTATGTTACTTGCTGCTACGGAACCCTTCATGGGCGAGTCCGACTCGCACTTGGCCGGTTTTTTTAAGTGAAGAGTGTGCGAGCGTGCTCCATCGTCTCGTCGACCACATTATCGCTTACCATTAGGCGAGATGGTGGTCAAACGTGAGCCTATCAATAATAATAAACAAAATATTATCTTTAATTTCTTAGCGCTTTACTTTGATGTTAGGGGTTTTGTAATTGTTTGCAATTATTTACCATAAATTTTTATTACCATCAGGTGAGATAGTGGTCAAACGCGAGCCTATCAATAATAAAAAAAAAATCTGCAAAAAAAGAAGTGCTTCTTTTTTTCAAATATATGTTTTTCTCTCTTCTTTGACAACTTAAATCATTTAATTCATTAAACCCGAAGCGAACGCCGGGTTCGCGCACCTATTGTCTTTCTATTGTGTCTGTAATTTCCACAATTGAAAGGTTAAGTAAAGGAAATAAATCATTAGATTTTTAGGGTTAAATGTCGCGAATTCGACTCCCGCAATGAACAAATATTTGTGTGGCCTACAGATAGATGTTTCGGGTCTGACTGTCCTGTGTACAATTGCCATCACGGATCTTGAAAACTTGCGCAGAAGTCAAATTTTCGGTCTCTTTAGTGGTGCGAAGTGCGACGCGGGGGCGGGGAGTGTTAGTGATTGGATCGCCGCGCCATCGCGTCAAAGACGTCACTCCTCATTCGTTCACTGCGTTGCATCATGTATCTAATAACGAAGACGATTGGCTCGCCAATGTATGGAATGCGCAAAGCGATCCCTACTCTGACGCCGAGCGTTCAAGATCCGTGGTGGCAACTGTATGTAATTTTACATTTTGTGAACACACCCACGTTGCAGGAGTAATACCTAGTGTGGGATAATATTTTAATTATTTATTTATAAATTTTTGAACTAAATTAAATCAGGAAAAGCGTTGCAAGTAATTCTAACCTGCCTTGTCATAACGTAAACTTAAGAACAACACAATTTTGAATTGTTCGGTGTTGTCATTACAACCGCAACTTTTTATAGTAATTCGAGTCAAAATAATTTATTTCTGACCACAGACACTGTGGTTCTTTGTGGTTATGTCAGAATTATGATTGAAGTTTGTTTTTGAAATGTGTGCTGATTTATATTTTTTTAGGTCATATAAAAATATAAAATGAAACGTAATTCGGTCAAGGTTTAATGTGAGTACTTCTTTGTTCTTTTACCATTATATTAATAAGTATTAAACAAGTTGTGGGACACTGGGCATTGTACCGCATATGCAGAGGTCAGAATTAGGTAGAGTATTCATGTACTTGCATCAAAATGTTGATATTAATATGGATCTTTCCGGAATTTCTAATGAAACATCATGTGGGGCAACAATATTATAAATAAATAATAATAAAAGCCTCAGAGAGATAAGATAAATAAAACAAAGATAAAATTAACATACATTTTTTATTAGTATTTTTCATTGAAAAAGATCTCTGTAGGTACTTCAACTGAAGTAAGTAGGTACTTAAGAAGATTTTTTTTCTGTAATTTTTGTGTAATTTAGCTATAATATGTATGTATTTAGGTACACATACTTAAAGGGCTTATTAGAAAAGCCCTTGTTATTTTATAAGTAAATTCTCAATAAATAAAATTCATAAACAGCAAACTTATTAGCGTTGGTTTATGTCCCAAAATTTAATTTATGGAAATATTGTGCAGACTATTGATTAATGAATGAATAACTGACAATTTCTAAGGAAAAACACTGCCCGCAGTATTTTCTACTAGCAATTGTTATGTTTGATTGATTCTATGTTGAATTTACCTTTTCGTGGTCAATTTTAGGATTTCGGTTTTTTTAACTTTTGACTACAAAAATATGATCAGTGACGGGTACAGATAGAGCCCCATTTTTTGTGTACTAATTAAAAAGTAGAGATGTATAATATGTTTATTAGTTGTCTAGTACTTATAGCACAAGCTCTGCTTAGTTTGGGATTAGACGGCGTTGTGTGATAGTTGTGGAATACTTCATGGTATTCCAATATTAACATCTAAATTAGGTGAACGAAGTGAGTGAGTGAAGTGTTAAATGATAAATGATCTTTATTTTGCAAGTAGGTTTTATAAAAACACTTTTACACGTAATTTTTTGACGTGACAACGTCTTATAAATTGGTTTGCCGGGTGACACTTCAAGAAACTGCGTTACGCTCCGCTCACGTTATGCGCTCACAATGAGAGCGAGTGAGAGGCACGCGTCCCTTCCACTCGGGCATGGTTAGCCCGCCTAAGAGCGAGAGAGACAGACATAAAAGTCGTTGTCACGTAAAACTTTCGCCCGTATACCGACTTTACAGGCAACCAATTTTTTTTTTTTTTTCGTCAATTAATGCTAGATGAGGCCGGTGTTTCCTAGCTACCCTGAGAAGAAACACCGAAACAAACTCAGGGTGTTATTTCCTCTCCTAGAGAGGTGGCCTGAGTCCCAGCAGGAGGAACATTATAAAGTTGATTATGCTCATATTTATGATTATTATGAATCATCTATGTGTGGCGCGGATACTAATGTAGCCAAGTGCGAAAGTTAAATGTTGACATATTTACTAAGAGTTAACGTTATGCTCTTAGAGCCACTTGATATAAGTAGGTAGTTGAGATATTACGGTATTAAAACCTTTGGGTGCTATGGGAGACTCAGTCGAGTTTGAAATATAATAATAATAATAAAAGTGTAAAGACACTTCCGCCTGACCACCGCTAAGTTCATTTTTGCTTGCAAACAAAACGAAAGTTTCAAAGGGTTTGGTTTGGCGCCACGACGCAGGATTCAAGCGAAAAATTTGTAAGTGGTCAGGCAGAAATTACCGCTATAGTATTTTTGACTACACTTATATGATTAGTAATGGGCACGGATAGAGCCCCATTTTGTATTAATTAAAAAATTGAGGTGCTGCGCTGGTCAGGCGGGGTTACTCTTAAGGACAAACTGCGTAATGAACATGTGAGGTGGAGCTTCGGGGTGGCCGCCATAGCGCATAAAATTTTAGAGGCTAGATTGCGATGGTGCGGTCACGTTATGAGAAGACCAGACGATCGCGTGATTAAAAGGTGCTTCTCCATCACTACAAGAAATAGGGGAAGAGGAAGGCTTAGAACAACCTGGCTGTCAAATAAAAAAGAAAAAAAAAGGTAAAAAAAAAGATAAATAAAAATGGTAACAATAAAAATGGTAAAAATACAAATGGTAAAAATAAAAATGGTAAAAATGGTAATGGTATAAATATCCAGAGGGAAATAAAAGTATTGGGACTTCACGAACAAGACGTTCGAGATAGACATAAATGGCGTCGCATGATTGGGAAAGCCGACCATGCATAACATGATAAAGGCGAGGCAGAAGAAGAAGAAGAAGTGCATAATCAAAAAAATTTCGTCTCACAGAGTACAGTCCATAGTTTTCGCATCCCACTGCAGCATGCCATCACCGTCACTTGACCTCCGGCCCTCTCACACCTGCACATAACGGGCCCTCCTTCATTCGTTTCTGCTATTCTCAGTTCATAACTAATGCCATTAAGGTTACCATCACTCATACAATCAAACGTAAGTCAAAAGCTTAGAAATGTTTAGGATTCTTTCATGGTTAGTTTGTTTGGTTATAGTTTTACATATAGCACTATCTTTGCTATATTTTAGGCCATCTTTTTATTGTACCTTGTTTCTTCTTTTCTTTTATTATATGTGTGTGCAATATTTATTAAATAAATAAATACTTTGATATTTATAGAGTATTCAATTAGATGCTTACGCCCCTGTGCAGATGAGCTTTGAGTCTTTGGTTACATGAGTAGATATGGTCCAAAGCTACAGCAGCAACAACTAGCTTTTGCCCGCGGCTTCGCCCGCATATAGCCTATGTCACTACAATAAAACAGCTTTCCTACGGTGAAAAAATTATCGCAATCGGACAAGTACTTTCAGAGATTATCTCCTACAAACAAAAAACATAAAAATAAACTTTACCTCTTTTATATATTAGTGTAGATAGCTGTATTTCTATCTATATACAACGTTATTTTTATTACACACAATACTTTAAACACCTGAAGAATCTATGTACAAAATTTCATAACTGTATCATAAAAATCACAAAGTTATAAGCTTGTTATGTCAGCAAAAATACATAGTCACCGGACCATCCAGGCGATTGAGGGGTTTTGCTCTCGCACTCAGCTGTGCGCTGGTTCCTAATGCCCACTATGACCTGCCGTGACATTTTTTTTTTTTATGGTGGGAAAAAATCATGCATTGACATCCCCCGCTCTTGGGCAAAGCGGGAGATAGTGTCAGACTCTTACTGACTAAAAGACCCACTCCGTTCCTTCTAGCCTTCATACCGGGGCTCGAGCGCCCTTTCGGATAACCCTGGCCCCAGTAGGCTTCGACCCGGCTGGGTCCCTGCTGTTGCTGACAACTCCTTGAGGCGCGCGGGAACAGTACGCGCCGTCGACGACTTGGGCTTGGTCCGGACAGTTACCGGTCGGCCAGACAGCGAGCTACCCATTGCTCACTGTCCGCAAGCCCGCGCCTACGGTGGCCGGAAATCGGGATCAGAATCCCGGCGGCGGCGGCGGCGATAACGCCGTTGCCTGATGTGTTCGGCCTCCTCCTTTGCGAGCATTACTGCTTCGCAGAAGTCGGCGACCGCCTGCCACTCCTCCTCGCTCCGGACCATGGCCTCAACCAAGGCCCGGCGCGAGAGGTCTCCGCCGGACCTGCTGTGACCTGTGCAGTCCATAGTGTCGACGGTATCTAACTTGTAACCTTTTTAAATATTTTTGGAGAAAAATATAACATGGTGTAAACATTGGAATCCATTCAGTTATTGATTCTGAACAAACTATATTAAGGGTGAGTTGCACCATTTAACTTTAACGATAACCAAACCATAACCAGTCGTGAAACGGCCTCCTATTGGTCAAATCGACGATTTGACAACTGTTAACGGCTTTGTTATCGTTATAGTTGAATGGTGCAACTCACCCTAAGGTTTCGCTTAAACAAAGAATTATGTATAAGCAATACGGCTAACCATTTTATTGTGTTATTTAATAACCTGCCAAGTATACACGTGTTTTGCCTCTCATGAATATTAATCTTTAATTTATTCGCAAATACATTACATAAACTCTACATAATTTTGTATAATATATCACTATTGACAAGAAAACAACGGTACATACTTTAGGGAATTATTTGTCAATCTTCATGTGGAAGGCGTAGCCTAGTCTTATTTACGACCAATTAGGTAATCGAATAATTGATTGAAAGGTTGATTGATTGATTGATTAGCTTGTTTAGGTAAGCGGCTTTTGTATTAATTTAATGGCTCTTGTTCTGGTGTTACCGTGACGTGTTAAAATGTTAGGCGTGCGAGCAAGAAAGAGGGATGAAACTACACACCCGATAAGTATAGCTCCGTCGTTTTAACAGTTTTTTTTTTCGGTGTGTGAATATCATCAAAATGGCATCGCCCGCTCTAGGGCGGAGCGGGATATAGTGTCAGACTCTTACTGACTAAAAAACCCACCCGTTCCTTCATTGAAACAGGCGCGTCACTTTTTTTGACTGACCGACATTCAATTTGACTATTCAAAAGTGCATCTAAATGGTCTATTTGAAATAAATGATTTTGATTTTGATTGCCTTTCATACTGCTAATAAAATAATAAATAACAATACCAACAGGTAATTTATCTGCATTGACTATTAACTTAATTGCATTCAAATAAAATACAAACATTGCCAAATAAATATCTCCATTCAATTCCCTTAGGCCAATCTATTAAATCCATTGTCTGGTATATTTCAATCTGCGGGCTTACCAATTTATACCAAGTGTTGGGGTAGGTCAAATATGTCTAAATTGTAAAGTGACACGGGTCATATCCCCCATGGCAATTTGTGGCAATTGAATTTGCTCAATTTATTTGCCATTTGCAAGTTGCAAGTGGAAATATGCGTTTATTTGGGACCGTCTATGAAGCTAGCTAGTGTAACCGCGCGCCATTTGCAATAATTGAAAATGTCGGATTTGAAATTGGAATGAGAGAATTTGGTTTTTGGAATAAAATGGCGCTGTAGAAAATGGCGTCATCGTTTTGTAAATAAATATGTCGTAAAAATAGAAAAATATTTAATGAATCATAGTGTTTTTCTTATTCATGTTCATAAAATTATGACTAATAATTAATAAATTATTTATTTATTCTAATTCATTTACATAATACGTAATATCCTTTGTCAATTGATATTTTTATACTTAGGTCAAAGAAAATAATAACACGGAAAATTACTTGCGGATTGTGGACAAATCAAAAATTGTTTGCCTAAGACCCACCCACCCACCTGTTCCTCCTAAGCTTCGTTCTAGGTTCTCGAGGTTTTCTTTCGCACAATCTATCGTCCCAGTAGGCTTCGACCCTGTTGGGGCCCTACGGTTTGCTGTAATCTCTTTGAGGCGCGCGCGGAACACTACGTGACGTCACCGCGTCGACGACTCGAACTCGGTCTGGACGGCTGGACGGCGAGCTACCCATTGCTCGCTGTCCTCAAGCCTACGCCTACGGTGGTTGAAAATTGAAATCGGGATCCCGTCGGCTGGGGCGTGAGGGCTGTATCCTCACGCGCGGCCGCCTCCTTCGCTAGCATTACTGTTTCACAGAAGGAGTCGACCGTCCGATCATGGCCTGTACCAGGGCCTGGTGCGAAAGGTCGTTGCCGCCGATCGCCCCCACGAGAGCATGGCGGTGCTCTGCCCAAGAAGGGCACGTCTTTACCGTATGCTCCATTGTGTCTTCCGGGATTTACAAAACCATCCAGGAATCTACCCAAATATTCACACAAAATATTTGTGACTTCGCTATAGTAAGAGATAGGTACAAACAGCAAAACAGTTTCAACAAATCAGTTTAATAGTCACACTTAAAAGACAAGGTACTCAAATATTAGTCGACCGCAATTGTTTATGCACACCGTACACTCGGTCAATAGGTTTGAGGCTATTTGTCGCCATATTACCTGAACTTATGAAGGTCACTTCCTGACTAATTAGTCAATATTTGTGGTTTTATTCTGAAACTAGTTTCTATGGCAGGGTTGGTTGGTAGAACATCACATTAATATTAGAGCCTTTTTTGTTTCGATGGGAAAAATCATCCAATGACAACCCCCGCTCTTGGGCGGAGCAGGCGATAGTGTCAGACTCTTACTGACTAAAAAACTCATCCCGTTCCTTCAAGCCTTCATACCGGGGCTCGAGCGCCCTTTCGAGGGCACGGCGATGCTCCGCCCAAGCAGGGCACACCTCGACTATGTGCTCCACCGTGTCCTCCGAGCGTTCCGCACAATGGAGACGTCACTTCCGCTTGAATCCGGAACAGGAACCTTCCGAACTTGCCATGTCCGGTGAGGATCTGTGTCATGACAAAGGGAAAGGACGCCGTGAAGTCTTTCCAGCCACGCCTCAAAGAGGGGACTTACCGCCATGATTGTGGCGTGCCCAATATTTTAGAGGCTAGAGTTTGTGTCTATGAATGTATGTTTGTTTGTTACTTCTTCACACTTAAACGGCTGTCCGGATTTCGGTGATTCTTTTTTTAAATGTATACATTATTAATTTTAGTATAAACTAAATCCGAAACACGTGTTCAGTATTTTTATGTAAACAATCTATGTACAAAATTTCATAACTGTATCATGAAAAATCGGGGCCGAGGCAGACCACGAAGTAGATGGCGGGATGACCTGGATGGCTTCCTTAAGAACTGGAATGAGAAAGCGAGGAACCGTGATCGTTGGAAGGAGTGGAGGGAGGCCTTTGCCCAGCAATGGGACAGTGTGGGCTAAGTAAAAAAAAAAAAAAAACATGAAAAATCACAAAGTCATAACTTATGTTACATGATTAGTGATTGTCCGTAGATGACAAGCCATCCGGGTGACTGAGAGGATGCTTTGCTCCCGCACTCAGCTATGCGTTGACAACTAATGCCCTCTATGACCTGCCGTGATCAGTGTTGTACTTAGTGTCGGTGGTGTCCGAATTGTGGCTTTTTAAAATAATTTTTCGAAAAAATATAACATGGCGTAAAAATTAGTTAGTATTGGAATACGTTTTGCGAACACATTTATTGTGCGTACAGCCAAGGAGTGGAATTCCCTGCCGGAATCTGTGTTTCCTGATAACTTAGGAGTCTTTAAGTCGAGAGTGAATAGGTTTCTTCTAGGCAAGCGTGCTTCATCGTCGACCACACCATCGCTTACCATCAGGTGAGATGGGGGTCAAACGCAAGCCTATCATTACAAAAAAAAAAAATCGATAAAGTGACTGATTTTGAACAAACTATATTGAGGTTTCGCATATACTCGTATCTTAGAGAAAAGCTCCCCTGCCCCTAACACCCTGTATAATTATTTTTTATCACGGTAACTTTTTCAAACGTTCTGCAGCTAGATACCGTATCACAGAATTCTTAATATTTATTATTTACATTTTTATATTTATTTGAAAAGGGAGTTAGTGATAGCGTGACGAGTGACAGGACAGAATGGAAGAAAAAAACGTGTTGCGCCGACCCCAAATAAAATGGGACAAGGGCAGGAAGAAGAAGATATTTTTATTCACCAAGATTATAAATTATACATTGGAACGGAGCCTTAATAGTACTAGATATAACGGGTGTCTCGGTAAGAGTGCGCTTTTTCATTTTAAAATAAAAACAAGTATTTTATGATAGAGTTGTGATATTTTTATTGTATTGTAAAGAAGACATGTTCCGATTAAGTATGGAATAAAATATCTACTTTTCATGAAAATTTCCAAGACTTTTGCACAGAGATGTGGCTGTATCTCACCGATGACGCGTTGGATTTCCGATTTGAACTCAGGAATTATTTCGGGTTTATTCGTATTAACCCGAGATTTCACAAAACCCCATAGACAAAAATCGGCGTTAAATCGCACGATCTTGGTGGCCAGTTGACATCAGAATTTCGTGAGATAATGTTTTCTGGAAATCGTTGCTGCAATAAGTCGATTGTTTCATGCGCGATGTGGCAGGTTGCGCTGTCTTGCTGGAACCACATGTTGTCCAGATTCATGCCGTCCAGTTGAGGCCACAAGAAGTCCGTTATCATATTCCAGTTTTTTGTAAGCGTAACTTTCTCCATTTTTGTAATGAGTTTTCACAATTATAACGCGTTGTTCTTTCGAAAAGCGCTCCATTTTTAATAATCGGAATAAACAGAGGTGACAGCTGTCAAATTTCAGAGTTGCCACTTGCATGAGAAAAAAAGATTCCAATTTTAAAAAGTGCACTCTTACTGAGACAGCCTATATAATACATAATATACCTTCCAGCTATAAATACTAGTCTTATATTTTATAGCAGGTCGATTTTCTCACGCCACAGCTCGTGGGTGCTAAACTACGAGCCACGGTGTATAATTTACCTAACGGATAAAGGGACCTGCCGTCCTCATTAACGACCATGACTAGTTCCCTCGAGTAAAACCTGGCTTAGAAATTAATGACTAGGGTAAGAAGATGTTAGGGCTGCGAGACTGTTCGAAGGAGTTACCGTTGCTTTGGAACGCAAAGGGCACCTGAAGGATCACAAAAGACAGGTGTGGTTTTTTTTATTATGGATAGGCTCGCGTTTGACCACTATCTCACCTGATGGTAAGCGATGATGTGGCCGACGATGGAACACGCTTGCCTACAAGCAATCTAAGAGTATTCACTCTTGACTTAAGACCCCATAGGTTTTACTGACTAAAACCTGAAGTCCGTTCCATCATCAGATTACAAGACGTGCGGCATTGCGCCAACGGTACATGGTGGTCATCCCACCCATACGTACAATTGCCGAAACGGATCTTGAGCGCTCGGCGTCAGAGTGGGGATCGCTTTGTGCATTCCATACATTGACGAGCCAATCATCGTCGTTTTTATATACATGCAGCAACGCAGGGAACGCATCATGAGTGACGTCTATGACACAATGGTGCGGCGAGCCAATCACTGGCACTTCCCAAACTCGCGTTTCACTTCGCACTACTAAAGAGACCGAATATTATTTTGACTTCTGCGCAAGTTGAAGCCAGCGCTCAAGATCCGTGCCGGCAATAGGCTAGTTGCCGTAAAAAATTTAATTAGTCCGTCTTTTAGATTATTCAAAAATAAGGGACACGTATTTTTTTAATTAAACCAAAAATTACAAAGATATAGCCCATTAAATTTACGTGTAACGTGGCGTGACGTCACACTTAATTTTAATGGACTATATCTTTGTTATTTTTTATTTAATCGAAAAAAGAGAAAATATGTGTCCAATATTTTTTTATAATTTAAAATACGGACTAAATAAAACGTAATTATTTTGACCCTGGACACTACCCTATTGTAATAGGTACCTATGTGTCGTGAAGTTTTATTACATATAAAGTGAGTTAGGAGTTAGCGGATGATTTTCCACAAAAAAAGGGAAAATTGGTGTTTTTTTTTACTAAACGTAATATGACGTAATGTGACCTTTTTTATTTATTTTATTTTGTGTTTGTTTCAGGTAATTGCTTATTAAACTAGTCCACAACAGCCTACTGTAATGTAGGGAGTCTCCTTTTTAATCGACTTCATTGATTCTACTGACTACTGCTGTTGGAATTGGTTTGAAGGAAGCAGGTAACATTTATCCGTTTCAATGTAAAAATAACTCTGCCTGTATGTTTAAATACTCGAACAGATTTTGTTGAAACTTGGTAAGGAAATAGCTTGGAATTTAAGACTTTTTATGTTGGCAGTATGTTAACTATTTTGGATAATAATCACTTTTTACTCAGATAGAAGCTAGTAAAAGAATATATAAAGTTCTCTTGACAGTTTAAGTCCCAAGCGCCCAAGCAGTGTCATAAAACAGTGACTTTCTGAAGGTTACTCCTCGGTAACGGCAAGGTGAAGTTTAAAAAAAAATGTCTAGACGGCAGTACGAGTATGTGTCCATTTAACTCCGGCCAGATGTGCAAGAAACTATACGGAAGGTTTTTTAGGACATTTTTGAGTTATTTGACGTAAAAAAGCAAGACATAAAAACTAACAGAAAGAACAAGAAGGTACGATCAATTCTTCTTCTTCCTGCCCTTATCCCATATTACTTGGGGTCGCGCAAATCGTTTTTTTCTTCCATTCTGTCCTATCACCGGTCACACTATCACTAACTTCCGTTTCTTTCATATCACTTCTCACACAATCCATCTATCTTTTCTTTCGACTCTCCCTTTTATTATATATATATATATATTTTAATATTTTCTTCACACGATCTACATAAATAATCGCTCTATCGCATATTAAAGAAAATACTTTAAAATCAATACGTATTGTTGTCATGCTCATTTCATTTTGCTATAAAACCTCGTATAAGTCTGGACTATAAAATCCGACACCGTTTGCTTGCGACACTAACTAAAGTATAGCAAATCAACTGCAATAGAGCTTATTGAACACTAGTTCCGCGTTCCTGATGCGTCTGAGTCACCATACACATACAGTCATATACTAAGGAGCCTCGAGATGCCTCCTCGGCGGCCATTGCTATAGAATCGAAGTGTCACTCCAGTGTTGCTTTTTTTTTTTTTTTTCGATGGGAAAGATCATCTTATGACAACCCCCGCTCTTGGGCGGAGCGGGAGATAGTGTCAGACTCTTACGGACTAAAAAACCCATCCCGTTCCTTCAAGCCTTCATACCGGGGCTCGAGCGCCCTTTCGTATAACCCTGGCCCCAGTAGGCTTCGACCCGGCTGGGCCCCTGCTGTTGCTGACAACTCCTTGAGGCGCGCGGGAACAGCGCGCGCCGTCGACGACTTGGGCTTGGTCCGGACGGTTACCGGACGGCCGGACAGCGAGCTACCCATTGCTCACTGTCCGCAAGCCCGCGCCTACAGTGGCTGGAAATCGGGATCGGAATTACGGCGGCGGCGGCGAGAGCGCCGTTGCCTGATGCGGTCGGACTCCAGTGTTGCTGATTTCTTGTAAAAATTGAACTGGAATTAGATGGGTGACAAAACTGGTAGTTAAAACTTACGCCTTTCTCGTTTTGCGCAACGCATATGATAAATATATGTAGATGTTTATAAATAAATAAAAATGAAGGGCTACTAAATTTTTTCCTAAGCATAACGTGGCAGATTTCGAAGAAGATAGCGGGATGACCTGAATATCTTTCTTGAGAATTGGAAAAAAGACGCGATAAATTGTGATTGTTGGAAGGAATGCAGGGAGGCTCTTGCGTAGCAATGGGAGAATACAGACGTAGTAGCCAAGTTACAACCGTTTCGCTTGCGTTGAACGCCTCGAGCTGGCCACGCCTCCGATTCTTTTGTTCTGACCACGTGTCTGAGTATCGATTTTCTGATAGCGTTAACGATTGCAGATTATCAACTTGACTAGGGGTAGATTTTAATAATAAAAAGAAGCGTAAAACTTGAAAATTACGGGATCAATTAAGATGAAATGAAAGTGGGAAAAGTTCTAGAAAACCGTTAAAAAAACACGTTTTTCTTCGTCGGGAAGAAACGTCCAGGTGTCATCATTGTGCCGATCGCCCGGAGGACATGGTGGAAATCTGCCCAGCTTGATTACTCTTTTAAACAATCCCGCATCTAGTATGGTTGGTCACAAGGTTAGGAGGATTGGTTGGTGTCTGGAGTAGTGTAATGTATAAGACAAGACGTACAGCGTTGCGCGACCGGTACATGGTAGACATTCCGCCCATACGCACAAAGCCTTATGGGAATACATTCATTGTGCATACAGCTAAGGAGTGGAATTCCAAGAGTGAATAGGTGACTTCTAAGCAAGCGTGCTCCATCGTCGACCACATTGTCGCTTACCATCAGGTGAGATGGTGGTCAAACGCGAGTCTATCCATAAAAAAAAAGACGTATGGTGCCTTGAACAGTGCACAGCATGCTCATTCCATGCTCTATGTCTACACATGAGTCATACTGAAGTATACATACATAGTGATTATTTTGTTAGTCGTGTCATACACCCATGTATGGACTGGCATAAGTAAATACAGGTAATTAAAGTTGACAGTTTTATTTTATTTACTTCATTTGATGTGTCAATGTTGGCATAGAATCATGGTTAGGTAGACATGTTTGTCTTCCTGCATTGTTTTGTCATGATCTGGCAGTATCCTTGGCACTAATGTTTAAAGAAGAGCATAAGTGGTCGAGTGGTAACGGCCTCTATTAACAAGTGGGTTCAAAGCCAGGTCACAACATCACTGCTCTCAAAACGGTGAAGGAAAACATCGTGAAGAAACTGGCAAGTCCTAGAACTAAAAATTCAAAGACTCGTGACGTCCAACCCGCACCAGATTCGCGTGGTATTTTAAGGCCCATTGCCTCTTCCAAGAGAGGAGGCCTGAGTCTTAGCAATAGGTAGGAACATTAAAATACAATCATATTTTACATGCTCTTTTTACCCCAGATTATTTGAAACTGGCGCAATATATGTTCTTCTGATCGAAGAATCGCCAAACTTAAATGGTAGTAAAGTCAAAGTAAATCTACGCGTACGCTATCGAAAATGAAAGCGCTAATAACAAATCGTAACGTATCTTTACAAACATAGTAACCGTGATAACATCTACTGATCTTACTAATAAATCTCCGTTAATCTAATTAGCACTATACCCAAGCACGATACGATATGTTAAGACGTGTGCCACGACTTAGACGTGTGTGTGTCGTTATGTCTAGTCACCATCTTTACCACTCTCAAAGCTTTATCGAATAATCCACAGCCCTGGCAGACATTTGTCAGCAACGGCAGGGGCCCAGTTGGGTCGAAGCCTACTGAGGCCAGGGTTAGATCCGAAAGTTAATTCAGCCCCGGTACGAAAGGCAACTAAGGAACTGGACCGAAAAAAAACCCTCGTCATCGCAAAAGCATCGTCCTTAACTAGCCTGACGGGGCTAGTTAAGGACGATGCCTGCCAGTTTGTGACCTTGCTGACATGTCTTTGAGGCACTCGTGAAACATAATGCCCTGTCTACCCGGGCTTGGTCTTCATCGGACGGCTGGACGGTAAATAACCCGTTGCTAGTCGTCTGCAAGTCCGAATTGTTCCATCCTCAGTGGTGGATTACGTTCCCATTCTCTCTCATAAAGAGGAGAGTAGTGTTCCATCAATAGAATCGTTAAAGGCTGCATAATTTATTTTAATATTGTCGAGACTATTTCAATGACTATGCTCAGAGTTTCCTTGCGTGATCGCATCAGAAATGAAGATATCAGAAAACCAAAGCTATCAGCATAACCCGATGAATCGCTAAACTGATGTGGCAGTAGGCAGGGCATATTGCCTTATTGTACTAGAGTGGTGAAGGTGTACTGGAAGACGCAGCTTTAGAATGTGTCCCACAAGGTGGACCGATGAACTGGTGAGATGCACAGGATTGGTGTCATGGCGACGCTTAAGCCTATGTCAACAGTGGACGTCTTTCGGCTGAAATGATGATGATGATGACATTTCAATGACATCACCGTTTGTCAATCGAAATGAAAGTTCGTCAGAAAGCAGCTTTTCTTTTTTTAATCGCTTTTTAGCACCATTTTTGTTAGCATCTCTCAAAATAAACAGCCTATTAACTAGGCTGTATGTAGTGAAAGTGCACGTATTGTCTTTACCCAATGATTAATAGGGAGTTTCACTTTGTAAGTTCACTTTTGTTAGCGTTAATTGGTTTACTACATATGTTTTGGTTTAGGAGGTTGAGTTGCTTGCCTAAGATTTAGTAAGGTAGGTGGGTAGAACTAAGCAAAGATTTTTAAATCTACAGTAATATTATAAAGAGGTAAAGTTTTTTTTTGGTTTGTCTCTGAAAGTACTGATCCGAATGCTGAATTTTTTCCACCGTTAGAAAGCTGCTTTATTCCTGAAAGACATACATACGCGGGCGAAGCTGCGGGCAAAAGCTAGTTTTTGATAAAGAAGAATAGTTTTGCCCTTGGCTTTAGACAGACAGCTTTAGGCAACTCGGAAAAAATTTAATCGAATGTTGCTATCTTAATTTTTTTAATCGTCTACCCACTTAAAATGTGTACTACCAACTGTTCGTAAGATCTTATCAACATGAGGTAATGTAACAGAGTGATTTGTTATAGTTGCTAGTGTTAGGGTGATTTTAATATTGTGCGGATTTCATCACGCATGCGAATTTGCTCCGTATGCGTAACCCCGTAAAGGTCCTTTCATACAAGTATTTGTTGTAATGCGGGGAATACGCTCGCGGCACGCGTGCGGGGTGGAGCAATCCCGCATGCATGATATTAAAAAACACCCTTAGCAGTATTTTGTGTAACACTGTATACTCGTAGAGTAGGGCAGTCAATGGATTTTTTTTTAAGTGACGTTATGAAGCTCTATGCAGTTTTTGTGCTCTCGACTTTTGGTTAATACGAAAAAACTCATATTCTCCCAAAGGGGTTTACTATATTTATTATTTTGACTCCTAATTAGTAAGTGGAACACTTAATCATAAATTAACAAACATCATGTGTGTTCATTTTGTAAGGAATCCCCGTTTTTTTTGTGAATTACCACCACACAAAGGTTCCCAGATTTTTTCTCAAAACTTAACTTACTGTGAACTATTGACGGACAAGTCAAGAGTGCTTGAAACAAGTTGCATTGAAGAGTTCAATGATCCCAAATAAACAAAAGAAGTGTCACTAATTCGAAAACAATAGAATATACACTAAAAGCACTTACTTGATAATAGTGCCATTGATCTCTTTACAAATAAAAAATACAGGAAAAATGCAATATTTCAAATGGTGTAACAATTAAAATCAACCGTCTGTCATGTGACGAGAATTCATTCAAAACGAACGCATTCAAATTCGGCGGCCATCTTTGTTTCAATGCGCGCGCATTTTGGTCCAAACGTCAAGAGATTTATGGCCCACTTCCGATGCGTTTGGCTTTTTTCACTACTTTTTAATGTAATAACTCATTCTAAAAAGGTAACACGTAGTTTTTGGTAGTTTTAATTTGTGTTTGATTTATTTCGAACTGTTGTTTATGTCTATTTTGTTTTTAAATAAGGAAGGTGTTTGTGGTTTCTGTAAATATTCATAGTTTTTGATTAAGAATGCACCTACGATTGGATAATAAAATTATGTAGCCAAGATTTATAAGTCTTTAAACTGCTTACAAAATTATATTTTATCAATAACTTTGCAATTATGTAGTTTACCTATGGTACTACGAGTATATGGTAATCATATGTTTAAACTTACTATCAACATTTAACAGTTCGACGGCTTGATCTAACTGTCATCTGACAGATGTATTTATAAGAGTTCGAAAGCTTTGCTTAAAATCGGAAAATTAATCAAAGAAAGAGACACCTATCTAATCTAATATCGGAAATATTATTGACAACTTAGTTGCTTAAGACGATAACTCAGTCATTAGTTTATCTTTAAACGACTTATTATTGTAATTAAGTGGCTCGGCGCCATCTTATCACGGGTTAGAAGTGCCATAATGCATATTAGTGTCCTTTTCACCTTGCCATGTAACTGATATGACACTGACCTCCATATTTCACAGTAAACTGTCACACGAAATAGATCACAGAAGATCAAGTCCATATAATCAAACTCCAAACATGATTGTAAAGAGTGTCCATGGAGTTTCTTTCACGTTTTTCTCTATTTTTTTTTTTTTTATTTCAAGTACCAAAGACTCATTTATTTATTTATTGACACTTCTTGCACAAAAAACTGTACAAAGGCGGACTTAATGCCTTAGGCATTATCTACCAGTCGACCTTAGGGTTTCAGTTACAAAATCATACTACGTATACAGGTATTAATCTCTATGCTCTATGCTATGGTCTATGCTGCGCTTTGCAATGTGCAATTAGAATATTTTTTTTCTGGCCGTGACTGACTGACTTCTTGTCAATTCCAAATGAATTTTCGATGCAATCAATTTGCCTAGCTTTTATTCTCATCTGTTGTGCTCCTTGTCTAACCAGTTTCAGCTGAATATCCGTGATTTAAGTTATCTGTCTGTCTGCCACAACCCTGAAATTGAGTATCATTACCCCTAGGCAAGAATGGTGTCTGATTTTTTGACTTTTAGCGTATCCTAACGACTGTCAATGATCGAACCAGTTGCTGCGATCGAACTTTTAGCAAGATAAAATGGGATATTCACAGATTTTTTTTTAGATTCTTTGAAATCGCTGTCTATGCGTAAGTACGCGTGCACAGTATGTAAGGTGATCTCAATTTTGAAACAAAAGCCCGTCGCAATCTTGCTTGCACTAATTTACGTAAAGCGTACTTATGTGTGCGTGCATTCTCGCTTTTATTGTATAGAGTTGACCTTTTGTAACGGTTTTTCTAGTGGAGCCTGTGATATGTTAGTATGTGAAGTAGTGTCATAATAGGTGTAACTGGTTTAGCACGCTTGCACTAGTCTATGGCGTGTAGGGTTCCCTGAAAACCGGACAGAACTACAGTCGTCGGACATTCGTATAAAAAGGCCGGACACCTGGACACCCTTAACTATTTATTCTTAGTATAAAGTGGCGGTTAGTGTGGTCACATTTTAGCTGCACGTGCAATCAAAAAGCCTGACTGTGTCCGGTTTTAACCAGATACCGGACAGTGATAATCCTGAGAGTTATTATGTCAAGAATCACGATTTAAGGTTTTTTCGGATCACGACAGCAATGACATTTCATTAAATCTGAAACGATTTATTTTTGATACAAAAAGCTTTCATTGCATGTGACAGTATAATAATATCAGTCTTAGATACTTACCTATTTAAATTGTAATCAATAATTTTAACACAAACTCGTATTTAGTACCCTTTTTTATGGTGGGAAAAATCATGCATTGACATCCCCCGCCCTTGGGCGGAGCGGGAGATAGTGTCAGACTCATACTGACTAAAAGACCCACCCCGTTCCTTTTAGCCTTCATACCGGGGCTCGAGCGCCCTTTCGGATAACCCTGGCCCCAGTAGGCTTCGACCCGGCTGGGTCCCTGCTGTTGCTGACAACTCCTTGAGGCGCGCGGGAACAGTGCGCGCCGTCGACGACTTGGGCTTGGTCCGGAGAGTTACCGGACGGCCGGACAGCGAGCTCGTATTTAGTACCCCAGATTTCAAGTTCCAACCGTGTAAACAATACAATTAACACACGCTGAAACTTGGTACGTCGGATTTGGTATGACGGTTTTGGTACGACGGATTTGGTCCATCATACCAAGATCGAGCGCGTGTTTACACTATACACGTTAACCGAATAGCCATTGCTTCAGGATTGTTAGAAAGAGTAACAGAAACCATCAAGGCAAAGGGCAGAACGTCTTTTCTCGCTCTCCTCGATTTACCCTCCTCAAGAACAAGTCGAGGCAGACTATTCACATAATTATGTATCTTCTCATTGTTGCTTGCATTGACATTTCAGTCAAAAGGTCCTGTAGCTCTTGCATCCATTAGATTCCCGCGACCCTCACCAGGTTCAAGGAGTTGTCAGCAACAGCAGGGACCCAGCCGGGTCGAAGCCTACTGGGGCCAGGGTTATCCGAAAGGGCGCTCGAGCCCCGGTATGAAGGCTAGAAGGAACGGGGTGGATCTTTTAGTTAGTAAGAGTCTGACACTATCTCCCGCTCCGCCCAAGGGCGGGGGATGTCAATGCATGATTTTTCCCACCATAAAAAAAAACCCTCATCAGGTCATCGGTCCACCATCTAGGCGGCATCATTATCGAATATGACATCGATTTTTTGGTCTACCCAACATTTCTGCCGAATCTCATTCAAATCAAAAGCGTATCGATAGACTAATCAGAGATGGGAACAATGCATTGTATGTTTTTTTGTGTCTATTTTTCTATTCGGTTCAACTTAAAAATAGCAGTGATCATTGAAATCCGGTCACCGGGATGACGCGTCACCGTGAATCGATTTTTATAATCGATTTCAACAATCGATTCGGTCTCGTGCCACTGACTCGAGATACAATGATCGATTGATATGCTAATCACCGTTTAGTATCCATTAACATAAATATTATGGTTTTTTTGTAGTATTTTATGATGCGTTGAGCTGTTATGTGTGTTAAAAAAAAACTTTTCCTTATTCGTCCTCTCCATATCCGACAGCCGGACGGCAACGTCATAAGCACACCGTGTTCAATTCGATGTTGAAAAGTGCGGTGTTGATAGCCCATCACTGGCATAAACACAAATCCACGGCAGCCAGATACGTTTTGTACTTTTAGGCGCTAGTTGTCGGACTGCTCTCAAAACGGTGAAGGAAAACATCCTACAACACATACAGGAAACATACAAGGAAACCGGCATGTCCTAGACATGACAAAATTCGAAAACATATGACATTCAACAACCTGCACTGGCTCCGCGTGGTGGATTACGGCCCATTCCCTCTCCTAGAAAGGAGGCCTGGGTCCCGGCAGTGGGAACATTAAAAAGGCTGATGATGATTTTTTTTTTATGGTGGGAAAAAATCATCCAACGCTCTTGGGCGGAGCGGGAGATAGTGTCAGACTCTTACTGACTAAAAAACCCACCGCGTTCCTTCAAGCTTTCATACCGATACTCGAGTTCCCTTTCGGATAACCCTGGCCCCAGTAGGCTTCGACCCGGCTAGGCCGATGCTGTTGCTGACAACTCCTGGAGGCGCGCGGGAACAGTGCGCGCCGTCGACGACTGACATCCACCAACCTTCACTGGGCCTGCGTGATGGATTACGGCCTATTCTCTCTCCTAGTGAGGAGGCCTGAGTCCCAGCAGTGGGAACATTATAAAGGCTGATGTTGATCATGAAGTCGGACTGCTAACGTATTGCAACCGGCTGCGGCACGGTAAACAACATGAAACGTCTAAATTGAAAGCGCCCATTCATTTGCCCTTTGCAGTCAAAGTGGTATAAGTCAAGAACAGCGGAAAATATGTAAGGAATGTAAAATGTTGTTTTCTGTCTGTTTATAATTATTTGTTAGTCAAATGGGTGCGGCTTGTGATGTTATTTTGTTTGTAGTGTCAATAATAATTTAAGCGTGCATTCTTAATTAGAATAATATTATTGGTGCTATGCATAATTTATGAAAATGCGACAAAAATAATACGTCTTCGTGAAGATTAATAGGTTTTTGATATTTGTAATAGACAACGCAATTGCATTTTTTCTTTATGGGGGAGGCCTATGTCCAACAGTGGATGTCTTTCGGCTGATGATGATGATGAGGGAAATCATCGAATGACTTCTTTCGCTCTAGTGTGGAGCGGGAGGGCAAGTCAAACTTTTACTGATTAAAACCATACCTAAGTATCTACAGTTTCCTTTTGCGTTTTAGGACCACGGGTACCCTATCTTATGCGGGTTGTAAGATTGTTTGAAAGATTTATCGTGATCCTGGAGCGCAAAAGGCAACTGAAGAAACACTGTGGGTTTTGGTCAGTAAAAGTCTGTTACTCCCTCTTGCTCAACCCAAGAGTGGGACTAACTTCTTTATTGGATGATTTTCGACCTAAAAAGAGGGCATGGAACAGGACACATTGTGCACGATGGAAGGTCATGGTCTGCGGAGAGGTACCACTAAATACTTACAATTGGAACCATCAGAGAACCTCTACGTTCTACGTTCATATAGCTTGTATGACCTAACAAGGAAGTTTTTTTTAAAATAATATTCCGCAAGTTCCGCAACTATCACCCAACGCCGTCTAGTTCCAAGCTAAACAGAGCTTGTGTTATGAGTACTAGACAACTGATAAACATATTACATATTTCTAAATACATACAGAAAAATTACACCCAGACACAGAACAAATGATCGTGCTCATCACACAAGCATTTGTCCTGGGTGGGTATCCAACCCACGACCTCCGGCATAGTAGTCAAGGCCACTAACCACTTGGCCAATAGGCCTGACAAAAGCTATTTTAAAGCCTTAGACCACCCACTACAAAAAACAAAATACGCTAAACAAGACCAGATTGCCACCAATTCCTATTCAACCAACGATTGCACCATTGATTAAAGGTATTACTGACCAATAAAACCGTTTACCTATTAACTATTCATCACACGACATCAATAACGTTATCTGTTTCCGAAATAACTGAATATCTAAATCACATCACGCCAACTCCAACTAACGTGGGGTACCGAGAATTTTTGAGAACTTTTGACTATGTAGTAGGTTAGATACGAAGGCTTGTTTTATACTGAATTGAGCGAGCGATAGTGAAGCTATAAAAACATAAAGCTACGTTTTTTAGCGATAGGTTAGCTACACAATATTCACGGCTTTTATTTATTTATTATTCGTCTGTCAATAGTACATTTTTGAAAGGCGCTAAATTCTGAGCACCACTGTTGTCTAGAGCCTAGGGTGTCGTGTTCCTCAAATAAAAAACTAGGCAAATGAGGGTTTAGTTAAGTATTTCAACTTTGAACATTTGGCGAACCCCGGCCACCATAGGCGCGGGCAGTATGTAGCTCTCGGTTCGCTAAGGATAGAGCCCGGGTAGTACATGCTTGATTTTTAACAACAAGACTAAAAAGCCTAGCTTTTTCTCGCTTTAGTACAGCTTGTTATTTCTACAAGCCTTACAATCAGCATACATAGATCAAAGCGTGAATCGACAATGTTATGTCTACGTGAAAATATTTCAAACATACGACTTATACCAGTTGTCGAGTTACTGGTAACAATACCGCCATTTCGATTTTTATTCTCAGAATTTTCGATTTTGATACTTGTTTTTTATTTTGCTTTTGTTGTGGTTTTATTTTTTTGACATTCAGTTGCGATTTGAATTTTAAGTTCTGTTATTTGGCAAACGTCCCATCTTCTGTTAAGATATGATGTGTTGTGTTTTTTGTGTACAAAATACGACTTGTTTATCGATTTTAGTCCAACTTCCAGGAATTTGTTTTTGTTGAATTTGCATTTATTTGGCAAGAACGTATATCAACTTGTGACATTTTCTTGTCTAGGATGGAGCGTGAAGACTTGTCAGACTTTTACTGACTAAAATCCACTTATGTTTCATCCTTTTCATTTTCAGAAATTCCCTGACTTATAGTCGGTCTAAAATTTTGCATAATATTTAATCATTTAAAAAATAGTTTTTATGAGGTTCTTCTATTAGTAAACAATGATCAAGATCTCTTAATCCTCCTTGGTTATTAAACCAGTGTTGACTACATCTGATTTCACTTTAATCAAATAATAACCCAACGCGTTTGACTTTTTAGACAGATTCTAGACTCGATAATTAGACTGGATATAAATCTAATGTGATGATAAGAACTAAAGGTTTTCTTTTAACAGTATATATTTCATTATTATTTTTTATTATTGATAGGCTCCCGTTTGACCACTATCTCACCTGATGGAAAGCGATGATGTGGCCGACGATGGAGCACATATGAAGCTTCTGCTTCTGTTTCTGCCTCTGATTTCGATTCGGATACTGGCTCAAATTCCAATAAGCCAAACTTAAAAACTCCGGTTTCGAATTCCATTACAGTAATTACAGTTTTGAGCCGTTTGGGGTCGAAACGCTTGGTTCATGGGTTCCGAGTGCGTGAGTCACCTTTTCAAGGAAATTTTACGTCGACTGATCGACACCTTACGCGACCAGAGGGCTGGCTCGTTCTTCGCCCAAAAAATTAGCATTGCCGTTCAACGTGGTAAACTGGTAATGCTGCCAGTCTTCTGAGCACATTTCCGGATGACAGCGATGTGAAGTATTTTGTCATTTTGAATTATACTTATGTACATAGTTAGGTTTTAGTATACTTAAACAGTTTAGTTAGTATTTAAGTTTTTTTTTTAATATACATATGTATTAAAGTGTATAAGTTTCTTATGTATATATTCCATTCCGATATACTCACTCCCGTTACATCCCTACTTTAAAAGCTTTGTAGATACACCGTCTGCATCAAAGATAACTCTAAAACATCTTACCTATATTATTCACAGCGTTTCTCCGTATTTTGAAGCAGGAAGTAAATTGTTGTCCGCATACATTCCACGAAGCCCATTTAACCCGGCGAGGATGTGGTGAAAATAGTAACGTGGAGGTTGTGGAGGGTCTTATTGACCCTGTATATAATTGGGTTTAAAATACCTAAATTTATATTAATGTACCAAATATTAATCAATATTATTTATATTACACGTTATTTTTACGGTTTTATCGAAATAAAACGCAGATAAAAGTACAAAATAATATAATTAAATCACTTTTAACAAAGTACTACAAAATAATCAACTTTTGCATACACTTTCTAAACTTACACTAAAAACAACAAAAAATAACTAACGTCTTAGACGATTAACTTTTAATGTGGTACATACGTAGAGATCAATTAGTTGCACTTATAGTCTTATGATCAAATTATGAATTACAAATCATTATTGTCTGTGATTGCAGCACAATCCTGGCAGAATGAAATAGTGTGTTCTGGACAAATATACTTATGGCAATCTTCACAAACATTGGCTGTCTTGCGATGGCGGGCATAAGGACTAGTAATTCAGATAGTGGTACGTTATCCCCGCCATCACTGCTTGCATTTTGCTCAGTATCACTATTTTGACTGCGCGTACTCAAATGATCTTCCTTTTCGCTACCGTCGGATAAGAAGTCATCTTCACTGTCAGACTGCATTAAAACAAGACGTATGCGTTCATCCTCAAGCTCCTGGCTATTCATTGTGTACGAAAAAACCTAAAATTATAATAATATTAAGTAAAAAATATAATTGAAACCTTACATAAAAATGTTACATCGCGGTTGTCGCGGGGTCATATTTACCCTTTTTGACTGCACGCACGTGTTGCTCCCGTCGCAGGCGGCGGCCAACTGAACAGGGGCGCGGGGCGCGCACGCCGGTCCCTTAGCAATAGCTATTGTGACGTTCAAATCTCTTCGATCGCAGAATAAAAAACTACACACGATTAAAAATTGACAGGGTCAGAATGACCCCTCCACATCCTCGAAGGGTTAAATATTTTATGCAAGCAATTTTACGTTACTTCGATTTTAACATATTCTTTCTTCAGCCCTTTGGCACCATTCACTTTGTAATTATGTTTTTTTTAAACTTTCCTTCGACATACTTTGAATGTGGACTAAATTATTGATTCGTTATGATTCATACTTTATTTAGTAATCAATCATCTTTGACACGGTTAAGTGTGGTTGAAAGAAGTCATCTCTTCTCTGGTAGGGTGAATCTAAATACTTCAGTAACAAATTTCTACTTACGAAGAAATACATAAACGAGGTCGTCAAAGCGACCCGTGGCAGCTGCTTGGAGATCAAGCTGATACGATAATGTAAAATTTTCCGCACTAGTGCGAAAAGCTTTTCATATACCGAGGATTGACACATCAAATGTTAGTGTTTGAACGATCTGGCCAGTTTTAGTTGGTTATATCATGAAGTTAACAAATCTAAGAAGAATCTAATCTATCGAAGAATCGCCGAGCTTAAGGCGTATAGTTCCTTGAACCATCCGGCCCGGAAAGCACTTTAAACCCATTTTCTCTGCGAGATATTGATTGATTTACATATGCATTGTTCACTTTGAAGGTCCAAGCTGTTTCGAAGGAGTAGGGAAAAGTTGCGAAAAGTTGCGAAATTGCTAAATTTTTTTTTTTGACAAAAGTATTAATTGCACGAAAAAATCAAATGTTGATATTATTGTTCATGAATCTATAATAAACATATATTTTTTTTTAAAGCAATTGACCTAGCCGTTACGGAGGAGTAGGCCTCAGAAAATCACTGTTTTATGGCAGGGCATTGCTCGTAGAACAGATGGCCGTTGGGGCCGAAAGTTTCTGGAGGCGACCGCGTACCGGAAAACGCGGCGTTGGAAGGCATCCTACAAGGTGGACCGATGACTTGGTGAAGGTTGCGGGAATCCGATGGATGCGGGTCGCACAGGATCGTGCATTGTGGCGACACTTGGGGGAGGCCTATGTCCAACAGTGGACGTCTATCGGCTGAAATGATGATCAAATCTAAGATCTGATCACGATCTAAATATAAAGATAAGTAGGTATGTACTGGCTATACTTAATAGGGGTAACTCTTTCGAACTAACCTGGAGCTTAAATAACCGACATGAAAATCAAACCTGAGGCTCCATATTCAACAGTCGCGCTTGCAATCATGTGCTAACGAGGCTGGTAGAGGCGTCTTCTTGTCTACAAGTGAATCGTATACCTACTGCGATTACCGTTCGTTAAATTATGACTATTTGCGTAACCTCTTGACCCTGAATTTATCTCGAATGTTAAGTAACCAATATATTCCTTACAAATGAGGTGTTCGCTAATATTTAATACAATGTTTAGTATGAAAATATTTGGTTTATGATTTTTAGTTGTTTGTTTATTTTATTAAAAGATTAGTCGGTGACGAGTGTGTGAATGATGTATGATATTGTATGACCTTTGGGTTCTTCAAAGATGTTAAAAGACTTGTTTGTTTATTCTTATTTGAGATTTGAGACAGCTGTTTATTTATGGATTTGGATTTTTTTTTTATATAAAATTATTATTAAATCTCAAGCTACTACTACATTAGATAGACGCACATGTGTTACACGCCTGATTTGTACGTAGAACGACGTCGCGTGGCGTGGATCTATTAGAGCTCTACAAGTCTAATTTCCATATAAAATGTATGGAGACCGACGCGCCCAGATCTGTGTATGTGGTACAGCTCTAGCTGCCACCACGGATATTGAACGCTCGGCGTCAGCATGGGGATCGCTTTGCTCATTCCATAGGTACATTGGCGAGCCAATCTTCGTCGTTGTTAGATACACGATGCAAGCGCAATGAACGAATCACGAGTGTCGTCTATGACGTGATACGCGTCTCACGTCGCACCACTTAAAGAGACCCAATTTTTAACAACTTGAAGCCAGCGTTCAATATCCGTGGTGGCAGATGTACGCGTGTGCGCAGTGTAGTTCTAGCTTCAGGCCTACTGTCCCCCTAGAGGGCCTAGGCTTTAGGCTCTAGGTTCTCTTTTTTTTTCGCTTAGTAACAAAGTTTCATCAGTTTAGACGATGATCCTAATCATTGCATTATCGATGATTTCGAGATCTGTGTTGTGAGCAGTGTAGGTCTAGCTTAACTTGTACTACCCCGCAGGTGTACAAACGCGGTGCTTCCATTACTTCTTTTGTGGGTCCTATGTGCCACTTCTTGTCAATTCTTAAAAAGACTGTCGCTAGAGGAGCCAGCACGAGCGGAGCACGAACCGAGTTCAAATTAGTGTCGCTTGTACTCGGCTCTTCTAGAGTCGGCACCATTTCCTATATCTATGGTCGGCACACTATACATTATTTTTAGTATATATGAAACTGAATATAGTGTGTTCAGAATCAGTAGCTGAATGGATTCTAATAGTTTTTACATCAAGCTATATTTTTTCTCAAAAATATTTAAAAAGGCTACAAGTTGGACACTTCGCAGACACTAAGTACAACACAGGTTAAGGTCATAGCGGTTATTAGGCGCCAGTAAACAGCTGGTGAAAAACAACCCCTCAGTCGCCTGGATGGCCCGGTGACCATGTATTTTTGCTGACATAGCAAGCTTATAACTTTGTGATTTTTCATGATACAGTAAGTAATGAAATTTTGTATATAGATTTTTTTACATAAAAATACTAGACGCGTGTATCGGATTCGTGCGGAAGAACCCCGGGGCCCTAAAACAAAGGCAAAGTAGGAAAAGGATGTCAATTTTAGTTAGTAGAAGTTCAGACTTCTACTAACTAAAATTGACATCCTCTTCTTCTTATTGAGTTCTTGGGCAGAACGAGAGGTCAGCCTCTCGTTCTGCCCAAGAGCGGGAACGACATTGGATGATTTCCAACCTGAAGTAACACTCCTTTTTGAGGCAGTCGTGTAAAAAAGTTAGTTGCCAAAAGACAAGGGGAACTATGGTTTTGTTTGATAGCTATTTACCTCCCCCTTTATTAACATAATCTAGCCCAACAGTCAATGGAAAACAAACCATATACAGGGTGATGTAAAACAGCACAAACGCAAAAGAAAGTAATTAACATTAGCACCGCACTAACAGACACATCCTGTAGCCGCGCAAACATGCGTGGCACACTTTCTCTGGATACCCGAAATTTGAGAATGTAGGGTGACCATGGTTTGTGCGAGGCGTTGGCTTTTTTGGGGTTACCGACTGAGCTGTGGCATGCATGTGTAAGTCAGATAACAATGCAAAATTATTAAGACGTGGAGCTGATCTGATGATGGAACCAGAAGGTGGCCATAGGAACTCAGATAATCATAGGATCTCAGAGATCATGTTTGAATTTTTCGGAATGGTCTTGATGAGTATTTATTTAGGTATACACCGCGCTATAAAGCTTGCCATAAAAAAAAGACGTGTGGCACCCCGCGACTGCCGCGGTAAAGCTATTGCTTATGCAATTATAATTATTTATTTATTTTATTTATGCAGTATTTTTTTCCTTTATTTTTTTTTTCTTTGATATTAATTGAAGTTACACTGGTTGAGCGTGGTGACCGATAAGAAAACAAATGAGTGGGGGGTGTTAGGTTATTTTCGTTACGGAATTTCTGGATTCGGTCTCCACGCTCAAGGCCCGCGATAGAAGCTATACAATAGCTTAAAAGATTTTCATCGAAAATTGGTTTATTACCCACTGTTTTCTTATGAGTTCACAATCACTTCTCCGAAAGACCTCCGCTGCTGGACATAAGCCTCCACAAACTGTCGTCATTATGACCGGTCTTGTGTTTCGCATCGTTTGGCTTTCGGTAATCTTCACCAGGTGATCGGTCTACCTTGTGTAGCCTTATAATGTAGCTGCATCTTTCGGTACATGGTCACTACTCCAGAAGCTTTTGGCTCCATCGACCATCTGTTCTGCGAGCAATGTGGCCTGCTCGCTGCCACTTAAGTTTGGCAATTCTTCGAGCTATGTCGGTAATCTTGGTTTTCCTGTGGATATCTTCATTTCTGATGTGATCACGCAAGAAACTCCGAGCATAGCCTTTGGATGACTTTAAGTCTTCTGATGGTATTTATTTTAAGCGACTACTTTCCTCAAAAAATAATTCCCTTTAATTCAATATAACAAAAATAAAATTAATTAAAAACTCATAAGCTCATAAATCATATTGCATGATGGATGGTGTCCCAAAAATAAGTTCATATTACATACTGGCTACCCAAACAAAGTCGGTTGCCATGGTGACGCGTCGCGTCATGGCGGCGCCGCCGAACAAGAGGGGTTTAGGAAGCCACCCCTGAAAACTGAAGGGAAGTAAGGAAGTAGTTGTTGATATCTTGATCGTGAAGGAATTTTGGTGAAATGTTGAGGAATGGTTGAGAAGTTAATAGTATTTTTTTTAGATAGATTTGGCCCGCATAATGAAAAAAGATAAGATAAATAAAAGAAAAGAAAAACAAAATAAAAAAATTAATAAAAATAGATAAAAAGAAATATTTTCATCTTTTTTCTATAAGTTTGTAGAAAGAAAGAAAAGAAAGACAGACAAATATTTATGTATACCACACAGTCACAACTAATTAAAACAAAATGATAAATTAGTAATAACTAGCTTATAGTCGCGGCTTCGCCCGCAAACATAAAATATAGCCGATATGTCACTCATATAATTATAATGCGGTACAGTTATTATTATGCCTTTGTAACTATGCAAAACACTTTTATTTACACCTATAAACAACTTAATAACTATAATTACCGTAAATTAAAAAATAAATAAATAATAAAACCCTACGCTAAAATACACTATCTAAAATATGGCGTCAAAAAACTCTTCCACATCGCTGTCGACTGGTAATGTGCCCAAAAGACTGGCGGCATTGCCACGTTGTATGGCAATGCTTATCCTCTGTCCAAGGTAAAAGCCAGCCTTTGGGTCACGTGAAGTGTCAACTAAACGTTTCGACAGATCTTTAAACAAACTGTGAGCACTCGGACCCCACGATCCAAGAGTTTCAACCCCAAACGGTTCGAAAATATAACTTCCAACTAGGTTGTTATATTTCCGCCGCTTGAGGTTCTCCGCAGCCGCAGCGGCAGCACCAGCACGACACGACGAGCTAGGAAGATGTGAAGGCGCAAGAGGTACTGGTCACCCCATTTTACAGGGGTCGCTTGTTTATGTAAGTTTTGGGAGCGATGAATTATAATGGAATAAAGCATCTTTCTATAGGTGAAAAAAAATTCGTAGACAGACCAGTACTTTTAGAGATTACCTCCTACAAACAAAAAAAAAAAAACATAAAAAGAAAAATACAAACTTTACCTCTTTTATCATAATAAGTGTAGATATTGATAACGAAAATATATAAAAAAAAAGACGGGTTGCACTCCGGGAGTGCCGGCAGAAGTGAAAACTTGATTATTAACGTTGAGCATGTTTGATATTTTGGAATGGTTAGGGAATAATTTTGCACCAATTGCTTTATCAGTATAAAAGTACTATAATTTATGTGGTAGAATACAATATTCATTTATTGCGCTATCGTACACAAACATGACAATTTATATTACATTAAAAATTTAACACTTTAAAACTATTACAATTATTTTACATTAAAAAGTTTACCATCCGTCTTACGCTTTTTCGATCAGGTCACGTGTCCTGACGCGAGTTTAAGATTTTATACCCATTACAGAAAAAGTGCTCAACGCCGCTAAAGAAGTTTTCACTTCAAAAAAAATCTAATAACATTTGACGTAAGTCCATTTGGTAAACCAATTCGGTGTACCCAAAACTGAATTCAGTTCAAACCTTTCATATCGATTATTATGAAAGAGGGGTACGACTGAAATGTCCATCGGAGGTTTTTATTACCAGTAATGTATGTCAGGGGTTGTAACAGCCGTAAGTACTGGTCACCCCATTTTACAGGGGTCGCTTGTTTATGTAAGTTTTGGGAGCGATGAAATGCATAGCAAAATATAGGGTACCACGGGCCTGCGCGGACGGCAATGGGTAGATCGCAGTGTCAGAAGTGGGTCAGTAAAAGGCTGACACCTCCATCCCCTCCGCCCAAGGGCGGGAGATGTCATTAGATGATTTTCTACAAAAAAAAAGATATAGCAACCAGGTGGGTGGGGGGTAGGGGGGTATTGTGATATAGAATGCCAGAGGCCGTTCTAAGAGCGCTTAAAACACGATCTATTTCACGACCTAAACTGAACTGTTAAATGGATGGAGCGAGAGGGTTTTTATTTAGTTTCACCTGTCCCGATGTTTGTCTGTATTCAAATCTTGTAAATTAAGCTTGACCCACTTTCCGGTTACCGATTGAGCTGAAATTTTGAATGCATGTGTAAATCAGATGACAATACAAAATTATTATATCATCGAGTCGATCTGATGATGGAATCGCAAGGTGGCTATAGGAACTTGGTAGTTAAACGACACAACCCCATCGAGTTTGGGCTCGTATGATTCGTCTTAACGAGTATTAATTATATAGGTATACCGAGCTATAAAAGCTTGCTATAAAAAAATAATTTTCGTTAAAAGCTTGTTTACTTTGTTCTGCTTTCTCTCTTAGATTTTGTTCAATCAACATCGTAATTTATATTTTTTTTTAAATTAATTAATTCTTAAACATATCTTCGTCACTATTTCTTGGAATTTGTGGGCGTTTTGCCAACAAAATATCACATATACGCCTTAAAACTCCTACAGACATACGCGAGATGACAATCTCCTAACAATCATAGACAACAATAGGCTCAACTGAGCCTCTATGACTCTATGGTCTTTATGACGTCATAAACTATAGCCACAATGGTATCCATGAGTCAAACTCACAAACTCACAAACAAGTAAACCCACGCACCTAACATGTATGGGAAATGTTACTCTATGGGATTACAGCAAGATTTGTAAGTGTCGGTGTTCGTTGAAATATAGTGTTTTTCAATTCTGGGAGATGATGTAAGTTAGTAAAGCTAAAGATTTACAAATGGATGATGCAGTTAAGCAGTTTTATTGTGAAATGTAGTCTTTATTGGCAAGCTTAACTCTTTGAATGCCGTAATTAGAGACACAATAGAAAGACAATGGCTTATGTCGAACTGTGTAACATAAGACATTCAAAAGGTTAAATCAATAAAAATGTTCCCTAATCATAAAAATGAGTCTTATATTGCACCACTTAATTCCACCAAGCTCGTACCATCATTGGATTACTAGTGACACTTGAGGGAGGCCTATATCCAGTACTGGACGTCTTTCAGCTGAATTTGTATAATACATGTATGGTATTGGTAATTAGCCTATCCAAACAATTATGGCAAATTTTTCATCAAATTGTCAAGATATTAAATCGCGTGCTATTAGATGGGATAATGGTAGACCAACCATTTTTTTCACATCACCTATTGATAAATTGACTGAAGTCTAGAATTTACAACAATACAGCGGAAATTGCTTTATCTGCCAAACCATTCAGGTTTAAAATCAAGCGTGCAATTCAATAAAATGTTTCCTATATTCTTGTTCGAGATTATACACCTTTAGAATTAAATTACTTCTCCACAGGTTTCCTATATGTCTATATAAGGAATGAAAGGATGCATTTCCACGTTCTTCCTTGTATTTTAAGGGCGTCCAACCCGAGCTTGTTTCGGTGTTTCTTCTCAGGGTAGTCAGCTAGGAAACATCGGCCTCATCTAGTTTAAACTGTCGAAAAAAAAAATTGACGTGTAATAGTACATTGTTACACAAGGGGACATTGTTACACAGTGTTTACCTCGGGGTGAAAGTAACCCATTTAGTCCCTCGAATTAGCGACCTCGCTGCGCTCGCCCGCCAACTCCTTCTCGGGACGAAATGAGTTACTTTCACCCCGAGGTAAACACTGTGCTTTTCATTACGAATACGAGGAAACTAAAATTAAAAATAAAGTTTGTAAAACCTTAGTCGTCGTACCTATGATTTTAAGTAGGTATCTTTCTTCTGATTTAGGCGGTAAAAGGTATTCCACTACTGCCTTAGCCTCTTCTTTTATGAAATTAGGCGTTAAATCATTATTTTAATCTGATAAACATAACGTGTTAATACAAATCTCGTTGTACGGAAATGTAAACAAAACTTGAAAAAACTAACGACTGATTGCCACTTTCCCGCCATTTTGTTTTTTTTTTATGCGGCCGGCCAGCTATTCAGCCTCATTAATGAAAAATTAGAAATTAATTATAATCTTTTAAAAATAAAGTATTTTAAAGAAATAGTTGAACAAATAAATTACTTAAAATATAACATTATTTAATTAACACTTGTCTTTATGTTATTTCAATTTTATATCGCGCTGTGATTGACTGGCTGTTTGGAAAATTGGAACATGGTTCAATAGAAATGTGAAGATTGAACTAGTTTTTTTTTAATAATTTGACAGCTGTCAGTTGTAAAGTAAAACTCCCTAGGGATGAAAAGTATCACTTTCAGCCCGCTCCTCAGGCAACTTCAGACCTATTTTCAGAGTTCATACTCTCACACTCTCACTTTTTCATTACTCATGTAATGAAAAAGTGTTTTTTAAAACCAATTTACAAAATAAATATCTTATCATTTTTCAGATAGATTCAGACGTTATTACCAGAGGTCGGAATTAAGTCGAGTTATTCATGTACTTGCATCAAAATATTGATATTAATATAGATCTTCCCGGGATTTGTAATACACATCTTTCTCCTGATACTTTTAAAACATAGATATCTCTTGATTCCTATATTGAAATCAAATCATACATTTTTCTATAAAAATAATAAAAAGACGTGTGGCACTCGGGGACTGCTGCGGTAAAGCTATTGCATAGCATTTTTATCAACTTATGCAATTATAATTATTTATTTATTTTATTTATGCAGTATTTTTTTTGATATACACTTTCACACATTGAATTGAATTTTGATTAATTGTTCACTCATTTGTTTTCTTATCGGTCACCACGCTCAAAAAACAAATGAGTGAGGGGTGTTAGGTTATTTTTGTTACGGAATTTTTGGATTCGATCTCCACGCTCAAGGCCCGCGATAGAAGCTATGCAATAGCTTAAAAAAATATTATGATTCTTTTTTTTTACATTTAGGGGTTAAAAAAAAACACCTAGGTATTTGCTGGAACGACTTTTGTGAAATATTCGAGTGAATGACGGAATTACTAGATTCCAACGGAGCACTCAGGTATTTCCCTTTTTTCGCGTTTCTTCTTTATCAAACATTGCGTTGGATAACACAAGCTTTAAAACCATAGTCACGTTGACGCTAGATGGATCAGGAAGGACCCTCTTAATGTCTATGGGCCGCAACAAACGTCATTTCAGACTGTTATTTTCTAGAAAAAGACAAAACGACGCCATTTTACACATAGTCGTCACAAAGATATTACATGGATGACGTTACTATGTTCTTTTCCAAGACGGCTTATGAATGGCAATTGATAAAACAATATGTCGTAAAATATGTGGGACAGCATTCGGCATGAAAGTTTGTATGCAAAAATGAAGGAAGATATGCTAATCGGTTCCTTTTCATATTAATTAGTGTGGCTTGATTTGTAGGTTAGATTAAAGAGTTGTGTGCTGAATAATTAATTTGGAGACGATTGTTTTATTTTTATTGTCTGGATTATATTTATTGTTGTTAAATGTATTTCAAAATTACTATTGTAATGGACGAGCGGTCCTGCCACGAGATCTATCGCGATCCATTTTACGTCCTCAACTGAATTGTTAAAGAGACTATTCTGATTCAATCGTCGACCGCATCAACGCTTACCAGGTGAGATAGTTGCCAAACGCGAGTCTATCCATTATATATAAAAAAAATAATGTATTAATGTAATATAATTAAAAAAAAAAATGTAAAAAATGTATACCCCTATTTTTTAACAAGTACAAAAAAATGAGGCTCTATTCGTACCCGTTACTGATCATATTTTTATAGTCAAAATGAAATCTCAAAATTGTCAATAAAAACTCATAATTATTGGTAAATTAATAATATAAATCAATTATTCATAACAATCGCTACTAGAAAATACTCCGCGAGTGCTATTCCATTGTTTTTCATTCATAGCCTGTACAATATTTCCAAAAATGGAGTGACATTTTAATAATTATTATTTATTGACACTTTACTTAAATAATAACAAGATCTTTTCCAATAAACCCTTTAGGAATTTATTTGTACTAATTAAAAATTAGTGGTGTATATGGTGTATAACTCCATCCCTTTTTCTCATTTGTAGGACTTATAATTATTTTAACACGCCATAGTAAGCCAAGAGTAATTATATTGCTTCTAGGCAAGCGTGTTCATCGCTTACCATCAGGTGAGATAGTGCTCAAAAGAAAGCCTATCCATAACAAAAAAAATGTAAAGGCCTAATAAACTGTTTGCAGATCTTATGCAGTATGAACTGCAGTAAATACCGTTACATTAAAAAAAAAAAATACCTCAATTGGCATCGAACAGATTTCTGCTAACATGCATATTGTAATCATGAATTCATGACACACGTCTTCATTCTACACAGTCGTTATTAAAAAACAAAAATTGAGCTTCCGCACACGGCATTCCTTTGCTCAATCATGAGTGAAATTAAAAAAAAACTTTCATGTCGTGACGTCAAAAACAAAATGGCGCCAACATCTGCCGCATTTTGATTACAATCGTCATTATGACTTATGTCTTCATTAAATTCGTTGTAGCTCAGTTTTGGGGTTCAAATGGGTATTATTACAAATTATTATTAATATTTCACGAGTTTAATGGGTTATACGACGTTTTGATGTTCAACTACATTGTATGGCTGAAATAAAATGTCTTTTGGTGTCATGGTTTTAGAATGAAATACCAAATTGCTTTTGTTGAAAACCAGTGCTTGACTGAGATCCTATGCGTTCTTCTCCATTGAGATATAGGCAGAGATATAGGTATCCCTCTGGAATGTGCAATTTACCTTCAAGTTTTTTTTGACTGACCGACATTTTGACAATACAAAAGTGCCTCTTGTTCTACATATATGTGTTATTGGAAATCGATAAATTCACTGTTATATAATTATCCACTTTAAAGTGGGGCAGCTTTATCATACACGTCATTATCATATTCATCATTTACATGTTTAAACATGTCAAATCAAAATGACGTCATCACAAAACCAGTCGTATCGCGAATATCCCGATCGTGCGCGCTAACGGTCACATACACATACCGTTAGGTAGGGCAGCTGTTCGATTTTCAAACAGAGATCGTGCAATATTGTGTTACCGATTGTCTGGTTTTATTGTTGGCGCCATTCGATAAAGTCATAGACTATGGCGTAGACTATAGAGTAATAGAGATTAGGTTGGTGTCTGATTTGTATAAAAACTGTTTTGTTGTTAGGCAAGTAATTTATTTTAATAGATATAAGTCGGATTAGGTGGTTATTGATAGATATCGGATAACATAGCGCTTGTTACCTTAGAAAGGTCAAAAATGTATCCTCTTTGAATAGTCAAGATTGAGTGGAATTATGAATACGGAGATGATGACGGCTGATAAAGATATGAATGCTACGTCGACCATAAATAAATTCGGATAATTTCTGGTAAAGGAGAAAGATGTTGAAGATTAAACTTCTTCTCCATAGAGATCATAGAGCATAGAGATTTTGGAACGAGCAATTTAGCATCACTTTTTTTGGACTGACCGATATTTCACTACTGAAAAGTGCCTGTAAATGGTCTATTTCAAATATATGCTTTTGATTTGATTTGAATAAACGTAAAGCTGCTAAAGGTTTTTTGTCACTGCTAGGATCACTCTTGACCACTATTCTACCTGATGGTAAGCGATAATTTCGTTGACGTTAACGTATAAGTTATTGATATCAGGAGACATAGACTATAGCAAGAAATCCTTAGCTGTACGCACAAGAAATGAGCCACAAAAACTTTTTATTTTGCTATTTTAAAAGTAACAAAACTTTTCTCTATCAACAAAACTAACAGTAACGATTATTGAAATAAAAAACGTACAGGTGACTTAAATGTTTGAACAGAAACAATACCCATTCAAAAAAGCAAGATCGTTGAAACGTCAAAGTCTATAGGTACCTCCATCACATTGACGGGCGCCTAATTAAAAACCTCTTGCCTCCAGGGACGCTATGACAGGCCATGAAAGGGGAATGTACAATATATTCTTCATATCATTACTGACCTAATTTAAACCTACGTTTCATTATCATAATTAAACACATGTGGGTTTTGGAAAGGTGATGAGTGTGTTCATCATTTCTTTTATCGTGTCCATCAGTTGTATTTGAGTTCATTGAAAGAAATGGGGGACGGTAGTAAAGGACTATGTTGATTGCTTTTTCTTTTCTTTTCAGTAATTTTAACGTATGTCTGGCAATTTGTGTGTTTTCTGCAGCCTACTCAAATGTCCTTTCTTTGATATTGTTCGTCAATTCGTAGAGCTCCTTAGTAGTCCTAAGTTGAGCTTTTCGAATACTGACAAATGCTTACAGGAGGACTTGGACAGGCTTCCACTCAAATCTGTACGGTTCTTTCTTCAAAAGGGTTTTCATGTGATTTGACCATTACGTATTTACTGTATGGACTTTAAAAGAGACTTTGTCCCCTGAGTTTGTTTCGGTGTTTCTTCTCAGGGTAGACAGATAGGAAACACCGGCCTCATCTAGCATAAACTGACGAAAAAAAAATTGACGTGTAAAAGTGTTTTTTAAACCTATTTACAAAATAAATATCATTTATCATTAAATGCTTGGTGTTATTTTAGACGGTTAGTTTCACTAGTTGCTGATAAGGTTGATTTTAATTTATATTTTCGTGTAGGTACAGAATCCTCCGAAGGATTAATTATGAAGAGTTAAGCTGGAACTACATTAGAACGACTCACATGTGTAACAACGCTTGATTAGTACGTAAACCGACGTCCCTTGGCGTGTATCAAGTGTAGCTCTACAAGTCTAGTTTCTATACAAGGTGTAAAGAACAGCCCACAGAATTTTTTTTTCAGGAAATGAAAAAAAAATCGGTCTCCCCATAGAAAATAATAAACTTGATTGGACAGTTTGTATGGAGAGGCCAAATTTTTTTTTCCTGAAAACATATTTAGTGGAAGGTTGTTCAGTTTCGTTTACTGAGCAAGCCCTTAAAGTTTGTGGAGGGTTGTCCCTTACATGTTGTATAAAATGTATGGAGAACGACGCACCCAGATCGGCGTGTGTGGCACACGTGTGCGCAGTGTAGTGTGTGACTTTTATCGTTATAGGTTTGAGCTAAACGTTACCTCTCACTAAGAATGATTCCTGTAACACAACACGGATGCGTTTCCAAACATGTAAACTCATATTCACAAGACACCCTGACCCAGAACACATATCTGTAGGTTATACAAATATTTACTTATTGCGGGAATCGAACCTGGGACACGCAGTGCAGCAGCTAATCGCTAAACCACTGCGCGAACTGTACCGTTTTAACTGTTTTCGATGTCTAGTAAATCAAGAGTTGATCAGGAATGAGATGTCCGCAGGAGAAAAAAGTTCGCTGACATAACCCGAAGAATCGCCAAAATTAAGTGGCAGTGGGCAGGGTATATAGCTTACAGGACATATGGTCGATGGGCCGAAAGGTTCTGGAGTGGATTTGGAGGCTTGTACAAGGTGCATTGATATGGTGAGAGACGAGTCCTATGTCCAAAAAGGACGTCTTCTGGTTGAAATGATAATGACGATGACTAGTTTATTAAATTTTCTCTTTTCGTTCGACGTTCTCAGTTCGATGGAAATAACTAGTATTACCTCTACCATGAGTTTAAAGCAATAGTATTTGTCGATACTCGATACCGACTACGTAAATATTTTGTATGGCAAATTTTGGTTCCGTAAGTGACCGCTAGAGGCGCTGTAAAATTTACCATACAAAATATTGACGTAGTCGGTATCGAGTATCGACAAATACTATTGCTATAAACTCATGGTAGAGGTACTGAACAGTAAAAGAGACAACTCTATAAAAATAAGAGCACTCGATAAAATATTCCAAACCATTGTCAATATAAAAGTTTGTATAATAAAGCTTTCTAGCGTCTCGAGTTTTGAGATAAATAACTTTCAGATAAAAGTTATTGTTTTATTTCGAAAACTTTTTATATGACAAGCTCCCTGCGGTGATCGAATTAGGAAAAACCGTAAAACGTCTAGTTTTTTGTCGAATATTCGAAATTCTTTTGTTTTTTTTTTCAATATTTATGTTAAGTTATTGTAATCGCGTCAACCCCCTTGTCTTTTATGATTTAGTGGTTTAAAAACTTAAGCTTTTTTTGGTTTTTGACATACGGTGATAGTGGGTTTTTTTTGATTCGGTTAAAAATGTTTCTTTTCTACATCAATTCTCAATGCAGTGTTATTTTTTAATGCATGTTTGCTCTCGATAGCCATTACTCTAGATTCAAACCTGATTTAAAAAGTAACTTACACTGAGTTATATGTATATCTACATATGAAGTGAAGTGAGAAGTATAATTACAATTTTAACACAAAGGGCTAACAAGCTGATCGAAATTACACACTTCGATCTCAAGATAAGTATATGTTATCAAGAGATAATTAATACTTGAAAGAGTAATGCGCAAGAAGACGACCACTCTAGGACTGTGATGAAAGTGATAATTATACCAATTAAAACCTAATTTATTACTGTCATCTCAAAGGTTTGTTCAGTAGTCCAAAGTTAATGGGCTATTTAACTGCCCAAAAAAACGAGTGTTGTCACATCTCTTAGTATTTTAGAAGTGCAGTAAAAACACGAGAAAGCCATCAAAACTTTAACGGGCATTTAGCAACAGCAATTCACGGACTTGTTAAAGATAAAAACAATATACTATGGAATTTATTTCTCGCTTCGAAAAAACCTATAAACCTAATTTCTGATTTCTTTGAGTTCAAAATCCAATGTGTGAAAAAAGTCTCACTTTTTTGTCAAAGTCCAGTCCATATTCTTTCTTTTTAAAACGTTGATAAAATCAGTACCAAACATCGAAGTTTGCCCATTTTGTATAATCTTTTAACTTTACGAAACACAAAAGAAACCGCGAGTTTTTGCTGTTAATTTTTTCTTTAACAAATTCCTGAGTCTTGATACCTGATCGGAAGGCAAATAATCACGGTGTTGCAAACAAAAGAACATTTAAATACAAAAGGGGTAGAGTTTAAAATTGCCTGATTTCGCATTTAGACTGGAACATAGATTTCCCGCCGTATAATTCGGTGTGGCGCCATTTTGGGATATTTTTATTTTATTTTAAAAGGGTTCTGAAGGTTCTTTGTGATTGTGAATTAGTGGCTTTTTGAGGATATTACAACATTATTACAAGTCTAAGTTTTGAGATAAAGGAATTTATTGTGTGTGCAGTGGCGTAGCTACCTGTAGTACCTGTATCAAAATATAAGTATAAGATGTAATAGGCAGAGTCTTAATTTTATTATTATTTTGCTTAAATCCAAGGGCCTCGAAACATCCATACGGATTACGTCCCCTGATTGAGTGTATACAAACTATGCGTCTTTTATGGAAGTTGCTAAAACGATTTTAAAAGGTTAATAGGTCTTGTGGGCGATAGTTAAATAAACCATAATTAAGTTCTTACTTCGTTTGTTTAACCACCTTTCAAGTGATCCTTGAAGTGTAGGAAGAGGTATAAATACTTTTTCATGTGTGGTCGTTGAGAATACTCCAAAGCACACTATTTGTGGGCGTGAGAAGGTTATCTAGGATTATTTTAAGAGCAAAGGATTGAGAAAGATATTAGTCATGTACCTAGTGTACATGCCTAATTATTTGTTAAGTAAAATGCTTATCACTTGAATAACATTTATAAGGTACTTTTTAACTACATATTTGTAGAGTCTGTCTTTAAAGTCAAACGACTTGGGTGGAAAACGAATCAAGGTTAATTAAGAGATCTTGTTCATTGTTTACTAATAGAATAAAAGTATCGAATATTTAAGTATTTTTTTTATATGATTAAATATTATACAAAATTCTCAAGTCGTTTGACTTTTTAGACAGACTTCCTACTTGGAAATAAATTAATAAATATTATATCTTAATAGGTGTATAAATACAAATTAAAAATAATAAAATGCACAAATGGGTAGACAAAAAACATTGGGCATCAAAAAAATCATCCATTAAACATAACCTGTACTTACATTGATATTCTGTACGATATGATAAAATTAAAGCAAATAGTTCAGTGTCAGAAATGGCGATATCATTTTGCCAAGAATACCTCCCACAAATATCTGATATCTCAAAATATTCCTTGACTACCTTTACAAAGAAAACAGCATGCACGAAACGAAACAAAATGCCTTAGCCGGCACTTAATACTCCACTCTGTTATACAACATACTAGAATTTTCTAAAACGTTGCTTCCATGAAACGGAGAGAAAGAAAGAAAGAACACAAAGGGCTCGGTACTGTAAAGGTAACTTCAATTGGTACTATTCATGTATGTTATAATGACTCTGGAAAGGTACTGAGGGTAACCATGACGAGTTAATTTTGAAGGACAGTCTTGAAAATAACCTGGAACATACCAGCTTTTGACAGCAACATCGCCCGCGTGAAAGGAGAAAATATATAGCTTAAGTTACTTAGTGATAAAGTAGCATTCTATTTTTATTTTATTTTTTGTTAGCCTGTTCTGTCCCACTCCTTGGCAAAGGCCTCCCTCCACTCCTTCCATTTTTCGCGCGCTTGGGCTTCTTCTTTCCAGTTCTGGTGGAATCTATCTAGTTCGTCGCGCCATCTCCTTCGTGGTCTGCCGCGACCCCGACGCCAAAGTAGCACAAAGTTGGTGCCCTGAAACAGCATTCTATTGGTGAAAGAATTTTTTAATTCGGCCCGGTAGTTTTTGAGTGAATTCATTATAAACAAAAATCTTTCCTCTTCATAATATGGACGTAATAAAATAATAATTCTGAATTTATCACCCGTCTGGAAATGGTAACATCGAACGTTTTGTTTCCATGTATGTTTTCATGACTAGATTATCTTTTTTTTTTAATAATATAAACTAGTGCTGAACTGCGATCTCACCTTATAGTCAGCAGTGGTGCAATCTCTGATCGTGAGGCGCACTACTTTATTAAGAGCCTTGAAGGAAGACACCTAAACCGTAGTCGTAAAGAAAGACCGCAGCAGATAAATTATTCCAGTCCTTCATCGTACGTGGTATAAAAGACGAGGCGAAACGCTTAGTCAGGATCGTCAACAATGTAAGGGTGGATACTTGCCGTACGTGTCTTTAATTAACGTCAATTGTTTTAAAGTAATAAACATCTCACAGTTTACTTAAAAGAATTAAAAAATGCATACACCATGCAGTCACATAGGGTGGAGCCAAAAGTCATCGACATTTCTACTATGACTAGACTAAAATCAGACAAATGAAAACGTTTGCATGAGAGAAAAACATTAATATAAAGGGCGCCGTGAAAGTCAGAACCATGAAGTGTCATTAACACGAAGTTCTATTTAAATTAATTATGCCATCTCATTAGTGTTTATTTTTATGTCCTAGAATAAAACAAGACAATCCCGTAGAGATAACGTTCACGCAAAAATAAATGCTAAATGACATTCGTGTAACCATTTAATTAGTGTTTTGTTTTATTTCACCTAATAAAATGTGTAGACATTCACGAAAGTATGATAAAGTAACTTCGTTTATTATGTCATTAAATATATTTAGGCAAAAATTGTAGAGTGGATGTCATTTTGAAAAGTCACCCCCAAAATATCTACATATAAACAAAATTGAACTGTCTGTTTGTAATATCAAAATATTTGTTTTTTTTCAATGAATATTCGATCTGTAATAAAAATACAAATTTTAAAATTAGTTTACTATTTCTGTTATTTTTCTCTGGCTAATCTCTGAATCAGTTTGATCGATGTCATTGCATTTTCTTTGAGAGTTAGTTTATATTATAAGACTTTTAGCCTTTTAATAAAAATCTTCTATTTGTAGTTAGTGGACTTTTATTTTCGAAAAATAAAAGTCCACCAAGTGTTCTGCGTAAAAAGAAGTGGGTACCAATTTTTTTTTTTTACTTAGCCCACACTGTCCCACTGCTGGGCAAAGGCCTCCACTCCTTCCAACGATCACGGTTCCTCGCTTTCTCATTCCAGTTCTTAAGGAAGCCATCCAGGTCATCCCGCCATCTCCTTCGTGGTCTGCCTCGGCTCCGCATCGCTGTGTCCGGACACTAATCCAGCGTTTTACGTGCCCGGGTACCAATTAGTCATTTTAAAATCCAATAATAAAAATACTACATATTTCCCCTATCATAATTTTATTCGATTTTTTTAAGTACACTTTTGCTTGAAACAAAGATAATACATAATTACACAAGTGTTTAACATAACAATATATTATACTAATTAAAAATCCTAAAAAAAGGAAACGCACATAATAACAACCAGGACAGTCCTACATCTCCCCAAAATCACAGCCACAGTACTGAGCACGTTCCTACCACAGATTTATGAGCACCTTTACAACACCCGCCCGGCAGGTGATGGACGCACGCGCATCAATTGTTGTTGGGGGCTCAGATGGACAGAGGACGAATGAACGGTGGCTTTTTTTTTCCGATGGGTAAAATCATCCTATGACAACCCCCGCTCTTGGGCGGAGCGGGAGATAGTGTCAGACTCTTACTGACTAAAAAACCCATCCCGTTCCATCAAGCCTTCATACCGGGGCTCGAGCGCCCTTTCGGATTACCCTGGCCCCAGTAGGTTTCGACCCGGCTGGGCCCCTGCTGTTGCTGACAACTCCTTGAGGCGCGTGGGAACAGTGCGCGCCATCGACGACTTGGGCTTGGTCCGGACGGTTACCGGACGGCCGGATAGCGAGCTACCCATTGCTCACTGTCCGCAAGCCCGCGCCTACGGTGGCCGGAAATCGGTATCAATATCCCGGATGAACGGTGGCTGGGAGAGATGGGATCTATGTGAGTTAGATTTAGGGCTTCTTCACACGTACCTCAACCACACCACGTCGCAACGACAAAATGCTGTCAAGCAGTGGTCACGTGTGAATAGTGTCGCTGCAGCTTTTTGTAGTTGCGTTGTGGTACCGACAAAATGTCGATGTGGTTGCGTTGTCGCCAGCAGTTGCGATGCGGTTACGTAGTGTGCAGACACGGTTACGCATTATCGTTGCGTCGACGCAACGTTGTGTTTGCGATGTGTTCGGCAACTAGTTTGCAGTGTCGCTGGTGGTTGCAATGTGGTCGGTATCACACACACGGTCGATAACGACTGCAAAATGTATTCCTATTAATTTTCTACCGACTACGTAAATATTTTGTATGGCAAATTTTACAGCGCCTCTAGCGGTCACTGACGGAACCAAAATTTGCCATACAAAATATTTACGCAGTCGGTATCGAGTATCGACAAATACTATTGCTTTAAAATCATGGTAGAGGTACTGGTCAGTTTTATTTTGCCATATAGTGAAGTGATCAATTCTGAGATCTGGCTACAACATAGTCACTTCTTCCTGTCTATACCGAGGTGCCATTACTAAACTGAATTAAGACTTCTAGTAACAAGTGTCTGCTATTACCACTAACAGACTTTCAAAGAAAAACCATCATTTGTCTTGACCCTAATTGGAAATTCAAAGAAAAAGTAATGAACTCGGTCAAGCAAATAAACTGTAGTAAGTGGAAAAAAAAATAGCACACGTAAACATCAACAAAAATGTTTTCAATACACTTACTCGTGCTGTAGGGATAAGACCGGGGTTTGTTTTATTCCTATAGCACTAGTGCAAAAAAGTCCGCGCGCTCGCGTCCGCCACAATTTGACGTAGAACTACACTGCTCACAGTGCGTCGGTCTCTATAAATTTTATATGGAAACTAGACTTGTAGAGCTACACTTGATTCACGCCACGCGACGTCGTTCTACGCACAAATCAGGCGTGTTACACGTGTGCGTCGGTCTAATGTAGCTTTACTACATTTATCGGAACAGGTTAGGCGCTAAATGACCCCCACGTTTCACGCGTAAATCCCTGTTTCTTTATATCTTCGTAAGTATATTGAAAAACGCCGTTTGATACACCTGGAATTTACTACAGGACTCAGCTCCATAGCACCCTCTCTTCGTCCAATTCCGTCTCGGTTGCAATGCCAAACTTTCTCAACTTGTATCAAAATGTATTATTACTAGACAGTTTTCGAAAATCCCTCGTTCACATTTCACCTACAACATTCAACAATGACATTATTTGCATGACTATAACACCTTTTTTTTTTCATTGTCGAGAATTTTGAAAAAAGAACCATCTTAATACAATGGCTATTTCATTGAACATCCCGAATACGGTTCGTGCGCACGGCGATCGCATCCGAAGTATTCCGAAGTCACGAATTTATAAATGGCTCGAGGGATTTCACGATGTTTTTCTGAAAAGGTAATCATTCAAAGAATAATATTTATGTAAAATCGCGTAGATTATAAGTTTCATTTTTAAATAATAAAACCAAGTGCTTGACTGCGATCTCATCTGACGTTAAGCAGTGATTGTAAATCGCACTGGTTTATTATGAGCCTATTCACTGTAGCCTTGAAGACACCTAAATTATAATCGAACTGGCAAACCGCAGCACGCAAATTATTCCATCCTTCGATTTAAAAAATAAATACAAAACTTAGTTGTATAGAAATAACTATAGTGAAAAAAATTGTTTTTGGTCGAAATTCTTCTAGCCAGTTCTTGCAGTAAATATGTAGTATTTTTGAGTAGTACAGCTTTGACTTTGACATATACACGTTATATAGGTAATAATTTTAAGGCCTTAAAAATAAACAACAAAAAAAAAAACATAAGCCGTATTCACACAATAATTACAACTAAATACAATTTGAACCGTGACCATGTTCTTTGAATAATACCCATAATGACCGTATTTCAAATTACCATAGATTCAAGACCAGACCACCATAGAGGTACAGTCGCACACTAAAGTGTTCAAAGGAGAGTTTTGGCGGCATTTCTTCTTGTGAACTTGAAGCTTAAGTTAGTGGCTGTTTTAATTATTTGCAAATTGATTCGTAGTGGATATTGTAGGTAATGTAAAATTGGTGTAGTTTAGTATTTCAAGTGTTTGCGCAACTGGACAATATGTGGCATCATTAAAACATGGCACGATCTTGGTAAAATGGAGCTGAGAATTTGATTGTAGCATTGACTACTTCAGCGAAGTTTTCCGAGAAGATTGACTTGATACATTTGCTACCAAAAATATTAGAATGTGTACGTCTATATTCTGCAGGTAAACAAATTAACTAAGTATTCATACAAAGACATGGCTCAAAGGAACTAGTATCCAAGTCAACAATATTAAGAAAAAAAAAAGAAAGTGTTCAAACGTGTAGATTATGAAAAGAACGTTCTTTTTTTAATGTCGAATGGGAGCCATGCCTTGGAATCGTAGTAATTGCTTTTGTTAAAGAAATCGTGTATTTGAATTTCAAATTATAAGTTGGTCGGGGTCTATTGTAGGGAGTGGAGTTATTAGAATAAAAATCTACCCAGGAAAGGCTTTGGTGGAGTACTTAAGTATTTCATAGTTTAACCATGATTCGAAGATATTTTAAGAGGCTATGTTGGTACTTAAAATCTTTAAATTAACAAACATTATTATGTCAGTCGTGTTAGCTAGAAAGGAGGATGGGTACAGGAGTATAGCTCTATCCCTTTAACAGTTCAGTTTAGGTCTTAAAATGGATCGCATCTAGGGCTCGCGGTAGACCCTCTGTACTTAATATTGATTTTTTATTCCTTCACAATCACGTGTTTAAGTAAGCCAATCATAAAACTTTAATTACGTGTGACTACGACTTTTCTTTTTGTTCTGACCTTGTTTCTCCTTTTTACCCTCCTTTAGCTTTGCCGTAGCCGGGTAAAAATATATTCTAAAACAAACACTTTTCTCCTCACCATTACCAAAAGTGTAAGAAATACCTCCAAAAGCCACCTTTGCCGCCCAACCATTGTTTTTAATATTTTAATGACACATAACCCATGAGTTATGGCACAAAACGCTATAGATCTCTTTATCTAACTTTTACGTGCCTTTTAAGTTATACTTTTGACTCCTTCATGCCTCCGGGTATGGTCCTGTTAAGTTAGAGATAATTTTATGGTGAAGTTGATGCTTATAGAGGTTTTTATTTATGTCTGTGGGTGGGCAGAGAGGTTGGACATGTATTGATTGAGTTTGGCTTAAGTTCGTGTTAAGTTTATTTGTTACTGCTAAAGTTATAGTTAGTGTTAGTCATTGAACATAGCCAGCACAGAACGGACGTAAGACCGACCAATCAGGGACAGCCTTCGGATAGTTGATTAATTAACGCGCGATAGATTGTGATTGAATAGTTTGAAGAATATGTTAAATTGAACGATTTACAATCTTTTGATAGTTTACCAAAAATCTCGCGAGATAGATTATAGTCTAACGGCATTTACAATTTTACGGTGACATATTATATGAAAAAAGTGAGAACCAAAGTTGCCGACTTGATGATGTTTTCCACATATTGATGGAGTGTGTCCGGAACGAAAATACAAGAAGGAATATTTCTGGACTCAGTAAATCTTATGATATTGGCATTTGTAATGTAATCCTCTCTTCTCCAATGTCCGATAAAGCCAAACAATTGTTTGAATTAGCCTTAAGGTAGTTTGTAAGTTTTTGTTTTCTATACTGGGCGATGTGGTCGCTAAGCGACAAAGCCCTTTAATTAAATAATAAAAAAAAAAAAAAAAAAAAAAAAAAAGTTGCCGACATAGCACGAAGTATCGCAAAACTTAAGTGGCAATGGGCAGGGCACTTGCTGGCAGAACAGATGGCCGCCGGGGCCGAAAGGTTCTGGGGTTCTGGCAGAATGGCGCCCGCGTACCGGAAGACGCAGAGTTGGAAGGCCTTCTACAAGGTGAACTGATGACCTGTTGAGGGACGCAGGAATCTGATGGATGTGAGCCGCACAGTACCGATCATTATAGCGACACTTGGGGGCTATGTCCAACAGTGGACGTCTTTTGACTGAAATTATTATCATGATGATAAATATTTAAAAATGTGTTAATTATATATACACAATTATTATATAGAAATTTAATGAAATAATAATATATTATTCTGTGGTCTTAGATGTCTCATGTACGTTTGAATACGTATAATTTCACTGCAAGGTAGACTGTTATTCAAAACTAACTTCTCAGTAGGTACAATCGATCACAAAGGTGACAGGGGTGCAAAAAAACCGTAACAAATAAGTGGCAGACGGAAAAAAAACCGCACAGAAGTGTATCCGTTTACCTGGACACTTCTCAGAAACGGTCCGGAGTCTAGTGCTATCTGATTCGATGCTTTGTATGTTCAAGCTTTTTGGGTAGAAGGAGACAGCAGAATACATGGTCAGCGGTATTTTTAACCGACTTCAAGAAGAATGAGGTTCTATGTTAGGCTAAATGTATTTTTTTGTGTACCTAGTTCACCTTCCCATTTCTTCCCTTTCCCATTTCTCGGTCAATTGTGAACCGAATTTGAAAATAGAAAGAAAGAAAGAAAACATGTTTATTCTGCCCATATAGACACACAAATAATTACAAAATAAAAATTAGTAAAAGAAAAACAAAATAAAAATTAGTTGCCATATCGTCAAGTGTAGACCAGGAACGGGGTGGGTCTTTTAGTCAGTAAGAGTCTAACACTATCTCCCGCTCCGCCCAAGAGCGAGGGATGTCAATGCATGATTTTTTCCCACCATAACAAAAGGCCTAACAGATTTGAACCATAGACAACTTTGTTGTCTAGGTTGTCTATTAAAACAAGCCTAATAATAAGAACGTAGTGATTAAATACTCTTTGTAATAATATATATAATCTGTGCGACGCCGGCCGCCTCGAGATAGACAAACAAAAATACTTAAAATTATTTTTGTAATTTAAAGGAAACTTTCTAGTTGGTCCCATAGAAATATTGTTATGATCTGATGATGAACTTCGAAGATATGGAACGGAACTTCTCAAAGGATCACAGCAGAACTGTCTTAACAAGTAAAATGCTTTGTTTATACGCGCAATGACTTTAATTTTGACTGAGGGGTACTTTTAAGTAGTGGTACCAACTAAAAAGTGTAAATTAAAAAAATATTGAAAAAAAAAACAAAATCGACGTCGATGTAAAAAAAAAACAAGTGCAAAATAACAATATTCTACTTAATTTCGGAAGTCGGTGTTAAATAACGAAAAGACATAACTGTTATAGAAACACCGACTTCTGAAATTATAGATATTTTGCACATTTTAATGTTTTTTTTTTTTATATAATGAATTCGATTGTATTTTTTTTTGCAGAAAGGTTTTAATTGATTTATTAATCATTAAATTATAATTACTTATTTTATCTATCATTAAATTATAATTACTTATTTTATCGATAATTAAATTATAGTTACCTATTTTATTAATGATTAAGTGTAAAATTATACTTAATAATTAATTTATAAAAAATAATAAATTAGTATTATAAATAAAAACGCGATTAGCTCCTGTAGTCGTCTTAACCTCCAAACAAGGAAAGTCGACACAAAAACGTAGTTAAAACAAAGACAAACGGACATCTTTTAACAATAATTTATTATGCAATAGATAGAGTGTTCTTTATTAAGTGTGAAACAGTCGTTATGTGCCGATAAAGTTAATGAATGGTCCTATTTGTGACTTAAGAAGGAATCCTCTAAGTAACTCAATGTCGACGAACAGATACATGTTTATTCATTTATTTTTAGGGTTCCGTATCGTACCTCAAAAGGAAAAAATGGAACCCTTATTGGATCACTTTGTTGTTCGTCCGTCCATCTGTCTGTCTGTAAGGCCCTTTATCTCGGAAACGCGTGGAGATATCGAGTTGAAAGTAAAATTATATACTTAGTGTTACAGACCCTTGAAACTGTAAAAAAATGAAACTTCTAAGTTAACGGAAAAAAAAGATATGGCCGTTTATGTCGCAAAAAATGTATATTTCGACGCTCAAGGGAACCAAAATTCTAGGGGTACTTCCTGTTGACCCAGAATCCTAAAATTTTGGATAAAGTAAGGTCATATAAGTATAGGAATAAATCTGAAAACTAAAAATTTGTTGTTAAGTACGTCACAATTTTTTTTTTGCGATTTGTGAGTTCGAATCTCGATTAAAGTTTTGAATATATCTTCAAGACTTTAATCGAGATTCGAACTCTCAAATATGAGAACTCTTTATATAGTTAAGTTTGTACTGCATCCTCAGGGTGCGAGTCCGACTCGGCCTTGCCCAGTTTTTTGTTTATTCGAGATTTTGGATTATAAATCTCGACTTTTTTTTGTTCCAGTTTTGGTTTTTTAAATTCTAAATTGGATTGTTTTCCGACCACAATGGTTTTGATGTTTAATGATAAATGAGATGGCATGATTTCAGAATACTATAGAGGCGATTTGATTAGTCAAAATCGTCACTATTCACTTATATGGTTACTAGCTACTGTTACTGACTTCACCTTTTTTTTGTATGGTGGGAAAAATCATGCAATGACAACCCCCGCTCTTGGGTGGAGCGGGAGATAGTGTCAGACTCTTACTGATTAAAAGACCCACTCCGTTCCTTCTAGCCTTCATACCGGGGCTCGAGCTCCCTTTCGGATAACCCTGGCCTCAGTAGGCTTCGACCCGGCTGGGTCGCTGCTGTTGCTGACAACTCCTTGAGTGCGTCCAGTGCGCGCCGTCGACGACTTGGGCTTGGTCCGGACAGTTACCAGACGGCCGGACAGCGAGCTACCCATTGCTCACTGTCCGTTACTGACTTCACCTGAGAGAAAGTATACAATTGTCCCAAAGGAGCACACTCCCTGGATCAAAAGTAATCTACGTGCAATACCAGGGCATTTTCTATATTTGTACCAAGTTTCATCGAAATCCGTTCGTCCGTTCGAGCGTAAAGGAGTTACAAACAAACACACACGTCCACTCATAAACTTTTACCTATATATCAGTATAATGACGTTGTTTTGGCTGCAGAATAAATAACTAATTTTTCTCTTCTTTTTGTTTACAGGTAAGAAAAGTTACACTACACTACATACATCCGCATGAAAGACTTCTTAACGTAAGTATGTAGATTCAGTTCGTCTACCGGGAAGCTGGAATCGCTAAGCAATCTAAATTCTACAAAGAATTGAGGTCCATAGGGGGGTTTAAAAACGCACTTATCCTTATGTATAATTTATGTCACTGTGTACTAATTTTTTTTTTCAAGAAATCAAATCTTTTATAATGAAATTTTGGACAAAACGGCAAAATTGGCAATCTTTGAATCTTTGGGGAGAAAAGAATTACAATAATAATTCAAATACTTTAAATGAACACTTAATCGAAACACATACAAAATAATAAATGTTCAAAAGTAAGAACAATAATTTTTCCTAATTTTTAAGGCCTTAAAACATTCATATGGACCCCTTAGTGGAATAAAATCACATGAAAATCACCTACTTCGCGTTACGGAGCATTTTTTTTTTTTTATGGTGGGAAAAATCATGCATTGACATCCCCCGCCCTTGGGCGGAGCGGGAGATAGTGTCAGACTCTTACTGACTAAAAGACCCACCCCGCGCCGTGCCCTCGTGGGGGTGATCAGCGGCGGAGACCTCTCGCGCCAGGCCTTGGTCGAGGCCATGGTCCAGAGCGAGGAGGAGTGGCAGGCGGTCGCCGACTTCTGCGAAGCAGTAATTCTCGCTAAGGAGGAGGCCGACCGCATCAGGCAACGGCGCTCTCGCCGCCGCCGCCGGGATTCCGATCTCGATTTCCAGCCACCGTTGGCGCGGGCTTGCGGACAGTGAGCAATGGGTAGCTTGCTGTCCGGCCGTCCGGTAACAGTCCAGACCAAGCCCAAGTCGTCGACGGCGCGCGCTGTTCCCGCGCGCCTCAAGGAGTTGTCAGCAACAGCAGGGGCCCAGCCGGGTCGAAGCCTACTGGGTCCAGGGTTATCCGAAAGGGCGCTCGAGCCCCGGTATGAAGGCTTGAAGGAACGGGATGGGTTTTTTAGTCAGTAAGAGTCTGACACTATCTCCCGCTCCGCCCAAGAGCGTCATAAGATGATTTTTCCTACCGAAAAAAAAAAACCTACTTCGCGTTTGCTAAAAACGCTTACGAAAAAGCGGGAAAATCCCCGATTTGCGGGGATTTGAAGGTTAGCGTGGGGAGAGCTCGGGGAATGACAATGACAATGAGACTCATTGTCTTATTCGAAAGGTTAAAAAGCTCAATTAAAATTCAACTTTCAGGATCTTACGCTTTTTTGTTTCATTTCTTCATATAAAATACCTCGTAAATACACTCTTGCTCTCATTTCATTCTACTACATAATATACTTATATTTTTCGGGTTCAATGCCCTGTGATAAGAAGTACAGAGCATCAGGTCTCTCGAACAGCTGATAGTCTATCAAGATCCCAATCAATGACTCATTCATTGATTATAAGAGTTTATCTATTTTCTTTGATGCTTTCTTATTAGACTTTCTTTATTTTATCAGTCAGTCTCATGTACTTAGACTTCTGAACTATACAAGATATGGTTGGAATAAAGTATACAATCCAATTAGAAAATGCACCCCCTTAAAACCCCGAATCAGAAAATTCTGAAATTTTACTTAAGAGGCCTTTTACAAAAAAATGCGAAATTGCAAGTGTTCGACGTTGAAATTGTATGTTTTACGTTTGTGAAATGAAATAACAATTATTGTCAAAAATAGTTTGTTTTCTCTACTATATTAACTATTTAACCGATTTTAGATAACTTGTTTAATTATTTAGTAATAAGCTTTCTTCCGATGCATGTTTAGGCAAAAACTCACGGAGACGTGATTTGGCAGCTCTAATTTGGAGATTCTACTGAATATCTACCACCAAAACTAATATTAATTAGCTGTCAAATATCCTTAACTTCAAAAATTATTGAGTATATTTTCGTTATATGCCTTTTGTGTAAAAAAATAAAAAATCTACATAATTCAATTATCGACCGAAAAGGCTTCGAAACTAGCCCCAATATCTCCAAAGTTCTGCATTATTTAGGCGTAAAATTTATACCAAAATAATCATCAACATTTGCTTAAACTATAGTATTATTTTTATTTTTTTAATCGCTACTATTATTTTGTAATTAAATAAATAAAAATACTATATATTTCACTGCGCGAGCCATCCGCGACTAGTACCGCGCGAGCGCTTGTCGAGGTCGGACCTATGTCAGTTTATTTCCCGCGCGCCTTCGTTCCTATACTATCATTGTGTGCGCTGATTGTCGCGTAGACGCTACCGCATTGCTGTTGTGTGCGTGTGAACTACGAACGCCGTTTTTGATCTTTGTATTTATTTTCTAACGGTATTCAATATGTGTAAAGTTCACACACAGATAGTCGCTTATTGGAACGAAGTTCCTTATCGCGCATTGTGGAAGGGGCTAGAAAAGTTGATTTATATATATATATATATATACGAGAGTGTTGAAGCCGATAGTTCTGTCAAAATGTGAATCCAAGATGGCGGCTGCAATAAATTATCAACTTTTTCGATATGGGTGTCTTTTTCATGGTTTTCGAGGGTGTTGAAGCCGATAGTTCTGTCAAAATGTGAATCCAAGATGGCGGCTGCAAGAAATTATTAAATTTTTCGTCATGGGTGTCGTTTTCATGGTTTTCGAGGGTGTTGAAACCGATAGTACTGTCAAAATATAAATCCAAGATAGCGGTTGCAAGAAATTATCTACTTTTTCGATATGGGTGTCGTTTTCATGGTTTTCGAGGGTGTTGAAACCGATAGTACTGTCAAAATATAAATCCAAGATGGCGGTTGCAAGAAATTATCAAATTTTTCATCATGGGTGTCGTTTTCATGGTTTTCGAGGATGTTGAAACCGATAGTACTGTCAAAATATAAATCCAAGATGGCGGCTGCAAGAAATTATTAAATTTTTCGTCATGGGTGTCGTTTTCATGGTTTTCGAGGGTGTTGAAGCCGATAGTACTGTCAAAATATAAATCTAAGATGGCGGCTGCAAAAAATTACTAAATTTTTCGTCATGGGTGTTTTTTTTTTTTTTCTATTGGAAAAATCATCTTATGACAACCCCCGCTCTTGGGTGGAGCGGGAGATAGTGTCAGAATCTTACTGACTAAAAAACCCATCCCGTTCCTTCAAGCCTTCATACCGGGGCTCGAGCGCCCTTTCGGATAACCCTGGCCCCAGTAGGCTTGGGTGTCGTTTTCCTGGTTTTCGAGGGTGTTGAAACTGATAGTACTGTCAAAATATAAATCCAAGATGGCGGCTGCAAAAAATATTAAATTTTTCGTTATGGGTGTCGTTTTCATGGTTTTCGAGGGTGTTGAAAACGATAGTACTGTCAAAATATAAATCTAAGATGGCAGCTGCAAGAAATTATCAAATTTTTCATCATGGGTGTCGTTTTCTTGGTTTTCGAGGGTGTTGAAACCGATAGTACTGTCAAAATATAAATCCAAGATGGCGGCTGCAAGAAATTATTAAATTTTTCGTCATGGGTGTCGTTTTCATGGTTTTCGAAGGTGTTGAAGCCGATAGTACTGTCAAAATATAAATCTAAGATGGCGGCTGCAAAAAATTACTAAATTTTTCGTCATGGGTGTTTTTTTTTTTCTATTGGAAAAATCATCTTATGAAAACCCCCGCTCTTGGGTGGAGCGGGAGATAGTGTCAGACTCTTACTGACTAAAAAACCCATCCCGTTCCTTCAAGCCTTCATACCGAGGCTCGAGCGCCCTTTCGGATAACCCTGGCCCCAGTAGGCTTGGGTGTCATTTTCCTGGTTTTCGAGGGTGTTGAAACTGATAGTACTGTCAAAATATAAATCCAAGATGGCGGCTGCAAAAAATATTAAATTTTTCGTTATGGGTGTCGTTTTCATGGTTTTCGAGGGTGTTGAAAACGATAGTACTGTCAAAATATAAATCCAAGATGGCAGCTGCAAGAAATTATCAAATTTTTCATCATGAGTGTCGTTTTCATGGTTTTCGAGGGTGTTGAAACCGAAAGTACTGTCAAAATATAAATCCAAGATAGCGGCTGCAAAAAATTATTAAATTTTTCGTCATGGGTGTCGTTTTCATGGTTTTCAAGGGTGTTTAAACCGATAGTATTGTCAAAATGTAAATTCAAGATGGTGGCTGCAATAAATTATCAACTTTTTCGATATGGGTGTCTTTTTCATGGTTTTTGAGGTTGTAGAATCCGATAGTGCTTTCAAAATGTAAATCTAAGATGGCGGCTGACATAAATTATCAACTTTTTCGTTATGTGTGTCGTTTTCATGGTTTCGAAGATGTTGAAATAGTGCTGTCAAAATGTACATAAAGTAGGATAGTATTTTTTTGGAACGAAGTTATACGACTACGATAAAATAAATAAATGAATGGTTTGAATAGGTATGTCGAAAATAGTATCATCGAAGTGACCTGATGATGATGATGGAGCCGGAAGATAGGGACCGGAACTCCGTAATTAATCAATACATTGATTAATTACGGAGTTCCTACTTGTGTTTGGGCTTATTAGAATTGTCATGAGATGCACTTTGGCTATAAGGTACTATCGAACTAATCTGATGCTGATGATGGAGCCGGAAGGTAGACACGGGAACTTCATAATAAAACAATGTCTCCAAGCAGGTTTTGAGTTAATTGGAATCGCCCTGAGAAAAAGGTACTCTGGCTGTAAGTGTATTGCCACTAAAAGTGTGAAATAAAAAAACTTTTTACAAAAATAAATAACCGACTTCACTAAAAAGAAACACTAAAATCATCAAAATCATTTTAATTTCGTAAGTCGGCGTTAGATAAGAAACAAACAATATCAAGAAACACCGAATTCCGAAATTAAAATGATTTTGATGGTTTTTGTTTTTTTTTTATTGTAAAAAGTTTTTTTAATTTAAAAACTTCCAAAAATAAGGTTGACATGAATGTCAATTTAGGTGCGGTTTCGGTGGCGATATTATCTGGCATTGGACTTTCAAATCTAAATGAACTGTCTGCTGCGATGGATTTGCCTACCTTACCTTTCCGGTTATTTAGCAAATGCCATGACACAGTAGCAAAAATGTGGAAGAAAACTGCAGAAATAACAATGACACAAGCGGTTGAAAAAGAAACTGAAGCTGCAAAACTGCGTGGCGATGTTAACAGTGCGGGTATACCTACTTTATGATATGATAAATATCTGATTTTGGAGCTAAATCATATTTACGTGAAGACCTTTGAAATGACACCAAACACGACGTATATATCTTTTTTTTTATAATGGATAGGCTTGCGTTAGACCACAATCTCACCTGACGGTAAGAGATGATGTGGCCGACGATGGAGCACGATTGCCTAGAAGCAATCTATTCACTCTTGACTTAAAACCCCTAGTTTAAAGTAAACAGGAAACAGACTCCGGCAAGGAATTCCATTCCTTAGCTGTACGCATAATGAATGTACTCCTAAAACGCTTTGTACGTATAGGTGGGATGTCCACCATGTATCGGTGGCGCAAAGCCGTACGTCTTGTGGTCCGATGATGGAACGGACTTGGCGGAATTAAATTGTGTAACTCTAGTGCACACTCCCCGAAGTGTAAACGATAGAAAACAGACCGGCTAGCAACTCGGCGTCGATGCTCAAGACTTTAGAGTTTTGACTTCACAAGAACATCATTGCCATCTTCTTGGCACGCTTTACAATAGACTAGTGCATCAAGCTGGTATTAGGCTGACCCATCCCAACGATGAGAGCAGTACTCTATACACTATCGATCGAACTTGCGCTTGATAGAGGTTGAGCAGCTGTTCCGGGGTGAAATACCGTCTCACCTTTGCTAAGATCCCCAATTTTTTGGCAGCTAGTTGGGCTTTTACCTCGATGTAGGAGCCGAAATTAAGGGTAGACGACAGCGTTATCCCAAGAAGTTCAATGTGGTCTGTAATTGGCACGGTTACACCCCGGAAAGATGGAGCTGGGTGGAATTGGCTCCGTTCAGCGGAGAAATGACACGCCTGGGTTTTCGTCACATTGAACTTGACCGGATTGGCATTGCCCCATTCTGAGACTGCCTCTAAGGATGAGTTCAAGCGTTCAACCATAGATTATCGAAATGACTGGATCTGTGACCCTAGACTAGCTCGTGCGTTAGACACATATCTCTCAGCAACAGTGCTGTCGTCTGCATACCCAAAAGTTCCGGTTTTAAGTAGGTCATTTATGTGCAGCAAAAACAGTGAGCACCATCCATCAATTACATCCATCCAGGGACGAGCATCCATCAATTACCACTCGAATGGATCGATCCCTCAAGAAGTCTGCGATCCAATCACACATACCAGTGGGTAGACCGAAGGAAGGAAGTTTAGCAATAAGGCTTTCGTGCCAGACCCTATCGAAGGCCTTCGAGATATCAAGGGACACAGCAAGCGCTTCCCCATGCTTCTCAATGGCCTCGCTCCAGATGTGAATGGCATACGTTAGAAGGTCCCCAGTAGACTGATTTTGATGAAAGCCGTATTGCTGGTCGCTGAGGATGTCGTTAGCTTCCAGGTGTGCCAGAAGCTTCCTGTTAATTACCCGTTCCATACTCATACAGAGGATGGACGTAACAGAGATGTGTCGGTAGTTTGCCGGGTCAGCTCTACTGCCCTTCTTGGGCACAGGCTGCACTAGGTTTGCTTTCTCCTCGGCGGTGTAGGCCAGTGTCCCGTCGGGACTCAGTAGTGGCGGAAGTGAGAGACGGCAGAAGTTCGATTCAACCGACTTTGCCAGGGACCAAAACGCTTTACTACCAGCGGGGTATGAAGCAAGTTTGTTCCCTATTCGGCTAATGTGGTCGAACCGAGACTTTCTCAACATCTTTTTGCAGGACTTGGCAGCCCTGTTAAAGGCCTTCTTCTTAAGAGTCACGTCGCCGACTTTGCGCATACGAGCATCGGCCCAAGCTTGGTATGCCGCATGTTTTTCGTGTCGGCGCGAGAACACTCAGCGCCTAACCAAGTTCGAACTTGGTCCGACATTGCTACGTCAGAGTATGGGATGTAGTTCTCCATTCCGTGTCGTAACACATGTGTCACGGCATCAGCGCACGACGATGCATCCTTCGAAGAAAAGCAAGTGGGCTGCCAAGGATATCATGCGAAGAAAGACCGCATGCCATCCCAATCTGCTGACCTGTATCGCCAAACCCGCCGAGTGCCTCTAGGACTAGGATCGGGCGAGGAGTAGATAGACACAGATTTAACCAGACAGTGGTCAGAACTGCCTAAAGGCGAAGATATCGACACTAAGTAGCGGTCTGGATCTGTTGTCATTAGAAGGTCCAAGCAATTGGCTGTGTGCGAATCCACATCAGGTACCCTCATTGCCCCCTAAACCAGCTGGGTGAGATTCAATTCTAGCGCTAGCTTCCGCATCTCACGACCAGCATGATCTGTGCACTGGTATGGGAAAAACCACTCTTGGTGGTGCGCATTAAAGACCCCCAGTAACACCAATTGGGCAGAAGGGTACCGCTGCTGAGCCGCATCTGCCGCCTCACTCAGATGCTGTGTGAGCCTTGACGTCTCCACTATGCGAGCGGTAAACACAAGCGTAGATTATTTTATCTAAGCCTGTGGCGACCAAAGCCCAAAGCGTTGAGAACCTGGAGTCTTCAAGATTGCGGAGACGCCGATAGCAGATGTCGTTCCGGGCATACAAACATACGCCCGCGAGTGGTTTGAAGTTGTGCTCCAAGGTAAACTCTGAGTATGAAAGATACGACACGTCGGACGGTAGAGCTAGTTTTTTCAGTCTCCAGGTGGTGATGGACTGCAACGAGATTTAAGTGCAGACCTCGTATATTTGAGAGGTGCACTTTGTGAGAGAGGGAGTGCAGCCGCTGTTTAACTTTACTCTTTCCATTCCTTTTCATAATTTGAGAGTGAATGGAGGAGAGGAGAAGGAAGTGAAATGGGGAGCCACGCTGCTAACCTTCAGGTACGCACTGACAGGACGACATCATTAGGGGACTATCTTTTTTTTAACACAAAACTTTTTGACCACGAGAGGGCGCCACATTGTTTTTTGATGTTTTTGCAAAGTACCGGTGAAGCCCTTTCAAATGATATCAAACACGGTGTATTTATCTTAACATTTATCACATTATCTTTTGTCCGCTAGAGGGCGTCACTTTAAATTTGAGCAACATATTAGAAATACACAAGTTAAGCCCTTTCAAATGATACCAAACAGGGCTTATTTATCTCCATTTTTATTTTTAACACATTACTTTTTGTCCGCTAGAGGGCGCCATATCGTGTTTTGTGACACGTCACATAGCATATGTTCAGCGAACGACTGTTCTAACGATACCTCATATGTCGAGTTCTGTTAAGTAGATTAGGAGCTATAAGGAACAAATGAACATACTCACAAACATACATACATACATAGCCCGTCAAAATCGTAAGTTCCCTCCGTTGTCGGGTAATAATTAAAAAAATACTCTCTTCATTCTTCTCTTTCTATAATTAATATATTTGTTAATTAAATATATTATATTAATAATATTTAATTTTCTGTGAAATTGTTACTACGAGTATTTTGGTGAACAATAAAGTTAATTCTATTCTATTACATTAGGTTGTTGCAAGCAACCATACTACTATAATATATACAATTAATACAAATATGCTATTGACTGTAGATATTATAATCGATTACTGCATAACAATTAAAAAAATTATGTAAACATATTTCATAAAAAATAATATAAGAAAAATCAATGAATATAAATTCATTTTATAAAATTGAAATAACACGTCAACAATTTCCACCTACTAACCTTCATCCTAAGAAACATTAAGTTACGGAAAATCCAGATCGTTTAGTCGCCGTATTAAGTGCGAGCGAGAAGTATGAATGAAAGTATCGGTGGCGCAGTTAGCCGTCCGCTCGAGCGCTCGGTGCGTAAAATACCTAAATTTGCGTAAAGCCGAAACGTAAAAAGGCTCTTAAGGAAGAGTCCTAAAAAGACAGTTTTAAATTTTTTTTTAAATATACTGCACTGAATGACACAAAAAAAAACATGGCATACAAATATTTATTTAGTAAAAAAACAAACTCTTCTTTTTATTTTCAACCGGCACTTTCTAGGGTTCTGTAGCCAAAGGGTTCTAACGGGACCCTAAACCTACGCTGCCCGTCCGTCCATCTGTCTGTCTGTCTGTCTATCTGTCAGCGGGTTGTACGAGTATCTTTTATTCACGGTAAAAGACAGAGAGTTGAAATTTTCACAGAAGGTATATTTGTATTGCTGCTACAAGTAATATGACGCGTCTTGCAGTCGGGGAATTAAAATAAAGTTAAAACTTATAATAGTATAAAATAGCATTTATTCAGCGCAAGCAATACAATATACCACAACATAAAATTGTAATATGGGAGATTTTAACGCGCATCACACTAATTGGTCTCTAAGAACTGATCGACGTGGCTCTGAATTATTTGATTCCATGTTAGATTACAATTTTATTCATTTGAATGATGGTAGTTTTACTAGAATCAGGATGGTTGACGGAGTACTTCAACAATCTAGTCCTGATATTTCATTTGTATCTTCTGATTTATCTTTGTTATTCAATTGGAAGCCCACTAATGAAACACTGGGTAGCGATCATTTAATTATTAAATTAAACTTAGTACTTACTTTTAGCCGTGAATATCAACACCAAAGAAATTTTAAAAAATCTGACTGGGCGTCATACGCCAAATATATAGACGAATATTTACAAAACTGCGTTATTCCTCAAGATCTTCAGAATTTATATGACCTTCTATATAATATTATGCAAAAAGCTGCAGACAAATATATTCCCTACATTAAAATCCCTCAAAATATTTGCAGTACGTTTAAACCAAAACCATACTGGTCTCCAGAGTTGTCGAGGGCTGTTGCGGAGCGGCGTTAGGCCCTTGCAAATCTGAGATCTTGCCCCTCTCCTAGAAATTTAGATGTCCTTAAAGAAAAAATTAGCGCCGCTCAAAGACTTATTCGTAGGGCTAAATGTAAATCTTTTCAACAGTTTTGTTCTTCTGTAGATGAAATATCTTCAACATCTGAAATGTGGCGTAAAATGAGGTGGTTAAAAGGTCGGCAAATCCCTAGCACCAGTGTGGATAAAGAAAAAGCTGAGCGCCTGCTTAGTGAGCTTACTCCAGATTTTGTTTGTCCCTCGCCACCTACTTTTAATTCCAGTAATACAGCGTTGGAATCGTTAATATCAATGTCAGAATTAGTTAACTGTATTAAAAATAGCGACACAGCCCCTGGGTCAGATCAAATTTCATTTTCCATGATAAAACACCTTCCGACTTCAGGTAAACGTATGTTACTTTTAATATATAATAATTGTTTTTCTTTCGGATTTGTTCCCTCACAATGGCGCCAAGTTAAAATAGTTCCAATCCCCAAACATAATAGTAGCCCATCTTCTTCTTTGCGTCCTATCTCTTTAATATCTTGCGTCTGTAAAATTTTTCATGCTATTTTGGCCAAACGTATTGAATGGTTCTTTGAAAAACAATGTCTTTTTCCGGAGGACATGGTGGGTTTTCGTAAAGCACGATCTTGTCTGGATAACCTTACGCGGTTGGTTTCTGAAATTCAACTAGGATTTTCCAAAAACATGGTTACAGCGGCGTGCTTCATAGACATCGAAAGCGCATATAACAATGTCGATATTCCTTACTTGTTACGTATTTTAGACCAGTTTGGAGTTGGATCAAAATTCTGCGCTTATCTGTGGTCTTTTTTATCAAATAGACATTTAGAAGTAGCAACATATGATTGCAAGATGGTTAGATGGACAGGCCGTGGATTGGCTCAAGGAGATCCATTGTCCCCACTTTTATTCAATATTGTAACTCTAGATATATGTAAGATCACTGGACAAGTTAATATATCTCAATATGCTGATGATTTGGTTTTATATTCCACAAACAGTAATTTAGATTTAGCGTTTGAAGACCTTCGGTCTGCTTTACGATATATCAAAGATTTAATAGATAAAATAGGTTTAACTATGTCTACAAATAAGACTAAGATCTGTGTTTTTAAAAAGGGTTGCTTTATCTATTGACTTTAATTTTGACGATGTTTCAGTTGAAGTCGTTAATTGTGTAAAATATTTGGGTCTGTGGCTGGATAGTTCATTAAGATGGGGTAAACATATCAATGAAGTTTCACAAAAAGTAATGAAATTCATTAATTTACTTAAAGTTCTATCTGGTGCAGGATGGGGACTTCATCAAAAACACCTTAGACGTTTATATATTTCTTTAATCCGAAGCAGAATTGATTACGCCAGTTTCCTGTTCGACAATAGTTGTAATTCTAAACTAATAAAACTAGATAGGGCTCAAAATCAAGCACTGCGTGTCGTAGGTGGATTTATAAGAAGTACTCCGATTCACGTCATGGAAAGCGAGCTATGCCTTCCTCCACTTCATATCCGTAGGAGATATTTAGCTACTAAGTTTTTGTTAAAATCAAAGTCTATGTATAATAATAAAACTATTAAATCACTAGAAAATCTCTCACTTGTGACTGGTTCTAACTATTGGCTAAACAAGAAACTGCCATTATTGATTGACATCCTTGCACAGTATGCTTCGGTTCCAATACACTCAAGCGTTCAACTAGAAATGTTTTCACTTGACAGGTGGATTAGTAATATTGATATGTCTACTATAATATTTGATAAAATTCCTAGCATTTGTCAAGCTAAACGCCGATACAGTACTGAACAATTAAAACTCCTTTGCATAAAATATATCAGAGAACAATATTCAAATTTTCATACAATTTTTACCGATGGCTCCAAAAACAAACAAATTGGAGGCGCTGCTTTTTTGGATCCCATACTTCTGAATCAAATAAGGATTAAGATTGATTCTGATATTTCTATTATGCACATTGAATTGATAGCAATATTAGAAGCTTTATCCTATATTCTATCAATTAATGGCGATAAATTTGTGATCCTGACGGACTCCAAAAGTTCGCTGCAACATTTGGCTCGGCATACTTCTCACATGCGAGGTAACCCGATAGCCTATGCTATATATGATGTGCTCTTAAAACTGCAGTCCAGATCCAAAACAGTATATCTTCAATGGATTCCATCCCATGTGCAGTTAGAAGAAAATGATATTGTTGACTTACTCGCCAAACAAGCGTGTGTTGAGGGAGTCCCCATGAATATTACCCCACTATATTCCGATTACTTTGGTAAAGCAAAAAAAAAATGTTTAGAACTTTGGCAGGAATATTTTGACAAAAGGTCAAAAGAAAAAGGGATTTGGTACCGAACTATCCAGCCAGAGATTTCTCGGGTTCCATGGATTGACTGTAATCTTAACAGAAATTTAATAACTATAGCTGTAAGACTTCGTTCCGGACATATTCCATCAAATAAATTTAACTATTTAATGAAGAAAGTTTTGTCTCCAAATTGTGATGACTGTGGTGTGGTTGATGATGTTTTCCACATATTGATGGAGTGTGTCCGGAACGAAAATACAAGAAGGAATATTTCTGGACTCAGTAAATCTTATGATATTGGCATTTGTAATGTAATCCTCTCTACTCCAATGTCCGATAAAGCCAAACAATTGTTTGAATTAGCCTTAAGGTAGTTTGTAAGTTTTGTTTTCTATACTGGGCGATGTGGTCGCTAAGCGACAAAGCCCTTTAAATAAATAAATTAAAAAAAAAATATATAAAATTGTAATAACAAAAAAAGTACAGACACAGACTGTATGTTTTTTTGTTATCTGTATCTATATACAGTTGCAGTGACTGTGCCTGAACCGAAAAGGTCACCAACTCAGTTATTGCTGGGCGTCAAACAACCAGCGCTGATTTTCAACTGGCACCCCGCAGTGACACACGGATGATGGTAAATAAATAAATACTAATAACTTAAAGAAAGTCCCCGTCAAGAAACGTCATTTTTTCGGCGATTATATTTTTACACGATTTAAATATTTGTAGTAGGTACTGAGCCCTTCATGTGCGAGTCCGACTCACACTTGGCCACTTTTTATTTTATTTTTCAATCAATTTTGATTTTGACTGACACACACAATAACTTTCTTTAAAGGTATTTTTAATTTGATGCTTCGTTACGCACTTTCATCATTAATCAACGCTATATTATCTATGCCTACGTCTCAAAGGCCTTAGCATCAAGTTTATGCATTAATTAACTTGTGCAGTTAAATTGACTGGAATTTGGAACAATTATCTTGAAATATGCAAGTTTATAATTAGGTGTTTTGTAATTTGCTGTTAAAGGAATTTGATATTTCGGAACGTTAATGTTAAGTCATGAATATCTGCTGGAGCAGTGGTGGTCCAGTGGTAATGGTCTTGACTTACGAGTTGTGGGTCGTGGGTTCAAACCCAGCCAGACGCATTATTTTGTGTCATTTATTTCATCACCACTGCTCTCAAAAACATCGTGAGGAAACCGGCATGTCCTACAACCAAAAAATCGAAGACACGTGACATCCACCAACCATGTGACATTCCCTCTCCTAGAGAGGAGGCCTGAGCCCCAACAGTGGGAACATTATTAGGCCGACTATGCATCAACATCTTAGGACCTTGTCAGCAAACCGTAGGGGCCCAGCAGGGTCGAAGCCTACTGGGGCCATGGGTCTGCTTCTGAAAGGAAGGCCCTGGAACGAAGGATGATACCAATGCTTGCATAGCTTACTCGGAGTTTCCTTGTGTGATCGTATCAGGAATGAATTTTCACTCGAGAACCATATTTATTGACATGGTCCGAAGAAGGCACATTCCTTGCAGAACGGACCCGTCCACAAGTCCGCGCATACGGCTGGAAATCGGGATCGGGGTCCCGGCGGCTGGGGCATGAGAGAAGCTCCATTACGGATGCGGCCTCCTTCTTTGCTAGCATTACTACTTCGCAGAAGGAGGCGACCGCCTGTCACTCCTCCCCGCTCCGGACCATGGCCTGTACCAAGGCCCGGCGCGAGAAATTGTTGCCGCCGATCGCCCCCACAAGGCGCACGCCATAGTCATCTTTTAAAAGTGTCTCTATTTACTTTATGAACTCATACAAAATAGCACCATCATTTAATGAATATTTATCAGAAATATGAAGTAACACATTAGATAATGTCACCCACACATCGATTTTAAGAGGAAAACTCGTCAATAAAGCAACCGGTTGAAAAGAAAGTGTTTACTCTATGGAAAGTGAAAAGAAAAGCATTGTTTAATCGTTGTTTATGGTCGGCTGTGTGGACGAGTCATCTTGGTTAGACCATAGCCTCGTTAACGTTTGTTGAAGCTCATGAACTTACTTTAGGCACCCTTAGGCCTGCTGCCCACGGACGCGTAGCTTCATAGATGCGTATACTTCATTATACGCTTGGTTTACACCTGCTCACAAATCGACACGATGGCACAAAGTTACTGGAAGATGCTTAAGGCCCAAGCGCCCGAAAAGTGCCATAAAACAGTGACTTTCAGAAGACTACTCCTCGGTAACGGCCAGGTTAATAGGTTTGAAAAAAATATATGTTTATTATAGATTCATGAACAACATTATGAACATTTGATTTTTTCGTGCAATTAATACTTTTGTCTAAAAAAAAAGTTTAGTTTTTTGTTTGTTTATCGTAATTTCTGAATGTACTGGTCCGTCTCGGCTTCGCACGGGCAATAAATATAGCCTATGTTACTCAGGGTGAATGTAGCTTTCCAATGATGAAAGAATTTTTGAAATCAGCACAGTATTTTATGAGTTTATTCGTTACATACAAAAATACAAATCTTTCCTCTTTAGAATATTAGTATAGATGAAATAAGCTATATTTAATCTGGGCACGTGGGTGAAGCCACGGCCAAAAGCTAGTTACAAAAATAGCACAGTCATCATTATAAAGAAAAGCCGCTCAAACATTTTTATTATCATCGGATTATGATGAAATACTTATCATCAAAGCCATCACATAATAATTCAGATTATCTATTTATTATTAGGAAACATTAGTTATTTAAAAAATCAGTCACGGAAATAAGAAATGCGGAGTTAAAACCTTATTGAACACAACCTCTTTCATTTTAATCTTTTTAATTATAAAATTGGAACGCACAATCAAAGTGCAATCAACTGCAGATGTTCTATCCTTGTCTGATGCGTTTTATTTCTGTTGTTGTCTCTTTCTGTCTTCACTTCCCTGTACTTTATATCTTCAATCTTTATTAGGTTGTTGTACAGATTGTGACTGAACGGAAATTTTACTTATTTTTATTTCCTTATCTTTCTTTCATGTATTATTTTTTACTCTTCTTGAATTCTATTAGGTACCACTTCTAAATCCGATTGGATAACGAGGCTGTCCTTATGCTTTAAAAGCGGATAAATAACTATACCTTCACTTTCTTTTTCACTACAACCATCGATTTATATTCTAGTGAGCATATATTATCGATGTTCTAACATTATATCTATCAATATTGTAATGACTTTTAAAAAAAAGTAACCATGGAGTTTCTTGCCGGTTCTTCTCCATAGGAAACGACCAATTTTGAACCAACGACTAGCTTCTGTGATTTTATAAGTGCCCATGTAGGCCTATGTGAAATCGCGCACTGTTCCCGCGCGCCTCAAGGAGTTGTCAGCAACAGCAGGGACCCAGCCGGGTCGAAGCCTACTGGCTCCAGGGTTATCCGAAAGGGCGCTCGAGCCCCGGTATGAAGGCTAGAAGGAACGGGGTAGGTCTTTTAGTCAGTAAGAGTCTGACACTATCTCCCGCTCTGCTCAAGAGCGGGGGTTGTCATTGGATGATTTTTTCCCACCATAAAAAGGTCTATGTAAAATAAAATATTTTGACTTTGACTTTGACGATTTTTTTTTTGATTGCTATAAACTAGTGCTGTGACATTCACCAACCCGCACTGGGCTCGCGTGGTGGATTACGCCCACTTCCTCTCCTAGAGAGGAGGCCTGAATCCCAGTAGTGGGAAAATTAAAAAGACTGATTATGCCATTAGTATGCTATCCAGTAGGAATCAATCTGCATATAATTAGAACAGCCACTAAACTTCGCAAAAAAAAAACCCCTTGTACGCCGTTACAAGAAGCCCAGATGTTACACTTATCATTATCAAAATGTTATTTGAGCTAAAATCTTCGCATGCCAGCAAGACATGGTATTTCAGCATAGTGATATATAACATTCTTGGCTCTCAAATTACGATTCCCTTTCAATTTTCTTTACAAGCTTGTATCTATGCAATTACTTTTGTCAGGTTGCCAATATTTTTGTTGTGTCTGATAGATTTTGAAATTACACTATTATGTTGAAAGAGAAGAATCATGAACCGCATGCTATTAAAAGTGTTATGAGTATAAATATGGATGGATGGAGAGGGAGAGAGAGGCCAAAGAAGAAAGATGGATTGTGTGAAGAAAGAAAATATGAAAGAAAAAGAAGTTAGAGATAACGTGACGGTTGATAGGAAAGAATCGAAAAAAAGCGATTGCGTCGACCGTAACTCACACGAGGTATGGGCAGGAAGATACAAATACAAATAGTTTATTTGTGCACACAGGTACAATTTAGGTGTTACAATTATTTGTATAGTGTCTCTGTGTTCTGCCACAGTAAGAGGCATCCATTCGTACAAAGCGTTTTGGAAACACATTCACTATGCGTACAGCTAAAGAGTGGAATTCCCTGCCGGAGTCTGTGTTTCCTGATAGCTACAACCTAGGGGTCTTTAAGTCGAGAGTGAATAGGTTACTTCTAGGCAAGCGTGCTCCATCGTCGGCCACATCATCACTTACCATCAGGTGAGATAATGGCCAAGCGCGAGCCTATCAACAATAAAAAAATAATAACATAGGTATTTTATTTATTTATTTATTTAACCTTTGTGTAATAAAAGATACAAAGGCGGACTTAATGCCTTAGGCATTCTCTACCAGTCAACCTAGGGTAGTGCAGAGACAAAATAGCAATATATTTAATATTTTAAACTATTGACATAAGGACCTAAACCGATACACAGGGTATGCTCACTCATTTTATAATACTTTATACAACGACTTATTTTTAACCGACTTCGAAGATGGCGACACTCTCAAAGTCTATAGGTACTCCATTTACTGTTAATACTTGGCAAAAACTGGTGAGAGTCATAATAATCTGATGGTAATAAGGAATGGAATTCCCTGCCGGAGTCTGTGTTTCCTGATTGCTACAACCGGGGGTCTTTAAGTCAAGAGTGAATAGAATGCTTCTAGGTAAGCGCGCTCCATCGTCGACCGCATCGTCGGTTTCTATCAGATGAGATAGCGGTCAAGCGCGAACCTATCCACAAAAAAAAAGTTAGCAGAAAATTTCGTATTTCAAACGTTTTACACAAAATTTTTGTCCAAATACTCGAACGTCCTCAGTTTTAAACTCTTCCAGAAAGCTCAATGAGCCATACCGTCTCTAAAATTACTATCCGTGACTGCAATATAAAGTCAAAAACCCTTTGTAATGTTCAAAAAAAAACCCATAAAAATTATGGCCCAGTCGCTTCCCTTGAATTAGATACCATCAGTTCTTTCATCAAAGTGCAGCCGACAATTCTTTGTCTCTTTCACTCGTATAGAGATTGTTTTCTCTCTCTGTCTGTCGTAGTTGGTTTGATGATTTGATGTGGTGGACCGTGATGAGTAAGTATTTTATCTTTTCGACTGTTTCCCGTTTGGGGGTAGGCGGAATTTCAAGTGTATTTAAAGATGTTGCGTCATCAACATCAGCCTTTTTAATGTTCCCACTGTTGGGACTCAGGCCTCCTCACTAGGAGAGCGAATGGGCCGTAATCCACCAAGCGGGCCCAGTGCGTGTTGGTGAATGTCATATGTCTTCGAATTTTTGGTTCTTGACATGCCGGTTTCCTCACGATGTTGTCCTTCAACGTTTTGAGAGCAGCACCGTTTCAAATATTGGTCGGATAAAATTCCAGTCAACAGTGAAACTGTGCTGTTCTCAAAATGGTGAAGGAAAACATCGTGAGGAAACCGGCATGTTCTAGATCGAAAAATTCGAAGACATGTGACATTCACCAACCCGCACTAGGCCCGCGTGGTGGATTACGGGCCATTCTTTCTCCTAGAGAGGAGGCCCGAGTCCCAGCAGTGAGAACATTAAAAAGGCTGTGATGATGAATATTCGAAAGTCGACTGATCAGGACACAGAAGACTGTGTCGTGATCAGTGAAGCGCTGAAAAGTGTGAAGTGAAGCGACTCTTTCTAGGTCATCAGACCACGTTGTGTTTGTCTAAGTAACACTAGTTTTTATACATAGACCTTCGAGCCGGATGACAAGACCTAACACCCTGATTTAACAACGTAAATCAATACTTAATTTGAACAAGTTTTTAAAGAAGAAGAAATTATAATGGAGCTTACCCATATAATTTATCAGCAGACATACAAGCTCAATTTTAATTTTATCTATTCAACCTAAATTCTTTTAATGATTAACAGAACAACATTCTGAAAAAGCTTCCGTATACATTAATAAACCAATAACTAGTCTGTCCGTATGTGTATAAATAACTCGGGAACATATTGCATAAGACTGGAGCGCAGCCAATGACAATATGCTCATGTAGAGTTATATGCATTTTGGTGTTTTATTTGTAGTAAAACTAGTGAGGTCGTGAGTTATAGGATAATTAAGGAGGAGTTTAAAATATTTTTTTTTTTTCGATGGGAAAAATCGTCTTATGACAACCCCCGCTCTTGGACTCTTACTGACTAAAAAACCCATACCGTTCCTTCAAGCCTTCATACCGGGGCTCGAGCGCCCTTTCGGATAACCCTGGCCCCAGTAGGCTTCTACCCGGCTTGGTCCCTGCTGTTGCTGACAACTTGAGGCGCGCGGGAACAGCGCGCACCGTCGACGATGATCGAATAACGTAGAGTATAGCCATAAAAGAGATAGTCCCAGAAGGCAATCTATATACAAAGCGCGCTCGAGCAACGCACACATAGATACCGCTCACGGACAAGATATCTCGACTCAATCACCCGGTCACACTCGTACAGTTCGGCGCAATGCGCTGACTCTAGCGCGATCGCCTAGCGTAGGTATAAAAAGTGAAGTACATACATGAGATTGACTTCTATACTTAGCTGTACATACAAAAGTCTGTAATACACATTTTAATGTCATTTTTTGTGAGGTGGGGAATCATCCAGTGATTTCTCGCGCTTAAGGGTGGAGCTGGAGAGCTTATCTTTTAGTGACTTAAACCACACCCATGTTCCTTCTGTTGCCCTTTGCGTTTTAGGATCACGGGTTTCCCTTTCGGAAGTCAAACCCCACCTCAAACCTCAGTAGACTTCGACTTTGCTGGGCTCCTACAGTTTTGCTGCAATCTCTTAGAGGCGCTTGTGGAATGCTTTGCGCCGTCGACGACTTGGGCTTAGACCGGGCGGTTACCAGACGGTTGGTCCCGAGAATTTCTATGTTCCTTTAGGTTTTTTTCCGGTGGAACAATCATCTAATGACATCGCTCTTGGGCGGAGCGGGAGATAGACTGTCAGACTTTTACTGAGTGAAAACCCACTCATGTTCCTTCGTTGCCTTTCGTACCGGGACTTGAGCTATCTTTCGAAACTAACCCTGGCCCCAGTAGGCTTTGACCCAGTTGGACCCCTGCGGTTGCTGACAATTCCTTGAGGCGCGCGGCAACAGTGCGCGCCGTCGAAGACTTGGGCTCGGTTCGGGTAGTTACCGGACGGTCGGACAGCGAGCTACCCATTGCTCGCGGTGGCCGGAAATCGGGATCGAAATCCCGGCTGTGAGCGCCATTGCCTGATGCGGTCGGCCTCCCCCTTTGCTAGGAGTCACTAATGCCTGCCACCTCCACCAATCGCCCTCACGAGGGCACGGCGGTGCTCTGCCTAAGCGGGGCACCGTGTGGTACTGGGGTACTGTGTGCTCCACCGTGTCGTCCGGGCGTTCCGCACTTCTACTATCACGCGAGCGACGCTGCTCATAGAAGTTAGTTAATTTCTAAAATATTAAACCACAGCAGTACTTAAATACCGTTTCATACATATATTAGTTCCGACTGACCTATTATTTACCGTACTTAGTTTCGCTGCCTACCCACTAATATGCAAAAGAGGCGTGATAATACATACAGAAGGGCGTTAGCCACGTGTATGGTGGCCTATAATTTATATGTATGGAGTTAATTAATGTAATTAGTGTCCGGTGCATAGTGTTAGTGGAACGGTAGGGTTAGGGTGACCACTTCCGTTCGGAAGCAAGTTATAAGTGGAAAGCGATTTATTCACCAAATTCAGATGTTTCCCATCGACCTGCAGGTATATTGTTATATTCTTTATGGTGAGGCCCTGGAGATCTGTAACACAGGGTCTCTCTAGTACGGACTTCAGTCTCTCTCAAAGGAACTTCTTACTCATTTATAATAGACTAGCTCTTGCCCGCGACTTCGCCCGTGTATATAAAATATAGCCTGCGTCACCCAGGAATAAAGCAGCTTTTGCCATCATGAAAAAAAATTTAGCAATTGGATCAGTACTTTCAGAGATTACCTCCTACAGATAGAAAAGCATAAAAACAAATTTTACCTCTTTATAATATTAGTGTAGATTATTTAGTTAAGGAAACCTTTGTGAAGAGAGAACAATAAATTTTACTATTATTACTATTCATAAGCAGTGGTCGGAATTAGGTCGAGTTATTTAAGTGCTTAAACTGATTTCATACAGCGTAAGAATAAACTAGATATGTCTCAAACCCCGTGATTAATTTTAAAGAGCAGATTTTTTTTACTCTATCAGATATAACGGTGAATCTAATTATTGTTCCAACCAATCATTGTACCTAAAATCTATGCAAATAAATTTTCCTTTACTTCCATTTTTCTGCTATATTATAGCAGAAAAAAATTGATTCGCTTGACTTTTTTTTAAGGTCGTAAAATCATATAATGACTAAAACTACATATATGTTCTTTCAGTTGTCTTTAGCGTTCCAGAACCACGAGTAACGCTTTCAGAAGTCCACCTGTGGCTCCATGCAATAGGCTTGTGTACTTTCTGTACTTTTAACTATTTTCTATTTGAAAAATCATCTTCATCATCGGCGATTCTTCGAGCTATGTCGGTAACCTTGATTCTCCTGTGGATATCTTCATTTCTGATGTGATCATGCAAGGAAACTCCGAGCATAGCCTTTTTCATTGCCCGTTGGGTGACTTTAAGTCTTCCTATGACGCCCATTGAATGCGATCACATTTCGGAGCCATATGTCATCATAAAATAAAGTCTATTCTGTTCTATATTTCAGAAATGTGTTGTAAAATAAAAATAAAATAAAATTAAAATAAAATAAAATCTTTTTATTTCAGACAGTCCATATTAGGCATTAAATTATACAAAATGAACAGCTTATGTTTTGTACCACACAATTTGCTCCCGTGTCCCACTGACATGGAGTATTACGTCATTTATAAGTTTAATATATTATTAGTGCAACTTCTTTAAACAATAGCAACTGATAAACTTGGCGAACTTTGAGGAAGCATAAGAAAAATACTATTTCAATATCCATTAATTAGTTTCTAATTTAGTTAATTAGGTTTTCGTTAGTTAGTTTCTTAAGAGAGATTAGGTAAATAAGGTATTTTTTAATATACTTACTCGAAAATCTGCTCTTACATCTACCGCTTTTAGGCACACAATTTACTATTTTTCGCACTAATGCAGAAAAGTGCGTGAGCCCCCGCCACATTTTATTACATTTATCGTACCTACAGGCTGAGATTTACGCGTCGGTCACAGCAGTCGTCGGCTCCATAGTGCTTGAGTCGCAGTAACATCTCGTATCTTGCTCAAATGTTTTACCTATCTATTACTAGTTATTGCCTGTGGCTTCGCCCGCGTTTATAAAACATAGCTAATGTCACTCAGGAATAAAGCAGCTTTCGGTGCTAAAATTTTAGCAACCGGACCAGTAGTTTCAGGGATAACCTCCTACAAACAAAAAAAAAACTAACTTTAATTACCTCTTTATTATATTAGTGTAAATGTGGTTTGTTTTTGGCTGAAATGGGCAACTGAAGGACACGGATTTGGTTTTAGTCAGTAAAAGTCTGACACACCCTTCCCCTACCCTATTGTTGGAGAAGGCACTGCATTGGTTTTCTACCTCAAAAAAAATACTTCCAGTATTTCAATGACACCAAGTACAGTTGGACCGGTAAACGCAGAATGCACTTAAACTTAAGTTAACGGAATGAGCCATAATCGAGTTATAATTACAGCCATATAAAATAAAATATTGTCGATAAAATATATAAACATTAAATTGTATCGAGGAAGCAAAAGTAATTTTCCGTATATTTTCTTGATTGTATTTTAATGGTCAAGTGAGAAATGTTTCCGTGTGACTTACGGATTAAAAAAAAAATAACGTCACTTTTCTCTCGTCAATTTAAATTAGATGAGACTGATGTTTCCACGTTTCTTTAAAAGTCTGTACAGCAAACAAGTAATGGTCAAATCTAAAGGCAGCCATTGACGATACGTCCATCAATCCAAATTGTGTGAGTGGACGTCTTCCAAAATCGTCTCATGAATGTGATAAACGTATGTCAATCGAATGGATGTCTTCCAGCGTTGGATTTCCAAACGGATTGAAATCCATGTATCCAATCCAAATGGACGTCATCCGCGGCCGACTGTCAATGTCAAAAACGTACGCCACGCAATTTGGAAGCCGTTCGAATCGTCTGTGAATGGGCAAAACCTCGACCATTTTTTTTGTGATTTTTGTCTCAGTTTATGTTCTATGTTGACGGAGAGTACATGCGCTGGAATGCTATAAAGGTCTGAGCCTATGAAACCAGGATTGTTTTAATTATAATTATGTCTACGTCTGCGCTTGACATTGTATTAGAAATAATTAAAAAATATAAATCGCACCCATGTTTATGGCAAGTGAAACACCCTGATTATCACGACGGGGAAAAGAGCAATGTAGCCTTTCATACATTTTCTTCTACGTCTTTTGTCTCTTTTTACCACAATACATATTGCTGTCACCACAATTTAAAAATCCATTGTCATAATTCTAACCTTCGAAGTGGCGGCGGTATTAGACTACTAGACAACTGATAAACATACTTATATATTTCTAAATACATACATATTATAGATAAATTACACCCAGACACAGAACAAATGATCGTGCTCATCACACAAACATTTGTCCTGGGTGGGAATCGAACCCACGACCTCCGGCATAGCAGTCAGGGTCACTAACCACTAGACCAACAGACCTGTCAAATAAAGCACGAAAAAATCAAATGTTCATAACGTTGTTCATGAATCTATAATAAACATATATTTTTTTTCAAACCTATTAACCTGGCCGTTACTGAGGAGTAGGCTTCAGAAAGTCACTGTTTTATGGCACTTTTCGGGCGCTTGGGCCTTAATGAGAACTATGCAAATAGTGATGTGTCTGTCTACAACCTTATTTTTAGTAATGCGAAACCTGAAACGCCTGAATAGTATTTTTATGTAAAGATTCTCTGAACAATTTTTCATAACTGCCAGTTATGTCAGCAAAAATACGTAGTCACCGGGCCATCCAGGCGACTGAGCAGCTTTACATTTGCACCCAGCTGTTTGCTAGCGCTTAATGCCCGCTATGACCTTCCGTGACCTGTGTTGTACTTGTCGGTGGTGTCAAAGTTGTGACCTTTTTAAATATTTTTGGAAAAAAAAATAACGTGGTGTAGAAAACAAACTATATTCAGCCCCCCTAGCCAAGTTACAACCGTTTCGCTTGCGTCGAACGCTTCGAGTTGACCTTGCCGCCAATGCTTTTGTTCTGACCACGTGAATGAGCGTTAAGACGAAGTCATTACCTTACATTTGAAGCTTTCTACAAGCGTTAACTATTGCAGCCCCCCTAGCCAAGTTACAACCGTTTCGCTTGCGTCGAACGCTTCGAGTTGACCTTGCCGCCAATTCTTTTGTTCTGACCACGTGACTGAGCGTTAAAACGACGTCTTTCCAGTACATTTGAAGCTTTCTACAAGCGTTAACTATTGCAGATTTGCAAGTTGGCTAGGGGTACAGGTTTCGCTTAAACTAAAAATGTATGTTCTATATCATTAAAAAGGAGGGAAGGCCAAAGAAAAGATGGATGGATTGCGTGAAGAGCGATATGAAAGAAAAGGAAGTTAGTGATAGAATGACGATTGACAGGGTAGAGTGGAAGAATAAAACGTATTGCGCCGACCACAAATAAGATGAGACAAGGGCAGGAAGAACAAGAAGATCATTAAAAAAAAAGAATCTCCTCGCAAGTAAAACCGTTCATGCCGGCTGTAGTTTTCGCAACACAACAGTAAATCATTGCTGTCAATAATGTCCTGTGGTCGACCTAATAATAGATTACCCTGTCTACTCGTTCGCGTTGGCTTCGTGAAATACGAACGGATACAATGCGTTGCAAATGAGAATAGGATCGCCCGCCATGTTAAGACGTCACAATTTACTGTCAAATCGAAGAAAGAAATTTTTAAATATTAATTAATTTACGAAAAATTTAATTTATTTATAAACTGTGAACGAAAAAAGTTTAATCAGAATCCAGTTCTACAATTTTACTCATCTCTGAGTTCTTCAATTTCGCCAAAATTTCTTCAATTTGACAGTACGACGAGACGTCAAAACATAGGAATCGGTCCTATTCTCATTTGGAACGCGTAGTACCTACACTTCATACCACTATCCTGTTATTTTAGTAAACGAATTTTTCTTTTTTGAGTTTGACTTCTCCGCTCTAGGGTGGAGCGGAAAGACGTGTTAATTTTTTGTTGACTATAAATCCGCCAGTGTTTCTTTAGTTGTCCTTTGCATTCTGGGACCACGGGTTTCACCGATTCTCAAATCTTTATGGTTCTTAACTCAAAAGACTGCATGGTTCACATATGATTACACAATTACATGTGTTCCTTCCTGTGCCCTGACCGTTCCAGGGCCACTGTAGCTCTTTTAAGCAATTGCGCACCCCTAGCAAGCATCAGCCCTGCTGGGCCTCTTCAGAGGTCATTCTGCATCCCATCAAAGAAGGAACAGTAGTTGGTTTTTAGTCAGTAAGCCTATCAGACCTCCTTCGGTATACTGATAGTCAGATCCTTGGACATACTGATAGGTTGCTTCTAGGCAAGCGTGCTCCATCGTCGGCCACATCATCGCTTACCATCAGGTGAGATAGTGGTCAAACGCGAACCTATCCACTTTGTAGGAGGCCTTTCAACGCTACATTTTCCGGTACGCGGTCGCCTCTCCTGAACCTTTCGGCCCCAACGGCCATCTGTTCTGCGAGCAATGTGCCATAAGTTATGGCACATTGCTAGTATGCTCATTGTCACATAAGTTTGGCGACGAAGCAATCCATAAGAAAAGAAAAAAAAAGTTTTCCTGGCGTCAGACCATATCTACTCACCCTGCAATCCATGGTACATTAATTTATGTAATAGAAATTATTAAATAAACGATACCCAGAACGCACAATAAAACCGCGGTATTTATTTTAAAATTAACCCTAATGCAACAATAACTCTATCTGCCGCAATTTGTGTTATTTACATAACGTTTTATTACAAAAGCACAGGAAACGCCGCGCGATACGAGTTGTATAGAACATTAAGCACAGCATGTTATGTCAATTGTCACAACTTGCGGGAACTTTAGTACTACGTATTAGGGTGACTGTGATTTGTAATTATTGAAGGATATTCTAACCATGTAATATGCATCTTTTTTTTAGTTGGTAAGAAACATCTAATGACATCCCCCGTCCTTTGGCGGAGTGGGAGATAGTGTCAGACTTTTACTGACTAAAAAACCTATCCTTTGTTGCTATACCAGAGTCGAGCCTTCTTTTCAGAAGCAGACCCTGTAGGCTTCGACTCTGCTGGGCCCCTACGGTATGCAAACATTTTTTTTGAGGTTGTGAAATCATCTGTTATCTTTTCACACTCTATGTGGAACTTTCGTGAAATAGCCAATCAATTAGCTCACACTTGACCGGGATTCCGATCCCGATTTCCGGTCAACGAAGGCGCGGGCTTGCGAACAGTGAGCAATGGGTAGCTCGCTGTTCGGCCGTCCGGTAGCTGTCCGGACCAAGCCCAAGTCGTCGATGGTGCGCACTGTTCCCGCGCGCCTCAAGGAGTTGTCAGCAACAGAAAGGGCCCAGCCGGGTCGAAGCCTACTGGGGCTAGGGTTATCCAAAAGGGAACTCGAGGCCCGGTATGAAGGCTTGAAGGAACGGGGTGGGTTTTTTAGTCAGTAAGAGTCTGACACTATCTCCCGCTCCGCCCAAGAGCGGGGGTTGTCATTAGATAATTTTGCCCACCAAAAAAAAACCACTATTTCACCTGTTGGTTAGTGAAGATGTGGTCGACGATAGAGTAGGCTTGCCTAACAATAAATCAATTCACTATTGGCTTAATGACTCCTAACCTGCAGCTATCAGGAATCACAAATTCTGGTAGGGAATTCTACTTCTTAGCTATTTGCATAATGAATACGCTCCTGAAACGTTTTGTGCGCATGTAGTCAAGAGTGGTGCGGATCTAGATGGACCAACGTATTGGGCTGCGTCCATTAGACCTTTTCCCAACCACTTTACCGGTTTTTAGGGTTCCGTAGTCAACTAGGAACCCTTATAGTTTCGCCATGTCTGTCTGTCCGTCTGTCCGTCCTCGCTTAATCTCTGTGACCGTTAGCACTAGAAAGCTGAAATTTGGTACCAATATGTATATCAATCACGCCGACAAAGTGGTAAAATAAAAATCGGAAAGAAATGTTTTATTAGGGTAGCCCCCCTACATGTAAAGTGGGAAGTGATTTTTTTTAAATTTCAACCCTAACGTGTGATGTATCGTTGAATAGGTATTTAAAAATGAATAGGGGTTTACTAAAATCATTTTTTAATAATGTCAATAATTTCGGAAATAATCGCCCGGGGGGGGGGGGGGGGGGGGCTTATAACTTTTGAACCATAAGTTTGGAAAATATGAAAAAAATCTGTAAAGTAGAACTTTATAAGAACTTTCTAGGAAAATCATTTTGAACTTGATGGAAAGAACAAAAGAACAGCTTTTGTACAAAAAGACAAAAAGGTTCTACAAAATAATTTCTGGACTTGGCTTGCATATACGATTATACTACAAACTTGTAGTATAATCGTATATGCAAGCATTTTTTTAAACTCATAAGTGGGTACACCTATTGTGACAGACGGGAAACTACGGAACCCTACACTGAGCGTGGCCCGACACGCTCTTGGCCGGTTTTATTTTAATCTTTTTTTTCGGTGCGTAAAAATCCATCCTTGGGCGGAGGGGGAAACAATGTCAGACTTTTACTGACTAAAAAACCCACCTCGTTCCTTCGTTGCTTTTCATACCAGGACCAAGCCTTCCTTTCAGAAATAGACCCTGGCCCCAGTAGGCTTCGACCCTGCTAGGCCCCTACGGTTGCTGACAACTCCTTGAGGCGCGCGGGAAGAACACGCAACGTTGATCCACTTTACCGGTTACAATGAGCCTTTCGAGGTTGCCACTGTTTCACATTATATAACAAACTATCTCTAGTTACGTCTTTATTCATTCAATAGATTCTGTGCACAGTCTACGTATGCTCCTTATCTTTAGACAAGAACAAGCGCCATTTAATCTAAGTTCATTGACAGCATTCAATGTTCGCATAGCAATCGCTACTTCAGTTAAATATGTAACAGCTGTATAAATATACTGCTTAGTTTGCACATGGTATTGTCATATTGAGCGTGGCTAAAAGCAAAACATGGTCAAAAAATTTGTTATATCTTATCTACATTGTAGTTTCTAAATAAGAGGGTCTGGAATAATACCCTAGTAGTATTTCTTTCGATTGGGCTAGGTATTTATAGACATATTTTGAACTGTCAAGGTCGGTCGATCAATCAATATAAAACAAGATAAAGCTCTTTGCACAGTGTGTCATTGTATCAACGATAGTGATTGTTGTTAGTCAAAATATTTTGGCATTATTCACGTGCCATTTCCGTAGCGAATGATCTTTAAATTGCCCTGACGAAGAGTTATCATGAGCAACTGTCAAACGGTCTATAAAAATCTGATAGTCCCTCTTGTACCTTCAAGAGTAGGAAATATCTCTTCTAATTTTGACTATTTGGTTATTTTTATCACAGATAAAATCTCATGATGTCTAGACCTATTAAGGTAGAGGTGTAACTGACAATTGTCGTCACAATTTTATAGTCATTATGAATGTATACCAATAATTAGAAATGGATCCTAGAATGCGCTGATTTCTAAAATATAATATCTTATTGGATCAAACATTACTTTATCTGTCGATCTTGGCCAAGTTAAATGACTACACTACAACTTTACGAATTCATTATTCACCAAACATTTAACAATAATAACTAAATAGTAAAAGAATGAAAGAAAAGAAAACAGTTTTTTTACGCGAAATGACGCAATTTTAAAACTACCTAACAAACATAATCACGCGCGTGCGTCGAATTCATTATAAGGCTATAAAACCTAACATGGTTTGGGCTTAAAAATAATGCGTAACTCAAGCAAAACACATACGGGTATTTATCAGATTAAAATAAAAAACATAATTAATCAAGCCCTCATTATAAAACGAAATGAAAGGCACGCTTATTCATACCCATATTTGCATTTAAAATTAGGAATATTTATTTAAATTCTTCTTTCAACATATGGTCAGATGGTCACCCTACACCACAATGGACGTAATAATGTGTCCACATTTGCTGGACTATTAACTGCAGACAACGGGAAAGGTAATAGAGCGAAAATAGTTTATGGAAAAAAAAAGAAAAAAAATTTTATTTAAATGCGAAGTGCTTGTTAAATAACAATTTTGTGGTGATCGTGATGGTACAGATTAGTTTTAGGATATTGAAAAATTGGTTTAATTGTTTTTTCGGTGGTTTGGGTCTTCCTGTTTTTGTAGGGGATCAAAATTGCTTTTAAGGAGAGGTGATTAAAGTCTATAAAAAACAATTTATAATATATAAATTGATAAATATCATTTTACAAAGCCCAAAACGCTTTGTAAAATTGGACGCATGTATTGTATGTATAGCTAAGGAGGGACCATATTTAAGGCAGGATTGAATAGATGAATAGATTACTTCTAGACAAGTCTGCTTCAACGTCAGTTATATCATCGCTTATCATCAGGTAAGATAGTGGTCTAACGCGAGCTTATAATACAAAATGCAAGTCGAATAGGATTTTGGACATATATTTTTTTTATTACTATCTCACCTGATGGTAAGCGATGATGTGGTCGACGATGAAGCACGCTTGCCTAGAAGAAACCTATTCACTCTCGAATTAAAGACTCCTAAGTTGTAGCTATCAGGAAACACAGATTCCGGCAGGGAATTCCACTCCTTGGCTGTACGCACAATAAATGTGTTCGCAAAACGTATATATTCATATATAACTATAAAACTAAGATAATAAAAAATAGTTAGAAGTGAGAAACTTACGGTCCCTAAAAAACTATTAATCTACAAGTTAATATTATAAGGAGGTAAAGTTTGTTTTTTTGTTTGTAGGAAGTAATCTCTGAAAGTACTGGTCCGATTGCGAAAATTTTTTTCACCGATAGAAAGCTGCTTTATTATGTTGTATAGTTCAGCAGCGTTGGAAGGCCTGCTACAAGGTGGATCGATGACCTGGTGAAGGTTGCGGGAAACCGATAGATGCGGGACGCACAGGAACGTTCGTTGTGGCGACGCTTGGGGGAGGCCTATGTCCAACAGTGGACGTATATCTGCTGAAATAATGATGATGATGATAGTTTAGCAAATAAATAACTAAATCCAATGGAATTCCAATACATTTAAAATTGTATACGTTTATTACGTATCCTTATTGGATATCTCTAAGTACAGTTATTTGAATGATGAATGAATGACGAACGAATGGAAATACTCGTGAATGAATCAGAGTTTGAATCGGTACAGGAAAACCACAAGTAATTACTTTTATCTTTTGCTGTGGTTTCCTATACGAAAAATCGTGCTTTTATTTTTTTTTATTGTTGGTATTTTTAATCTCTCCAAGTGATTTCATCTTGTCAACCTACCTAGTCTTTTAATTTGGTTTTTCTAGGTGGGAATCATCCAATGATTTTATCCGCTCTTGGGTGGACTGGAAGGGTGTGTCAGGTGAACTGATTAAAACCCACTGTTAGTTATTTCTTTGCCGTGCGTTTCAGGGTCCAAGGTTTTCCTTTCAGAAGCGAACATATGGCCCCAGTAGGCTTCGACCCAGTTGGGCTCCTACAGTTTTGCTGAGTCCAGGGACTCAAATTGTAACAGTAATAAATTGTTTTAACACTGTTTTTTAAAACAGTTTTAACAGAAAAACACTTTTAAATGTAACAGATACAATAATGTTACCGAATCAAACTGTTACCTTTTATATGTGTTAATAAGTGTTAATATGTGTAACTGAAATAATCAGTTTTAGTATAGCCTTAGGTACAAATAATTGCACAGTACCATGAATAAGTAAATTGTAACGTTGGCAACGCTGCGTTTATCTGTTACACTTATTAACAAAGTTAACACTTTTATATTAGTTACAGATATGTTACGGTTACAGTTTTCTAAGTGTTTTGGGTTAACACATTGAAAACTTATACTTAAGTGTTACATATTTGATTCTGTTACCAATTCCACATTAACACTTATAATTCTGTAACCTTTATGAAGGTGTTTTTAAGTTCCCGGTTGAGTCTCATGAAGGTGCGCGTTAGACACTACGTGCCGTCGATGACTCGTGTTCAGGCCGATCGGTTACCCATTGCTTGCCCACGCTTCAATAACCATGTTGAGAACCGTTTCCAGTCTAACCAAATGCAAACAGAATATTTGTATCTAAATTAGTGAAAATACCAAAAAACTCAGACGGCAAACTGAGTATCCCCGCCCTTCAGACCATCTGACAGATTACGATCATCAATCTGCAGTCGCTCTTCAACAAAAAAAAAAAACATGCCATAACTAACTCCCCAGACGTACTAAATAACACCAAAATACCATGGAGGAATTTGTATCACCGCCATGGTAAAACCATCAAATAAAATATTTGGACCAATAGTTCAACGCTCTCGAATAACTTTTTAGGGTTCCGTAGCCAAATGGCGAAACAGATACACTTACAACCTTGTTCATCTGTCCGGATTTTTTAGTCAGGTACCCTTTATAATTATTTCTGTAACCATGGGATGCGAAAAAATATTTAATGTATAGGCGTACATCTGGGATGATCTGGACGCGTACCGCGAGAACCGGTTTGAGACGGCGCAGGAGATGAAAGTTTGGTAGGACTTGGGGTAGGCCTTTGCCCAGCAGTGGGACAGCAACGGCTAGAAAAAAAAATGCGTGGTCATAACTTTAATATTTTACTAAAACTAACTATTTTAATTTTGGTAGGATCCCAAACAAATTTTGTATGGCATTTATTTATTTATGTCCAAGTTTTTGAAAATATTTTTTTTTTTTAAATAAAAAGATTATAATTATTAAAAGCCTCCCATCATTCCTTCCTTTGGGCCCGGCTGTGAGCCACTTCTTGCCAATTTCTAAGCAAGATTCCCTGTCTTGCTATGTCAGGGCCCTCATTTTGTGTTTTATGGGCCCAGCTTGATCGTCATACGTCAGACCCGTCCAGCCCAGTTCCATTTAAACTGTGCAGCCTTCTGAGTAACGTCAATGATTTTTTTATTAGCCATTACTGTCCCACTGCTGGGCAGAGGCCTCCTCAAAGTCCTTCCAGACATTTTTCTCTCGCGCCGTCTCGAACCAGTTCTCATAATACGCGTCTAGATCATCTCGACACCTCTTTCTCACGTCAATGATTAGTGCTTTTAAATCCATTCGTTTAACAGCAAGTATACGAGATGCATTTAATCAACATCAAAAGTAACTGATACTAGTTTTGACAATCTCATTAAAAAAAACAAGTCAATAAAATAATCAAAAAATAACAAAGTCGTGTTCTTTTGACTACGGAACCCCTAATTTACCGGACACGCGCTTGGCCTATTTAATGCTACAAAATTTTCGCACTTCACTTTCAAACTATGTAAATTAGATCATTCGATGTTTTGAAGCCTGAAGTTAACTGGGCTAGTCTGTCTTCAGTGAGTTATAAATGGACCAGAATTTAAGCTAGAAGAAGATTTTGACCTAATTTGTGAGAAAATATATCTTTGGGAGTGAAAATTCAGGTTTATAGTTATTAATTGTCTGTTTTCAAACCTGGAGTATGTTTTAATGTGTTTGTAATGACCTAAAGAGCTATAGATAGTCTTGAAGTCTGCAAAAATCTAGTTCAAATACATCTAAATTAATGCGAATGATTTGAATCTGCGTCACTCCATGACGCAAGTAAACACATTTATTTCTTTTTCTCAACTGTAAATGTTTTAGTTTTATGAATGAAAATCACTCGTTTCTTTTAACTGCTACTGTAGACGTCATAGTTTGTTCTTTTGTATGGAATATTTGCTTCATCTGGAGTAAGTTTTTGTGTTACTTTATCAGATTCAGTTTCATTATTAGATTTACGAGTAGTTTCATTATTCAATTCAGTTCCACTGTTAAATTTAGTTTGAATATTAAATCCAGATTCATTATAAGATTCAGTTCCATTATTAGTTTTGGTTTCATCAACAACTGTGCCTGTACCGCACCTTATCGTTTCAGGTTGGTCATGCTATAGTTAACTAATAGCTATATCATGATCAGCCTGTAACGTTCCCACTGCTGGGATACAGCTTTCTTCTCTATAAGAGATAGTGGACTGTGGGCTGCTATCAACCACGCGGGCCCAGTTCATTCCATTAGTAAGTGATGTATAGTTTTACCAATCAAATTTGCCTAGAGGTCTTCAGTATTTATCATAGCATTTAGAGATCTTCTTTTGCACTGTTCTTTAATTGGTATAGTTATATTTTATCATCATCATTGACATTTTTGTTCCAACCACGTTTGAGTAGTCTTTGATATGTATTAATGCTTTCTAAGTCTGTGAATCTCACTTAAGTCTTACCCGTGGTACTAAAGTTTAAGTTTTCTGGTTAATATTATTACTTTGTAATTTATTTTTGAAGCATGTTTTACACGATTTTATCACTTCTAAAACGTGCAAATCGGAAACTTCCATCTGTATTCAACGCTGATTCACAGATTGCTCGATACATATCTTGGAATTTGCAGACAACTGTGCTATCTTACATTGTAATCATATATTATATGATATTAGATAAGCCTACATTACTATCTGTGGCTAGCTAAAGTTCATTTTGGATGTAGTATGCATTGGTAATCCAATTCTGATATTATCGCGATTCTATAGCTGTCAACGGCCTGTGGGTATAGTTGAAATGTTAGACAGTATATCAATAAGGTTATTTTCGTACTAGTATTGCACTGCATCGGCAATAGAATGTTAGGTTTGTTAACTATAACTTATATCTCCGAGGATAGTACTGTTTAATAAAGTCTCTTCAATCAACGTGTCTTATCTAGACTGCACCTCATTGCACGTTTGCTCTCTATCATGGCCTCTGAAGTCTTCGTTTGTTTTTCTAAAGTCTCAACACCTCCTGCTTTTTTGAATTTGTTTTATTAGTGTCAGACTTTTTACTGACTAAAGCCCACTTGTTTTCTTCAGTTACAGTGGAAAGCAAACTTCCTGGGTCTTCCAGAAGAACAATTCTGCTGCCCTTAGGAAACCTAAATTCACATAGAGGAGCATGTTTTTGATTATTCTTAGATGCATTTTTATCTTAAACTTTTTTTGTTTATGTGGAAAATCATCCAATGACATCTCTCGCCCAAAAAACCCACTCCTGTTCTTTCTTTGCCTTTATTCCATGGCTCCGGGGTTCTTTTTCGCATCACCCATGGCTCAGTAGGCTTCGGCCCTGCTGGCCTCTTACGACTCTTACCTTAGACATAGTCTGTTTATTACGTACAAGAGGGATAGGATAGCGAATTGGCGACCTTGTGTATTTTAACGATTCCTTAGATCTACGGTCAAATTCTGAACTTCAAACCAGCACTTATTCTTGTGAAGTTTCAGTTCGAGATCCTTGACTAATCATGTTAAGAACTTCGTCAGAATTCCTAAAATAAATCTGTTTTATTAGGAGCCTAGGGTTTTCCATGGTTTTGGTCCTGTAGCTTATTGTTAATTTCAGGATTCTAAGTTAACGGGAACTTCGTTGTGAATTTTATATTTTTTATTCGTTAACTTAGAAGTTTGATTTTTTCACAGTTTCAAATTTGGTATCAATTTCAACTCGATAACTCCACGCTTTCTCGAGATAAATGGTCTTGGTAGACAGACAGACAGACGAATAACAAAGAGGCTACAGGCTGCCGTTTTTTTTTTGAGGTACGAAATCCTAAAAAGAGAAAACAAATGACAGTTTGCTCCAGTTTTGGCTCAACAACTTTTATCAGAATCAGCACGATCACATTGAGATCAATCTAACTTTGATTACATGCACACCTCGTAAAGATAAACATGCGATTTCAACACGAAATCGAAATCCGAAATAATGTAACAACTGGTGGCTTGCCAATTCGATCAGGCATACAGTTTATCCCATTTTCTTACGAGGTAAACAGTGGTCTATTTTATATACATTAGCCAATAAAAACACTTTAACTAAACCGGAGTAACTCGATAATGATTTTTATTGTAAGATGATGAGTGTGTGTGATGATGTTCAGATGGTGTAAACGCCAATAGTCTATTTTATAATTTCACTTCAATGTGACTCAAGTGAACAGAATTGGGTAGCTGACCCATTTTTTTAAATTATTTTTATTAATAACTTGCTTTTGCCCGCGGGTGGCAAAAAATATATCCTATGTCACTCAGAAATAAAACAGTTTTCTATCGGTGAAAAAATTTTAGTAATCGGACCAGTACCTACTTCCAGAGATTACTTCCTACAAACTAAAAAAAAACTTTATCTTTTTATGATATTAGTGTAATTGACTGTAATTTGGAAATTTGTTAACTTGAAGGTGCAAATATTTTTTTTTTTTTTGTGTAAGTAGATAATAATAAATCTATTGAACCATTATTCATTTCCATCATTAATAAAAAAAAAAAAATATTGCCATAAATTAAATAATCTTAACTTAATATAGGTCTATAACTATTTGCGGGATTCAAATGTTTAGTAGTTACTAGGCGGCGCGGCGCTTGCATCTTGAGGATTGGAGTTGAAAATGTAAAACTGCTTTTTGCCTCTGAAGTTAATGTAACTATCGAAAATCGTAAATAGGAAAACGCTTTTCAATTATATTTAAATTTAGTAGGTACCTAAGTAAGAAACAGTTGAAATATGGTGGAAAGAGAAATTTACCAATAAAAGAAAAATAATGCCCAGACTGAATTGTGACGTCACTGCTGTTAGGTTACGCGCTTACAAAAGAGACACATAGTTCCCACCAAGTACCCACTCTTCCATAAGAAGACCATGATTTGGAAAAGTTATTACTGACGGAAAAAATGATGGGAAAAGATCTAGTAGTAAGAGCCCGATACCGATTTGGTAATCCCAAATCAGACCAAATCTGTTCTACACTAGATACCACGGTCCGCGACGCCATTCACACTATCGAAGATATTATGGCGATGAAAGTTGCCAAATCAAAGATAGCGATGGACAAACTCAAAAAAGACAAAGTTACAACCCTCAGTATTGAGAATAAACTAGACAAGGTGGATGAAAGAGACTTCAGACACCTACTTTCAGAAGTTATATCTAATTTCTTATTTCATTTAAAACGCTTTTCTGTGTTCCAAATCAGAGTAAACACTGGTTAATCTTACAAACAACTCGAAAACACGAATCAGATTTCAAAATACAACTTAACTGCTTCAATCCCGAGCTATTATCCTCATTTGTTAGCAAGGCCAGGTAAATAGGTCTTTGTAGATTTATCGTTAGGTCGGACCTAATTCCATAGAGTGTCGATTCTAATATCATTATTAGCTTTTAGCTAGAGGCCGACTGAAGCTTCGAATTCGGTTTCGGCCAAAAAGTGATTTCGGCTTGAGTTCTAGTTTCGGCCAAATAAGAAAACTTAGTTCGTCCTGAAATTTCGGCTTCGTCTAAAACAGGGCCGAATATTCTGATCGACTGTCTTTTAGCTGATGGTTGTGATAGATAGCTAAAAAATGACTAGTAACTTGGTCGTCTATGTATATTATTATTTTATGTAATGGCCAAACCATTGTGGATGAATTTTTTGATGTCCAATGAGTCCTTCTTCTAAATGTTTGTAATGTTCGATTTATTCAGTATTTTATGAAAGTTATTATAACTATATTTTTAACGCAGTCAAGCAACGCGCAGCGTGCGTACTAATTAAAAAAAATTAAGCATTTCTGCACTGAAATGTACTTATTCTACTTATACTTTTTCACTTACTTCTTTCTTTTTTTTTCTTACTTCTTTGTTTTTCTTTTTTTCTTACTTTTTTTTTACTTTTTCTACTTGTACTTTTTCTTTTGTTTATTATTTTCTTGTTTATGTACTTATTCTTCTTTTTTCTTGTACTTATTTATTATGTTTTGACAGTTTTTTCTGTTATCATGTTAGTTTCGGTTTACGGTTCCGATTTCGGCGGTGTTTCGGTCGCTCACTACTTCTAACACTCATTTATTCGAGTTCAAACCAATTGATTTGTTGGTTTGTGCCCATTTACGTGATTATCTGGAAGGTGTAGAGTTTTCTTTAGCTGGATTGATATCAATGGGAGTTTGTTTTGTGTTATTTCTGTTAAATGGTATTGGAGATTTATCGTTTGTTTCTTTATATACTAATCTAACCTGCATTGCCTTTTCACAATTGAGTTTTGTTTTTTGGTTGGAAAATCATCAAATCACTCTCGCTCTAGGGTTTAAAAGCTTGTTGCTTCATCGAACGCAATCCAATGCGATATGTTTGATGAAGAAGCAAAGCAAATGTTTTGATTTCTATAGAAGTCTGCTAGAGCTGCAGGTAACTTTAAAAGAGTTACCGTGACTAGAAATAAAGAACCAAAAGCGAGTTTAGTCAATAAAAGTCTGACACAATCAAATCAAAGCATTTATTTCAAATAGACCATTTACAGGCAGTATTGAATAGTCAAATGTCGGTCAGTCCAAGAAAAGTGAAGCTAAATTGCACGTTCCAAAGGTAGGTCTCTATGGAGAAGAACGTGCAAGAAAATCCATAGACACTCTTTTAAATCATATTATTTATTTATTTATTTATTTAGCCATTATGCAACAAAAAGTACATAGGCGGACTTAATGCCTTAGGCATTCTCTACCAGTCAACCTAGGGTGGTGAAGAGACAATATGGTAGGCGCACAAAAAGAAAATTTTGGTATTAAAACCAATAGCCAACCAACCAACCAACCAATATGTGTTACATATAATGCTTGGTTACATATTATTACACGCCCTCTCTCTCCACCCAGACCGGGAGAATGATATTCCATCTCAAAACACAAAACCTATATTCATCGAAACGATAGACAGAAGTATAGGTACCTTTGGTCCGATAGTTCTATTTTGTTTTAATAGTCCAGATCTTGCTGCCAATGATGCTAAAGAGTAATTATGGAAACACACAAACATTCTAACATAAACATTTGATAATTCTAGCAATATGCCAATTGCATTCCCAGACTAATATTCTACAATACAATAATATAAATCTTGAATACATAATAAACCTACAAGATTTATAGTTCTCAATACTGAATATAGGTTTGTTTTCATAGGAAAGCCATAGCTGAGTGGCTCTCACTATAGATTTATGTACTTGATTTACTAGATCATAGTGATCTTGGATACGTCTCCGCGCCATCTTCGAATCAAGGTTAAGCAACAGGTCGATCTGACTATGGGTACTTGACCAGCACGATTGCCTACATTTTTTATTATTGATTTGATAGGCTTACGCTTGACTACTATCTCACCTAATGCGGTCTATGGTGGAGCTCGCTTGCTTACAAGTAACTTATTTACTGACTTAAAGACACCTAGGTTGTAGCTATCAGGAAACATAGTCTCTGGTAGGAAATTCCATTCCATAGCAGTATTTTTTTTTTTTTTTATGGTGGGCAAAAATCATGCATTGACATCCCCCGCTCTTGGGCGGAGCGGAAGATAGTGTCAGACTCTTACTGACTAAAAGACCCACCACGTTCCTTCTAGCCTTCATACCGGGGCTCGAGCGCCCTTTCGGATAACCCTGGCCCCAGTAGGCTTCGACCCGGCTGGGTTCCTGCTGTTGCTGACAACTCCTTGAGGCGCGCGGGAACAGTGCGCGCCGTCGACGACTTGGGCTTGGCCCGGACAGTTACCGGACGGCCGGACAGCGAGCTACCCATTGCTCACTGTCTGCAAGCCCGCGCCTACGGTGGCCGGAAATCGGGATCAGAATCGCGGCGGTGGCGGCGGCGGCGATAACGCCGTTGCCTGATGCGTTCGGCCTCCTCCTTTGACTCCATAGCAGTATGCAAAATGGATCAGTCCCCAAAACATTTTGTGTGTCTGGATGGGATGTCCACCACGTACTGGTGCCGCTTTACCGTACATCCGTTAGTACGATGGTGAAATAAGTTTGGTAAAATTAAGTTATAAATTAGAATACAAATTTCTTCATATTGCAACCACTCCGTTGTTCCATTCTATTTGGTCAGTAGTCACGCTATCACTACCACCCTTCTCTTTCATATCAGTCCTCACACAATCCATCCCTCTTTTCATTAGCCTCTCTCTCCCTTCATCATCCTCTCAAAGCATGTTACTAAAAGAGTAACGAGTATACATACATATGAACATATGTATAGGCACTCGTAAATCTTTTATTACCATGCGTTTCATCTTTCCTTTTCACATACCGAGGCAAACAATTTCTTTTTAACAATTATATGTAGTTGTCGATCATTGAATATCGCATCTGGAATGATTAGGCTCATAATAAAATAGTGCGCTTCACCATCAACGATTGCACTGCTTACCATCAGGTGTGATTCCAATGGTATCATTAACTAGCACTAGTATCATTTAAAAAACAATCTAGTCAGACTGGAAAAAAGCTAGACATTGATTGATTGATTGGTTTACTAGATCGGTGTTTGTTCTTGACATAGATTCTGTACTCATGTGTTGTTTACTAGATTTATAAGCAGTATGCTCTTATGATGTAACAATTTTAGTGTCTAGCCTGTGATATAACTAGGTTCTATTCAGGGCCCGATTTAAGGGGGTGGCAAGTCGGGCATTTGTCCCGAGGGGCAAAAAATGAGAGGCGGCAAAATTGACTTATGCCTATCTTCCAACCTAGCCATCCACACCTAAATTGTCAGGTCGAGAATTTTATGTGCCACCTTTTTTTTATGGTGGGAAAAATCATGCATTGACATCCCCCGCCCTTGGGCGGAGCGGGAGATAGTGTCAGACTCTTACTGACTAAAAGACCCACCCCGTTCCTTCTAGCCTTCATACCGGAGCTCGAGCGCCCTTTCGGATAACCCTGGCCCCAGTAGGCTTCGACCCGGTTGGGTCCCTGCTGTTGCTGACAACTCCTTGAGGCGCGCGGGAACAGTGCGCGCCGTCGACGACTTGGACTTGGTCCGGACAGTTACCGGACGACCGGACAGTGAGCTACCCATTGCTCACTGTCCGCAAGCCAACGCCTACGGTGGCCGGAAATCAGGATCAGAATCCCGGCGGCGGCGATAACGTCGTTGCCTGATGCGTTCGGCCTCCTCCTTTGCGAGCATTATTGCTTCGCAGAAATCGGCGACCGCCTGCCACTCCTCCTCGCTCCGGACCATGGCCTCAACCAAGGCCCGGATGTGCCACCTTCCAACCTACTTCAGGTTGGATAGTGGAAATATTTACTATATCGCATATAATGGTAATCTCGTATTGACAAATGAATGTCTGACGTATGCGGTAATTTGCAAAAAAATTGACAGTTCCTTTGATCAGTGACCTACCATTAGAACGTCATTGTGCAGTCATTATACCTAATAATAATAATAATCAACCAACCATAATAATAATATTCCACAACTATCCAAAACGCTGTCTAGTCCCAAGCTAAGCAGAGCTTGTGTTATGGGTACATTTTCCATTTTCTTTTACACACAGTGTCTACTTCTCTTTTTTCTCCAATTGTCCTTTCGCAGATACCTGCTGAAAGAGATTTCTTTAGAAATAAGCATCACCTTTGTACTAAATAAACTGTTAAATAACACTTTGTGTGTAAATAAATTGTTAAATAAATAAAATAAATACTAGACAACTGATAGAAACATACTTATATATTTCTAAATACATACATATTATAGATAAATTACACCCAGACACAGAACAAATGATTATGCTCATTACACAAACATTTGTCCTGGGTGGGAAGCGAACCCACGACCTCTGGCATAGCAGTCAGGGTCACTAACCACTAGACCAATAGGCCATGGCTTTTAATAAGCTCGATATTGTCATTCTACCACAACTCTATCACGAGACCATTGACCGATTAGTGGTCGACCATTATGAATTAGCAGATTACGAACTTTTAGCAAAATGACAATGGAATCGTGTTGGAATGACGACTGACTTTATAAAAATAGCAGACGAACAGGGGCCCACCCAGTAGTATTGGTCTCCTGTCCATCTTATTTATCTTTGCCGCTAATGAGTCTCTGAAAGCTTTACGAATCATTTTGACAAATCATCTAAAACATATGCATGAGTATCTAGATATATGTCGTAACCATATTCATGATATTATGACCCATATTAGGTTAGTTTTAAGGCAGCAATTTCATCAAGTAGCCAACCTTCATGTAAAATGGTCGACTTCATCATGAAATGGCCAATTCTACGATATCGTAAAAGAAGTAGAGTAAAATTTTGCCATATGGCTACGACATAATAATACATAGTTTAACTAAGAAATCATAATTAAATACATACATAGTTCAGATATATGATTCTATTCTCTATGATTCTTGCAATATTTATTCCAAATCAGTAAAAGGACAATTGGTGCTTATGATCAATGGTTTCTAAATTATTTTATTTAGCAGATTTATGGCGGCATTAAGTTCTAAAACAATGGATACGTAAAACGCGATCCTTCTTCCTTAATTAATAAAATCTATAGACTATAAAATAACACATGTCTCCAACCCATAAAATGTAATTGATATAAAGCCAATAATTTACAATTTGGGGGTCCAATTTGACCAAACTTGACCCCATAAAGAGGTCAGCAGCCCAGTGGTCCAAAACGACATGTGCTTCCACAAAAAATATTCCGTTACTGTGGGCTTCGGGTGGCCAATATTTCGGGGAAATTAATTGGACAGTGTTGGTAATATGTTGGTGAAATTATTGGCAAGAATGTTGGTAATATAAATTTGTAGGGCTGTTTACAAATGTTTAAAGAGCTTAAAAAATGCTTCTGAAGTTTTTAAAAATAAATTTAGGTGAAGTTTCCGAAATAAATATTAACGATGACTTGCAAGTCTTGACAAGATTATTTATATGACAGAACCACGTTTTCTGGATTAGATAGGTAATTTAATTATTATATCAATAATAGAAAAATAAAAATAATAGAAAAATAAACTAGTGCACATCACCATCAACGATTACATGGACAAAAAAAAACACAAATCAGTTATATCGTCCCATATGCTTTAGATCTGGAGTGGCGACCGCGTACCGAAAGACGCAGCGTTGAAAGGCTTCCTACAAGGTGGACCGATGACCTGGTGAAGGTAGTGGGAAACCGATGGATGCGGGACGCACAGGAACGTTCGATGTGGCGATGCTTGGGGGAGGCCTATGTCCAACAGTGGACGTGTATCGGCTGAAATGATGATGATAATTATGCTTTAGATGTATCAAATGTATATTTTTTAAATTTCGTTTCTTCTTTATCTTCTTCTCCTTCTTCTAACATTATAAAAAGGTAAAGTTTGTTTTTTTTTGTTTGTGCGAGGTAATCTTTGAATGTACTGGTCCGATTGCTAAAATGTTTTCACCAATAGAAAGCTGCTTTATTCCTGAGTGACATAGGCTATATTTTATATCCGCGTGCGAAGCTGTGGGCAAAAGCTCGTTTAATTCATTAACGGGTTTCTCATTGTCTTTCTATTGTATCTCTTATTACGGTATTCGAAAGGTATACACCACACATTTTTAATTAGTACACATACTTAAAGGGCTTATTAGAAAAGCCCTTGTTATTTTATAAGTAAAATCTCAATAAATAATATTCATTAATAGCAAAGTTATTAGCGTTGGTTTATGTCCCAAAATGTCACTCAAGTTATGGAAATATTGTGCAGGCTATTGATTAATGAATGAATAAGTGACAATTATTAAGGAAAAACACTGCCCGCAGTATTTTCTACTAGCAATTGTTACGTATGATTGATTCTATAATGAATTTACCTTTTCGTGTTCAATTTTAGGATTTCGGTTTTTCTACTTTTGACTACTAAAATATGATCAGTAACAGGTACAGATAGAGCCCCATTTTTTGTGTACTAATTAAAAAGTAGGGGTGTATAAAAATACAACGTTTCCCCGCCACTCTATCTCAATAAAATTGAATTAATAAGCACCACATCTGCATAGCGGATTAAGTAATAAAATTGCACAAGTAATTCGTATTGATGGGTTACAAACACCTCGCCTACGATATCTTCCTAAGACATATCATTACTTGATTCTTATCATGTGTGTGGGACGCTAAGCTAGTAGTTATACATGGAAGTTATGATAGAAATTGTAAATTGGACAGATTACACTCAAGGTTATGAGTTTATGGAGGAGCTTTCCATGATTTTGTGTATGCTGAATTAGAAAAAAAAAATATTTTACATCTGGTATAAAATATTTTTATGTCTTATTAAAATAAATTGTGGCGAAATTTTATTTTAAAGATATAAAAATATTATCTAGGTACCAGATTTAAAAGTTTATTAATTATATTTTTACACCACATTTTTTTAAAGATATAAAATATATTAAAACTAAAAAAATATGCCGTCAATAAACTTCCCCACATCGCTGTCTTTAATAAATAAAATATAAAATATTTATAAAAAAATATATTTATAAAATTTTTTATGGTTTTAAGATTTTATTTTACATATAAATTGTGTTAAATTTAAATTATTTTGGTTACGTGCCCAAAACCCTGGCGGTATTGCCACGCCTTAATATGGCAATGCTTATCCCGATTTTGTGTGTGTACATCGTGTTTATTTATTAATTTTAACACTGAATTTCTTGCAACAACCCAATTCTCTCTTGTTCCAGGTAAGGACAGTCCCACAAACTCCCCACATCATGCTGACCCGTCCGATATCTTTATTATTTGCTGTTCACGCTTGACGGGACGTGGGTGTGCTCCGGGCTCAATTATTGGTAATAACGCTTTGTCGCCTAAATACAGGGCAGGGTTGTCGCCCTTGACAATGTGACATAAAAAATGTACTTAACCATACTTTTTTTTAAGTTTGAAAACGCTGAAGGTACCCGGGTATCTTGTCACTCTGATCAAAGTGTGTTTTTTTTGTCACTCACTTTTTTTTTGTGTAACTGAGAAACTAGCGGTATTTAAAATATCAATTTTGGTGAGTTTGCACGGGAATTACATGACTAGATTCCGCCATCACTTTTCTACCATTGGACAACCCAACAAACTAAGCGTTTTGCCTTGTCGTTTATACCAGGTACAAAAACAATTTGCCTTGTCCTATTATAATTTATGTGTCTTCAAGGCTAGAGTGAATAGGCTCTTAATAAACGTGCGCTTCACCATCAGCGATTGCATCACTGCTTACCATCAATTGGGTTTGCAGTCAACCACTAAGTACGCGGTTGCCACTCTGCAACTTTTCGGCCCCAACAACCATCTGTTCTGCGTGCAATATAGTGCCCTTCCAACTACCACGTTATTTGGAATAATCCCCTAGAATTAAGTTAGAAATACACTTCGCACACTACGTGTACCACGTACGCCAGTCTGGGCGCGTCGGTCTCCATGCATTTTTATGTGGAAACTAGACTTGTAGAGCTACACTAGATCCACGCCACGCGACGCGACTTTACATACAAATCAGGCGTGGTCCATGTGTGCATCGGTCTTAAGTAGTTCTAGATTTATGGTGACCCTACGAACCGAACCAAAAGAGGCGTCGTTCATTTTCGGGTGTAACAACTTTTTGCGTCATTAATTCGTTCGGTCGGTTCAAGTTTCAACTGAATTCGTATTTTATTCCTTTTTGAGTGAAGCTGAAATCTTAGCGGTGCCTAATTTAGGCGTAATGTTGTTTCATGGTAATGCAAAGTTATTTTTGTATCTGTACAAGGAATTGAAAAGTAATTTGAGTTGTTTTTCTGGTTACCGATTTGTTTTAGACAAATTGGTTGGCTTTATATTATGTTGTGCGTAAAGTTTGTCTTTTTTTTTGTATTTCGATTAGTTTTTTCTTTTGATTTTAAAATGTAAACTGGTTCAATTTTTTTATTGATATAATCTAGTGCTAGAATGCGATCCCACCTGATGATAAGCAGAAAAAAAAAAAAATTGAAATTCCCAAGTATTGGAATACAAATGTTTCCAGAGTAAAATCATTTTCTTGGTTTATTTGCTTGGTGGCTCCACCCTAATACGGTCGAAGATATGATGATTGGATGATTACCAAAAAAGAAAAGAAAATAAGGGTTCCGTTAAAGCTCATATGTTACTTCCCATTTTATCCTAAAATTAGTAAAAAACTCAAGCAAACCCATGTCCTATCGAAATCAAAAACATTTATTTGAAATAAACCATTTACTTAGGTACTTACTTTACTATTGTCAAGAAGTCAATCAGAAAAATGATCCTAATTGCACATTCCAAAACGCAGATCTCCATGGAGAAGAACGTGCAAGAAACTCCAAGGCACATACTGGAAGGACCATGATTACTCTCACAGGACACGCTGGTACTGTCCCATAAAAAGAGGAAACCGGCAGTACAACGCAGAAAGTCGCTCCGACCTAATTTCGGTGTGAAGTTTATCTTATGGTGTGCGTTTCCGTTGTACAAGAGAAATGACATGTTCTTTAATGTACGACACGATTTAAGAGGAGGACGGCACGATGATGATAGGAGAGGAAGTTGTGGAGGAAATGTGATCCACTGGATGCGAGAAGTAGGGCACTGGTAACAAACAGTTCAACCGTAGCAACTTTTGGAAGTGTCGACTTTGGATCGCGATTCTTCGTAAAGAAGATTGAGTTTTGTTTAGAATCGAATTGAAGTCTAACTCTAAAGAATCGACTGGAATTGAATTCTAAAGAAACGGTTAGAATCAATGCGAATTAAATTCTAAAGAAACGATTTGAATCGAGGTCTTAAGAATAAATTCAAATCGAAGTTTAAATAATCGATTCGAATCAAAATCAAATTAATCAATGCGAATCGAAGTCTAAATAATCGATTTGAATCTAACTTAAATAATCGATTAAAATCGATTAAAGACTAAAGAAACGATTTGGTAATAAATCGAGTTCTAAACGAGAAAGTTCGATGTTTTGGTTAGTACCTCGCAGGCAGTAAGACCTAAAAAACTCGGTACACATGACTTCTCCGCAGGTTTCCATTTGGTGGGAAAGCTAATAGAAAAGTCATTTATCCAAAGCTCCTCTACCTCTAGCTAGGTTGATAATCTGCAATCGTTAAAACGCTAGTAGAGATGTCATCAAATGACCGGAAATGACGCCATCTTACACTCAGTCTCGTGGTCAGAACAAAAGATTCTGGGGCGTGGCCAACTCGAGGCGTTCGACGCTAGCCGGTTGTAACTCAGCTAGGGGGGCTGGATAGTCTAATTAGCTATTAGATTTTTTTTTGTTATTGTTTTCTAAAGTCATGTCAAAACGGTGAGGGAAAACGGCATTTCCTACCAAAAATTGGAAGCTAAAAACAGCACCAAGCCGGCTTGCGAACGGCGAGCAATGAGTAGCTTGCCATCCGACCGTCCGGCAACCCTCTGGAACGAGCCCGAGACGTCGTCGACGCGTACTGTTCCAAGCGCGCCTCAAGGAGTTGGCAGCAAGCCCTAGGGACCCAGCTGGGTCAAGCCTACTGGAGCCAAGGGTCTGCTCCTGAAAGGAAGATTCGGCCCCAGTACGAAAGGCAACGAAGGAACAGGAATTTTTAGTCAGTAAGAGTCTGGCACTATCTCCCGCTCCGTCCAAGGACGGGGAGATATCATTGGATGATTTTCCCACCTACAAAAAAAAAACACAGGCCCGCGTGATGGCCCTCTTATAGAGAGGAAGACTCGAACTTTAAACATTTACTCTCATATCCTCCATCAAAAACAATGGGAACACACACTGCTGCGTTTGCGCAACCCGTCTAACGTTACAGCACATGTGCGCCGTATACGACTATAATATAAATTATTTCAGGATCCGCGCCAGCCGTCCCGACCGTGCGCATGAATCGACTGCTATTTCCAATGTATTGTAACTCAAATTGTTTGTAGCTCAATAGATTGAAGCTAGATCTACATTAGACCGACGCACATTCCTGATTTTTACGTAGAATGACGTCGCGTGGTGTGGATCTAGTGTAGCTCTACAAGTCTAGTTTCCAAATAAAATGTATTTAATTTATTTTATGGTTTTACTTTAACAAAAACGGCTATCCGCCAATTACGTTAGTTAAAGACAACAAAAAAATTCACACACTCATCTCACAAAACTCCAGACACACTGACATGATCGTCTTCCATTTGTCCGCGAACATATCACAGTCAGGGTGCATGTCCAAAAGAGTGTTGGGCGCAGAAAGAGTGCGAGGGACCAGACACACTGACATGATCGTCTTCCATTCGTCCGCGAACATATCACAGTCAGGGTGCGTGTCCAAAAGAGTGTTGAGCGCAGAAACAGTGCGAGGGACAGGAGACTGGGCTTGCGCAACAGTGTGACTCGCAAGCACAGCGAACAAGCTGTATCTCCTGATGCGGCTGTACTTGACTGGGGCACATAGTTGAGACAGTTCGGCATGCAGCTCTGGAGTATCAGTTGTGGCCATGAAGGATTTTAGGAGTATGGAGACTGCACTGTTGTCCTAGCTTGAAGATTAGGTTAATATTTTATGAGGTCCTAAGCAATACCTTGGGAACCTGTAGGAAGTCTCGCATCCATCGGATTCCTGCGACTCTCACCAGGTCCACCTTGTAGGAGCATTCCAACTCTGCATTTTACTGCACGCGGTCACCACTCCAGAACATTTCGGCCCAAATGGACAAGTTGTTCTAAAATGACAAATATTAAAACAATTTTTTTTACTGGCCTGCTGGTCTAGTGGTTAAGCCCTGACTACTATACCGCAGGTCGTGGGTTCGATTCCCACCCAGGACAAATGTTTATGTGATGAGCATGATCATTTGTTCTGGGTTGGGGGTCGCAAGGCGATCCTCGGCCACCGTAGACGCGGGCTTGTGGACGACAAGCAATGAGTAGCTCATTGTCCGTCCGTCCTATAAATATTGAGCCCGAGTCGTTAATGGCACATAATGTTCCAAGCGTGCTTCAAACAGTTGTCAGCAAACCTTAGATGCCCAGGAGGGCCGATGCTTACTAAGGTAACATGAGAATTTGTGAAATGGAAACACTCGATCCTCGCCCTCAAAAGGCATTAAAGAAACAATTAAGTAGGTTTTAGTCAGCTCCATACTTGAACGGGAGAAGTCATTAGATGTTTTTTTTTTAATTGTTATAAACTAGTGCTTGATTGCGATCCCACCTGATGGTAAGCAGTGATGCAATCGTTGATGGTGAAGCGCACTAGTTTATTAAGAGCCTATAGTCACTTTAGCTTTGAAGACACCTAAATTATAATCGCACGGGAAGACCGCAGTAAGAATTCATCATCATCTATTTCAGCCGAAAGACGTTCACTGTTGGACATAGGCCTCCCCCAAATGTCGCCATAATGACCGGTCCTGTGCATTTTGCATCCATCGGATTGAAATGTGAACCTCACCAAGTCATCGGTCTACCTTATGAGAGGCCTTACAACGCTACGTCTTCCGGTACATGGTCGCTATTCCAGAACCTTTCGTCCCTATCGACCATCGGTTCTGCGAGCAAGAATTAATTAGCACAAATTTCTCAACTCCCAAAAAAAACCTATTCATAAAATTGAATAATAAAAAACAGAAATCTCTTCTTCGTAACTCATTTATTTTCAGTCTGCACTCTGACGTACACGATCTTGAATTCGCCACACTGACCTACTAACGAACTGTAATATTTTTCTCCGAACTGTTTTAAATTGTAAACATTCATACAAAATATTAGTGTATGTTCTTATACAACAGGATGAAAGGAGGAGAATATTGTTTATGTAACCTTGACGCGTTTATTTCTGTCCAGGATGCGTTTTGTAAGCGTTCGATCGAAATAAGATCAGTTGCTGTGCCTTTATTGACTGATGTAGATATTTTTATGATAGAAATGCATAAAAACATCGATCAATTGATAGATATGTCTTGGCTAGATTTTAAAAATTTATCCCTTCATGATATGGACATTTCGCCTCGTCATTTATATCGCGTACATCGAAGGACTGGAACAATTTGCCTACTGCGGTCTTCCCGTCCGATTATAATTTGGGTGTCTTCAAGGCTAGAGGGAATAGGCTCTTAATAAACTAGTGCGCTTCACCATCAACGATGGCATCACTGCTTACCATCAGGTGGGATTGCAGTCAAGCACTAGTTTGTAACAGATAAAAAAAAATGGCCAACTAAAACTAGCCAGATCTTTTAAACTTATTTTCTTTTATTATCATATGGCCAAATGAGGATTGACATATCATCAAACGTTAACGTTTAAACGATGGTGTCAATTTTAGTAGGCCATATCATGAAGTATATAAGATGTGGCCATGACAGATACATTGTAAATAGAAATGCAGCTGGTTATATGTAGATAGATCATCGAAGAAATGGAAAATTAATCTCACCAATAACAATTATTAATAACAATAACAACAATAACAATATTCCACAACTTGCACACAACGCCATCTAGTCCCAAGCTAAGCAGAGCTTGTGTTATGGGTACTAGATAACTGATAAACATACTTATATATTTCTAAATACATACATATTATAGATAAATTACACCCAGACACAGAACAAATGATCATGCTCATCACACAAACATTTGTCCTGGGTGGGAATCGAACCCACGACCTGTGGCACAGCAGGCAGGTCCACTAACCTCTAGACCAACAGGCCAGTCAAATGGTTCATTTCGGGAAAAATCATCTTATGACAACCTCCGCTCTTGAGCGGAGCGGGAGATAGTGTCAGACTCTTACTGACTAAAAAACCCATCCCGTTCCTTCAAGCCTTCATACCGGGGCTCGAGCGCCCTTTCGGATAACCCTGGCCCCAGTAGGGCTTCGACCCGGCTGGGTCCCTACTGTTGCTGACAACTCCTTGAGGCGCGCGGGAACAGCGCGCGCCGTCGACGACTTGGGCTTGGTTTCCTTATAACGTGCTATTCTACTTGTGGTCGGAGCAACAAGTCTTTTTCCTTAATTTTGTCCAGTCAAGTGTCACGCTATCTTTGCTTTCATATCACTTTTCATATAATCCATTCATCTTTTCTTTGTCTCCTTCTCCATCTCCATCCATTCAGACATCATCATGACTCTTAGTAATAAGTGTTCCACCCTTATTTTTCACTTGATGATTGTAGTAAATTTTTGTTACCAAGTTTGATTGTTGTACACCAAAAGCTATTGAAGCTATAAAAAATGAATAGCTAAAGCTTTGCAAATAATTGACAATGATAGTAATGTCTAAATGAAACATACAATCCCAAAAACATTTTATAACGCGTTAAAGGTTGACTGGGAGAGAATGCCTTGTTGCATTAAGTCCGCCTATGTACCACTACTGTACATGTAGTTTAAATAAATAAGTTTTTCAAAACGTTTATAACTTAATTTCTTCATCTCCAAAATAGTGTAAATCCTAACGTCAATTACGTTGACTACGCATTTACTCATTCCATTCAGTTTTCCTATTACAAGAATAGAATTCGCAGTTCGAAAAGCATCACTTTTTATTGCTAATAAAAGTCGATAATCGTTTGTTATTTCAACGTAATGTTTATCGATATCGTTCACTGATATATCGTGATGTAACCGCTATTTCTCATGTGGCAATCTGCCAGTTTGTCTTTTACCATCAAGATGATTAATCCTACACTTTCCTGTGTCTGTTTCAAAGCTGGGTTCACTTTTTTTTACTTGTTTTATACTGAGAAGTCGCCTTGCAGTCTCTAGATTTTGTTGAATGTAAGTGGTTTGCATTGAGTTACTGATTTAGAATTCCAGGATATGAAGAGAGAGAGAGAGAGAGTTATTGAGTTGTCGGAATTGCTATATTAGAACTCTCAATGAGATGTTTAAATCTTGTATTAAAGGCAGGTAAACTTGTGTTTGTAAAAATACAGCACGGCGTGACGTTACACGTAACTTTAATGGGCTATATCTTTGTCATTTTTGGTTTAATTTACAAATAAAAAAATACGTGTCCCTTATTTTTGAATAATCTAAAAGACGGACTAATTATATTTTTTTACGGCAACTAGCCTATTGAGGATAAAAAAAAAGATAAAATGCTTGGTACGCACATACTATGAGTAATTGGTTAGCATTTAAAAATATTGTTGGGTCCGATTAAATTGTAGGACAAATAATATAAGACCTGTATAATCTTCATTTCTTTTGCATTATTATTTTTTTCATACGTTAACAACAGCACATGTGTTACACCTTAAAGTCCATTGCTCGTGGTTGGGAGAGTTATGTTCACTCAGTCTTGCTAATAGTGACGCATGAACTGAATCGTTTGGTTCCCTTCAAAATGCTTTGAAATATGCCAATAGCTGCATCTTTTTTTTATAACATTTCGATCTTGACAATTATTAATATAATAAGTGTTTGTACGTTTCATTTAGTTTCGATGCCTTAGTATTCAAATGAATATTCTTTTTCACTTGATTTCGAGATATTATTGTCAATTTGGTTCACAGTTATAGGAACTGGTTGGTAATCTTAATCCGTTGGTAATCCTTATCGATTTATTGACAAGCTTTATCATATTAGAATATCAGTTTTATCATATTGCAGTATCCACTCTTACGTTGTTATATGTATGTACACCTCTACGAGCCGGACTAAGCGCTTCGTCGCTTGTACCGCGTACATCGAAGGAATGGAGCAATTTGCTTGCAGCGGTCTTCTCGTCTGATATTAATTTTGGTGTCTTGAAGGCTAGAGTGAATAGGTTCTTAATAAACCAGTAAAGTTCACCATCAACGATTGCATCACTGCTTACTTCCGGGTGATAGCAAGCACTAGTTTTTATCAAATAAAAAGAAAAGATTTTAACTGACCAAAAGCTAAAACTGCTCTGCGACCATATGTGCCAGGCGCGTCGGTCTCCATACATTTATATGGAAACTAGAATTGTAGAGCTACACTAGATCCACGCCACGCGACAAATCAGGCATCTTATACGTGTGCGTCGGTCTGATGTAGTTCTAGCCTAAAACCCATCTGTGTCACTTTAGTAACTCTTTGCAGTCTAGGGACGTGATAACTCTTTCAAATAAACTTGGAATAAATGACCACCTGACCTTAAGTTCCAACCGTAGGTGCCCAGCAGGATCGAAGCTTCCTGAGGCCAAGGGCCTGCTTCTGAAAGGAAGTCTCGGCCCTGGTATGAAAGGTAGAGAAGGAACAGGAGTCGGTTTTGAGTCAGTAAAAGTCTAACACACCCTCTCGCTCCGCCTAAGACCAGGGGATGTCACTGGATGATTTTCCCACGTAAAAAAAACCCTTGGCAGTCCAGGTACGCGAAAACTCTTAAATAAACCTACAGCTTTGAATAAATGCCCCCTGACTTTAAATTTAACTGCAGTCTTCCGACTACACATACCGATTAGTACTACGTGAACCTGCCTAGCATATAATTACATGCATATTTGAGTTATTCAAATATGGCGTTATTTCAAGTTAATGTTAACACAAGTGTTAGGCTCGTCGCGTAGTAAAATGCATTCCTTCGCGCATATGTCTGTGAGCACAGAGTATGGTAGTGAAACAGAGTCTCAATTTCAAGGCTAGAGTGAATAGGCTCTTAATAAACTATTGCGCTTAACCAGTTGCTTCAACGGTTGCATCACTGCTTACCAACAAGTAGGATTGCAGTCAAGGAATTATTTAATTTAATTATTTTTATTTTAAATCCTTTAAAATAAAAAACCGAGAGCCGACTCCGTACTATAAGTTTTTATTATTGACGTAACATAAAAAAAGAAGTTGGTTATTTGTTTCGCGGAAGTAACTTTTGGAAATACGAAGATTAAATTATGAAAATTATTTCATTGGGAATGGTAACCGCGGGAATAGCTAGTTAGCCATGATTAAAAATTCGCTCTTGTAAATCGTCAAGTTTCCACATAATTATAATGATTTTTTTCTGTTGGATTCCTTCTGATTTCTGAAGTACTGTTTGTAGGCGTGTCATGAGATTGTGGAAAATGAGAAAGCCTTCAAAATTTTGGTTTACAATAAAGTTTGACGTATTCAATGTATTATGTTTACGTCAAAAATAAAATTCTTTTAAATATTTTTTTTTTATCATAATATGTTATATATTTGTATGGCCAAGAGGCTGATTATGGAATGAGCATTATTTAGTTTACAATTATGTGATGAACACCTGTTTACAAACCTCACAGATAAAGATTTTGATTGATTGATCTACACTATCTACATAACTAACCTAACCAATAGAAAGTTGCTTTATTCCTGAGTGACACAGCCTATATTTTATGTATGTGGACTAAGCCGCGGTGAAAAGCAAGTAAAAAATAAAACTGCGCTCAACTGCATCTACAAAAACTTCTGTCTCCACACTACTCTGTGGTCTCATTACCCACTCACACCACGCTCCACCCGTTTAACACATTTTTTTTTACTATTTTTATTTTTATAATACAATTTACTTGAACTCAGCCGTTCGTAATAGACCATTGTTCAAAGTTTTTGTTGAGTTTTTGAGTTCGTTCCCATGATTGTGTCAATTGAAAATTTATGTAGGTGAATGGATTTTTAATGGTAAATAGATTTGACTGTTTGTCTGGATGTGTTTTTGATAGTATTTGCAGAAGAGTTAACATAATGGTTTTCGTTTAATGATTTTTCATAAGTTAAATGATTATTTTACGCTTCAGTTTACGCTTCAGCGTAAATTGCACGCTGAAGCGTAAACTCATCGACATGTGTATCCTACCCATCCTAACCTACGGTGCTCAGACCTGGTCACTCACCCAATTGCAAAAGTTTCTTTTTTTTCCTTGGGGTTTGCCAAAGAGCTATGGAGCGCAGCATACTGGGTGTAAAAAGAGCAGACCGAGTTCGGAGTAACACGCTGCGCTCGAAAACGGGCGTAATAGACGTGGGCAAAAAGGCTGTCAGGCTTAAATGGAATTGGGCGAGTCACGTCAGCCGCATGAGCAGTGACCGCTGGGCAAGTGTCGCCACCCAGTGGGTTCCTGCAAACGGTAAGCGCCATCGAGGTCGCCCTAGAAAGAGGTGGCGAGATGATCTAGACGCGTATCACGAGAACTGGATAAAGACGGCGCGAGAGAAGAATGTTTGGAAGGACTTGGGGGAGGGCTTTGCCCAGCAGTGGGACAGTAACGGCTATTAAAAAAAAAATGATTATTTTAGAAATTAATCCTCGTTAGGATCGATCTGATGAAGTTGTCCATATACATATAATTGTTGTGAGTCTGTGCCTTCATTACTTTGGTATGTACTTTTCTGATTTTTTTTTCTGCACCATGTGTTATATAGCGTTTGTTTTGCTTGTTTTTAGAAGCTAGTTTAAAACTCGCAAAAACTTTATATCGGGGTAATTAATCTACACCTGATTTTTTTTCTTATAATTGATGCTCATCCTTGCGTACAAAGATCCCACTGCGTCCGTCTGTTTGTATGAATGCAATGAACTCAAAAACTGCGGAACAGATTTCCATGCAGTTTTCACCAATAGACAGAATTATACATGAAGAAGATTTAGGTGTATAATATAATGCATATCATAGTAAAGAAAAACCGAGAATTTCAAAGATTTCGGAACACTAGTTTTAAGTATAAATTGATATAAAGATGAAAGAGGTTATAAAGGAAATACTTTCCGATTTGTACTACAACGAGTGTCGCCGCTTGTCTCCCACACTTTAACTCCACTACAGGCAATAAACAAATACGAATGCGCATTACGCAACTAACTGACCACGCACACTTAGATCGCAAGTTTGCTATTGGTAGTTGAACTATGAGCATTGCCCTACTTTGTGGCATGCCTGCCCCGCCCACAAGGTCATTCTAACCTCTTTAATCCGTTCTGTGGATATTACCAATACCATATATGGGTTACAATAATGAGTTAGGTATCAGCTAAACGGTACAGAAACCTAGATTTTAATAGTCAGCTCTTCATAAATAGAAATCTTGGATTGTAATGTAAGTTTCATTTAATTGATAAGCATCAAATAGATACATAATGCAGTAGCAGGCGTATTCAGAAAGTCCACTTGAAGTTCTTTGATCGAAACTGATTTTTTTAAACCACTGCTTACAATATAAAATTATAATATTAGAACTCAATTAAAAAAAGTTTGGTGATAAGTAATCCAAACTTTGGGAAATTGATTTTTTGCATAATTTGAGTTTAGATATTTGTAATTCTTATCAAAAATTTGGGTACTTATTCAAATCTTTGTAAAATAATTTATGTCTCACCTCCGGTTCTGGATAAATCTGGCAGATATCCCACACAAATAATTATTTTTTGGTTAGCTCCGAAAGGTAGCTCAGCCCCGGTATGAAAGGCAAGAAGGAAGGGGGTGGGTTTTTTAGTCAGTCTGATACTATCTCCAGCTCCGTCCAAGGGCGGGGGATGTCATTGATGATTTACCCACCAAAAAAAAAAACCCGTGATCCTAAAACGCAAAGGGCAACTGAAGGACACAGCTGTAATTTAGCCAGTACACTCCAGAATTGGAGATGTCATTGAACGATATCCTACTTTACGGCTTTGAGGCTTTAATTTGACTAATTTCGGTAAAGTGGAATGTCCGATTTCCGCTCTACTATTTCTGTGGCATAATTGTTCTAATTACACTCAAAACTAAATAAAACTGAAAATTTTGACTTCAGCGCCATCTAGCGGGAAAATGGCCACGAACAACCGCGTAACAATCACCTTAAAGAAAGAAATCGCCCAAAGAATTAGCATTGCCATTTAACGTGGCTGCCAGTCTTCTGGGCACATTTCCGGATGACAGCGATGTGGAGGAGTACTTTGACGCCTGAGCGTACTTTGTCATTTTGTATTATATTTATGTACATAGTTAGGTTTTAGTATAAATAGTTTATTTAATATTTAAGTTTTTTATGTACATTTCTAATATTCAAGTAAATCTAACCTTAAAGTAACACTCAGTTCTTGGTTTCCAAGTATAATTAAAATCTCTCTCAACTCTCTCAGAATACGGCTGTTAATATTAATATTAAAAATAACCATTATACGTCTGTCTGTCCTACTTAGATCTGTCCCAGTTGTCTCCAGTGTAAGTGTCACAAGCCCTATATGGCCGCGGAGCTAGTCTTTGATTTCTGTTCTTACCTTAAAGGGTAACTAGTGGTGAGACAGATGGAGATATTTTCTAGGATTATATTATTTTTTTATGGATTGTTACATACATAATTGAATAATGTTATTGAAATGAGGTTTGGCTAGGCGGTCATAAAAAAGGACCTACTTTTAACTGGCTTATTGCAATGTGTATAGACTTTTAATTTATCTATTTACTTTAACTTTACACTGATATATATAGGTGGACTTAATTTCAGAGGTATTTTGTACCAGCTTCTATAGGGTGGAGCAAAACCCACTGGAGACGCTCCAAGGGTTGAAAGTCGTAGGGCGATTCCTGGTCATTATAGGCTAGTCCTTGCGGACGGTGAACAATGTGTAGCTCACTGTCCAGTAAGCCCCGGCGGACAACGCGTTGTATTCCACGCGAACCTCAAAGAGATGTCAGCAAGATTGACGAAAGAGTTACTGTGGGCCTCACAAAGAGCTAGTGAAGGAACATCGTGGGTTTTAGCATAAAATACATAGGTACAGAAGTCAATCTACATACAAAGCGCGCTCGAGTAACGCACACATAGACACCGTTCACGGACAGGATATCTCGGAGCGCCTCGGCCCGCTCGTCGAACAGTTCCGGCTCAAATGCTCATTAGTCTGCGTCCACCGAGCGTAGGTATAAAAAGTAAAGTATGAGATTGTCTTTTATACCTATCTATTTTGTGGTTTTTGTTATTATAAGTCATTTCATAATTTAGTAGTAGTAGTGCAGACACAGAATAACCTTTAAAAGTTAGGTAATGAAGTAATTTTAAAGTACAACCGTAAAAATGTATGAGTACTTATTACATATTTACACAGTCAAATAATATTATGTTTTCAGTGAATCAATATTTAAGTTTCTATGTTTTGAAATGTTAAGCGAAGTTTATGTTCACAAAATAAGCATTTGAGCATCTGCGGCTCTTTTACACAACTCTAATTTAAATGAAAATAAGAACTTGAATTCATTATTTAAGACTTTGGATCATAAAAAAGTACGTATAGCAAAAGTGAGTATTATTGAAAAGTTTTCGGAAAAACTATGAGATTTTTTTATTATTATTGATAGGCTTGCGTTTGTCCACCATGTCACTTGATGGTAAGCGATAATGTGGTCGACAATGGAGCACGCTTGCCTAGAAGTAACCTATTCACTCTCGAATTAAAGACCCCTAAGCTGTAGCTATCAGGAAACACAGACTACAACAAGGAATTTTTAAGCAAATCCTACGCAAAATTTATTTTTTTAAAGACCAATAGTTTAGACAGTGTATTGTATGGCAGTGTCTGAATTTAAGATTTTTGTTATGTACCTACATTCCTGACTTTTACCATAATTGAAAATAATCTTCAATCACTTAGAAAAACTAATTTACAATAATAAAAGGAAAGAAAGCTCATAAACTGTATGATTAAAATAAAAAGGATCAATAAAATTGATTAAATCGTTCGCTAATATCATTAAATTGTACACAGCCGCAATTTGAGCGCCATTTTGCTATTCTTTGTGAAGCCTACGCTTATTTTTCACAAAATTATATAGATTAACCGTTGCGCTAAATTGGCAGGTTAAATCGCAAATGGATTGCCAAGATCGTCTGGTAAAATAACTATAATGGCTTCTTAATCAATTTGATAGACTAGGGTTCTTTCCTAATATCGATACTTCGATTTATTAGTCTGCATGGCTCAATGTAATGTTTACGGTGTGTTATAAAATTACAAGTCAATCGAACGTTTTGCACTAATAATTTAAACTGCTTTAGAGAGATATTTTTTTTAAATAGACAGATGGACAGCGGGGTCTTAGTAATAGTACTAAGACCCCGCTGTCCATCTGTCCGTCACCAGGCTGTATCTCACGAACTCTGACAGCTAGATAGTTGAAATTTTCGTTTAGATGTTGTATTTCTTTTGACACTACAATGACAAATTATAAAAAAGAATAATAATAATCCGAATCGCACTTGACCTGGACTTTTTTAATGTGTTTTAAGTAAAATGATATCATTATTCGTAAGGGTAATTGTTGATGAAATCCTCATAAAAAAAAACTGGCTTTAACTAGGTACTTCAAAAACAAGTTTACATTTGTATAAACACATTCTTTAATCACTATAATTACACCTTAAGACAGTACCATACTTAGCATAATCGATAGCCAATATCGATAAAATATTCCCCCACAGTCACATCACTACTCACCTTGTCACACCGACCCATATAAAATAAAATAAACTAGTACTTATTGCTTTTACTCTTATAAGGAAAAGTGCGTATTTTTATATTAATTAATCAATGAAAGTAGTATTTCTATACCAAGCGATAATGATAGCTTTTTTTCTAATTGCTTTACAACTTAGTACTGTGGCTGTTTATTATACTTTCTGTATTTCTTTTTATGGTGTGATCAGATGGTGGTCATTCCTTATAGGATGAATGAGTCAATGGGAAGATGGGAAGGCTGAGAGTGAAGAATTTTGTAATGCGTACCGTAAAACGGGGTGAATAGAGACTAAAATTTGGTTTGGTTTTTCACTGGGATACTACACCGCTAAATTTTTATCGTTTTAATCCCGTGGAGGGTCGACCCGGTACATGAAACACTATCGATTTGTAAAGATAAAATTAAAAAATCAAGTACTATTTTTTCAAAACTCGTATTAATTTACACATGTACGAAATTAATTTCTTTAAGGAAACGTCAGCTCAGCGAGTTCAATGACCTGTAGTTAATAGTCGGCGTTGTGTAGCTGACGTTTTCCTAAAGAAATTAATTTCGTACATGCATAAATTAATACGAGTTCAAATTCAAAAAAAAAAATGGTTCTTTATGTTTTTATTTTATCTTCACAAATCGATAGTGTTTCATGTACCGGATCGACCCTACACGCTATTAAAACGATTAAAATTCAACGGTGTATAATATTGGCCTCTAACAAAGCATCGATTTTTTAGAGTTACAATTCATTAAAAAATTGATATAGTTAAATGCTGCAAAAAATATTCAAATATCGAGAAAATACCCTTTAAAGTTTTGTCTCTATTCACCCCTAAGTCTCTATTCACCCCTTTTTATTGTATGTGGACTTTCATTTAAATAAAATATTATTTAATTCTTTATTGTACACACAAAATTTAACCTTAATACATTGATTAGATAATTTATGTACAAAGGCGAGCTTAACTCAACAATGAGTTTTCTCCCATCAAGCTAAAAAGTCAAACCCCACATTGCGTATACATTTTCGGGATCTCATGCGGCCGTCTCCTTTGCCAGCCTCTTGATCCGGACCATGGCCTGTACCAACTCACGGCGATGTACCACCCAAGCGGAACACACCAGCATTAGCTCCACCGTATCCTCCGGGCGGTCCGTACAATGGGCGCGGGCGTTTCTTCCCCCAGAATTAAGTGTAAAAATCTCCTGTACTTACCAAACATATAACATACATAACATATACTTACCAAGTCCGGTGAGAACCTGCGTCGGTACACTTCAGGTACAGAACCCTATAAAGAAATGGCTTTCTGATCACAATTTGCATCAGTTAATAACTCAACTGTGTAGCTGCACTCGCTCTGGGTCCGTAGACCAATGTCTGTCAATGGGAGGACTTTCTATCTCTCTTATATTTTGACATAAGACTCAGGGGACCGCAGCGGTCCTCTCACAGACAGACTGGTCACTTGTAAACCCGACCCTAAAAATGAATAACCAAACTCTAAAACTAAAGTCAAAGTCATTTATTTCAAATAGACCATTTGCAGGCACTTTTGAATAGTCAAATGTCGGTCAGTCCAAGAAAAGTGAAGCTAAATTGCACGTTCCAAAGCGTAGGTCTCTATGGAGAAGAACGTGCAAGAAACTTCATGGACACTCTTTTTAAATATTTATTATGAGTTACATAGATCTTGGTTATATATTTCTTGTCGCTTCTAATATGTAAACTTTAATTCAAACCCTTTTACATTCCAACACACCAAACGCCTGCTAAAAAGATCACCATTTCCCGCTCATCCACACACATGCCATACTCCATGGTGTAATCAATGGCGTTATCTATGCAGTCACGGTGGGCGGATCCATTACGCCACGTGCCACACCACATGGCCTGTTCCATGTGGGTCTAGTGTGAATCGTATAATCTATGGGCTTTTGTGAGGTGTGAAATGGGTGGTAAGATTTTATCTGACTGTGTTAAAGGAGATACTTCTTTCCGAGTATAAGTATTTTTAGAGATAAACGCAGTTTTAGCACTGCGAAAAGGGCACGTAATTTTCTGACGCCCTACTATGAGCCACAATCCATTTCACGACCAAAACTGAAGTGTTAAAGGGATGGTGTTATAAAGCACAAAATAAATAGGCACAGAAGTCAATCTACGTACAAAGCGCGCTTGAGCAACGCACACATAGACACCGCTCACGGACACGATGTCTCGGTCGCGTCTCGGATCACTCGTCGAACGGCCCCGGGGTTCTCTTTCGCACAACCCAAGCCCCAATAGGCTTCAACCCTGCTGGGTCCCTATCCCTACGGTAAAGCCCCACACATGTGATATCGCATCTTAAAAATCTTCGAGTTCGCACGACACATCGCAAAAACATACGAATTGATTCGTGTGACGTTCAAAGTAAGATTATTTTAATCTTGTTTCAGTGTGGGTAAGAGATGGCGCTAGACAACCTGTATAATTCTGTCTCTTATCCACACGGAAACAAGATTAAAACAATCTTACTTTAAACGTCATGGTCTAGGCCCTGATACTTTGCCGCACGAAATCGCATCGCAGTAATTCGCATCGCAGGTTGCTGCGACGCAGCGTCGTATCGCATCGCAAAGCAGTGTGGGAAGCCCTAAAACAAATGAACAAACAGACATTTTATAAGCGTAGTGATGAGTAATACCTGACTCATGATGGAAATCGTAAAAATGCGTGAGATGTGGATTCACATGTGTGAAATTGTAAATGTAATTTCTTTTTTTACGTTTGTTTTTCGTTCACACTGTATGATGCGATGTGCGCGTGTGTTTTCACTGGGCTTTACTATGTTTGCATAATGCTATAGACTTTCTTTAGCAAAGGTGTCCTAATTTTTGTTTTATTATGTATAGGCTGTCGTCTGGCCACTGTCTAACCTGTTGGTAAGCGACGATGTGGCCGAAGATGGAGCACACTTGTCCAGAAGTAACCTATTCACTCTTGGATTGCAAACTCGTAGGTTGTAGCTATCAGAAAACATAGACTCCGGCAGGGAATTCTATTCCTGGGCACGCCACAATCATGGCGGTAAGTCCCTTCTTTGAGGCGTGGCTGGAAAGACCTCACGGTGTCCTTACCTTCCGCATGACGCAGGTCCTCACCGGACATAGTTCGTTCGGGAGGTTCCTGCACCGGATTTGTGCGGAAGTGACGCCCGGGCATCGCCACTGTGCGGAATGCCCGGAGGACACGGTGAAGCACACAGTCGAGGTGTGCCCCGATTGGGCGGAGCATCGCCGTGCCCTCGTGGGGGCGATCGGCGGCGGAGACCTTTCACTCCGGGCCTTAGTTGAGGCCATGGTCCGGAGCGAGGAGGAGTGGCAGGCGGTCGCCGACTTCTGCGAAACAGTAATGCTCGCAAAGGAGGAGGCTGAACGCATCAGGCAACGGCGGCCAGCGGGATTCTGATCCCGATTTCCAGCCACCGTAGGCGCGGGCTTGCGGACAAGAGTTGTCAGCAACAGCAGGGACCCAGCCGGGTCAAAGCCTACTGGGGCCAGGGTTATCCGAAAGGGCGCTCGAGCTCCGGTATGAAGGCTAGAAGGAACGGGGTGGGTCTTTTAGTCAGTAAAAGTCTAATACTATCTCCCGCTCCGTCTAAGAGCGAGGGATGTCATTGGATGATTTTTTCCCACCATAAAAACAGGGAATTCCACTCCTTAGCTGTACGCATAATGAATGTGCTCCCAAAACGCTTTGTACGTATAGCATTTTTATCCGGGAGATAAAAATCCCTGACTTTTTTATTCCAATTTAATCACAGTTCCTATTTGAGCTTCATATCACCACTCGTTTCTAAGAAAAAGAGTTAACATACAGCAAAAAGATGCTGCAGGGTTCCGTTTTTACTGACTATGGTATCCTTGCGTCGTATTCCTCAATGCTGAGGGTTGCTCGTTTGATATTCCTCCATCTGTTTCTGTCTCTGGCAGTGTGAAGGGCATTGTATACTGTAGAGTCAAGAGCGGTGCGGATCTGGTCAGACCTTTTTCCATCCACTTTACTGTCACGATGAGCCTTTCGAGGTTGCCAACATCGTTCCTTGCATCTATTATAGAATCTTGTGTAGACATTCCGACGACAACCGCGAGCAGATTTTGAGCTTTCGTAATATGGATACGTAGGTCCGAAATGCTGTCCAAGGTATACGGAACTAGAGAAGTCTAGCACTACATCTCAAAGGTGTCGATGCGTATGTGGTCTGCAGCTTTTAGCATCCAAGCCACGGGGCCATATGAAAAGATCGAGAAGGTTTCGCACCAGTTTGGTTACTGAGGTATAGAACCTTAAAAATGGAAAAACACAAACAGAAATAAATTTGACATAAGTCAAGACTCAAGTGTGACGTCACCCACACTGCCATAAATATCGTACCGTACACAACAATGAGTACGCACAGCATTTAATTTTAACGCAAACGTTCACCTCCCGAAATACACTGACATACATTGTGAAAAACTGTTTCAGGTCGGTGCAATAGTTTCGTGGAATATGATTATTATTGAATACAATCGATTTTTCACGGCCTTGCTGTCTGTGACTGAATAAAGCGGTGCATATTCATATACTTGTATGCATATGTTTGCGTAAACAAAAGCAGTTTGTTTCGAAAGTAAGCTGCTGAAATGTCTCTTAGTGCATATCTTTACACAAATTTGTTCGATTATAAATCCCGCCCTCCTTGCGTCTAATTCCTCAATGCTGAGGGTCGTAACCTTCCCTGCTTCATCACTTTAACTTCTAAGATATTCTGGCGGACTAATTTAGGTGTCTTCAAAACTAGAGTGAATAGGCTCTTCATAAACTAAAGCGCTTGATCATCATCGATTGCGTCACTGCTTACCGTCAGGTGGGACCGCAGTCAAGCACTAGTTTATATTTATAAAAACAAAATATATCCTGAGCGATTGACGCTATTTCTGACTCAGCCAGTTGCTAAAGAGCCTTCCACCTGTAACACTGAAGTGGATGTTTTTTTGATCTTATTCTCTACTAGCATTTGCCCGTGGCTTCGCCCGCGTATATAAAAAATAGCCTATGTCACTCAGGAATAGAGCGACTTTCTATCGGTGTAAAAATTTTAACAATCGGACCAGTACTTCTAGAGATTACCTCCTATAAATAAATAAGAAAACATAAAAACAAACTTTACCTCTTTATTAGATGTATTAGTGTAGATAAAATATTGTTTTTTTATTTTTATTTTTTTAAATAGATCGTTTTTGTCAATCAATTTCAGAAACTCATCCCTTTTATTATATTTGTGAATTTCCAGAGGTTCAAAATGAGTGCATCCTCACCTTAAGAACTTGTGGTAGGGCCTAAGATGTCACTTGCACATGTCATTTTGGCAACAGTTCAAAACAATGTACAATACTGTTATCCTGGCTTGCCAAGCGAACCTTTCTTTCAGAAGAGCACATTATTCTTTGTTTGTAGAATAATTTCAAACAATATAATTGAAGATGCATCTTTGGAGACAGACGTATGTGAGTTATTATGAACATCATTTCAGCTGAAAGATGTCCACTGATGGACATAGGCCTCCTCTAAGTGTCGCCGTAACGACCGGCCCTGTCTCACATCCATCAGATTCCCGCGACCCTCACCAGGTCATCATTGCTTGTGGGAGGCCTTATCCAACGCTGCGTCTTCCGGTACGTGGTCGCCACTCCAGAACCTTTCAGCTCCATCGACCATCTGTTCTGCGAGCAATGTGCCCTGCCCACTGCCACTTAAGTTTGGCGATTCTTCTTCAAGACTTATGAATCGAATTTTTTGACGTGACAACGTCTTAAATTAGGTTGCGGCTGGGAGTCACTTATGAAAAAGTGTAACGCTCGGTAACGTTACGATGAGTCACCGAACGAGAGAGAGGCCCGCCGAATGCCTTGCGTCTCTCTCCCACTCAACTATGATCGGTCCTTGGAACAATGGAATTAGTTAAGTTTAAGTTTACATGTACAATGTTTTAGTAAACAAAATATATTTCTATAGTTAAAATTTGTGCAATTCTTATTTTCATTCAATTCCTTGTTCCTATTGTGCAATTTAATTATATTCATATCAATAAATATTCTACCGAGAAAAAGACGTTGTCACGTAAAATCTTCGCCCGTAAAACCGACTTTACAGGCAACCATTTTTTTTTTTTCTTAATTTTCCCAAAAAAAATATTGAAACTGGAAATTAAACCCACATCCTTTCGAATCGAATTTCCAATCACAGAAGAACAAATCGAAACACATCAAAGTCTATGGTATTTATAGAATGCAATGCTTTCCGGCCGTAGACTAGATAGAATGTTGGCTGTGGGCCAACGCGGACATCGGTTGTCTATGGAAATAGATTCGGCTTGTATTTCGGTTGTCTATGGTTTTTGTCAACCTGTGAGTTAAGAGTTAAGGGAGACGTTTTTATGAGAATGTGATGGAGTTAAAAGGGTTTTGTATTAAGCTTTGTGTTTTAAATATCCCAGAGCCGTTTGACAATGAAAATATTTCAACGATAGCGAAATTCGAATAGGTTATTCAAAAGTTATGGGCTTGATAATGGCTATCGATATGTAACGTGGCACATCCCTAATATTTCGACATTTTTTCTGGACAAAAATTTGATTGTCGGCCTACTGTAAGGCCTACCAATCAGGGACAGTCTTCGGAAGTCGGTTGTAATTTTCACAATCTTACACTACCAATTAGGTATATCTACAGAAAAGTTTGTTATGATTCACAATCTTTCGACAGTTTACAATCTCGGGAGATAGATTATAATCTAACGGTATTTACAATTTATACAAAAAAAAAAGAAATAACTAAAAGTAATCTAAAGTACGGCATCAAAAAACTCCTCCGCTTCGCTGTCAACTGGTAATATACCTAAAGGCTGGCAGCATTGCCACGCTGTGTGGAAATGCTTTGTCTCTGTCTAAAGTAAAAGCCAGGCCTTGGATCACGCGAAATGACTAGAAGGCGTTAAGACCTGATTGTAGTCACTAAATATTTTGTAGGAAGTGTAGGAACCTCTATGACAATTTTTTTTTTCAGCCCCTTAACAGCAGTTTTATTTTTATAAAAAAACAATAACTACTCAAGATTTTTGTTTTTGCGAGGCCCTTTTAAAAAACAATCTTTATTATTTTTTGTAACTTTCTAATTATCCACGTTTGAAATCTCAAGTTCAGATTCGTGATTTTTTTTTTTATCGAGCCAACTAATTTTATATCATGTTTGGATTTTAGTCCGGTGGTTTCATATACTCAGTTATAATAAGATAATTTTTCAAGTCGTTTTTTTTTACATTTGTAGATTTCCAGAAGTTTAAAAAAGTTCAAAATGAATAGAACCTGCCCTTAAGACTGGTCTTTAAAACTATTTGTGGTCATAATAATTAATGAACTAATAAATAATATAAGTGATAATGAAAAAGAAAATATATTCTATTGCCTATTTGCCACCCAAGTTATTCGTTTCATTTGATGATATTTGTGGGCGATTTTACTGCTTGTCATTATTGATATATCATCATTCAGTAACGTAATAAAATACGTGTATTGACGACGCGTGTGGCATGAGATGGGTTAATATACTATCAATCATCATTAGTTGCACCAATTATAGTGTTAACACACGCTCGAATTTGGTACGACGGATTTGGTGATACCTTGGTTTTGACGGACCAAATCCAAATTAATGCTGGTTATGCGCGTTCCATGTGTGTTTACACAATACAAAATCTCAAAAATGTCATCAAAGGATATCTGGTAAGTTTCAAAGTTCATACAAAATAGCAGATTTTCAGAGGTCTTAACTGGATTAGTTTTACACAAATTTGTAAATTGATTTCCATAGAAGCCTAGATAATATCCACAAGATACTGTGTTTCCAAAATATTTTTTTTTTATGATGGTCCAAAATATCTTTTAAAAAATGTGTAATAACGTCATAATCGTGTAAGTGCGGTTGTATGAAAAACAGTGAAAATGTATGTCGAGATGCATCCCCTTATAGCAATTTAATAAATAAATGGACAAAATCTGCTTATGCCTTTTCGTCTTTTGTTTCCTGCTATCTTCAAATTCATAGGCATAATACAACTTATAATGTTTTCACTACAGAGGCACTTGCGTTCACCACGCGGGCCCAGTGCGGGTTGATGGATATCGCATGTCTTCGAATTTTTGACTCTAGGCCATGCCGGTTTCCTCAAGATGTTTTGTTCATCGCTATATGAGTTAAATATTTCCTTGAAGGGTTTTAAATATCAACTAATTTTACATTCAATACGTAACAAACAAAACTGATTCATCATTTCTACAAACAGAACCACACACGTTTGTTGATTCATCTGTCACAAAAAACAACCCCTGAATACATTCATAATTGGCAGTATTACTAACGTGCGAAAATGAATGAATATTGCACCGTAACCCTAAACTGTTAGCAGTGAGTTATTTATGTGTTTTTGCACCTGGACCGTCAAAACCAATGGGGCGGTAAATGGAGGGTTGATTGTAATCTATAATTTATATGGAAGCGCATGAGTGGTATTAAAATTTAAATGGATTATGGCATCAATGATTTTTAAATACAAAATTATTGTTAAACTGGTTACCTAACCCTCGATTTCCGGACACGTGAAAGATACATACAGTTGCCATCACGGATCTTGAACGCTCGGCGTCAGAGTTGGGATCGTTTTGCGTATTCCATACATTGGCGAGCCAATCGTCTTCGTTGTTAGAAACATGCAGCATCGCAGTGAACGAATGAGGAGTGACGTCTTTGACGCGATGGTGCGGCCAGTGAATCATTGACACTCTCCGCCCCCGCGTCGCACTTCGCACCACTAAAGAGACCGAATATTTGACTTCTGCGCAAGTGTTCAAGACCCTTGATGGTAACTGTACCTACACGTTTATTAATTAAGTCCGGCAAGTCCGTTCCATCATCGGACCACAACCGGTACATGGTGAACATACCACCCATACGTAAAAAACGTTTTAAGAACACATACATTATGCGTACAGCTAAGGAGTGGGATTCCCTGCCGGAGTCTGTGTTTCCTGATAGCCATAACCTAGGGGTCTTTAAGTCAAGAGTGAATAGGTTGCTTATAAGCAAGCGTGCTCTATTGTCGACCACATTATCGCTACCATCAGGTGAGATAGTGGTCAAATATGAGCCAATCCATAATAAAAAATATAAAAAAAAACTGTAGTAGCTGCTGCCAGCGGCTATGTCCACTTGATAGTAGAAAATTATCCCACGCAAATAAACTATTAGTATAAAAAGTGTGATGGTAGCAGACTGGAGGTCGACTCCCAAGCCCCTAGTTATTTATTAAAAAGCTAGGGAGATCATGATATTTATTTTATCTTAAGGTATATAGTCCCTTGAACCATCTGGCCGAAATTATGTGAACGCAACTCTCGCACTCGCCTAGGCAGGCGGCAGTACGCAAATCTGTGCATTTATTTGCGGCCAGCAGCGCCGGAAAGCGCTTTAAATCCATTTTCTCTGCGAGATATTGATTGATTTACATATGCAATGTTCACTTTGAAGAATATTTAACCACCAATTTTTATGTGTAAAAATGTTTCTAAAGGTCCAAGCCGTTTCGGAGGAGTAGGGAAAAGTTCCGAAATTACAATTTTTTTTTTTGACAAAAGTATTAATTGCACGGAAAAATCAAATGTTGATATTATTGTTCATGAATCTATAATAAACATATATTTTTTTTTAACCAATTGACCTAGCCGTTACGGAGGTGTAGGCCTCAGAAAATCACTGTTTTATGGCACTTTTTGGGCGCTTGGCCCTTAAAATGTGTATTTTATTCACTAGTAACACCGCATATGACACTGACAGCCAAAATGATTAAGGACAACAGTGACCTCACACGTCGAATAGCAACTTAGTGCTTCGTAATCTTCGTAAACTTGTGATGAAAAACAAACATTGAATTGTGTCATGGCGGATTGAGAAAAACACATAATGACATTTTGATATTTACAGAGATTAGCGTGATGTAACTATAAGAGGTTTTAGTAGAGTTACGGCTTGATTAAGAAGTTTTTTTTTTTGAGTGAATAATTATATCAAGTAGAATTGATATGAAAGAAATGGGAGTTAGTGATAGCGTGACGAGTGACAGGACAGAATGGAAGAAAAAAACGTGTTGCGCCGACCACAAATAAGATGGGACAAGGGCAGGAAAAAGAAGAAGAATTATATCAAGTAGCTCCTCTCGCTATGGGTGGAGCAAGAGATAGTGCCAGTATTTCACTGAATAAAACTCGCTTATGTTCCTTCAGTTACCTTTTGATTTCCCCCACTCAACTTCTGAAGTGAGTTTTCATAAATATCATAGATCGCATTTAAGAGTGTCACAGGCGCGAAGAACGACATTTGACTAATGTCATTTTTTAATAAATATTATGTTTTTGATTTTTTAGTATAACTAGTGATCGGAACAGGTAGGGCTATTTAGGTTCATTGACCACAAACATTGATGTTAATATGGATATTCCACGGGATTCCGGCTGATACTACGGGATTTAATTGAATTTCATTCTTTTTGTCAAAATGTATAAAAAAAAATGTAAGCCAATAAGCGCGTTGTAAATTTTACGTCAACAGCACGCTATAAAACTTTTTGCCAAGCACGTGATGTTACCGCTTTGTTGAGACGCGTACGGCGTAGATACCGGCACGGATCTTGAGCGCTCGGCTAGTCTTTCATTAGTCCCGAAGGCAAGATAGTTTTTTTTTATAATTTTACTACTTTTAAACCAAATCCCGGGACTCGGGGAATATCCATATTATTCTAACCTATGGCAAGGACATAAAACAGCCCTGCCAATTCCGATCTATGAATATATCTTGTAAATATATTTGTAAATTTTTATTATAAACAATAGTGAGTTTTTTTCTGAGACAGCCACGAGTATGTTATAGAAATATGCTTGATTACATGATAGACGGTAGTAGGTATGTAGGTACACCGATGACCTGATGAGGGTCGTTGGAATCCGATGGATGAAAGACGCACAGGGCCGCTCATTGTGGCGACACTTGGGGGAGGCCTATGTCCAACAGTGGTCGTCTTGATGATGAGATGATAGAAAAGTATGGTTTCAATCTGACGAAAGCACCACATTATTATTACTTGGACACAGCATAATTGTTTAAGATTTACTTGTGGCTGTTACATGTAACTATTTTGTGTAAAAAAATGAAATAAAGATTATTATTATTATTATTAAAATACATGACATTCTGAGTCACTAATTCTAAACGAAGAACCTACTTACAATAATTTTTACGCAATAAACTACAAACCTCAACAAATTGCCGAAGCTCAAAGTCAAGAATACTTAACGCACAAAAAGCAATAACCCTTTAACTACTACAGTCACATATTAATAGTGACAGAGAGACAGATGACATCAGAACCAGTAAGAAAGGTGACGCAAGTTAATTCGTTGTGAGAACAGTTGAACACGATTTAGCTAAACATAAAGATGGCGGCAGAAGTGTCAGTTGATACAAATATTATCGGCAAAGCGAAGTTGTAGTGCTTACACGCCGGGGTCACCACTGTAGCGCTTAGGTGGTGTATAGCAATGACACCTCCAGGTACAGTAGATACAAAAGCTAAGATTTTAATGAGGAAATTTTTTACAATTTTTTTTTTATAATTGACGTCTATGTCAGTATGTCTCTCTAAAAGGGTTAGCAGTGGTGGCCTAATGGTAACGGCCCCGATTTACGAGTTGAAGGTCGTGGGAACAGACCTAGCTAGGCATGCTACTTTGTCTAGTTTACCTCATAACCACTGCTCTCCAAACAGTGAAGGAAAACATCGTGAGGAAACCGGCTTATACTGGAACTAAAAATTCAAAGACATGTGAGACCCACCAACCCACACTGGGCTGGCGTGGTGGATTACGGTCCATTCCCTCTCCAAGAGAGTAGGCCTGAGTCCCACCAGTAAGAACATTATAAGGCTGATGAAGGAATGAATGAACTAAAAGTTAAACTGACATTCTCTCAGTGACAACAATGGTGTTTTACAAATTACAAAACATCAGAACAAAACATATGAGATTGACAAGCGCCACAGAATAGTAATGTGGTTCATATTTTAATTGAGAAACACCAAAAAAGCACTTATCTACAGTTTTCTAAATTTCTAATAATTACACAAAAAAAGTTAATAAAGAACGTAACAGTTTTTACTGAGAAATATTTTCAAATCTAGGTATCCTTTACTTCTAGAAAAAAAAAAATTGCATAAAATTTTGTAAATCCTTCTAATAGAAAAGGTCGATTTGGATTTTTTTGAAGGATGTGACCAATTTTTTTCTCGAATTTTAAATCAAGACGAATGTTGACTACATCATCTTTTATGATCATGGGAGGTGTAGTGGTCAGTGATAGAATGTAATTTTTTCCTAAAGCCGCAGGGCAATTTTTTTTTAAGCCTAGCTTTCCCTGATCAAAATTTGTAGTTCAACCGTTTGTACTAACATTTACTTGCAAACGCTGATGACATAGACTGTGATTAAGTTGTCTGATTCACTCCGAGGCTAATTAGTGACAAGAGTGTCCACCATCTAATCAAGTGAATTGTGCTCGTCTCCGAACGAGGCAATGAGTATCCCGGTCAAGATTACATTTTTTTTTAATCATAAGTTTCTAGGTATGTATATTGACGATCCTTGTAACTTTTTATATTTCTTGCTTTTATTTTAACTGATTTCATTATTTTATCCTCTATGATTTTATATTTTATCTTATTTGATTTCATTCTTTCCATCATCATCATCAGCCTTTTTAATGTTCCCACTGCTGGGACTCAGGCCTTCTCTCTAGGAGAGGGAATGGGCCGTAATCCACCACGCAGGCCCAGTGCGGGTTGGTGAATATCACATGTCTTCGAATTTTTGGTTCTAGGACATGCCGGTTTCCTCACGATGTTTTCCTTCACCGTTTTGACAGCAGTGGTGATGAAATAAATTACACAAAGTAATGCCGCCTGGCAGGGTTTGAACCCGCGACTTACAACTCATAAGTCGTAGCCATTACCACTCGGCCACAACTGCTCTCCCTCGGCCACCATTGCTCTCTTTATTCTTTTATCTTCTTTGATATATTGATTTTATCTCCTCTTATATCTTTTCCATTAAAGTTAAGTCAGTTTTTCTCATCCCATATAGAATTTACCTTCTGTATCTCTCCACGATTGTGTTCAATTTCGCACATGTTCAGTACGATTTATTCCGTTACAAAATACACGATTTGTTTGTACAAGATTTCAAATGTGAAGATGTTGATTTTTATGTTTTTTGTATATCATAAGATGTCAGTGAGTAATCATACAGTGCGGTATACATTTGATTATGTAGGTATGTTTCTTTAAGATGGAACTGCGAAAGGGTGCTAAGTGAAGGGTAATTTTTTTTTTTATCTTTAATAAACTAGTACTTGACTGCAATCCCACCTGATGGTACGCAGTGATGCAATCGTTGATGGTGAGGCGCACTAGTTTATTAAGAGCCTATTCACTCTAGCCTTGAAGACACCCAAATTATAATCGGACGGGAAGACCGCAATGCTGAATTTCAACTAATATGGAGTTTCTTGCCGGTTCTTCTCCATAGGAAACGACCAATTTGGAACTGTGCACTAGCTTCTGACGTTTTATAAGTGCCCATGTAGGCCTATGTGAAATAAAAATATTTTGAATTGAATTTTTTAATTTTTTTTTTAATTTTTTAAATAAATAAACGTCATAGAAATACACTATTGGACAATAATTGTTATGCTTGGTAGTTGGACTATACGAATTTTCCTAGGAAATTACTCTCTATAGCAAGCACGGGTCAAGTTAAGCTGGTGTTTTGATTAGGCTATTTTCATTCAGTTTACTTTTCGCGAGAAAATTAGGTTTTTGGGTTGAAATGTTGTGTATGTTCGTGAAGCCACGAAGTCGAGTGATTTTACTGTAATTATTTTATTTAGATCCAGGTTGGTAATGGTTTCAATATTTTTGGATAACTTTTTTTTATGGATAGGCTCGCGTTTGGCCACTATCTCATCTGATGGTAAGCGATGATGTGGCCGACGATAGAACACGCTTGCGTAGAAGCAATCTATTCACTCTTGACTTAAAGACCCCTAGGTTGTAGCTATCAGGAAACCCAGACTCCGGCAGGGAATTCCACTCCTTAGCTGTACGTATAATGAATGTGTTCCCAAAACGCTTTGTACGTATGGGTACGTACTTCGATTAAAGCCAAGTAAACAGTTTTTTGAAGACAGACATCACACAATACGTGGTCAACCGGGCCATCCTGGCAACTGAGGGGTGGCTTTTTTTATTTTCTTTCTTTCCTTTATTTTATTTTTTTTCTTACTTTTTTTTCTTTTCTTTAATTTCTTTCTTATCTTTCTTTCCTTTCTTATCTTTCTTTCTTTCATTTCTTATATTTCTTTCCTTTCTTATCTTTCTTGCTTTTCTTATATTTCTTTCCTTTCTTTCTTTTCTTTTCTTTCTTTCATTTTATCTTACTACAAAGAAAAAAGTATTCATCACTATCGCGTATCTAGCAGCCCCACGAACTATCGCATCGTTCAGTTTATGCTTCCGCCGACCTATCAAGCTTCATGAATGAGATGCACATTGCGATGTAATGTTTATAGAGCTAGTTGTGAGAATATTCTGTTTTTTAACTATAGGTGGATATTTAGGTCAAAGACGGGATGCAGTTTCTCATTGGCTGTCGGATGATGATGTATTTTGTGCTGTAAATATACATGGTGCAGTATTGAAACTAAAAAAAATTCAGTAGGCAATATTATGTGAGTGATTATTGGCTCAAATCTACACTAATATTACTCGTATAAAGAGGGAAATTTTGTATTTTTCTCTGTATGTAACGAATAAACTCAAAAACTGCTGAGCCGATTTCAAAAATTCTTTTTCCATTGTAAAGCTACATTCACCCTGAGTAACATAGGCTATATTTATTGCCCGTGCGGAGCCGGGACGGGTCGCTAGTCAATAATAAAATGGGTACTTACTTACAGGGTGATAGAGACAGCCCTCCACAAATTTAAGGCTTATAGTCCCTTGAACCATCTGGCCAAAATTATGTGGACGCACCTCTTGCACCCGCCTAGGCGGCAGTACGCAAATCAGTGCATTAATTTGCGGCCAACAGCGCCCGAAAAGTGAGCGGCTGACCTTTAAATCCATTTTCTTTGCGAAACATTGATTGATTTACATATGCAATGTACATTTTGAAGAATTTAACCACCAATTTTTATGTGTAAAAATGTTTCTAAAGATCCAAGCCGTTTCGAAGGAATAGGGAAAAGTTGACAAAAGTATTAATAACACGAAAAAATCAAATGTTGATAATGTTGTTCATGTATCTATAATAAACATTTTTTTTTTCAAACCTATTTATTATAACTTGCTGTTACCGAGGAGTAGGCTTCAGAAAGTCATTGTTTTATGTCACTCAGTAGACGAAACTGAACAACCTTCCACAAAAAAATTTAAACGAAAACAGAAATCGGCCTTTTCATACAAACTTTGTATGGAAAAGCCAATTTTTGTTTCCGGAAAAAAAAAACTTGTGAAAATCATTAAAAATCAGTGATAAAGTAGCATTTTACTAGTAAAAGAATTCTTGAAATCGGTCCATATTTGTCAAGATTATTTATTTCTTCATACGGAATGGACTTTTATGGTTTCTAAATACTCTAATTCTTCCATGTTTTGTGGTTCTGTCTAGCAGGAAAGCTCTTTACCATCATAAATCATTACTTATACGGGCTATTCAATGTTTTTATGGTTCAAATGCTCACAGCGGTTTTATTTCTGTACGAGGACCAATTACGTCATTTTTGTTGTTTATAATACACTATCTTTAGCTCGCAGCTTCGCCCGCGCACCTAAAATATAGCCTATGTCACTCAGGAACAAAGCAGCTTTCTATCGGTGAAAAAATCTTAGCAATCGGACCACTACGTTCAGAGATTACCTCCTACAAACAAAAAAATACAAACTGTACCTCTTTATAATATCACTGGCCTTTGCCCGCGACTTCGCCCGCATACATAAAATATAGCCAATGCCATTCAGGAATAAAGCAGCTCTCTATCGGTGAAAAAAATTTCGCAATCGGACCAGTACATTCACAGATTACCTCCTACAAACAAAAAAAAAACCAAACTTTATCTCTATACCTATAATATTAATGTAGACAAAAGCTAGTAGATACTAGCTTCAAACTTTATTTGATTACCCAATTGCTTTACCATTAAAATTACAGCTGTATGCCTATGACTTATGAACGTAGGTGTCAGGTTATAAACATATAATTATGCTATGTTTCGCAAGTTACGCTAAGTTGAGGCAGCTAGCTAAGCTACCAATCAGTAGTTATGCACGCAGAAAATTAATGTATCAAAACTGTTCAAACTTTATAGCAAAGCATAGCAAAATCAGCCTTTTAATGTTCCCACTGCTGGGACTCAGGCCTCCTGTCTAGGAGGGGGAAAAGGCCGTAATCCACCACGCGGGCCCAGTGCGGGTTGGTGAATGTAACATGTCTTCGAATTTTTGGTTCTACGACATGCCGGTTTCCTCCCGATGTTTCCCTTCACCGTTTTGAGAGCAGTGGTGATGAAATAAATTACACAAAGTAATGCGCCTGGTTGGGTTTGAAGTCGCGACCTACAACCCGTATGTCGGGGCCGTTACCACTCGGCCACCACTGCTCTCACTTTATTGGTATGGTCAGATATAACTGGCCAGATCGTGTAAAAGTTAACATTTGAGGATAGGTATACGTTATCGAGGATAAGTATAAGTATACCGCGATATCATTGAAATAGGATTTCTATGATAATAAAAGGTCTAAACAAAGTAGGCCAAACCCGGATTTCCATATCCTTAAGCTATAACATCTGGCCAATTTTACTTTTGGCCATGTTATCAAATGAACAATTTCTAAGATCTGGCCACGACATATAAAACAAAGTCCCCCACAGCATCTCTCTTACCCACAGAAAAGATGAAAGACGTTAGAAGGCAAATACTTTCCGATTTGTACTACAACGAGTGTCGCCGCTTGTCTCACACCCTTTAACTCCACAGGCAATAAACCAATACGAACGCGCATTACGCAACTAATCGACCACGCACACTTAGATCGCAAGTTTGCTATTGGTAGTTGAACTATGAGCATTGTCCTACTTTGTGGCACGCCTGCCCCCCCCCCCCCCCACAAGGCCATTGTAACCTTTTTCATCTGTTCTGTGTTCTTGCCTATCCATTCACTCTAGCCTTGAAGACTTCTATATTATAATTCCTATAGATTAATTTATATGAACCATGGTCTTCACATTGTTGTCACGTTTTATCTCATAGCCCTGCGTTAATACCCTATTTTTAATCTACGAAAAACAGAAGATAAATAATTCACACAGTAACCCTCAGATTACGTCAGTTTGCACTAGCGAAATTCGAGTACACAGCAAACTCTGCCCACGTACCTAGAGTATATACTGTGTATCCAAGTACACATGGAACGCCAAATATTTGTCTCGTGAGAACTGCAAACAGACTAACATGGGGTAATCTTTTTAGTAGTGACGTCATTTTGATGAAAATTGTTATTTTCAAGGAATACGAAATACGTTAATGAGAATTCTGACAGATGAATTGTGGGCCAGCACACTACTGACAGTACTGTTAATGACCAAAATTGTCTTTTTAGCTAATGATATGTATTTATTTTTAAGTGTTAGAAACTAGTCACAGACGCAGCGTTTGAAGGCCTCTTATAAGGTGGACCTGGTATAAGTTACTTCGATGGATGTGAGACACACAGGACCGTTCATTGTGGCGATACTTGGGGGAGGCCTATGCGCAACAGTGGACGTCTGTCGGCTGAAATGATGATGATGATAAACTAGTGCTCGACTGCGATCCCACCTGATGGTAATCAATAATGCAATCATTAATGGTGAAGCGCTAGTACTAGTTTAACTCTAGCCTTGAAGACACCTAAAATTACAATGGATAATGAAGCTTTAAATAGTCTTTTTGTTGGGTAGAACATTCCACCCACACGTACAATACAAAGCGTTTTAGGAATGCTTTTATTGTGCGTACCTACAGTTAAAGAATGGAATTCCCTGCCGGACTCCGCGTTTCCTGATAGCCACTACCCAGGGATCTTTAAGTCAAGAGTGAATAGGTTTGCTACAAGGCAAGCGTGCTCCATCGTTGACCACATTATCGCTTACCATCAGGTAAGGTAGTGGTCAATAAAAAAACATCAAATAACTTCTCTTTTCGTTGTAGTGTTTAGTAGGCATTCTGTAGTTCTTTATTCTGTGGTTTTGTTGTGGGAGTATCTGAATTGACCACTTTTGGTAATTGGAGATTTTAAAACCATCGTAATTGACATTTTGGTTAGTATTAATAGGGCTTTTGGTATTCTGATCATTATCAGCAGAAAAATGTTTTTGTTGGGGTTTAATTACCCTTGAATGTTCATTAAGACACGCGGTAGCTTTAGTAGGTTATAGATTAAAATTTCAGATGATCAGAACGTCGATAGGTGGGCAGTTTTTTTAAATAGCCTATATAGTGTCTCATTGCTCGGCAAAAGCTCTTCTCTTTCCAAATCTCTCTATCTAGGGCGATTTCTGGCCAAGTTTGCCCCGCAAACATGATCAGGACCTAGACCATGAGGTTTAAAGTAAGATTTTTTTAATCTTGTTTCGGTTTGGGTAAGAGACAGAGCTATACAGGTTGTCTAGCGCCATCTCTTACCCACACTGAAACAAGATTAAAACAATCTTACTTTGAACGTCATGTTTACCCCGCAGATCGTCGCACCACCTTCGCCGCGGTCGACCTCGACGAGACGTCGTTCTTCCGTTCGGCGTCCAATGAGCGAAGATACTCGCCCATCTGTCCGGGTGCATAAGTGAGACCCTGGTGGTTTTTTCCTCGTAGTTAGTTTGAAAGATACAGACATATGGAAAAAGATAACTGGATAAGAAATACTACATTCTTAGCAGTATGATAAATAGGACTATCTTGATTGCTTTTTCTTTTCTTTTAAGTAATTTTAACGGATGTCTGGCAATTTGAGTATTTTCTGCGGCCCAAATGTCCTTTCTTTGGTATTGTTCGTCAAGTCGTGGAGCTCCTTAGTAGTCCTAAGTTGAGTTTTTCTAATACTGACATTGAATGCTTACACTGATTGGACAGGTCCACTCAAATCTGTATGGTTCTTTCTTTAAAAGACCATCTCAGACAAATCTGCATAGTCCTCATATGATTTGACCATTACATATTTACTGTATGGACTTAAAAGAGACTTTGACCTCTGAGTTTGTTTCGGTGTTTCTTCTCAGGGTAGTCAGATAGGAAACACCGGCCTCATCTAGAATAAACTGACGAAAAAAATTGACGTGTAAAAGTGTTTTTTAAACCTATTTACAAAATAAATATCATTTATCATTTATAGCAAGCAGGGTCAGGGTGCATTGATAGGTCAAGCTATATGTTGCGAGGAAATAGAACTATTTATGATGATATTATAATTATGCATTTTTAAGACGTCATAACACTCTGGATATTGAACGCGTCTAAAGCATCTTAGTATAGCATTTCTGATGGAAAGACAATATTGAAATATTGCCTTTCCTCTGCAGTCTTTAGGCTGAAACAGAACATTCAAAGCCATGTTGCTAAAACTACCATCTTCGCTTGATAAATAACTAGATATACCTTCCTTTTTCGTTATCGGTAAGCAGAATAGAGGATGCTGTTCATCCTATAGATAATAATAATCCTTTTGTCGACCAGGAAGATGCTCTTGGGTGGTCTATAAATCATTATAGGAAGTCACAGCTTTAAGTAGTCTAATTTTGGCCAGCAGTGTAACCTCTGATTATCGTGGAGTCCAGAGGATTTTCTTTAAAATGGACTGAGGAAAAAGAGGGGGAGGGGAAATGTAAAACATTTTGCTAGGTATTTTAATTGTTTCTCAGGGATGCCTTAAAAGGCGTTGCACAGAGGGGGTTTCGGAATGGTTTTTAAGAGGTAACGGCGCCTCTTCCATGTGATCACCGGGGTGGTTTTAGTGAGGTAAAAATCCCACACTCCCCGGACTTATCCCCAAAGTACGGGCGCCTTTTGAAGGTTTCTCCTCGAAAAAAAAAGGTATTTTAATTGTACTACGGGAAATTCCTGCAAAGCATACCCGTAGTCCTAGTGAAAGCAAAGGGCAACTGAAGGATACAGGTTTGGTTTTATTCAGTAAAAGTCTGACTGCCTTCCCGCTCTGCTCAGAGCGGGAGAAGTCATTGGATGTTTCCACCCCCAAAAAAAAGAAGATATTTGATTTGTGGGATAGGTTTTATATCCCGTTCTTAGACAATCGCGCAACCCTGACAAGTATTGGCATTAGAGAGTTCCATTAATCGATCGATCGATAGAAATGGATTCAGAGTTCCTAGTGCGAGTTCGTTTTACATTAATGCGATCGATACGTTTATGACGTCCGGCGCTCCGATTGGCCCGCTCTAAGATCTTAACCAATCAGTCTTATATCAAGCTAGAGTATCTTTCACGTTATTGAATTATTTGTAACATTTTTTTTTCTTTTTTATTACAGGTAAGAACAGAAAACTTTACTGAAATCCCTTCACATCTCTAAAACCGTAAGTCTACTATCTTTAGATTTTATCTATGCTTTTGCCTGCGGCTTTGCCCGTCTGCTTAGGGGGTGAATTTTGGGAAATCCCCTTTAGTGAAGAAAAAAAAAAATGTTTATTTATTGCTTGCCTTGGTCATGAAAGGAAAATTACACGCTCCTAGTCCCCGCTCTCGCCGCCGCCGGGATTCCGATCCCGATTTCCAGCCGTCGACGACTTGGGCTTGGTCGGAGTAGTAGCAGTTATCAGCAACAAGCTGTATTGGACCGTATACCTCGACGGCGCACTATTCCCGCGCGCCTCAAGGAGTTGTCAGTAACAGCAGGGGCCCAGCCGGGTCGAAGCCTACTAGGGCCAGGGTTATCCGAAAGGGCGCTCGAGCCCCGGTATGAAGGCTTGAAGGAACGGGATGGGTTTTTTAGTCAGTAAGAGTCTGACACTATCTCCCGCTCCGCCCAAGAGCGGGGGGCTTCTAGTCCCAGTAGTTTCGGATGTACGTCGATATGTCAGTCAATCAGTTTCTCCATATATATATATATAGATGATTAAATCTAAGTTTCACCTGTGTAGGTAGCACATAATAAAGTACGCAAGAGCCATTGTCTCAAATATAATTAAACCTTTTGATTACCGAATTAACGACTTGATAGACAATATAATAGAACTGCCTACACACCAAATGTAATATCAAAAGTATTGCCAACTGTTTTACTGTACAAAGCCCCGTACCACTACTTCTTAACGCGATTCAATTGACGGCCTAAACTGAGTTAAGATGGAGCTAAACACCCCTATTTAGAATTAGTAAAAGAAAAAAACGGGGCTCTATCTGTACCCGTTACTGATTATATTTTTGTAGTGAAAAGTAAAAAAAAAACGAAATCCCGAATTTGTCCACGAAAAGTGGTCATAATTGGTAAATTCATAATTGAATCAATCAATCAATACCATTGCTGCTAGAAAATACTACGAGCAGTAGTTTTCCATTTCAACATCGCCTTGGACACGTCTGTAAAGGTGTTATAATTTACTAAATAAATATTAAATTTACTAAAAAAATTTTGATCGTCATTTATTCATTCATAATCGCCTGTACGATATTTCCATAAATTGAGTAACATTTTGGAATATAAATAAACGCTAATAACTTTGCTGTTTATGAATATTATTTATTGAGACTTTACTTAAATAATAACAAGTTCTTTTTTAGTAAGCCATTTAAGTATTTGTACTAATTAAAAATTAGTTGTGTGTATAGTATGTATAGCTGCACCCATCTTTCTCATTTGTATACCTGTCATTTTAACACATCATGGTATGACTCAGGGACGGTACAGTAAGTATAAATTGGTCGGACAAAAGTTCCGGCTTAAACGCTCATTATTGTGCGTCCACCGAGCGTAGGTATAAAAAGTGAAGTTCATATATGAGATTGTCTTCTGTACCTATCTATTTTGTGCTATAAGCGTGTCTGCTATAACTTACATAATTTCTTTTAAAGTGGAAAATCATCCAATAACTTGTCCCGCTCTGGGTGGAGCGCGAGGATGTATCAGACGTTTGCTGACTAAAACTCACCTGTGGTTCTTCAGTTGCCCTTTGCGTTCCAGGGCCACGGTAACTCTTTCGAATATTCGTACCTAGCCCTAGAAGGCATCAGACCAACCATGCGCGTATACCACACGTATAAACGATTTGACTATACCTTCATGGTACATTTACCGACATTAAATACAATTAAAAGACAGTTAAAACTAATGGGCTATTAGTATCAAGATTATATCATCACGCTACACAATAAAAGAACCAGGAAATGCCTAACTACACTATCGTCCGGCGCAGAGTATTGAACAAATGGAATGCCTGATTTGATCAGCGGGAAACATCTGATGTTTATTAATGATTGATTTAATTAACAAGACATGTATTTTTCATGCTATGTAACTTATATTTATTGTGGTTTAAGTAAATATGGTCTGCCTTACCCAGTACTTGGTCCTAATCAATCTGTTCATTTGCTATAATCTATGGCAGATATCTTCCTATTTTTATAGCTAGAGTTTTTTTTTACAAACCTCAAAAAAATCGAATACAAACCATAGACAAGAATCGATAAAATAAAAATCGACTAAGTACAAACTTTCTCCCTCACTAATTAAAACACTCTAGCTCAGTGATAGGTGGTCTAAACATATTTCTAGTCATACTGCAGTCCTGCAGTCTCTTTGTCTACCTAGCTCAATCTAACAAAGACAACTTCCTTTTTATCTAATTAAAACCTTAGTCATACTATACCGATAGTTTTTTCCGACTACCCTCTTGAATATTAATCAATTATTATAATCATAGGCTTTACTATCATTTAGTAACCAATGTATTTACACCTGCGGTAGATACCTATCTATGTAAATTAATAACCAAAGAACATAGACCTGTATTGCTGACTAATTTATTGGTCAACATAGGTCTTTATTAAATAGTTTCTTCAGCATAACAAGAGCTGTATTGCAGAATTATTTCAACGTAAATATAGGTCTAATAACTCTGGATATACAATTAATAACTTCGATTCAAAATAAGACCAGTATAATTTGATTCGTATGGCCAAACAATGTGTTAGGTAAGAAAGGTCAAAAAATCTGGTTATGTTAATTTTCTACGCTCACAGAATGATGATGCAAGCCAGCCATTGATAAATATATGCTGTTTAATATTCATCATGTGGGATCTTCGTTGGGAAATGTAGTTGCTATGATGAATTAGATATGAATACGCTAAGGTATGTTATGACATGGAGTAGAGTGCAAATGAAGTGTTCATTCGTGGAGAAAATGATTAAAGTGTGCCGAATAATGATGGCTTCTTCTTGGGATGATGCAAGACAGGAATTTGAGCATGACTGAGTCATCGTAGAAAAAGGATAATCAGCTAGACTTTGTGTTCCTGCACTAGGCTGGATAAATGAGCTTTCCATGTCGGTCAGGTAGAGTAGAATATCAAATTATAGACACGAGAAGAAGTATTATGACATTCTGCGATAACGTTTGGAAGAATTATCGTGGCCCTAGAACGGTTAATGAAGAATCTTAAGTAGGTGGGTTTAGACAGTAAATATTAGACTTGACCTTTCGCTCTACCTCCGAGTGGATGGAGTGATTTGATGATTTTCCATCTCAAAACAAAAAAGTAACCATTCTAGCATTGTTAACTACAATTTGTCAGTCATTAAAAAAGTTTTGGTTTCCTTGGGCCTTCGATTCCAACGTGACACCAGCAGATAGTCGAAACCGACTTATTTCCCATAAAAAATATATCTTAAACTCTAGCTATAAAAGTAGGAAGATATTTGCAGATTATAAAATATATACAGACTTTAAAAGGATAATCAGGACAATTTATAATATTTACAAACAGACAAAATACTTGAAATAATATTAGTTTATATAGGTACTATATGTTTATGTATATATTAGTCGTATTTATGTAGGTTTATGTTGTACACTGGATCCTACCCTCGAATGTGATCTCTCTCTCTGTCACTCAAAGGTTTGCTGGGAGAAAACTCATTGTTGAGTTAAGCTCGCTTTGTACATGAATTGTCAATTATGAATGTATTAAGTTTAAGCTTTTGTGTGTACAATAAAACAGTATTAGAACACCTTTCGAAACAATAACGAACAATAGTTTTCGAAATTACGAGTATTTTCAACATGTTTTTGTTATATTTCTCAAAACTAAAAGTTTTTACATGCCTACTTAATACAACCGAATAATCCTATCACCCACAGATGAAATAAGTAGGTACAGTATTCTAGCTAAAATAATTAAATTGCCGGCACAGTTGCCAATGAGGACAAGGTTGGTCTCTTTTAGCAAAATGCATCTTGACAGGGATATTAGTAGAGAGTAATACTCCGCCGGTAAATATAAATGAGAGGAACGACCTATCCTTTGAAGGTTACACTGGTTTTTGGCCATTTTTGCCACAAATAGGGAGGGTAAGGTATACGGTCTTTTTTTATGGTGGGAAAAAATCATCCAATGACAACCCCCGCTCTTGGGTGGAGCGGGAGATAGTGTCAGACTCTTACTGGCTAAAATACCCACCCCGTTCCTTCTGGCCTTCATACCGGGGCTCGAGCGCCCTTTCGGATAACCCTGGCCCCAGTAGGCTTCGACCCGGCTGGGTCCCTGCTGTTGCTGACAACTCCTTGAGGTGCGCGGGAACAGTGCGCGCCGTCGAGGTATACGGTCTAGTACAGCTTGTTGCTGATAACTGCTACTACTCTCTAAAATTTTGATTCAACTCCTGGACTGACTAATGGTAAGCGTTAGTGTAGTTTACAATGAGTCACGCTTGTCCAGAAGTATTATCTATTCACTCTTAATTCGGAGATCTCTAAGATATACGTGTCAACAAAGATTTCTTGAAGACTTGTACAAATAGCTCAATGCACACTTAAAGTACTGCTAAAACAATTTTTGTGCATAGAATTGAGTTAAAAATGCTGACAATTACGAGAAATTTCTCGTAATTATGATTTATTTGGTCTGATGATTGATTATTTATTAAAAAAGTAGCTTCTAAATAATGTGAATCCTAAAATCAACCATCATGAATAAAAAGTTCAGTCAACAACCTTTGTTTGTTTACATCGACGACGGTACTATAGTCTCCAACAATAAAAGTTTCGACAATGCTTATTTTTCTCACCCATAATTGACCAAAAACCGTTAAATTCTTAACGATTCGAACAAAATAGTACGATGAGTCAGCAAGTAAACCATTCCCAGAATCGAAAGCGTCGAGCATCTGTGAAATCAATTAAAATAATTGAATCGACTAAAAATAACACGGCTTCCTTTGGCGCGACGATTGACATTGTGATTTCGGTGTTTCCCGCCTAAACTTATAGACAAAAATACTTTTTACAACTAATATAGTAAGTTTTAGTCGATTTTCAACTCTATTCAGCCAACTACAAAGTTTTGGTAAGTTTGAGTTTGAAAAAAGAACGCTTGTACTATAGAGAACGCTCCCTTTCTTTTGTTAGTTAGTGATGTAGCTAAAAATAATTCTGAATGGATGTATCGAAACAAATCTATCGGTGTTTTGAGGTTGGTATGTTTCTTATTAAGGGATTCTTTTTATAGTTGCACTCTGTATCCGGTTGTGCGTGTGTACTTGGTTGTTTTGTTCTTAAAGGGTGAATTGGTTGAACATTGAGGAATTGACCGTTCAGTTCTATACAACTTCATTTGTCAACTGTCTTCCTGTGTGATCATCTACGGTCTCATAATTATGGATAGGTACGATTTTATTTGTAAAAAATCTACTATTATTTCGTTAGCAGTTTAAATCTTAACGTTTTTTTTTTTTTGTTATTTTGCAGTGTAGAACCCAGAAATTCATTTTTCTATCATAAATTAATATTTATTTTCACCTTTCCACAGTAAATTTAAAAATACATTTCAATAAATCAAACAATTATAAGCTCCCAAGGGAAGTTCGTTTAGCTGCCTATAGTTTGTTTTAAAAATACTTCTTCCTGTGTTCACATTTTGTCAAATGATTTTGTTTTTCATCGGAAGTTTAGTATTATCGCTAGTAACAAGGCAACGTGCCAGAAAAACATTGATATTGCGGCCGTGAACCTTTTTTTTTAAGGTGTTAGTAATATCTATTTTAGGAGAAAAAATAAGAAGTAAATAACCCATAAAAAACTTGGCATTTTAATAGACACTTTTTTAAGATTGGAAATCATCCAATTATTTATCCTAGGGCGAAGCAGACTTTTACAGACTAAAACGTAGTAGGTTTTATGTCCCTTCTTTGCTTCGAGTTCCAGGACTTTGAGTTTTCCTTTCAGAAGTGAACTCATGATCCCAGTAGGCTTCGAATAATCTGTGCATCCTACTAAAAGTTTCAATGTTTTGTTGTTTAAATATCTAAATGCTTTCTTATCAATAACATTTCAAAATTTTCTTTGCGTGTCAATGAATAACTTACTAAAATAAAAAAATTATTTGACCACTATTTAGCAACCCGTACAGCTCTATCACTGGCCTCGTTTAAATTTCAAAATAAGAACGACAAAAAGCATAAATAAAAATAGTGAGAAGAAAAAACACAAATAGTATCGATTGTGCGTAGGAGCGCTCGAGGCGCGCCCTAGCTGGGTTAATAACCCTCTTACTAAAACAATATGGGCACGGGAATTTGTTAGAATGCAACTGTTTTAGAGCGTTATACTGAGAGAAAAAGGTGTTCTAATCAACAGTAGATTACTAATGTAAAAGCGAATGATGTTTATTTATTAGTTTGTTTATCACTTTATAATAATACTAGCTTTTGCCCGCAGCTTCGCCCACGTACATAAAATAACCTATGTCACACAGGAATAAAGCAGATTTCTATCGGTGAAAAATTTTAGCAATTGGACCAGTACTTCCTGAGATTACCACTTACAAACAAAAAAAACAAAACAAAATTTACCTCTTTATTATATCAGTGTAGATTACTAAAAGGAAACTAAATATACAACTGATTAGTCTTATAGCATTCAGCAAGCTCTTCCAGGCAACCTGGTATGGACATTATTATGTCAATTTTGGTAATTGCATAACCAAAATGTGTTTTTTAATAAGTAGATAATCTAGATGTCATTTTGTTCCATAGAGGTGACCAGATTGAGAAAACGGATCTATAAAATAAAACAATTCAAATTAATCAGTGATTTCTAGAGAAACATTTCCCGGCGTAGAGTCGGTGGTTTTATTGGCAAATGCCTCACGTTATCTACATTCCCATCTTTAGTACTGTTGCTTTACAATTTATGATAAATGTAAAACTTCACCTTACTACTGGAATATACTACAAAACACTAAAAACCTAGAACCTATAGTTACGTAAAATATAAACTACTATAGTCTGTCTAATAAGTCAACCGACTTGGGAATTTTATATAATATTTAATAATTTAAAAAATACTCATATACAGTGCTTTTTATAAGGTTCTTCTGTTAGTAAACAATGATCTCTATCTCTTAATCAACCTTGATTATTGAACCCGTGTTGACTACATGAGATTTTATTAAATCATAATAATTACCCAAGTCGTTTAAATATTAGACAGACTCTACACTACATTATTGATAAACTTTTTTAACGGTTCTCGTTGAATCACACAACCCTATAAGTTTCAAAAAACGAACAGCAATAATTCCATTATTTAAATTCGAAATTGGACCGTTTTTTTTTCTGCCATAGACAAATTAATGCTTTTACACTAAATTGGATAGCAGTTAATCAGTCCCTTTCAATTAATGTAATTGTGTGAAACAGATTCTCATTTTATTTTACTACTACTTGATTTCTAAGACACCATTCATCGATTTTAATTGGATATCCTCCATTTTAATTACTAATTTATTAATTAGACGTAGGCTTAGCAGTGAAGTTTTTACTATCCTTGCCTTATCATGCTGCCATAACAATAAATTTTCTAATTGGATACTAGTTAGAAGATGAGAAATGTGATTTTCAAATTATTCCTATTTTTTTTTTAAGGAATCATGTAGTTTTAATAATTATCCATTATTTTTAATCGACTTATTAAAGAGGTTATTATTTTACTTACATTTTTAGTTTAACCGTCATGCTATTTACTTATTAGTAGTTTCCTTTTAATTAAAAGCTTTTAAGTAAAGATATCAAACAGAATTACATCCTTGTACCAAAACATTTAAAAGCACAGCTTTTACTCAATTTAATGAATTCCTTTCAAGTAAAAAGATAAATAGAAAGTGTAGGGTAACCTGACGGTATTTTATCATTTGAATCGAAGGCGCACGTGGGTGTTCGATTCCTTTTCGTTTTGGTGCTTTTATATGTGACTAGACCAGTTTTATTAGCGACGTCTTCTGAGGAAGAATCTACGCCCACGATGCATTTTCTGTGAATGAAATGTTGTTTCTGGATTTATCGGACTGGATTAAAATAGTTTCTGAAACTCTTGCTGTGAGATGTTTTGATGAAAGAAGAAGATACTGGTAAACATATTTCGATATACTAAACATAGTCGACATATTAAATAGCGATCAAATTTATAACAACCCTCTTTTCCATTGAAGGTTAAAAAAGGAAATGGAAAAATTTGTGAATTTTTAAAACCAAAATTTAAATACCAATCTCGGACACTAGTCTGCATGATTCTCATATGATTTAACGATTACATGTTTACTGTATGGACTTTAAAAGTTTTTTTTTTATGGTGGGTAAAATCATCCAATGACAACCCCCGCTCTTGGGCGGAGCGGGAGATAGTATCAGACTCTTACTGACTAAAAGCTCATCCCGTTCCCTCTAGCCTTCATACCGGGGCTGGAGTTCCCTTTCGGATAAACCTGGCCCCAGTAGGCTTCGACCCGGCTGGGTCCCTGCTGTTGAGACTTTGACACCTGAGTTTATCTCGATATTTCTTCTCAGAGTAGTCAGCTAGGAAACACCGGCCATCTAGTATAAAGTGAATAAAAGAAAAAAAAAATCGTGTAAAAGTGTTTTTTTTTTAACATAGTTGCTGAATAAACGCTTTACCATTAGCTTTCTATTGTGTCTCTAATTACGGTATTTTTCGTGTCCTCTTTGCCAGGGTCGTGTATTTGCGACTAGGTACCTACTCTAATTTGTTTAGCTCCTCAATTCCCATTAGTGACATGACAGAAGAGCTGACGAGATGGAGTGTTTGGTCGTTGACGTGCGACCCTGACGCATGGCAGTATAAACGTGGAATATTTTTTAAGTATAATAATTAATAATCATTTATAATTGGACATTTCTTTCTTTCTTCCCACGGTCTTACTAAAAAGAATAATCTCTACATAGAATATTCCCGCTAAAACTAAAGTGCTCATTTCTTCACTTGTAGGTCAATTCCACTATCAAAATGCCACGTCAGTGGTGTTAATGTGTTAAACAATTCTAATTTTAATCTAAATAAGCGAAGCGTGAAGAAACAATTGTTTGATGTTAACCTAAAAAGAATTTGAGGTTACTTGAAGCATGGGCTTGTGCAATGCTTACATGATAACGAAATAAGTAGCGGAATTTATTTTTACGTCTTTCATTATTAAATATTCTTGTTTGTCCTCTTCTATTCCCATGATATTTGGTCCTGGATTGCTGGCTCTGGCGTATGGGCTAATGTGTAGTCTCTCTTGATTCTAGACCAGCAGGTCAATGGTGGGCAACCTCTACCTTTCTTTTCTTTTGGCAAGTTTAGTGTAATTTTCATGACATGGTCTTCACTTCTTCTGCTAACAAACAAGTCCAAACCATAAAAGATGTTACATTATTAAATAAATACACATTAAATAAAAAGAACATTTTTTTTTGTGTATCGATATTTTACTGTAATCTTTTTCCCTAACTAGAGACGATGACTTGGTTAATTTTATATACAGTTTTCCTGATCACACTTTCCAAACGTAATCTCTGAGGAAACGTTTATAAAAAAGATTAAAAACTATAGCTAATTTCCTTCGTCATTTTTCATCACACTTCTAACTAATATCTTGATAAATATGTATGTTTATTTTTCTTTCTGAAACGTACTCAAATAAATCATTGATCTATGTTCAATTCTCTCCAAAAGCAATTAGTAAAAGAAATAAATTACCAGGTGCTAGATCCCTTCTTCCTGACAGACAAACGTATGTACTGTGGACAGACAAAATGTTTGTAAAAATAGACAATACCTTTCGTAATCGTTATTAATTGTTGACAGAACTTTGTTTACGTTTTCATAATTATGATTATTATTAGAAACTGTCATAAATCTGTCAGTTTTGGAACTTCAAACGGTGAAGGTATTTTGTTTAATTATGTCGCTTTTTCATGATTTTTTGTTTGTTAATATGAATTTTTAGTTTTCGATTTCAACATTTTATTGGTTATTTTATGAAACATGGATTAAAGATATTTATTATAAACATTGAAAAATATTTGTCTTGACATTACTAATTTCACTAGTTAACGAACCCATAAGTTTACAATAATCTTTACGATTAGAAAACTTTTTGAAATAAACCTCTTCTAGGCTGAACAAGACGTTGTCTATGATATTTATAACCAAAACAGCTTCAGGGAAACGTAGGGCTATAGGAATGCGTGACATTTCCAGAATAGACATAATATTTATATAAAATGAGACCAGGAGGATGACGACGTTTGCAACTAATATCCAGATATAATCTCGGGATTAAAGAAAGTTATAAAATGTATAACATCTTGTTTCTTCTGTCTACTTTATGTCAGTAGAAATAAACATAGTAATTTATTCAAACATTGAATAGCTAATTGGTAATTTACAAGCTGTTTAGTTATCTTTAATTTATCTACTAATCTTTTTAAGTAATCTTTGTAGACAAGATTCATATCTAATTTGGAAAAGTATTTTACATTTTATAAAATAAAGAAAATATATTTTATCCTAGTACTGTTAACTAAGTGACCACTTGACAGTACAAATGACTTCTTAGTAACATTCAAGATGTCCCCTCCCTATGCTCATTGTCTATGACAACTTCTAACACGTAATCTCAAGATTCAAATCAATTTCATTTGATTAAAATTTCGGCTTTGCCCGTGCAAGCCCGCATGCTTTCGAATACTTTCATTACAGCAATTGAATGAGTTTTTTGACCTCAATTCACAAAAGGGATGAAGTTTTTAATCGTGTCAATCGAGATCAAACATCGATTACGATTTATCGATTCGATATTGTTATTGGAAGAATGTGTGGTTGTCATTGCTTGTTGTGAAGGACAACAAAAAATTGTAGTGGGTGGGATTTTAAAGTTCTAGTTTATACAAATCTAATCTATACTGGCCCACTGCTGGGCAAAGATCTCCCTCCATTCTTCCATTTTTTTCTTGCTGCTGTTTTATTCTTGAAATTTTAAATATATTTTTAATGTGTAGTTCTAGAGCGAATGCCTAAAGTGTGAATTAGTTGTTGTAACGAGACTTTTTTTCATAATTTTATAATATCTTTGGAATAGTTTCACTTGGCCTTTGGTCCTCAGCAACATATATATCTCTACACATCATATAATATAGCTACGTGTACTTAAATCTAATTTATTACACACACCAGATATAACTTCAAGTATCTCTCATAAAGTCAAGTAGCCGATCTTTCAAAGTGAACCATTTCTTTTGTACTTGTAACATCTTGGTGGGCTAAATTAACAAAAGACGAACGTCATTATTACGCTACATGAGAATTGTTTACACATTTACAATAATTTTCGAGGTTAGAAATGGCGGGCATTCTTTCGTTCTATTTTGACGCCATCTTGGGGTTATTGACCTGGGTTCGCGCGTCCCGTTCACGGGGAACGCTACACAAACGAGTTGGTTGCATTTTGCATTTGGTTTAGTTATGTTTAAATGGCGCAATCGTAGCATGCTTTGTGAATGTTCTTTGTTTTTTATTATTATCTTCAGTGGGAGGTCGAACTATTTAAAAAAAATAATCAAATTAGCCGTTTTTAAACTGAAATATTTATGAAATATAGTCGTTTAGATTTCAGATTAGCTTGAAATTTATATTTTCCTGCAAAATGTACGCAGATTCCTTTGATTTATTTGGATATAAGATTTTCAGTCGCCGTACTTTTTCTCTAGTGAGAATAGAACCACATTTTTACTGTGTAGTATAAATGAGTAGTAACTACTCAGTCAAAAGAAAACGAATGTTTTTCTCGCATGCCAGACAGCTTGGCAGTAATAAGTGTCTCGCCCCACGCAAATCATAAAGTTGATTCTACTAATGGAACAATGTCATTAGGCTAGTATTGCATGCAGTGAATAAATATGCAATTTAGTTAGTTGAAATCAGCTGGAATTCAAATGCACAAGTGTAAGTAATTACTTTGAATTTTGAATTAAGAATGTAGCGTTCTTTTGTTTAAATCATAAATCATTTATTGGTTTGCAAATATGGGTGATGGATACATAGGTGTTTTTTTAAAAAGACCGTTAGAGTTTGCCTAGATTTTTTTAGGAGCCTATGCACACTAATCTGTAGAGCTTGCGCGTGTGATAAGCCCATTAGAGATATCTCTTTTTCTCCCTGTTACGAGCCCACATTTTCTTTTTCTAGTTCTGGCGAAATCATTTCGTATCAACTAGGTACATTAGTTATCAGTCATAATATATACACTTACTCGAAAACCCCCTCTTATCCCACCGCTTTTAGACTGTTTCCGCACTAGTGCAGAAAAGTGCGCATGCTCTCCGACGCCACAATTTTAATACATGTATCGTATCAGGCTGGGCGCGCTTCGACCCCCACGAATCGCCGAACAACCCACCGTTTATCATTTCTTCGTAAGTGTACTGAAAAAAAGTATTTTTATACACGTGCCAATTTGTCACTACAGCCCTCGGATCCATAACACACTCGGCTACTGCTCGGGCGAATTCTACCTTGGTCGCAATGATAAACCTTTTGCACTTGTATCAAAATGTACCATTGTAAGTCCTTGAAAGATTTTATTTCAGTACTCCTCTACCAAATAACAGAATCAGAACCGCAAAAAATGTCTTAACCGCAACCTTGACTCCTAAATGAACTCTTTATTACAAACTTTATAGCCTGAAGCCGAATCTAGCCAAAAAAAAACCTTATCTAAGCTACTCGTACCAGACTATAAAATTAGCATCCTTAAATAAACCCAGCAACACATCTGCAAAACATTTGGTAGTAATAGAACAGTTTTATTAAAAGAGGTCTAATTACATAATGTTATTAGTCAGCATGTGATTTTAAGAGCGACCAACTTGAAGCACATTTTCATACAACCGTTCTTCCGTGATTAAGATGTTATTACACATATTACCCCAAATATTTTTTATCTAAAGATATCTTGTAGATTTTATCTAGGCTTCTATCGAAAAATATTATTAAGCTATTTTACGTGAATTTTGGCCCTTATAATGTACTCTTATTAAAAATAAAAATATAAAAAAGTACATCTACTGACATCATTATTCTATTGACATGTTTTACATCGATGGACATCGAAAATGTCGTCATTCAGAATCACGGTTAAATATCGAAATTCTGAATGACGACAATTTTTTTCAAAAACTTTTAATGGTTTAAAAAGAAACACGTTATTTCTTGAGACCAGGTTTGTGAAATATTCGAGTAAATCACGGAATTACCAAATGCTTACACTACATTTTCAGGAGTTATCTCTCTTTTTTCGCGTTACCGCTTTATCAAATATCTTGTTGGATGAAGCCACATGCATTTAAACCATGACCTATTTTGACGATATTCGAGTGGAAAAGATCCTCTTAATACAATGTGGTTGGTAATAGACCACCACATTACTTCCTGTAAGTGTTGAAAAATGTGACAAATGTGATCACATTGACTAGTTTCTTTTTTCTTTTGGCTTTGTTCATTTAGCTAATGCCATTTTAAAAAAATAACTTAGCTCTTAATATAGGCCTCATCCAAAGGCTCAAAGTCAACCAAAGGCAAGGATTAGGCTCGGAGTTTCCTTTCGTGACCGCATCAGAAATGAAGATATCCTCAGGAGAACCAAGGTTACCGACATAAGCCGAAGAATAGTCAAACTTAAGTGGCAGTGGGCAGGCACATTGCTCGCAGAACAGATGGTTGATGGGGCTGAAAGTTTCTAGAGTGGACTGGAAGACGTAATGAGAGTCGCAGGAATGCGATGGATGCGAGACGCACAATACCGTTCATTGTGGCGACACTTGGTGGAGGCCTATGTCCAGCAGTAGACGTCTTTTGGCTGAAATGATGATGATGATGATGATAAATGATATTCATTTTGTAAATAGGTTTAAAAAACACTTTTGCACGTCAATTTTTTTTCGTCAGTTTATGCTAGATGAGGCCGGTGTTTCCTATCTGACTACCCTGAGAAGAAACACCGAAACAAACTCAGGGGTCAAAGTCTCTTTTAAAGTCCATACAGTAAATATGTAATGGTCAAATCACATGAGAACCATGCAGATTTGTCTGAGATGGTCTTTTGATGGAATATAGTCACTTCGTTCTCCATTACAATGACTATGTAACACATTGTGATGTCATTGCAGTATTTCGCAGCAAATGGATCAAGCCACCCTCCTCAGCAAGTTTCACTGTGGTAGTCAATAAAATTCTCAGCACCATTCCACCGACATTTCGTCTGCTGCAATGAGACATCTTAAAATACAAAATTGGACCAATTTTACATCAAAATATTCACCAGAAATCGCTTTCTGAATAATTAAAACCGCCACCGAACTTAACTTGAAAAAAATCTCACAAAAAAACTCCAACTGAAACTTTGTATGTTGCTATGACGTTATTTACAGACGGACTTAAGACAGTAAAATTATGACACTCCCTCTCGCCCCACCCAGAGCGGAAAAAGTAATTTCACGACTTCCCACCCTCAAAGTAGCAAGTTAGTAGCAAGTATCGAAGGACTGGAACAAATTGTCTGCAGGCCCTTATTTTTAGGAGTGAAAGTCATCCAATTACATACCCCGTCCTTGAGTGGAGCGGGAGATAGTGTCAGACTTTTACTGGCTAAAAACCCACTCCTGTTCTTTCATTGCCACTGTTCCAAGGCCCCGGGAATTTCTTTCGCATCACCCATGGCCCCAGTAGGCTTCGATCCTGCGGCCTTTCGGTCTGATAATAATTTAGGTGTATTCAAGGCTAGAGTGAATAGGCTCTTAATGAACTAGTGCGCTTCACCATCAACGATTGCATCACTGCTTACCATCAGATGGGATCGCAGTCAAGCACTAGTTGTTTTTTTATCTAATATTAAAAGACGTAAAGTTTTTTTTTGTGTTTTTGAGCGTCGGAGGTAATCCCTGAAAGAACTAGTCCGATTGGTAATTTTTTTTCACAGATAGAAAACTGCTTTATTTCTGAGTGACATGGGCTATATTTTATGTACGAGGGCTTAGTCGCAGACAAAAGCTAGTACATATTTAAAAAAAAAGTTATAATAGAAGACGCAATATTATGTCAGAACAAAGCTATAACCAGAACCAACGTCCATTGACGCGTAGCTTCATAGATGCGTATTTATCACTAGCTTCTGTCAGCGGCTTCGCCCACGTAAGGGTAGGTTTCTTTATACAAACTCATTTCATCCCCTTATGGGGTATAATCCTTTCTTTTTGCTCTACAATTGCCGGCACGGATCTTGAGCGCTGGCTTCAAGTTGCGCAGAAGTCAAACAGTCCCTTTAGTGGTGCGAAGTGAGACGCGGGGACGGGGAGTATCAGTGATTGGCTCGCCGCGCCATCGCGTCATAGACGTCACTCATGATTCGTTCCCTGCTCTTGCTGCATATAACTAACAACGACGATCTATGACGGTAATTGTACAAAACTATGAAATTCTGTCGATGAAGCGGCAAAGATACGACTGTATGACATTACCGTTGCCGCTAGCTAGTGAGCAGGCGTTTACCAAGCGTATAGTGACGAATATGCGTCTATGAAGCTACGCGTCCGTGGACAGTAGATCTAACGGTCTATTTACGACTTTGGTCTAGCGGCGCGGCGAGCGGTGCTGTATCGGAAAGCGGTGCGCGGCGCTATGAGCGGCGTCCCGTGGCGTGCTTCAAACATTTTATTATTATTATTATAATCTTTATTGTACACCAAATAAACAAAAATACAGGACAAACATCCTATTATTATTATTTTATTTTAGTTTTTTCATAGTTTGGTTGTTGCCGCTCGCCCTCCCGCGCTAAGCTACCGCTCCCAGTGGCGTGAACGAGCTGTAATGCTTCTCAGCTTCAAGTATAACCAGAAGTGCTCGAAGACCAGTATTCTACCCAAGCAACTGTGTAACCGCAACCCAATTAGTCTGTGTATTCATATCTTGAGGTTTAGACTGTGTTAAGTGTATTATAAAATGTCACAATTAATGTGACATTGAAATGTGATAGACTATCAAATGAGTGAAAAATGTATCACTTTTTTTTTCGTCACAGCATAAAAATACACTGGCCAAGCGCGAGTCGGATTCGCGCACGAGAGGGTCCGTACCGCCTATAGTACAACACAGAAAAAAATCAAGTTTGTTATAATCTGGGAGTCCCATTAAACATATTTTATAGCGGCAACAGAAATACGTCATCTGTGAAAATTTCAATTGCCTAGCTATCACGGTTTCTGAGATACAGATTTTTTTTGGTTTTCAAGGGGAACCTTCAAAAGGTACTTTGGGGAGTATGGGATTTTTACCCCACTTAAACGGATGGTTTTGGTGATAATCATCAGCATATTGAAGACCACTCCGAAAGCGTCTCTATGCAACGCCTGTTATGGCACATCCCAGACGTCATGTGACATATTTTTTTTAGCTGGGTTTAAAATCATCTAATGACATCTCCCGCTTTTAGATACTCCTGTTCCTTCGTTGCCTTTCATACCAGGGCCCAGTCTTCCTTTCAGAAGCAGGCCCTTGGCCCCAGTAAGCTTCGTCTTTGCTGGGCATATATGACATAGAGCTTGGTGACAGACAGACGGACAGCGAAATTGGAGTCTCATTTTCGCCTTTTGGTTACGGAACCCTAAAAATACAGTAACTAAATACGGCTTCTGTTTTATTTGACTTCCAACTGTTTTCTTTTTTGTATCTGAAACGAGGTAACAAATAACAAAACAAAACTACAGCCGCATTGTTTTTTTGTAATCCCAAAAAGCTTGTACCTCATTCGAGTTACGGCTCTATAATCCTTACGTGACTTGTGTTGTCTCTTTCGCTCTTATAGGACTTGTAGGCGTAAGAAAGGGATGGAAGTTCGGTATTATAAGCTCGAGACAAACTGTAGTGTTCATTCACATAGAGTCACTGCACCGCATTCTGCAATAGTGTTGTAACGTTTATCGATGTTTTGGTGTGATTTGTTGTCCTAAATATGGAACAAAGGACTAACGCAATTACCCAGGTTACTTAGAAAATCAAAGCTGGGATGCTATTTTTGGGGCAATTATAAGTTATAGCGTAACTATTGCATTTTCTGAAATAATTCCTTATCGACCCTTTCGTAACAACTTTACTATCGATAAAGGTTCATGATGTTACAGAATACCAAATACAGAACGTATGTTTTTTGGTTAGCTTACGTTGTGTCCCATTGCTAGGCAAAGGTCATCTTCATCTTAATTCATCTTAATTCTTTATTGTACACACAAAAACTTAACTTCAATACATTCATAATTGACAATTCATGTACAAAGGCGAGCTTAACTCAACAATGAGTTTTCTCCCAGCAAACCTTTGAGTGACAGAGAGAGAGATCACATTCGAGGGATATCTTCTTCTCCTTCCAATCCTCTGTGGCTTCGATTCTCATAACGTGCCAAAATGTCAGGCTTATGAGTGAGTAAGAATGATGAAGCTATACGACTTATATAGATGCATGTGATAGATTTTTACTGCATAATTAAAATCTGCCACATTCCTACAGTTGTTTATTGCGTTCCAATGAAACAGTAAATCTTTTGAACAATCCCGCAATTTAAAGAGAGAAAAACAGCCAAGCTGAAGTAGAAGTGGGCTGGCCATTGCAGGAATGCAGAATTAAAATAATTGAAATTAGTAGGCCGATTAGATTTTCTACTAAACGTTTATCAGGTCAAAGAAGACAATGACTATGCAATCATCTTCTGAGAGACTCTATCAGTTACTATCACAGAAAAAATCCACGATAATCAAGTACATCAACCTGCCATCTCTATTAATCGATCGCTTAGGAAGTCCGTTCCGTTAATCGAAGAATGAATATTCAATCGGGCAGGCCTGTTCGTGTTGTAAGCAGCATTCGTCACGACTTGCAACTCCGAAGGGACTAATTCCTATCACAGTACAAATGTACTATTTAACAGTAGAGTTAAACCGCAAAATAACGTAAAGACTTTACTAGTTCAGCTAATATGATTTTTTTTCCTTCGCGTCATTTGGGCAGGCTAAAGTCTTAGACCTTACCGCTTCGCCGTCAGTAATAAATATAACTTTTCCGAGTTACATTACAATGCGGGTGCAACACATTCTATCACATATATTTTTGCAGTATTTGGCAGCAAATGTATCCAGTCGGCCTTCCAGACAAGCTTTGCTGAAGTAGTCAATACTACAGTAAAAATTTCAGGTATATTTTACCGAGATCGCAACGGTTTCAATGATCCCACATATTGTCAAATTGCGCAGACGCTTGAGATAAAATTACACCAATATCCTAAACGAATTAAATTGTGAATAATTAAAACAGCTACTCAACTTAACTTGAAGAAATAACGCCAAAATTCTCAGCAGATATGTCAAAGTGACATTTGAGGTTTGAATTTCATTGAGACGTAAAAATGCAATAACTGTTCTTTCACTCAGCGCCTGTCCGCACAGCGATATTTCACCACGTGGAAAACATTTACGCGGATTTATTTCCGCACCGCACCGCGTCAAATCTGCAAGAAATCACAGATTTTTTTATCGCGCGTTTTTTTATCGCCTGTGCGGAAACTTCCATAAGATTCAATGTGTTACAGAATAAAGAAAAAAAAAAACGCGCGGTGAAATACCGCTGTGCGGACAGGCCCTAAAGGAAAATATGAAATTTAAATGTCAAGAAAATGTCATGACGATTGTGGGTTGTTAAAACAACAGTAAATGATAATTTTCCAAAGCGACTTCTAAATAATATGTTGTTTCAAGTTTATTCGCTACTTAAGTTTCATTTTCGCTTTGTGTATAGCAAAGTGTTAAAGTTTATGTCCTACAAAGTTTAATGTCACTTACAAAACACAGCTAAGTAATGAGTTGAATTCCCTACAGGAGTGAATAGATTACTTCTAGGCAAACGCGCTCCATCCTTGCTTATATCAATTAAAAGAGTGGTCAAGCGCGAATCGATCTTTTTGTACTTTTATAACGTTGATACTGAGGAATAAGGGATTTACTGCTACTTGATTGTTTTTTTGCAATTATAATATCTTAATTTTTTTTTTTTTTGATAGGCGCGCGTTTGACCTCCATCTCATCTGATGGTAAGCGATAACATGGTCGACGATGGAACACGCTTGCCTAGTAGTAACCTATTCACTCTTAACTTAAAGACCTTTAAGTTGTAGCTATTTTAGCTACTATTTTTTTATGCAAGATAAAAATGAGAGTTATGAATGGTTTAGATGCCAACTGTCTTTTTCGCGAAATGTCGCTTTCGCAGTGAGACATGCAAAGCGTTATTTTGAGAAAGAGTCATTCTGCGAAAGCGGGTTTAACAGAAAGAGACATTTTAGGGCCAGAAGATATGTTTTGAAAAACTCGTTTTTCTCCTAAGCTCTTAGTTTAGGTAATAGGCAGGAAAGAAAATACTTTACCGTATTCATTATCTTTGTGCCCCTTATTATTTAGGGTTGGCGCAACACCTTTTTTTTCTTCCATTCTGCCCTGTCACCCGTCACGCTACCATTACTCCCTTCTCATTCATATGATTCTTCACACAATCACATCTTCACCAGTCGATATTACGCTATCGATACCCTAAACTATCGATACATCGCCCCATCCCTTGATCTCCGGGATAGCGAACCGGTTACCCGGTTCAATTGGCACACAATCCTTGTTTTTGCCTACAGCCTGTATCACGAGATGTTTTGTAACATACTGTATATGGCGAATATATTTCATTCATAGATCCTTTGATTAGATCAATGAGTTACGTAGTGACCTGGTTTTGTTTTTAAATTCTTCTGATGTGTTTATCTTTCTTTATGTCAAAAGTCTTTGAAAATTCTTTTTTTTGTATCAAGTAGCCTAAAACGCGTCACAAGGACTATTCGAAAACCCATATCATTCGTCATTATCACTTGAGCCGAAAGACGTCCATTATTGACGTAGACTTTCCCCAAGTGTCGCCATTATGACCGGTCCGGTGCGTCTCGTACCCATTGAGTTCCCGCGATCTAAACCAGGTTATCAGTCCACTTTGTGTGGGGGGCCTTCCAACGCTGCGTCTTCCGATTTTTATTAGAATATTTGGCAACTGAAGGAACACTGGGTAGTTCATTGGTTCACACCTAGGGTTATTTTTCCCCGATATGGATAATTTTTGTGTGATCAGTATTTTGGCGTTTTCTTTTTCTTCCTGCCCTTGTCCCATTTTATTTGGGTTCGGCGCAAAACGTTTTTTTCTTCCATTCTGTCCTGTCACTCGTCACGCTATCATTAACTCCCTTTTCTTTCATATCACTTCTCACACAATCCATCCATCTTTTCTTTGGCCTCTCTCTCCCTCTCCATCCATCCACATGTAGATTCCTAATTCAGGTAGTATTTTGGCGTCTGTCATAGAATTTCGAATTGGTGGCTCTACATGCTGAGGTGGGCTCTAGCTAGAATACACTGATGTAGGTACGGCCCACTCCCCCCTCTATATACGCCTATGGGTCTTTCGCTCCACCCAAAGCGGGAGAAGCTATTTTATGATATGATTTGTCACTCCAAAGAAAGAGTGGCAGTGATTAAACAATTTTGACAGGACTTTCACTGGTAAAAGCTAATGTTATAAGATGTAACTTATGCTATTTAAAAATTCAGATAAAAAATAAGATACATCGCAAAAAATAGATTCGAAATTGTGACCTAATGGCATTGTGCTGTTTTACTACTTTAGTCTGTCAAGGGCAAAGTCACGAGCACCAACTAGTCTCTTTAAAAATATATTTCAGTACTTTCAAATGCTTTTCAAAGGCAACCTAATAAACGCTGTCCATTTTAGGAGCTGACTGGCTGCACACCCACGTTAGGTTTCCATTGTAGTTCATATTATAGACTGTATTTTACACTGGTTTATTCCAAGATAATAGAACTGTAGTAACATTTTCAACAAAACGATAAGGCTACCCAACAATGGATATGGAAGGTCAATGGCATGGAAATACAAGTCAAGGTTTTTTTTTCCTTTTTTTATGGTAGGGAAAATCATCAAATGACAACCCCCGCTCTTGGGCGGTGCGGGACATAGTGTCAGACTCTTACTGACTAAAAAACCCACCCCATTCATTCAAGCCTTCATACCGGGGCTTAAATTCCCTTTCGGATAACCCTGGCTCCAGTAGGCTCCGACCCAGCTGGGTCCCTGCTGTTGCTAAAAACTCCTTGAGGCGCGCGGGAAGAGTGCGCGCCGTCGACGACTTGGGCTTGATCCGGACTGTTACCGGACGGCCGGACAGAAACAAGTCAAGCTGCAAACTCTTGAGCATCGATGCCGATGCCGAGTTGCTAGCAGTTTACTATCGTTTACATTTCTAAGGAGTGTGCACTGAAATTGCACATTCATCCGTTCCATCATCGGACCACTAGAAATACGGCATTGCACAACCACCGGTACATAGTGGAAATTCCACTCATACGTACAAAGCATTTTTGGGAACACATTAATTTGAAGATTTGGCCAATGATGGCGCACACTTGCCTAGAAGTAACCTAATCACTTGACATAAAGACCCCTAGGTTACAGCTATCAGGAAACACAGACTCCGGCAGGGAATTCCACTCCTTAGTCGTTCGCGCAATAATTGCCATATTGTTGCCTGTTCTTGGTATTTTAGTATAATTTTTAAAATTATTAAATGTCCTATGCCTACCAAACATGGTGTTCTTTCAGGCCGGGTTTTCCCATTATTTTGACGGCATGGCATCCGGCCGACTTCTTTGTATTGTCTCTGGGGAATAACTGAAACATCTGAACTTCGTGAAAAAACAAAAGCCACTTTGTGCAAACATCCAAGTTGAAGTGTCAACTTATAAGTAAAATATATCAAGTGTAATGTAAGTGGCCGTAAAAGTCTTTGGTCTATTTCATAACATTATTGTAAATTATTCTTATTCTCTTGTAATAGCAACTGTATTTGAGTTAGCAAGTATGTTGATCCAGTGCCGAATTAAGCCAGGACCTGTAGCATATTCTACCAAAAGCGCCTCTAAATCTTCGTAAGTTAGAATAAAGTAAAACTTCATTAACTTAGTTTTGTAATGGGCCACGATGCTTTCATTCTCTTTATGAAAAATGCGGTATTGGTAACATTTCAAATAACACAGGTTGTTTTCGCAGGTCCAAGTGAGGCCCACCCAAATGTGCGGGGCCATATCGTTTGTTACGTGGCTGATCCGGCACTGTGTTAATCTACTCTAAATCTTTCTCTGTCACAAAATACTTTTGTACGTCAAAAACCCCCAATATTTCACTACTCGTCCACTACATCAATCCCACTTAAAATTCTACCCAAAACTTACCAAGTTAAAATAAATTCTTCATTTCTCGAAGCAAGCTCACGACTCCAGATAAGAAGCCCATATTGTTCACAATAATAAGATTTTTTTATGAGCTCTCCGACTCCACAACAGTCCAACACTTGCGTGATAACATGGCACTCAAAGTGGGTCACACTTTAATTTGAATGAACGATTTTCTGATATGCATTGACTTTACGGTCGATTGGAGTTTGTTGCATATATTTATAGTGCGGTCCTTTTCATGGTAATTCTAATACGATGAAACACGGCTGGAATACATGGTCTTCTTACAAAGTTTCAGTTCATACCTTCCTTCCGGCTTCATCAACAGATTAGTTCGATTCTTTATTTTTATCTACCTACACTAATATAACAAAGAGGTGTTTTTTGCTTGTAATCTTTGGAAGTACTGTGCCTCTAGCCAAGTTGCTAATCTGCAATAGTTAATGCTTGTAGAAAGCTTCAAATATACGAGAATGACGTCGCCTCAACGCTCAGTCACGTGGTCAGAACAAAAGAATTGGCGGCAAGGTCAACTCGAAGCGTTCGGCACAAGCGAAACGTGTCTAACATGGCTAGGGGGGCAGGTCCGATTGCTAAAAGTTTTTCACCGACTGAAAACTACTTTATTCCTGAGTGACATAGGCTATATTTTAAGTACGCGGGCGAAGCTGTGGGCAAAAGCTAGTCTGATATAAACTACGATCCCACTTGATGGTAAGCAGTATGCAATCGATGATGGTGAGGCGCAATAGTTTATTAAGAGCCCATTCACTCAAGCTTTGAAGACATCCAAATTATAATCGAACGGGAAGACCGCAAGGCAAAATCAACATGGTCAAAAATTATTGGAACCGATTCAGTTACTGATTATATTCAGGTTTTCGGATCAGGATCGATCATTGATCGGTCAATGGTCTTGTAATAGAATTGTGGTAACTAGAATGACAATACCGAGCTTATTAAAAGCACTAAATGCGCAATGACATCGTAGTGGTAGGTCACTGATCAAAGGAACTGTCAAAATGTTTGCAGATTACCGCATACGTCAGATATTAATTTGTCATTATGTACGAAATTACCATTCTATGCCATTTCTTTCAATGGAGTGTTAGTGGTTGAGCATCGGAAAGTCATCGTGACGCCATTATATTAGTAGATTACCAAAACTTGTCAAAATCAACAATTATGAAATCAATGTTAGACCATTCTGACAGTATTGTAATAGCAGACTTGAGGCCCTTCAATTATGAACCTCCTCTTTTTTTTTGTAATCGGTAAAAAATACTTCTTATTACTATTTATTTTGATAAAAATTAAGAAATTATCGTGTTGACTTTATTCCACATAATATTCTCAGAATCTTAAACATTTAAAAAAAACAACTGTAAAATTAATAAGAACTAACAACCATATACTCGTAAAAATGCCAAGATTCCTCTTATTAATATCATAAAAGACGTTGTTGAGGCCCAAAAACTGCACTTTATCTCTGATAAGACCTTATCTTGATGTAATGACCATAAAATCCTCACGATTTTATAAAACATACAATCCTTTAGTAAACATACTTGAGATATCGCTGTGTAACACTTTTGTGGAAAAAAATATTACACAACTCTTTTTTTTTGTGTCGACTTTACTTTGCTTGGATGTCAACGAGATTTAGGTTTGAAATGTAATGTTAAAAGTACTTAATTGGTTTTTCTATTATCTGTTTCTATTAATTGTTTAATTATAGTAGTGTATTTTTTTATAATTAAATCCTCCCCCCCCCTCCTCCTTTGCCTTTATGGTCAAAAATGGTTTGTTGGAAAAAAACTCAAGTTTGAGTTAAGCTCGCCCGCCATATCTATTATATATAAGCACTCTTGCCTAAAAGTAATCTATTCACTCTTGACTTGAAAGATCTTCAGATTGTGGCAATCAGGAAACATAGACTCCGACAGAGAATTTCACTCTCCTTAGCCGTACGCACAATGAATGTGTTCCCAACACGATTATATATGGATGGGATATCCACTATTTACTGACGACGAATCGCCAAACGTCTGCTGGTCCAAAGAAGAAACGGGCTTGACGGAATTGAGCTAAGCAATTCCGACGCTCACTCCTCGAAACGCAACCGGTAGAAAACCGACAGGCTTGTAACTCAGTGTCGATGCTTAAGACTTGAAACTTTGACTTATAGCGCGTCTTGACCCGTCAACTAGACCCTCTATAAATCTATGTGAAGCTCTTTGTAAGCTTTTGTCACGACACTAATGATCGCCGCAACGGGCCACCTGCCATAACCACAAAACGCCGCCACCGGCATATTTTCTATAGTTCTGATACAGTACAATTTACGAATGGCGGGCGTGAAGTTAGCCTTTGCGAACTTTCGCGCACACCACACTCTTCTCTCACACGCACGACGCGATTTGGTTCCTAAAACACGCTACTGCGCAGCCTTCTGCGCAAACTTCATGGCCGCCATCATTCGTGAATTGTACGCCGGTGGCCGCCATATGCTACAAATCGCCTGCTCGCTTCTTGTGGCCCGCACTGCCAGTGGCCAGTGCCAATACAAAACCATCACCCACCACTCGCGCATTAAACCTTCTTCGTCAGAGTCTATTACGATACAGCGCGTAAGGGTTAATTTTTTTTTTTTAATTCAGATAAACTAGTGCTTGACTGCGATCCCACCTGATGGTAAGTAGCGATGCAACCTTTGATGGTGAGGCGCACTAGTTTATTAAGAGCCTATTCACTCTAGCCTTGAAGAAACCCAAATTATAATCGGACGGCAACCTTTAAGTATTCTCGTGTACCTTGTATCTTACCTTTTGAAGTCGAAGAAATTCAAAGCACACACCATTTCTTTTGTTTTGACATCTTATTCAAGATCACAAAGTTTTTTTTTCTTAAATATAAACTTTTGTTTGACGATCCCACCTGATGGTAAGCAGTGATGCAATCGTTGACAGTGAGGCTCACTAGTTTATTGAGAGCCTATTGATTCTAGTCTTGAAGATACCTAAATTATAATCGGACAGGAAGATCGCAGCAGGCAAATTGTTACAGTCCTTTGATATACGCGGTATAAACGATGACGCGGAACCGCTTAGTCCGGACCGTAGAAGTGACAACAATGTAAGGGTGAATACTCGCCGTACGTCAGGTTGTTCGATGGTAAAAAGTTGAAACAATTTGCTTTTTTTTACATCATTTAAAAAAAGTTCATGATAGCGGAAACAAGTCATGTAATGCCCGCGCACACTCTCCAAAATGCATGCTATATAACACCAAAAGGCTGGCTACCTTACGCCTGTGTTCCAGGCTTATTAATAAAATACTTCTTGTCTCCAAATACCAAGTCATTCTCAAATGTGTAACGATTCCGCTTGCTGAGGCACTTAACCCGGTTCTTAAAATACCAATTTATTGAATTTTCATTGCCCATTTGGTTTTAATTTCACCGTTTATTGAATGAACCTCATTTTGTACTTTCAAATTTTTTACGATTCGATAAATGGTTGGTTTGCTTTCTTATATTATTTTATCTTTAATGTACTTATTGGTACTTAAACATCCACCTTATTTTCTTAAGTATTTTAATTAATAAATTCTTGCAATTATTCTTGACCTGAGTAATATCTGTTTTGATTTGTAGTAACGGGGGTATTTCTAAGTCAACTCTGCAGCGACATCTATGGCGTCACATAAGAACTATTCCTGCATCGCGCAATTAAATTTAAATTTCTCTTAACGTACGAATACGGCATCTTTATAATATTTAGGTTTAACAAGATATAAAAATGCATTCGTCGTTACAATTTCCCAGATAGAGTGCACCCAATTTAGTGCCATCAATTGCTATCCACAAGTAGGTTAACCAAATGCTATAAATAGAAACAATAAACATTTATATTGGTCCTAAAAATATCATAAAACATGAATGCGTTAGTATAACCTAGTTTTAAGACTATATCTTTAAGTAATGGCTAGTTTTCATATACCGGTAAGGAACAGACTCGACTTATTGGTAATAAACTGCAATGTGTTTGTAAATATTGATTGTTGTATCCACTACACTTATTGGCGTGTTCACCGCACCTATTAGTTTGTCAACTATGTCTATTGTTATGTTTCCACACATATTAGTGCGTCCACTCCGTCTATTGGTGTGTTTACTCTACATATTAGTGTATCCATATTATTTACTTGTGTATTCCCTATATTAATAGCATAATTATGCAATATTTCTATTCAAATCTACATCTATGGTTCTTTGTTGTTCTTGTTTTCAGTTATCTATGTGGTAACGCAGATTCTACGTAGTAATCTAATCTAATTCTATTGGTCCTCCTAGTACACATAACAACAGCATGACGATTTATTGGTATGTTCAAGGCACTTCTAAGTGTGTCCACTATGTCTATTGGTGTGTTTACTGCACACATTAGTGAATTCTCTTTATAAATTATTTTTTCGCTCCACTTTCATTTAGTATTTATATTTAAATCTGCATTAATGTTCTTTTTTGTTCCTGTTTTGCAAAGGCTATTTTAATCTTTAAAACCATTTTAAGGTCACTCATTCATCCTTCTTCTTTCATTGTTTAATTATAACGTATTTGTAATTAGTGTTTGATATTATAATTATGATTTGTAAGAATGCCTTATCAAAAATACTATAAGTATGACTACTTCTAACAGTTCTCCTACTCTACATAACAACAGCATGATAGTCATATTACTATAATTATAGTTTAGTATCGCACGAAGCATCCGACTGCATGTCACTATGGGTCCTAACAGATTTGATGTTATGACAATGAATTGTTGCTTGCTGGTGTGTGCCGCTTAGGACTAGTTGTTACACCCGATGCTTATGATAGACAGATAGAACATACTGTCATCCACAAAAATATCAATGTTGATAATTCTATGTACAATGGAAGTCTTACTGCTGTAAACGATATCAACGAGATGAAAGAGGTAAAAAGTTACAATATTTCTCTATCAAAAGAGAGTATAAAACAAATGAGGGTAACTAAGAATGCTGTGGATGTTAGTTAGTGTTCTGCCAAAGATGATGTGACCTGAAAATTAGTAAATACTGAGATATCAGCGGCTAAAGATATCTGGAAGTAGAAAATATGCTACATTTACCTCAAATGCATCGAATTTGAAACAGGAGGATGATGAGATGAACATTTGATGTGCTCCTGATTATAACTCCAGGGTGACGTTAGCGTTGAGAGCTACAGAACAATTACAGGACACTGTGGACGAAAAGCCGTGGCGAGTAATGGAAAGCTTTTCTTTTCATGTAATAACAGCATAAATAACACGGCCCATTAGTACCAATGCCTGCCGAAGCTAAATGGTTCGAAGAGACCACTGCTGTGGAAAAAAAGGGCAACGGAATGAAAATTTAAAAAATACGGGTTCTTATAAATAAAAAATCTGACAATCTCAGTCTACCCAGAGCAGGTGAAATTATTTGATGATAACCAAATATGTTCAGAATTTGATTAATGCAGTTTTAATAAAGGTCAGGCTTTTCCAATCAATGGTGCCCTAACGTTCATTTGAAGAAGATATATTATGACGTCAATCACAATTTATTACTAATACTAAACAAACGATTTATGTGACAGACCAGGAACTGAATGAACTTATATGTATCGATCTTGGTAACAAAACAACTATAAGGTCTGATTTTGATATTGTTAGTCATCAATAGTAATCAGTAATGCAAAGTCATTCCCAATGCAGTATGCAATTCACAGAACCTATCAAGCTTCATGAGATGCATACCGTAGAAATGACACATAGGTTTTACTCATGAGATGAATAGACAGTATGGATGATGCTGAGCTGATTAAATTATTAGATGTCAACGAAGAATGAACTGTTATTCTTACAATATTTTTTCCCCTATTTGAGCCATTGACGAAGCTAGTTCCAATGATTATGAAGTAGATCAGATACTAATCCATTACAATTGAAGGATATTTTGAATCATGAGCACCTTGAAACTAGGAGGAGAGGTTTTAAAGACATGGAGTTCTCCTTGGGAATAATTCTGATCGTGGCAAATGATATTTATTTTGCAAATAGGTTTTACACGTCAATTTAAACTAGACCATGAGGTTTATTGAAGAATAAAATAAATATAGAATTGATATTAACTTAGCTATTATATCTGTAAGAGTTAGCATGGCTTTAGAACGCAAAGAGCAACTGAAGATACACAGGAGGTCTGTAACAAAAGTAAAAACAAAGCCATATTAATCTTTGAAATAATTTCTATTAACCGAGTTGTAACAGCATGGAACAGGCTCCCGGAAGGTGTTGTAAAAGCCCCCACATTGAACTGCTTTAAAAATCGGTTGGACAGACTTAACATGTCTAAACTATATGAAACACACGCATCAGCTAACAGCTGCTAGTGTGTCTTATTAAATAATAATAATAAGTATTTGTGAATGCTGGTTAGATAGTAAATAAGCACGTGGCTTGTTTGACGATAATTTTAAACTATATCTAAGATGTAATGGATACAGAAGGCGTTGATAAACTTTAATTATTGAAACATAAAATAGAAATTCTTATTCTCAAATTGCAAATAAAATCTCGCAAGATTACAAACACCATAGCTGTCCCTACGTTATCATTACTGATGCACATTTCATTGCTGGGTTCCAAGCGGAGCATACCATGTAAATGACGCATGCATTTGACTCACGAGATGATGGGACTCAATTGAAAAGCTGAACCAACCGCGTCTGACGGACTGACTCGCCGATGACTTTTGGTAGTGGTACAAGTGACATGATCTAAGCGAGTTGGTCGAATAATTTTAGGCATTGCCTGACAATGACCTGTTGGTCTAGAAGTTAGTGACCCTAACTATAATGCCGGAGGTCGTAGGTTCGATTCCCATCCAGGACAAATGTTTGTGTGATGAGCACGATCATTTGTTCTATGTCTAGATGTAATTTATCTATAATATGTACGTATTTAGAAATGTATAAGTATATTTATAAGTTGTCTAGTACCCATAACACAAGCTCTGCTTAGCTTGGGACTAGACGGCGCTGTGTGATAGTTGTGGAGTATACTTATTATTACATTGTTGAGAAGGCATTGTAGTGATATCTATGACATAACATAGGAACTAAACGAACTCCTGCACCGCAATTAAGCAATTAGAGTTCTCCGCGCGATTTGAACATATACAACAGCCCAAAATCATCTATTAAACAGTTGTCCAAACTAAACATAACCATAACACCTCAAAAAAAGTAGTAAATCTTTAAACAAATAATACAATGGTGACCGGCTTATTAAGGACATGAATAAATAAGTTCATGTAAAAGAGTGTGAATTTGAGTCGTTTTTACGTTAACCCGATCGAAACCCGGTCTAATTGGTCAAGAGCTTGGAATGGGCTAATCCGAGCGTCAAACGTCATGAATGTGTCGATCGTGCAAACGTGAAACGACCTCGCACTAAGCACACTGTAATTCTATTCTTCTTACTTTATTTTTCTTTCTTCAGTCCTTTTTTCTATTAGTTATCCTATGTTACACATACATATTGTCTTGTATACTGCTGACTCTATGTCAGCAGTATATAAGACAATATGTGCTCCATATCTTTTTTTTTACATTATATTTCAATGTTTCAAAGACTAAATACGCTATAAGCTTATGAAATACGCTCAAACCCAACTCACTCACGCGTTACAATTCTAACTTAAATTGCTCGAATAAAAATGCATCGACACTTATAAATTACAGTTGAAGATAAGAGGCAAGACGTGAGTTATGCCCACAGCTGGGCAAAGGTTGCCCACAACTAGGTAATTGGTATAAATGGTGACAGTTGCTGAAACGGGTCAGAAATTGTTTTATGTAAAACCGACAATTAGTGTGTTCTTGTAATCGCTGATTTGCGTGATAAAGGATGTGTCATTATAAGTACTTGGAAAGGGTGTAGGAAGCATTTAAAATAATCGTGGTTAAGTGAGATTGATTGCACTAGGAAAGTAATGGCCATTTAAAGGGTATTTCAACCGACGGAAATATAATTCCAGTTGAAGACAAAGGCCATTTTCTTACGTTGGTAAAGGTTAATAAATTAAATTAAGAGTTTCGAGATTTTTCGAGAGAGTTACCGTGGCCTTAAATGTTAAGGGCAACTAATATCTGCTTATTCACGAAATCTCAGAAACTATAACACCAACAAAAGGGTTTAGCAGGATAAGGTAGGGGAACCGGCCCCGTAAATATGTCATCGTAAAATTGTAAATACCGTTAGATTACAATCTATCTCGCGAGATTGTAAACTGTCAAAAGGTTTAAACCGTAACAAACTACTCAATTAAAAGTATTATTTTTTGGTAGATTATAATCTATCGAAGTGAAACTGTTAAATCGCATCTGTAGCGACATCTATGGCGCCACACAAGAACTAATCCTGCATCGCGCAATCAAAGTTCTCCACGCGATTTGAATTACGATAGCCTGAAATCTATCGGGCAGTTGCCCACCAGACCAAACACCTGTCTGGTCGGAGGATCCTCTCTTTTCAACGGAGGTATGTGGGACTTTACTTTCTGTTCCGCATACCTCCAAACATCCATCTGATATTGATGCACTTTTTGGTAGTAATGTTAGACGTAATAAGCCAACTTCATTCACTGATATAATACTATATCAGTATTATATCAGTGACATCATGTTATATTAGATTACATCAGTGTATATAAAATAATAAGATCAGTGATGGCCGGAGAGCAGTGGTGGCCGAGTGGTAACAGCCCCGACTTACGAGTTGTAGGTCGCGGGTTCGAACCCAGCCAGGCGCATTACTTTGTGTAAATTTCATCACCACTGCTCTCAAAACGGTGAAGGAAAACATCGTGAGGAAACCGGCATGTCCTAGAACCAAAAATTCGATGACATGTAACATTCACCAACCCGCACTGGGCCCGCGTGGTGGATTACGGCCCATTCCCTCTCCTAGAGAGGAGGCTTGAGTCCCAACAGTGGGAACATTAAAAAGGCTGGTGATGATGATAATATAAAATAATACCATAATTTATTTTTGCAAAACCTCTTGGGGGCCGCTGACCCTACCTTATATCCTTAGCAGGTAGGTTCCTGGTTTAGACGTTCGCTAAGAACGAATTTTTATCGAAATTCGCCCCATAAGGAAAAGGGCGAGGGCCCCCACAGTTTTTATGGAGAAACCGCCTTTACACGCGGGCGAAGCCGCTAGCAGAAGCTAGTTTCACCTACCAATTAATTTACTAGCTTTTTCCCGCGGCTTTACCCGCGTACATAAAATATAGCCTATGTCACTCAGACATAAAGTAGCTTTCTATCGGAGGAAAATTTTTAGTAATCGGACCAGTACTTTCGGAGATTACCTCCTACAAACAAAAAAGACGTGTGGCACTCGAGGACTGCCGCGGTAAAGCTATTGCATGGCATTTTTTATCAACTTATGCAATAGACCTCGCCAACAGCTGCTTAACCTCATCCATCCAAAACCAGACCTCGCCAACAGCTGCTTAACCCCACCCATCCAAAACCAGACCTCGCCAACAGCTGCTTAACCCCACCCATTCAAAACCAGACCTCACCAACAGCTGCTATTGATTGTTCACTCATTTGGTCATTTGTTTTCTTATCGGTCACCACGCTCAAAAAACAAATGAGTGGGGGGTGTTAGGTTATTTTCGTTACGGAATTTCTGGATTCGATCTCCACGCTCAAGGCCCGCGATAGAAGCTATGCAATAGCTTAAAAAAATTAAAACCAAAAAAAAAAAAACTTTACCTCTTTATTATATTAGTCCAGATTTCGCATTGTCTCACATCTTTAAGAAATCTTATAGTGACTTAATGAAAAAAACATATGTCTTGTTATACGCGTAATAAGTTATGGCAAACGAAACAAAGAATTATCACTCGAGTGTCGTATTTGTTATAATTATGTCAGACTTTATTTATTACTGTAGAAATATATCACATATGAACAGTTTTATTTCGTTAGTTTCAAATATGTGAGACTAAATTTTAATTGTGTTTTAGTTATGTCAAGATTTAAACATATTTGACTTTGATTTAAGTGTGGTCATTAATCAGGTTGTGACTTTGATTGAGTTTTTTAAGCTATTGCATAGCTTCTATAGCGGGCCTTGAGCGTGGAGACCGAATCCAGAAATTCCGTAACGAAAATAACCTAACACGCCCCACTCATTTGTTTTTTGAGCGTAGTGACTGATAAGAAAACAAATGGGTGACCAATCAATCAAAATTCAATTCAATGTGTGAAAGTGTAACTTTTAATATCAAAGAAAAAAAAACAAAGGAAAAAAATACTGCATAAATAAAATAAATAAATAATTATAATTGCATAAGTTGATAAAAATGCTATGTAATAGCTTTACCGCGGCAGTCCCCGAGTGCCACATGTCTTTTTTTTTTAATTACTTACTACTTAAATAATTGAAGCCTAATGTAAGTTTTCTTTTTTACCCGTTCATAACAGTTTTCGCACTTTTGTCTCTCGCACTGTTACTGCCATCACGGATCTTGAGCGGCAGCGCAGAAGTCAAATATTCGGTCTCTTTAGTGGTGCGAAGTGAGACGCGGGGGCGGGGAGTGTCAGTGACTGGCTCGCCGCGCCATCGCGTCTTAGACGTCACTCCTAATTCGTTCCCTGCGTTGCTGCATGTATCTAAAAACGAAGACAATTGGCTCTCCAATGTATGGAATGCGCAAAGCGATCCCCACTCTGACGCCGAGCGCTCAAGATCCGTTTTGGCAACAGTAGTAATCTGTCATGCATCTCTTTTTAACCGACTTCCAAAAAAAGGAGGTGATTTTTTTTTTTTTTTTTATCTCTTATAAACTAGTACTTGACTGCGATCCCGCCTGATGGTAAGCAGTGATGCAATCGTTGATGGTGAGGCGCACTAGTTTATTAAGAGCCAATTCACTCTAGCCTTGAAGACACCCAAATTATAATCGGACGGGAAGACCGCAGCAGGCAGACTGTTCCAGTCCTTCGAAGTACGCGGTATAAATGATTGATGCGCGGTGATTCTCAATACGTTTGTTTTTGTTTTCTTTCCTATTATTGGGACACCTATTTTATGTTTGTATTTATGTGCTATATCTAGGTCTTTATATACTAATTTTTTAGCTTGTGAGTCTAATAGTCTAGTTGTTATTTGAGTTAGTAATTGTCTTAAGGCGTATAGTCCCTTGAACCATTTGACCGAAATTATGTGAACGGAATTCTCGCACTCGCCTAGGCGGCAGTACGCAAATCTGTGCATTTATTTGCGGCCAGCAGCGCCCGGAAAGCGCTTTAAATCCATTTACTCTGCGAGATACTGATTGATTTACATATGCTATGTTCACTTTGAAGAATATTTAACCACCAATTTTTATGTGTAAAAATGTTTCTAAAGATTCAAGCCGTTTCGAAGAAGTAGGGAAAAGTTGCGAAAAGTTGCGAAATTGCTAAATATTTTTTTTTGACAAAAGTATTAATTGCACGAAAAAATCAAATATTGATATTATTGTTCATGAATCTATAATAAACATATATTTTTTTCAAACCAATTGACCTAGCCGTTACGGAGGAGTAGGCCTCAGAAAATCACTGTTTTATGGCACTTTTCGGGCGCTTGGCCCTTAACAGCGAGCAACGCGATGAGCGGGGCGCCATCTGTAAGCGGGCACGCGGTGCTATGAGCGGCGTTTCATGGCGTTCTATCAAACATTCTCATACATTTCTTATTACCGCTCGTCGCCCCGTGCTTAGCTGCAAGGTCTAAACTTTAACAACACCAGCCCCCCTAGCCAAGTTACAACCGTTTCGCTTGCGTCGAACGCTTCGAGTTGACCACGTCGCCGAAACTTTTGTTCTGACCACGCGACTGAGCGTTGAGGTGACGACATTCCCGTACATTTGAAGCTTTCCACTAGCGTTAAAGATTGCAGATTAGCAACTTGGCTAGGGGTACAGCTATCAATTTCGTCACAACAGCTCACTTGCCAAATTTAGACAACCAATAAATAAATCTACGTCTACTCCGTCAAGTTTCGTGACAGTACCTAATTTATCTAAATTGTTAGGCCTTTGTTATGCCTAGACATGATTTGGTGCTTACATGATATGCCTATTGTCTCTCTCTCTGTGTTTTGTTTATGGTTATTGTCGATGGACAATAGGCGAAGCTTATAGGCAAATGACTAAAGAGGTCTATACCTAAATTTAGTGACTTAAAAAAAAAATGCTCTACACTAGTAATTACTCATGTATCGTAGAAGCGTTCACAAATAAGGTAAAAAAGATGTAAACGCACGTTAAATGAAATCAATCAAATCAAAAACATTATTTCAAATGGACAATTTACAGGCACTTTTGAATAGTTAAATGTCGGTCACTTCAAAAAATGTGAAGCTAAATTGCACGTTCCAAAGCGTAGATCTCTATGGAGAAGAACGTGCAAAAAATTCTATGGACACCCTTTTAAATCATATTGGATATTTTGGGATAATACTCAAAAGCTAATAATTTTGGTTGTTTATGAATATTATTTATTGAGACTTTACATAAATAATAACAAGACCTTTTCTAATAAACCCTTTATGTATTTGTGCTAGTTAAAAAAAAAAACGAATTTTAGGTACCTACTTATGATTATTATTGTATTGTTACAGGTAATTGACACAAATAAATAATGAAGAAGAATCAAAATGGAGAAACATCATCTACCAAGGTTTTTATTATAAAATTGGAGGACTCAGTTAACGGTGTTCTACCATATATATTTTTTTATTATTATAAAAAAAGCTGGGCAAAGGCCTCCTCTTACTATAATAATATTTTTATTAATGAAAAAGAGGTTACAGGGTGTCAAAATCAAAGTCAAAGTCAAAGCATTTATTTCAAATAGACCATTTGCAGGCACTTTTGAATTGTCAAATGTCGGTCAGTCCAAGAAAAATGTAGCTAAATTGCACGTTCCAAAGCATAGGTCTGTATGGAGAAGAACGTGCAAGAAACTCCATGGACACTCTTTTATATCATATTATGTGTTACATATTATGCTTGGTTACATATTACTTGTTGCTTCTATCATGTGAGCACAATGTCGATAATGAAATAAAAATGTAAAATAATTAAAAGATAGCCAGTCCCATCTGACGGCAGCCGTTCACGAGCATGACGCGTGCATCAGCCCCACTCAGCTCAACCATTTTGAAGGAAACTGAATGACCCAATAACACGTGCCACCAACAGCGATACATTTTTGTTAGCATGACAAACTCTCAACTGCAATGCTCGTAATGTCAAAAAATAAATAAGTTGTAACCTAATAAAAATGCTCCATGGTGCTTCACATTCCAAATTTGAAAAAAGTGCTTCTACATTATACAATGCTATTGTGCTTTAACATCTTGTTTCTCCTTCCAAACTTATCTGTCTATCTATGGCGATCTCTGGCTAAGTTGGCCCAAAAAGTACATGGTCACCGGACCATCCAGGCGACTGAGGGGTTGTTTTGCACTTGCACTTAGCTGTTTGATGGCGCCTACCACCTGCTATGACCTGTGTTGTGCTTAGAGCCGGTGGTGTTCAACTTGTGACCTTTTTAAATAATTTTGGGAAAAAATTTAACTCCTTCTTCTTCTTCCTGCCCTTGTCCCATTTTACTTGGGGTCGGCGCAACACGTTTGTTTCTTCCATTCTGTCCTGTCACTCGTCACGCTATCACTAGCTCCCTTTTCTTTCATATCACTTCACACAATCCATCCATCTTTTCTTTGGCCTCCCTCTCCCACTCCATTAAAAAATTTAACATTTTGTAAAAACTTTTGGAATATATTCAGTTACTTACTGATTCTGAGCAATTTATATTTAGATTTTGCATATACTAAAACCTAAAAATAATTTTGTATATGAGATAACCACATCGTAAATCACTATTAAAAATAATAGCCAGACTATATTGATATTAAGATTAAGAGCCGAAGTCTTAAACTTAACATATTTTTTTACATTACGAAAACGATATTCACACGCTATAACAAGCCAGTATTATGTGGGATAGCACCAGGGTACTTATAGTTACATCATCACGCGGAACACAGCGGGGTCCCGGCAGATGATTGGGTCAAAGTATACAATGTATCTTACTATAGACAACCAATTGACTTTTATTTGTCGGCGGTATGAGATGAATTATGGTATTTGGGGTTCCGCGATGAAAGTGTGGATTAGAAATGCTTTTAAAATTGTGAGGTTTTTTTTTATGGATAAAAATCATTTAACGACATCCCCCGTTCTTGGGCGGAGCGGGAGATAGTGTCAGAATTTTACTGACTAAAAAATTTCCTTTGTTCCTTCGTTGCCTTTCATACCGGGGCCGAGCCTTCCTTTCAAAAGCAGACCCTTGGCACCAGTAGGCTTCGACCCTGTGGGCCCCTGCGGTTGCTGACAACTCCTTGAGGCTCTGGCAAGACTAGATTAGTTTTTTTTTATAAATATCTAGAGATAGATGTGTAATAACATAATCACGTAAGAGCGGTAGTATGAAAATGAACTTCGAAAAGGATGCTCTTAATGTCCATAAGATACATTATACAAAAACGATAGCAGAAAAGTAGAAAAATCTCCGATCGCAGCAAATCCGTACATCCTTCTCCACTATCAAAATGTTTTGCCACCCCAAGGCCTAACTCCCAATAAATCCGGTCACTGTCACATCTTGGCCTCATTACGACCCAACGCAAATTTGTCCAAGCACCATTAAGTTCGTGTAAGTGTTGGCAACGGGACAACTTGACCCCTCCTGCCCTAGTTAGAGTGCAAATAATTGTCTTGTCGGGTATATTTAGGAGAACTTTCTGCAAGCAACTTTGCCTGCATTGAAAGGTTGATTTTTAGAGTTCCGTACCTTAAAAAACGGAACCCTTATAGTATCACTTTGTTGTCCGTCCGTCTGTCTGTCGGTCTGTCTGTCAAGACCCTTTATCTCGAGAACTCACGAAGGTATATAGTTGAAATTAAAACCATATACTCAAATTTCTAGTCCCTTTAAGCTGTGAAAAAATCAAACTTCTAAGTTAACGAATAAAAAGATACGGCCATTTATGTCGCAAAAACACTTATATTTTGATAGACTCAAAGATTGAAATTCATAGGGTACTTCCCGTTGACCCAGAATCCTGAAATTTGGCACAAAGCAAGGTTTTACCACAGGTAGGTATAGTAAAAAATTTGTAAACAGTAAATTTGTTGTTACATAATTATGACAAAAAAAAAATGCACTTCTGAAAAATCTTCGAGACTCCATTCGGGAATTGTAGTTTGCACGGAACCCTCAATGCACGAGTCCGACTCGCACTTGCCCAGTTTTTTTTAATTATTATTTTCATCATCATCATCATTTCAGCCGAAAGACGACCACTGTTGGACATAGGCCTCCCCAAAGTGTCGCCACAACGACTGTGCATCTCGCATCCATCGGACTCCAGCGACCATGATCAGGTCAACAGTCCACCTTAAAGGAAGCTTTCCAACGCTTCCAGTAGGCGGGCGCTACTCCAGAATCCTTCAGCCCTATAGGGCATCCGTTCTACAAAGAGCCCTGCCCATTGCCACTTAAGTTCGGCAATTCTTCGGGTTGTATCGGTAACCTTCGTTCTTGCGGAAGGCTATAGATAGGCTTTATAAAATCTCGCTACGACTTCTAAGCAGAGCAGTAGATAACTAAAGACGTGGGTGAACCCGCGGGGACATCTAGTTCTAAATACAGGTTAGATTCTTCCAATGACGTACCTTGCACCTCTTAATTTGGCTTTGACCCCATCGCCTTAGATACCTTCTGCAAGCAATTGCCACAAGTTAAGTTTTGCGGTTCTTCAGGCTACGTCGGTAAACTCAGTCCTCAAAAAAAAAAAACTGCATAACTGGCAACAAACCATGGGAGCAACGGCGCTCACTGTTCCCGCGCACCTCAAGAAGTTGTCAGCAATAGCAGGGGCCCAGCTGGGTCGGAGCCAACTGGGGCCAGGTTTAGCTCCGAAAAGGAAGCTCGGCCCCAGTATGAAAGGCAAGAAGGAACGGGGTGGGTTTCTTAGTCAGTAAGAGTCTGACACTATCTCCCGCTCTGTCCAAGGGCGGACGTCATTAGGATTTTATTTACCCACCAAAAAAATAAGACCATGGAAGCAAATTCATAGCAAAAACCTTTTCTTATCTACACTTCAACACTTTTTTTTTGTTTTTATGTTTTTTTTTTTTTTGTAGGAGGTAATCTCGAAAAGTGCTGGACCGATTGCGAAATTTTTTTCACCGACAGAAAGCTGCTTTATTCCTGATTGATATAGGCTATACCTTACTAATATTATAAAAGCGAAAGGGAGTTTGTTTGTTTGTTGGTTACGTCTTCAAACCTAAATGACAAAACCGATTTAGATGAATTTTGGTACAGACATAGTTGGGACCCTGGAGACGGACATAAGCTTTTTTTGTAAAAAAAAAGTGAGAAAAGGGGGAAAAAGAGGGAAGGTCTTTTGTATACACGAGCGAAGCCGCGGGCAAAATCTAGTGCATAATAAAGTCCCATGAGTCTATAATGGCTCTCAAGGCTGTCTCTAATCATTTATTATCGCTTAGACCATAAACTCATCCTTAATGACACCCTACTGGCTTAAACTACATTCTACACATATTCTATTACTTCGCCCTAGAGTATACTTAGGTCATCCGACATTAGAGACCTAGATAGACGCTAGGGCATGATGTCATTAGTTTTATATTCTGTATATGCCGTGGCGGCCACAGCGGGAAGTACTAACTTAATAATATATCATAGTCATATAATGATGTAGCCATGGAGGTCAGACATGTAGTATATGACCGACTATCATCCCTTGTTGGAATTGTCGTCTTAATTATATTAAAAATCATGCAAATGACATCCCCCGCCCTTAGGCGGAGCGGGAGATAGTGTCAGACTCTTACTGACTAAAAAACCTACCCCGTTCCTTCTTGCCTTTCATGCCGGGGTCGAACTACCTTTTAGAGCTAACCCTGGCCCCAGTAGGCTTCGACCCAGCTGGGCTCCTGCTGTTGCTGACAACTCCTTGAGGCGCGCGGGAAGTCGGGAACAGTGCAACAGGGAACAGTCCGGATGGTTACCGGACTGTCGGACAGCGAGCTACCCATTGCTCACCGTCCGCAAGCCCGCGCCTACGGTGACCGAAAATCAGGATCGGAATCCCGGCGGCGGCTGGGGCGCGAGCGCCTTTGCCTGACGTAGTCGACCTCCTCCTTTGTTAGTATTACTGCTTCGCAGAAGGAGGCGACCTCCTGCCACTCCTCCTCGCTCCGGACTATGGAACGCACAGGACTTGACAGGACCAGTTGTGTGTCATATTATGGGGGATGCCTATATTCAGCTGTGGACCTTGTGGTGCCTTTTTTATTGTTGGTAGGCTAGACACTGCTGTACGCACAATTAATGTATTCCCAAAACGCCTTGTACGTATAGGTGGGATGATGTCCACCATGTACCGGTAGCATATCGCCGTACGATCCTGTAGTCCGATAATGGAACGGGTTTGTGGGAATTAGGAATTAGGCAATCGTTGGTTTCAATCGAGTTTCAATCGTAAAAATTGCAATCTATACATATAAATAAAATTGGAGTGTCTACTTGTAATATTGAAATAACTGCTTTTTACTACATGCATATGAATAATATATATTCGGTACATCCACCAAAATAACATTTTTTTTAAATTTTTGTCTGTCTGTCTGCTTGTTGGTCCGGGCTAATCTCTGAAATGGCTAAACCGATTTTGACGGGACTTTTTTGGCAAGTAGCTGATGTAATAAGGAGTAACATAGGCTACATTTATTTTAGAAAAAAAAAACTCAAAATCTTGTAGTCCACGCGAATGAAGTCGCAGGCACAGCTAGTATCTAATAAATAAATAAAATAATACCACATTTATTTTAGGCTGTAAATGACATAATACTTTCAGGCACCAAATCTGTTTAATTGCCTGTTCGTCCAACACAAAGTTTGAATTACACGATTTCATTTATTTGAGTTCATGCGGGTAGAGTTGCAGGACTCCGATGGATACGAGACGCACACACGGGACCGTTCATTGTGGCGACACTTGGAGAAGGCCTATGTCCAACAGTGGACGTCTTTCGGCTGAAATGATAATGATGATGATGATGAAGTTTCATGTAACATTATTTTGAAAATGCATCTACTACATTTTACACACCATCTAAATATTACATCATCCAAGCTTTACTCATCGATTTTAAATATTTACACTAAATTTTAGTGCACTAAATATACCCAGACACCAGCAAAATCTTGCCAAATTCCCCTCACATGGTCTGCACGTGACAAAATCAGGTCATGGTTAATAATATAGGTTTACCATGTAGGTACAGTCAAACAAAAATATATGTATGCTGGCAGATAGCTCGCAAATAAAAATATAATAACATTTCGCCTGTACTCCCTTAGTTTTAGGCAGAGGTGTGCCTATAGAAAAGAAAAATTTTGTTTTGTTTGTCATTGCGACCGAGGAGGAATTCGCACGAGCCGTAGGAAGAGTTTTATGGAGACGAGGGCTGTAGTGACAAATCTGCACGTGTATTTAACGACGTTTTTCAATACACTAACGACTCGTGGGTGTTGATGCGCGCCCCGTGGGGGTCGATGCGCGCTCAGCCTGATATACTGACGATAGATGTTATAAAATTGTGGCGAAGGCAAGCACGCGCACTTTTCTGCTCTATTGCGGAAAACAATTAATTGCGCGCCTAAAAGCGGTAGGATAAGAACTGGTTTCAGGGTAAATGTATTCAAAATAATTTTGCTTGGTAACCAAACTCTTTTGTTGACTGTACTTGATAATGTTTGCTTGTACTTACATAGTGACGTCACCAGTTCAAGCTGTGTAATGAGAAGTACATAATGGGGTGGAAAGTGTTCCATAAAGCTATAGGTTAATGTCAGTGGGTTGGTCTCGTATTTTAATATATTCTACTAGGTCACTGCGTTAGTTGTTTGACCTGCATAAACTATTTTTAAATAGTACACTTACTCGAAAACAGGCTTTACCGCTTTTCTGCACTAGTTCGGAAAAGTACGTGAGGTCGCTCCTGTCTCAATTGATTGTATTTATCGTATCAAACTGGGCGCTAAGCGACCCCTATGAATCGCACTTCAATGTCCGTCTATTTATGTCTTCGTAAGAGTATTGAAAAAAGTCGTTTAATAAATGTGGAAACTTGTCACTCGGCTCCATAACACCCTCACCTAGGGCTCGGGCGAATTCTGCCTCGGTCACAATAACAAACTTTCTCTACTTGAATCAAAATTTATTATAAAATTTAATTTAGTCTATTTAATTATTTATTTTCTCTAAATTATTTATACACACTGCGTCTACATATCTTATCCAACTCTCCTGTCTCAGGTCTACTGGAAGAAATTTCGTTAGAAATAAGCAGTATCTACCTTTGTCGGTATTTGTTATTTTCGATTTTAAATGTTTGTGTGTACATAAATAAATAAATGTACTATAATATACTTTTTCATTTGAAGTAAATTATTTTCATGCAAGACTGTACTTTGTACCTAAAAGGAATATTACTTAGCATGAAATATAATGACATAATATAGGTAGGTAAGTAGCCATGTCCATTTAATTAATATGGGATTGAACTTTAATTCTCATTGGATTAAACACATCGATTGCATGTTAGCCGATCGTTAATAAATCGATAAACTTCCCATGTCAAATAAAAGGGCTTATTATAAAATATTTATGACCAAACTCACGAAAGAAAACTAAAAATTATTGTCGATTATTAGAATTAAACTGGCATTGCATTGTGAAATATTGTTAAGTTATTGTCGTTACATCATACATATAAAAATTAAAACATCTATCAGTTAATTATTATTTTTATAGCTTGTATATCAGGCCAAATGAGGTTTCCTATACCCATCTCTAACACAGTGCCAGTGTGAAGCCTCCCCACAGGACATGCGACATTAGCGCCTCAAGTCTGCTATTACAATAGTGTCAGAATGGTCTATCATTGATGTCATAATTGTCGATTTTGACAAGTTTGGTAATCTACTAATATAATGGCGTTATTATGACTTTCCAATGGTCAACCACTGACACTCCATTGAAAGAAGTGACATAGAATGGTAATCTCGTACATATTGACAAATGAATATTTGACGTTTGCGGTAATCTGCTAAAACTTTGACAGTTTATTTTATCAGTGTTTTACCATTAGAACGTTATTGTGCAGTTATTGGTTTTAATATGCTCGAAATTATCATTCTACCACAATTCTACTACAAGACCAGTGACCGATCAATGACCGATCATTATGAATTAGCAGATTACAAACTTTTAGCAAAATGACAATGGGATCGTGTTGGAATGACGAATTTATAAAAATAGCAGACTTGGGGCCCTGCTATGCTGCCCATCCTGCGTAACGACCTGCAGTTTTCGGGATCTTTACGAGGCCAACAGTAGAGTTGTACAGGTTGCCAAATATTGGTCAGAAAGAGTATAGTTTGAGAGCATCGACACGAAAAGAAAAAGAAGAAGCTTGTATACAAGGTGTAAGGGATAGCCCTTCACAAACTTTAAGGGCTTGCTCAGTAGACGAAACTGAACAACCTACCATAAAATTTTTTTTTTAGGAAACGAAAAAAAAAACCCGCCTCACCATACAAAATTATTAACTTGATTGGACAGTTTGTATGGAGGGACTGAATTTTTTTTTTCGTTTCTTGAATAAGTTTCGTCTACTGAGCAAGCCTTAAAGTTTGTGGAGGGCTGTCCCTTACACCATTTATGTATGTCATGGTAGGGTCTATACTCAGCTTCAGCCCCAGCGTGCCTGTCAAGACCACAGCCATCAATTCCTCATAACATATCATCTAATAGAACCATTACAAATCTCCTTAACCCAATTCACACCTCAGGCTTGCCATATAAAACAAATAAATCTACCAAAGTTGTCTTAACGATATACATGGCCGTTTTAAAAATACCTGATGCCAATAAAAAGGGTATAAAACCAGCAATGTACAATGAATAGAGCAATAAAATCTATTAAAGTTTTTTTTTACAGGGCTCGGCTGTAAAATGAGCCATGTGTTCAAGGGTTTTATTATTTATTTGTTTGTTTGATGACCCTGACAAAAGTCTTCAGTTCTTTTATGGTGCAGGAGTAGCGTCATCATTATTTTTTAGAAGCTTTGATGTTTTTTTGAGTGTTGAAAATTGTATCATTTAGAAATTATGTACAGCGGTCTTGCTCCTAAAGCTACTACTTCAGGGCACTGTGCATTTTTCTAGACTAAAAATAGACTATTAAAAAATAGTGTAAATTAAAAAAAAAAATTTGACTAGAGCCCCAAAGAGTCTACAAAAGAAAAGAATCAAGTCATTTTCAACATTACCAGTCGACAGCGATGTGGTGGAGTGGTGTTTTTTGATGCCCTAATGTTTTAATTTGATTTTAGTTAGGTACTTGTAATTAGTGTAGGGTTTTATTTTACTGTAATTATATGTAGTTAATTAAGTATTCTTTAAATGTAAATGATGTAGAGTTGATGATCCTAATAGAAGAATAAATAAAAATGAATTAGTTCTAAAATAAGTAATTTTTCCCTTTTGTAATCTTCAATATGCATGGATAATTTTCAAAATATTTCAAATAGTTAAAAGACATGATAAGATTCTTTACATTTAATTACCTACCTAAACAAATGGAGCATAGGCAAATTGATTCGGAAGTGTCCAAAAATAGGTAGTTTCCTTTTGAAAAATTGATGATTTTATTACAAGCTTTTATTTAGTTTCACCTGTCCCGTTGTTAAAATCTTGCAAATTAAAATCTTGCATGCATGTGTAAATCAGATGACAATGCAAAATCATTAGGACATGGAGCTGATCTGATTATGCAACCGGAAGGTGGCTATAGGAACTTGGTAGTTAAACGACACAATCCCATCGAGTTTGGGTTCGTATGATTCGTCTAGACTAGCTTTAATTATATAGGTATCCGAGCTATAAAAGCTTGCTATAAAAAAAAATGTTCATTAAAATCTTCTTTATTCTAAACATTCATCATACAAATAAAGTATCTAGATACTATCTCCCTTCTTTCACACACTACTATTTCCCATGACCTAAAAATACTAACTAATCCGACCTAATTTAAATCCAGCACTCACTTTCTCCCACTTCATTAAGGACAAACTTTCTTGTTTGAACAGTAATGTGTACCCTGCTTAAACTATGACGTCAGAATCCATCATGGCCGCCGTCGGAATAATCCCGTTGAGTAGCGTCCTTCATTCCATTTAATGCTGGTGACAAATTATTTTCTCTGAACTGTAAAAATTAGATGGTATTTCCAGTGTAAAATGATACATAGAATGATCTAGGATTTTTGTGGTGCACATTTCTTTATTGGTCTTGTCTTATCTTGGTTTAAGATGGTACGTTCATAGTATTTCTTGATACTCGTAATTACACAAGATTTTGAAAGATATAGATGGTCGACGATTTTTTTTCTTTAGGTAGAAAAATCATCTAATCACATCCCTCGTCCTTGGGCGGAGCGCGAGGGCGTGTCAGACCTTTACTGACTAAAAACCCACTCATACCCCAGGTATGAGTGGGTTTTTTCCTTTGTTCAGAGTTTTCCTTTCTGAAGCAAACCCTTGGCCCCAGTAGGTTTCGACCCTGCCGGGCCCCTACGATATGGTCGACGATGGGGCACGCTTGCTTAAAACTAACTTATTCACTCTTGATTTACTGACCCTTAAGTTGTAGCTATCAGATAACACAGACTCCGGTTAGTATTATTGCTTGGCTCGCGTTTGACCACCATTTCTTCTGATGGTGATCGATGATGAGGTCGACGATGGAGCACGCTTGCCTAAAAGTACTCTAATAAATCTTGATTAAAAGTCACTCAGGTAGGTTGTAGCTATCAGGAGAAAGTCTCCGGTTTCCGGCAGGGAATAGGCTAGTTGCCGTAAAAAATGTAATTCATCCGTCTTTTAGATTATTCAAAAATAAATGACACGTATTTTTTATTTGTAAATTAAACCAAAAATGACAAAGATATAGCCCATTAAAGTTACATGTAACGTCACGCCATGCTACAATTTTTCGCACGGGGTCACGTCACACGTAACTTTAATGGGCTATTTCTTTGTTATTTTTTATTTAATCAAAAAAAGAAAATAAATGTGTCCAATATTTTTTTATAATCTAAAATACGGACAAATAAAATGTAATTATTTTGACCCTGGAAACTAACATATTCCACTAGTATAGTGGTTACTTGATAGCAATCACTAGAGGGTTTTTGAGTCAAGAGAGAGTAAGTGTGACTTCTAGCCAAGCGTGATCCTATCGTTGACCACATCATCGCTTACCACAAGATTATTTCTTTTCAGTTAAAAGAGAAAAACACAAATACAAAAATGCAAATATTTCCTCGTTATAATATTACCTAGTGTAGATAAAATCTACTTCTGCGAAAGATCCACAATTTATTATGTATCCAGTAATGTGGGAAATAACTAATTTAATTAAAACTAAAACGACCTTCATATCACTAGATTAGCAAACTAACTAACCACGCTAAAACCTAATTAGTATCGAATATAAAATTAACAAGTCGTTCATCATTTTTGACATGTTTTAGAGAATGAGTCTATTATGCAAATATAATGTAACATCACTAGAGCTATTAGTTAACAACTTACTACTTCCATCGGCTTCACGTGCGTGAAATAACTCACCAGCTCTCCTAGCCAAGTTACAACCGTTTCGCTTGCGTCGAACGCTTCGCCCCGAATTCTTTGGTTCTGACCACGTGACTGAGCGTTGAGATGACGCCACGAGCGTTGACGCTTGTAAAAAGCTTCAAATGTACGGGCATTTGAAGCTTTTTACAAGCGTTAACTTTTGCAGGTTAGCAACTTGGCTAGGGGTACAGGTCATCTCATCATCATTCCTTATGAAAGGCCTTCCAACGCTGCGTATTCCAATACGTAGTCGCCACTCCAGAAACTTTCGATGACATCGACCATCTTTTTTTGCCGTAATGTGCCCTGTCCACTTCTACATAGCGCTATATTGCATCGACACACCATGGAACAGCAGGGACCCAGCCGGGTCGAAGCTTACTGGGGCCAAGGTTATCCGAAAGGGCGCTCGAGCCCCGGTATGAAGGCTAGAAGGAACGGGGTGGGTCTTTTAGTCAGTAAGAGTCTGACACTATCTCCCGCTCCGCCCAAGAGCGAGGAATGTCAATGCATGATTTTTTCCCACCATAAAAAAGGGTGTCCCGGTGAAATATAGCCCTAAGCTACCAAACTAGACACCAGAGTCGCCACACGTCTGAGCTAGTCGCGCCACCAAATTGGTAGCGCAACCAAACGGACACCAGGTGAGTAACTCTCTATAGAGCTGTATACATTTTGTTGGTAATAGCGGCTGGTCGCGTCACCGTGATGTCCTGGTGAAATATAGCCCTTAAGCTTGACGATTCTTCGGACTTCTTCGGGCTTCTTCGGGCTTCTTCGGGCTATGTCGTTAACCTTCGTTCTCTTACGGTTGACACCATACCCAAATCTATTTTACCAACAATACCTACAAAGAGTGCCGTCACAAGGTCATGCCAGTGCAAACACTAGCGAACTAGTCTATTTGTCACTATCACACAGTTTACTGGCTAGATCACTCATCCAATGCAAACGCGCCTTAATATAAATTAGGTCGAGGCTAATAGGAAATGGTGTCAATGGACCAAGTTTATGGAAAAAGGAATTTTATGACACCAATTAATGTATTTCGCATAAAGTGTGAATGGCAATCAATTGGCAGATACGATTGTGGGGAGTGGAATATTTTGGCCATTCATTGTGCGTACAGCTAAGGAGTGGAATTCCTTGCCAGGGATCTGTATTTCCTGATAGCTACAACCTGGGGATCGTTGATTTCTATCAGGTGAGATAGTGGTCAAGCGTGAGCCCTACATCTACACTTATTAATACTATAAAGAGGTAAAGTTTGCTTTTTTGTTTGAAGGAGAAAATCTCTGAAAGTACTGGTCCGATTGCGAAAATGTTTTCATCGATAGAAAGCTGCTTTATTCCTGAGTGACATAAGTTATGTTTTATGTACCTACGCGGGCAAAGCTGCGGGCAAAAGCTAGTTATAAAATTTTATTCATGCTCTCCTTTCGTTGGAAAGACCCTGATCCGATGATCAGTGGTGGACATGTCTAATTTGACGTCACATCTGCTGTCAGGTCTATTATTAGAGGTTTAATAATAAAATTTCTGTGTCACGGATGTGACTTGCGATGGAAGTGACGATCTAAGAAGTTTGAATACAAAATTAGCACTTCCGTAGACTTTTAATGTATACGTGACATCACATTAACATATTCTTTCTTCTGGTTAATATTTTGTGAGCGTAGTCATCATTTCAGCCGATACACGTCTACTGTTGGACATAGGTCTCCCCCAAGCGTCGCCACATCGAACGTTCCTGTGCGTCCCGCATCCATCGGTTTCCCGCTACCTTCACCAGGTCATCGGTCCACCTTGTAGGAGGCCTTCCAACGCTGCGTCTTCCGGTACGCGGTCGCCACTCCAAAACCTTTCGGCCCCAACGGCCATCTGTTCTGCGAGCAATGTGCCCTGCCCATTGCCACTTAAGTTTCAATTCTTTGTGCTAAGTCGGCAACCTTAGTTTTCCTGCGGATATCTTCATTTTTTACTCGATCACGCAAGGAAACCCCGAGCATAGCCCTTTCCATTGCTCTTTGGGTGACTTTAAGCCTACTAATGACGCCCATTGTTTTTTTTTTCATTGCCCATTCACTGGCAACACGCACTGGTTAAAGACTTTCGTGTTGTGAACGTAGTACATTGTAAAAAATATTATGGACAATTCTTAAGTAGCATATAGCCTATGTCACTCAGGATTAAAGCTGCTTTCTATCGGTAGAAAAAAATTAGCAATCGGACCAGTACTTTCTGAGATTACCTGTAATATTAGTGTAGATTTATAGGGTTCCGATACCTAAATTGGCAAAAACGGAACCCTTATAAGTGATCCACTTCGTTGTCCATCTGTTCTCCTGTCAAGACCCTTTTTCGCAGGAGCTAGTGGAGATATGAATCTGTTATTAACACCAAATACTAAGGTCTGCTACAGTGCTACCCCAAGCAGTAGTGAACAAATCAAAACTTGTTACTTATGGAAGAACTATTAGGAATTGAACTTTGGAGGAATGGGAACAGAGAGTAAAGTCCCGCAAGCCTCCGTTGAAAAGGGAGTATCCTCCGGCCAGACAGGTGTTATGGTCTGGTGGGCGACTGCCCGATAGATGATTTCGGGCTGTCGTATATGTTCAAATCGCGCGGAGAACTTTGATTGCGCGATGCAGGATTTCGTACGTTCTTCGTAGTTCTTATGTGGCGCCATAGATGTTGCTACATCATCCCCTCCGGAGATCGGAGATCGATGGTTCTTTTGATGCTTCATGATGCGTGCCAGGCCAGTGATAGGTTGGTTCCAGTGGGTCGGAACCGATGCCGCATAGTTCTCGGTGAGTCGGAACTGTCTGCGGTGATGCCCCAGTGAGTCGGAGTGTTGTTATCCCAGTGAGTCGGGATGATGCCCCAGTGAGTCGGGGTGATGATGTCCCAGTGAGTCGGGATGATGCCCCAGTGAGTCTATGTTCAAATCGCGCAGAGAACTTTGATTGCGCGATGCAGGATTTCGTACTTTCTTCGTAGTTCTTATGTGGCGCCATAGATGTCGCTACAGAACTAATCTACACTGGCAAGTTTGTATGGAACCCTCAGTACGCGAATCCGACTCGTACTTGTCCGGTTTGCTGAGCGAGAACCAGTATTAGGCTTTTACTGAATAAAATCTTAATAAAGAATCATTTCACTTTTGCGTGGCCCGTCTGTCTGTTTGTCTGTCAATCTGTCAGCGGGCTGTATCTCATAAACCGTAAAAGGTAGAGAGTTGAAATCCACATAGTATTTATTTGTATTGCTGTTACAATAACAAATAATAAATTTAAAATAAAATTGTTAAAAATTAAAGAATCTACCAACACAAAAAAAAATATTTTGTCAGCGTTTTTTTGCTCTATTTTAATATTGTAGTACGAAACCCTTCGTAAGCAAGTCCGACTCGTACTTGGCCAGTTTTTATCTTTCAGTAAATTTCGTTTAAAATTAATCTCCTTAATTAGACACTGAGCAAACTCAGTAGGAAGTGTCGATCATAGAAGCCGACATTGCCATCTAAATATTATTACTATGTATAATTAGTTTCTCTATGGTACACCGGTGACATCACTACGGAAGTGACGGGAATTTTGTTTAGACTATGCTTTACTGTGAGAATATGTAATGAGCTTAGTTTACATAGGGTTTTTTTGGCCATGTGTACAGAAGGAAGCAGAAATTTCTCATAATTGTAGTAAAATTATGCGGTATCGGTTAAGAGACTCATTTTCCACTCCCCTATATATTATCGTGAACATCGAGCATGGTTTAATAGCTTATTTCTTCATCTAACGCAATTCAACGAGATGTTTGATGAAGAGGCAATGTAAAAAAAAAAACAGAAATAACGTTTGACACCTATGTATCCATCAACCATATTTGCAAACCAATAAATGATTTATGATTTATGAAAACTCTGATAGCGTTCGGCAATTCCGTGATTTACTCGAATATTTCAGGAAATATGTGATTGTTTTAAACACTTAAAATATAGGGTAATATGTTCCACCTTCCGATTCCATCATCAGATCAGCTCCTTGACATAATAATTTTGCATTGTCATCTGATTTACACATGCATGCAAAATTTCAGGTCAATCGGTAACCAAGAAGTCGATCATATTTAATTTGCAAGATTTGATTACAGACAAACAAAAATCGGTTCAGGTGCATCTAATTATAAACTTGTAAAAAAACACTCTTTATTCAAACAAGCAGCAAAATATTTTTTATAATCTTACATTTGTATACAAAATGTGCCTACTTATATCTTAACCTGGTCCCCAAGATACAGGCACCGCCGAGTTTGGGGACCACCGTATAGGCTACACAATGAAGCTCCCCAATAGTTACATTCCTACATTAAGTTACGATTATTAGATATTTAATTAATTTAATTTCTTCCACCAACCCTACTTTACTCTTTTTTCTTCCCTCTTCCTCCCTCTTCCCTTTTTACTAATAAAATTGTGTAACTTATTATAATATGTATGTATATATGTATTTATAATTGAGTATTGTGTTTTATATAGTTAGCAGTACACCACAGACTACCCCGTGTATTATTTTAAGCTCTTATCCATCCTAAGGTTGTCTGGAAGATATCGCTTTCAGTGATTACACCACCATAATTGTTCCCACAAATTGAAGTTTTTTTATAAGCTGTATTACTTTTCGGTGTACAATAAAGTCTATTCTATTCTATTATTATTTAAGGCAACTCTCATATAAATGGTACAATAAATTTAATATTATTATATTTATTGTATTCTTCACAAATAAGATCCCCATATCTCATAGCTGCTCTTGTTTATCCAGCTCTTACCACTGACTCAGAGGCTACCTAATTATAAATATTGATAACATTCTTAGAACTTCCTGTTTAGGCTTGAGAAGCTGAGATAAAGTCTTGTGTGAAACATCTCGCTATTAGTCGTCAATTAGTCATTAGGACTTTAATGACTAGATGATATAATAATTAGTAAACTGATATGATTAATCTAAACATTTGAAAATGTAGCAAGAATAATAATAAAAGGCGCTTTTAAAATCGCACCGCAAAAACCTGCGATGCTCATCATATCGCAGTCTTGTGTGGGAGCTCTCATTCGATCAATCCCACAAATCAGGGTGCTGCTATGGGATCATCATCATCATCGTCATTTCAGCCAAAAAATGTTCACTGTTGGCCACAGGCCTCCCCCAAGTGTCGCCATAACAACCGGCCCTATATCTCGCATCTATCGGACTCCCACAACCCTCACCAGGCCACCAGTTCACCTTGCAGGAGGCCTTTCAATCCTGCGTCTTCCAGTAAGTGGTCGCCACTGCAGTACCTTTCATTCCCATCGACCATTTGTTCTGTAAGCAATGTTCCCTGCCCACTGCTACTTAAGTTTTACAACTTTTGGACAGTTATACATTTTCTTCATCCGGTTGTACACTCAAATTACACAACACACTCATCATAGCTCAACAGACTCATCACGTCTCCCTACACTAGTCTTCTTCACTTCCCGAAATTCTGTCTATAAACTGTACCATGAACAAATCCGACCTACATATGTCCGAATATAGGCTACTTCCTTATATCGGCTAGCTATTTATGGCCTTTTTACTATTACGCGTAAAAGTTTATGTGATACCAGCATTTAGGCGTTTTCTGTGAAATGCTGTTTTGGACATTAAATCTGTTCATCAATTTTGATTTTGGCGGTGTCTGTTGATATTACACGTTCCTGTGTTCAATAATAAATTCTATTAAAAAAAACGACTATAGCTCTTTAAGTATTCTTTGTGATGATTTTAGTATTAATAAAAGAGGGTTCTTCGATTGACTGTTGAGTTTATTCCTAGAACGCTACTTTTACTGTCTTAATTATATAAAACGAAAACCCACCTATCGGTGTGAACCGACCTAACTACATAATATATATAAAAATATTATTATATTTAAATAACGAATCTACATTTAAATATGCATAATCTTTATAAAAGTGTAATAGTCTTGTAGTGACATCTATGAAGCCAAATGGGAACTAAAAAATCCAAAATCCTGCATCTCGGTATCATTCCCTAGCCAGTCCAATAGTTAATAAGCGCTATTTTATCTTTATCTATTATATTAATAAAATAAGGCCGTTCTCACTGACTCTCATATAAGATAATTTATACGAGCGATTTAAGTGAGTATACAACTTTTAGAGATATCAAAGTTTTTCTATATGACCCGTTATTTTTGCCACCCAGTGTATTTTAGATACTATAATACAATTTTACATTCTTCATTTTTGTTGCCTCATAGTGAACTACCAAATTACAAGCGATTTACCATTTAACTTTGGGAGATATCACAGTTTTTCTTTGTGACCTGTTATTTTTGCCACCCAGTGTATTTTAGGTACTTATCTATATTACAATTCCTCATCTTTGTTAGGCATAATGAACTATCAAATTACAAGCGATCCATGAAAAAACTTTGGGAGATATCGCAATTTTTCCATATGATCCGTTGTGTTTGCGGCCTATTGCATTAATTTCAATATCTATGTCAATGATCAGGTAGAAAAACATCTCAATCATTATAAAAGTTGTTCAACATCACGCCAGTTGGGCTGCAATGTCTCAAGTAGGGAAGGTAAGCAAACGACAGACACTCGTATGAGACTCACTGTTAGGGTACAAGTTCATAAGAGAAAGCGATTTAAGTATAGGATATGATAAATCAAAATAAGGATCAAGAATCAAACCATTTAGTTACTTTTGAATTCTCAAAAAGTCAGTCAGAAAAATAATGTTAGTTGTGCATTCCAATCGTCTTATTGTTCATTCATCAACAATACATCTGAGTCGAACAGTTTAAAATTGAACAAAATGTAACGCGCAGCAGTGTAATCGCGGAAATAAATCAGCTTACATTTATGTTTGCCTAATGTACTGAACAGCTGATATTTTTTTCCCGATTTCGGCTTTGCTCCCGTAATAAAAATTGTTTGTAATCATGAGCACAATCACGTGTTTAAGTATCGTACACTAATTGCCAGTTACCCTATATGCTCACACGTGTGCCACACACGTCGATCTGCGCACGTCGGTCTCTATACATTTTATATTGAAATTCCATTTGTAAAGCTACATTTGATACACGTGTAGCGACATCTATGGCGCCACATAAGTACTACGAAGAAAGTACGAAATCCTGCATCGCGCAATCACAGTTCTCCGCGCGACTTGAACATATACGACAGCCCGAAATCATCTGTCGGGCAGTCGCCCACCAGACCATAACACCTGTCTGGTCGGAGGATCCTCCCTTTTCAACGGAGGTTTGCGGGACTTTACTCTCTGTTCCGCCTACCTCCAAACTGGTGACCCTCGACAAAGAATGTCAGCGCAGCCTTCGTGCAGCTACTACTTCGTGACGTCATCATCACTTCTTCAAGCTTTCGAGCAGCGAGCCATACAGCCAGCACCCACGGCTATAGAGGGTATCCTGACCACCAGCATGCCTACCTGGTCATACCTGGTCATCACCTTCAGCCTCATCAGCGACCTTGGCTTGGCACACCGCACCTTCGGCCAGTCACATGAAGAGCCATGAAGAACCTCTCCTGGTCGGAGCCAACAGTCAAGCCCTACGTTGCACAAGCACCGCTCCGACTCACTGGAGCCAGCAGCACTACTCCGACTCACTGGAGCCTGCAGCATCGTCCCGACTCACTGGGACAGCACCACCCCGACTCACTGGGGCATCATCCCGACTCACAGGGACATCATCACCCCGACACACTGGGGCATCATCCCGACTCACTGGGATACCAACACCCCGACTCACTGGGGCATCACCGCAGACAGTTCCGACTCACCGAGAACTATGCGGCATCGGTTCCGACCCACTGGAACCAACCTACGCTGGCCTGGCGCGCATCAAGAACCATCGATCTCCGATCTCCGGAGGGGAGTGATGTAGCGACATCTATGGCGCCACATAAGAACTACGAAGAAAGTACGAAATCCTGTATCGCGCAATCAAAGTTCTCCGTGCGATTTGAACATATACGACAACCCGAAATCATCTATCGGGCAGTCGCCCACCAGACTATAACACCTGTCAGGTCGGAGGATCCTCCCTTTTCAACGGAGGTATGCGGGACTTTACTCTCTGTTCCTCCTACCTCCAAACACGCAACGCGACGCGACGCGTTGTCGGCGTCGTTCTACGTAGAAAACAGGCGTGTTACACGTGTGCGTCGGTCTAATGTAGTTCTAGCTTCAATACAATTAATCCCTTATTATTATATTATTTAATCCAAAACCGCTATCTTTTACACTTTACACCACACAACCAAACACTAATATTTGCCATCAAACGCGATAGGTGTTACCGAAAATCTGTGAAAGTGTAAACCCCTTCTGTTTGATCGCTTCGTAGGCAGTTTGTTCTATTTGAACGGGCTGTAGGCCGATCAGTAATAGGTGAAGGTGAGGCCAGGTAAATGGCACAGAATGCAGTTTCGTAACATAATGGTAATGGATGCAGAAATATTTTAAGATTACGTAATGGTTTTGTAACCTATTTTCTTCAGGTGAGTCGAGAGCGGTCGCTGTACAATTTTTTCATGAGTTACTGCGAAATGAGCGTAATTTTTTGTAGATATTATACAGGCCTATATCTGCAAAAAAATGCCACTACTGTAGGAACATTATAAGGCTCTGACATCCTCTCTAGGAGAGTAAATGTGCTGTAAAAATGTAGTTCTCATTATACAAACTTAAGACCACTTAAGGGTGAATTAAAAAAAAAAATAAGAAAAGAAAGACCTAGTGCAAATAAGTTAGGGCCTGTCTGACTGCAGAAATTAGGCATAATAGCATTATCAGCTTAATAGAATGTTCTCACTACTGAGACTCTGGCATCCTCTCTAGGAGAGTGAATGGGCCGTAAAAAAGTAGTTTTCATCATACAAACTTAGACCTCTTATGGAGTGTATTTTAGAAAATAAACAAAAAAAAAATAACTTGTACAAAATTTCACGTTTTTAGTTCCAGTTGTTTCAGCTGTGTGTTGATATGTGAGTCAGTTAATCCTTTTATATACATATAGAACTTCCTGTATCGCTATCGACTAAGTTATTCATAGAATACGCTAGAACTTAACTCAAGTGTTTCACTTGAATTAATATTGTGTACTTATGTACCCACTTTATATTCTTAATGTATTGATAAACAATATAATTATGTACCTTTAACGGTCTATAGCTGCATTTAGTGACATCTGTCTGTGTATATATTACCATGGAGGAGTGGCAGGCGGTCGCCTCTTTCTGCGAAGCAGTAATGCTAGCAAAGAAGGAGACCGACCGCATAAGGAAACGGCGGCGCGGGCGCGGGCTTGCGGACGGCGAGCAATGGATAGCCCGCTGTCCGACCGTCCGGTAACTGTCCGGACCGAGCCCAAGTCGTCGACGGTGCGCACTGTTCCCGCGCGCCTCAAGGAGTTGTCAGCAACAGCAGAGGCCCAGCTGGGTCGAAGCCTATTGGGGCCTTGGCCCCAATTGGCCCCTTCTGAAAAGAAGGCTCGGGCCTAGTATGAAAGGCAAGAAGGAACGGGGTGGGTTTTTTAGGCAGTAAGAGTCTAACACTATCTCCCGCTCCGCCCAAGGGCGGGGAAAGATTTTTACCCACTAAACCAAAAGCCGCTTCCAGGAGCTAGTATGGCATAAAATAGACATGTCTAACTTTGAACCACATATAAATATCACCACTGTTGCAGTACATTTCTATACACCATCTCGAAAACCACAGAGTTCCATTCAACCCCAATGTATTACCCTGTCTCTCAAGATCTCGTGACCATTCCACATAGACCTCTGTTCAACACGCATATTCCGTAAATTTCCTTCATTTCCTTAAGTGAAGGGAAGCAGGGAGAGATCTTGGGTATTTGGTTGTTGTTTTTTTTTATGTTTTCAAAGGAGATTTATATGTGATACTGTGTGACTAACGCGTTAAAACATGGACATGTTTTTAGAATTTTTTAATCTATACAGATCGCCACGGATCTTGAGTGCTGGCTTCAAGTTGCGCAGAAGTCAAATATCGGGTCTATTTAATGGTATGAAGTGAGACGCGGGGGACACGTCACTCGTGATTCGTTCCCTGCACTTGCTGCATGTATCTAACAACGACGACGATTGGCTCGCCAATTTAAGGAATGCGCAAATTGATCCCCACTCTGACGCCGAGCGCTCAAGATTCGTGCCGGTACCTATATTAAAATCACCATATTAATAGTGTTGTTGAATTTTGGCCGGATTTCTTCGAGTGAAGTTCATTAGCTGTTCTAATTGATCGCAAATTGATTCTTAGTAGATAATGTGATGTAACATTGTTGCAGTCTTGTACCTCAAGTGTCTGCGCAACGGGACAATATGTAGAATCATTGAAACAGGCCGATCTCGGTAAAATGTAGCTGATAATTTTATTGCAGTTTTGGCTACCTCAGCTGAGTTTGCCAAGAAGATTCACTTGATACATTTGCTGTTAAATACTACAAAAAAATATTAGAATGTGTACATCCATATTCCAATGGTAAAATAATGGATTATTCAAACGAAGACATGGCTTAAAAGACTTAGTATCCAAGTAAAAAAAAACCGGCCAAGAGCGTGTCGGGTTCGCTCAGTGTAGGGTTCCGTAGTTTCCCATCCGTCACAATAAGTGTGCCCACTTACGAGTTTAAAAAAATGCTTGCATATACGATTATACTACAAACTTAGTCCAGAAATTATTTTGTAGTGCCCTTTTGTCTTTTTTGTACAAAAACTGTTCTTTCCGTCAAGTTCAAAATAATTTTCCTAGAAAGTCCTTATAAAGTTCTACTTTTCAGAATTTATATTTTCTAAACTTATGGTTCAAAAGTTAGAGGGGGGTTTTTTACTTTTGGAGCGATTATTTCCGAAATTGTTGACATTATCAAAGAATGATTTTAGTAAAACCCCTATTCATTTTTAAATACCTATCCACTTTACATATAGGGGGGCTACCGTAATAAAAAAAAAAATTCAATTTTTATTTTACCACTTTGTCGGCGTGATTGATATACATATTGGTACCAAATTTCAGCTTTCTAGTGCTAACGGTCACAGAGATTAAGCGAGGACGGACAGACAGACAGACATGGCGAAACTATAAGGGTTCCTAGTTGACCACGGAACCCTAAAAAAAGAAACTAATGTTGTTTTTTTTTTCCTTTTTGACAGTTCTTTTTTTTGAGTTTCGAAAAGAATTGTTGATAGTTAGGTAAGGTAGTTACTCAAAATACAATAGACAGTTTAAAGAATGAATCCAAAAAAAGCCCTTTTAGATTCGATTCACACGTAATGAGATCATCAACCCTTACTCTTTAATATTTACATAATTCATGATTCATACCCGTACGAACGCAGCTGTTACAATAATTCCTTGTCTATTATTAGATATTATTGCCACGACTACTCGCCCACTTTCACTGCCCGGCTCCGTTTTGACAAGGCGTTATATTTAGAAGTTAATGTATTGAAGGAAGGACTAGATTTTGCTGGTATCTTTTTGCTATGTAAAATGGATTGATTCTTTGGTAGGAAAATATTAAATTATCTTTGGGCAAGAGGGAGTGGCCCGCTCCGCCTCCACTCCCATTTTAGCCTGAACTCTCTCGTGTCGAAGTACCTCTCAAATTCCGAGTTCGCTTCGCTCGCTCTTGGACTATTTTTGCGGGTTGGCCAGTAACAATACATCATAAAATGAACCTCTGTGCAAAATTTCAGCGTTATTGGGCCATGGGTTTGGGCTGGGCGTTGATGAGTTAGTGGGGGATCAGGACATATCCTTTATCACCAGACATATGTGAAGTCTGGTCGAAGGATCCTTACTTTTCAATTGAGATTTGCAGGACTTTACCCTCTGTTCTGCGTAAGTATCTCTAAAGCTTTTTGAATATACTGCGGCAATATTCGGAATAACTGTGGCCCTAGAACGCAAAAAATCAATGATATTTTTTATTTTTTATTTTGCTTCTTTTATTTTTGATGTGTTTATTGTGTAGTATTGTGTTTAGGCCTTGTGATGTACCAAATAAATTATTTTTCTTTCTTTCTTTCTTTTCAAATAGCAACTGAAGGACAAATGTGGGATTTAGTCAGTGTCTAAAATGTCCTCTCGCTCTATCCTAAAGCGGAAGAACTAATTTGATGATTTACCACCTCAAAATAAAAAATAAAACTGGTCACATTCCAAAGACAAATTTTGAATGTAGGTCTATCCTGTTCCCAAAAGCCACTTGACCCAAATAAAATGCCAGGACAAAATGAATGACCAATAACGTTAAATATTTCCTAGTAGTCTTAATAAATCAACTATTGACAAGTAAATGCGACGTTGCCGTGATAATCTGCCATAAATAATGGCATACTTTATGCTCTATGGTCCAATTCGTCTATGCTTCATAGTCTATGGTAATTGGGTCATGGACTCATAAATTCGTCAGAACGACCTTTTTAATTATTAGTTGTTGCAATTAATTTGCAACATTGGATGATGTGTTTGTTTTTTAGTTGCTTTGTGATCATGCGTAATTTTATATATTAGGCAGAATTATGGTTTATTTCTAACTATTTAAATATACCTATAAATAAAATTGACTGGCCTGTTGGTCTAGTGGTTAGTGGCTCTGACTGCTATGCCGGAGGTCGTGGGTTCGATTCCCACCCAGGATAAATGTTTAAGTGATGAGCATGATCATTTGTTTTATAACTGGGTGTAATTTATCTATAATATGTATGTTTTTAGAAATATATAAGTATGTTTATCAGTTGTCTAGTACCTACTCATAACATTAGCTCTGCTTAGCTTGTTACTAGACGGCGTTGTGTGGTAGTTGTGGAATATTATTATTAAAACGGAACCTGCCGGAGTGTGTTTCCTGATAGCTACAACTTAGAGTGAATAGGTTACTTCTAGGCAAGCGTGCTCCATCGTCGGCTACATCATTGCTTACCATCAGAAGAGATGGTGGTCAAACGGTGTTGTGAGATGGTGGAGCCTATTAATAATAATAAAAAATCTGATTGTTTACTGAAACTTCTCTGAAACGGCTGTACAGATATTTAAGATTTTCTTGTATATTATTCTATAGGTCTGAGAATATGTCCTAGGCTATTTTAAAAAATAGAATTTATTCCAGAAATCCCCATGGTCAAATCTCCACCAGTGGGGATTTTTGGAAAAATAAGCGGAAGAATACCTACCCAGCAGATATTTTTGTCTCTAAATTATTATACAAAAAATGTGTTATTGGTTACATTTATTTAGGTACGTAAGTAAATTCTTTAGATCTTTATTGTACACTATAACAACACAAAATAAGTGGATAACAAAGTTCATGTACATAGGCGAGCATAAATCAAAGTTAAATTAATGTGTTAAATGTGTCAATATTATCAACTTTCATTTTTTTTTTTTTGTGCTAAAAAAGTAACAATCCACACTGGTGGGAATTGATCGGTGGGGATTTCTGGTATAAACCAAGTCAGAGACGACCTCGAAGTCATTGGACGGATTTTAAAGGTGGGCAACCCACCTTAAAATAAATAAAAATAAAGTAATAACGTAAACAAACTTTTCCCTATATCCGTCATCTTCAAAAGCTAACACCGCAAAACTCACATGACATTACAATACAAAGTGTTTACTCCTGTCGTGCCCACGGGGTCTGTGGTGAATACCAATGGGCATATTATGGTGGATGGTGGGCAAGACAACGTCTCCACGACGGGCATGGCATAATAATGGCAGCTTGGTAATTGTTGACGTAACTGTGAAAATTATGACAGTTCAACATTTTTTTTTGTTTTTAATTCAAAAGAAAAAACACGGTATGAAAGGCAACGAAGGAACTGAGTGGGTTTTTTAGTCAGTAAAAGTCTTACATTATCTCCCGCTCCGTCCAGGCGGAGGATGTCATTTGGATGATTTTTACCCAGTGGAAAAACAAAACCCTTATAGATTCACTTTGTTGTCCTTCCGTCTGTCTGCTTTGGAATTGTCATTCGTCTAAAAAATAATGCTAATTAATTGCACATTCCAAAGCGTAGATCTCTAATCTCTATGGAGAAGAACGTGCAAGAAACTCCACAAGCAACAAAGTGTTTCTTTTTTATGTTTTTTGAAGGACGGAACCCTTTATAACAAAAACATGCTTCTTCAGATTCCTTCTCACCGTACTGGCTTTATGTCCAATTCTTACGCTGTTTCCACCATAAAACTCTGGAATTTACTTCCCCTAGACATCAAAAAAGCCGAAAGTAAATTTTCCTTCAAACGTAAAGTTCGGAGTTACTACTTGAAGTCCTCTCAACCTTAGTTTGTTCTTCGTCAGAATTGTTATTAAGTTCTCTTTAAGATTTGATATTTTTTATAGTATTTATTAGTTTATTATTTTTGCATATTTATGTATTTTATTATATATTATATATAAATAACTTATTATTATTATTTTTTTCCGTTTCATTATTTGTTATTTGTTTATTGTGCAAACCCTACCACAGTGATCTCTTTTTTAACCCAAAGGTTGACTGGCAGAGAATGCCTTGTTGCATTAAGTCCGCCTATGTACCACTACTGTACATGAAGTTTAAATATATAAATAAAATAAATAAAATAAAATAGTCTAGTCCGTGGGCAAAAGCTAGTCTACTATAAAAATATTTTCTCCCATTTTTGACAAAAGCAACATTTCAGTATTCCATTTACTTCGTTACCTTCGTACTCTTTTATCTGTATTTGTCCATTTCATTTTTAAGTGTTTGTGTGTGTACATAAATGAATAAATTAACTGGACACTCCCATACTGCTATAGAAATAGTTAATTTTATTGCAACCGTACTTAAAGCGGCTCGGTTGACGAGTGCCCCTCATTTAATAACATAGTCATGTCCACACTAGAGCACGACGGTTTCCTATACATGATGCAACTAGTTCCTGGTTTTATTCATAAATAAACCAAAGGTACAAATTAACTAGTACTTATAAGCTGGAACTTCGAAAAAAAATGTTAATGTAGCGTTTGGTTATATTATCAACTTTGATTAGTCGTCATTATCTCGCGTTTTTCAGAAATCCAACATTTTGGTCCTTTTTTAAAATTAGGAAAATATGTCTCACTTTTCCACATAAGTGTTTTGTTTACCTTAACATGTTATCATCATTATCAGTCCATTAAGTACCTACTGCTGGGAAGGAATGGGCGAATCTCCCGAGCCACCATAAGCGTTAAAAAAAAACTGAAATTGTTTATGAAAGTCCAATGGAATTGCACACAAAATGGCGCGTTTATCCACAAGAAATTGTCAAATCATATCTTTTTATCACTTCAAGTGTCCATGTAGGCTTATCATGGGCACTTATAAAACATCAGAAGCTAGAGGACGGTTCCAAATTGGTCGTTTCCATCATCGGACTACCAGACGTAAGTCTATGCGCCACCGGTATATGGTGGATATACCACCTACACGCACAAAACGTTTTGGGAACACATTCATTGTGCGTGCGGCTAGGGAGTGGAATTCCTTGCCGGAGTCTGTGTTTCCTGATAGCTACAACCCGGGAATCTTTTAGTCGAGAGTGAATAGGTTTCTTCTAGGTAAGCGCGTTCCATCGTCGACCGCATTGTCGCTTTCCATCAGGTGAGATAGCGGTCAAGCGCGAACCTATCAACAATAAAAAAAGAGCCGGCAAGAAACTCCACGGTTACTCTTTTTTAAAAAAGTGTTTGATGTTACAATATGGATTAGATATTATATAAGAACAGTGTAGACCAGTCAATTTTGTACACAAAAGCACAATAAAAATAATCACAATAAAATTAGTATTGTTGTGCTATAATATACGTATTCCTGAATTTAATTTGCTCTATAATCCCCGCAGTCGGTCAAAAATGGCTACCAAATAAAACAGATGTACGAGTGCTATCTGACCTATAATCCTAACTACAGCAAAACCGTCCGTTCATCCGTTAATAACACTAATTGATATGCCCCGGTTTCGCCCGTAATTATATCGAGAGCGCTTCCTTACATTATGCTGTTATATTGGTTAGGGCAATGTTGGTATGTTTAATGCAGACATTTGTTCTAGCTTAATTAAGTGGAAATTTGTTAGAAGGAAATTAAATACAGAAATTATGATAATAAGGAGATGATGATTTGGTTTCCGAGACTCGTTCACAGTGGCGTAACTATAGGGTGCCAAGACATTGGGCGGAGCATCGCTGTGCCCTCGTGGGGGCGATCGGCGGCGGAGACCTCTCGCGCCGGGCCTTGGTTGATGGTCCGGAGCGAGGAGGAGTGGCAGGCGGTCGCCGACTTCTGAGAAGCAGTAATGCTCGCAAAGGAGGAGGCCGAACGCATCAGGCAACGGCGATATCGCCGCCGCCGCCACCGGGATTCTGATCCCGATTTCCGGCCAACGTAGGCGCGGGCTTGCGGACAGTGAGCAATGGGTAGCTCACTTTCCGGCCGTCCGGTAACTGTCCGGACCAAGCCCAAGTCGTCGACGGCGCGCACTGTTCCCGCGCGCCTCAAGGAGTTGTCAGCAACAGCAGGGACCCAGCCGGGACGAAGCCTACTGGGGCCAGGGTTATCCGAAAGGGCCCTCGAGCCCCGGTATGAAGGCTAGAAGGAACGGGGTGGGTCTTTTAGTCAGTAAGAGTCTGACACTATCTCCCGCTCCGCCCAAGGGCGGGGGATGTCAATGCATGATTTTTCCTACCATAAAAAAAGGGTGGCAAGACTGGCAAAATGCCACAGGCCCCCGGCCCGGTGGGGCCCCCGGTCCAAGAGACCTTGAGTTCAGAAGAAGTAATTTATATATAAATTCAAGTAAATTGTTAAGATTTATTAAATGCATTTATAATAAGAAAAGGATTAATTTCCCGTTGAATTTTGCCTGCTTGACCACCTTATAGATACGCCAATAAGAAGTCCACCTTAAGTGACGAAATATAAAAATCGATTTATTTACGATTAGAGACCGGCCGATTTAATATTAAGAAAGAATATTTTACGTCTGTACTTCAGTAATTTATGGATCTTTGTAATTTATTACAAAGGTTGACGCTTTTCCTGGGGCCTCGGATGATTTCGCCACGGGCCTCGGATGGTATAGTTACGCCACTGCTCGTTCATACAACATAATTTTTAGTATGGGTGAAACCTGAGTTTAGTATGTTCAAAATGAGTAACTGAATAGATTCCAATCATTTTTACATGTTATATTTTTCCCAAATATATCTAAAAAAAAGGTTGGGTTGGACACCACCGACACTAAATAAAAACAAAACGGGTCACGGCAGGTATTTCTAAATACATACATATTGTAGGTACATTAAACCCCGACACTGGACAAATGATCTTGCTCATCACATAACCATTTGTCTTAGGTGAGAATCGAACCCACGACGTGCGGCCTATCAATCAGGGCCACTCACCGTTAGATCAAAAGGCCAGCCGTTATGACACTAAGAAGATTATAATATAATATAATAATATAATATATAATATTCCACAACTATCACACAACGCCATCTAGTCCCAAGCTAAGCAGAGCTTGTGTTATGGGTACTAGACAACTGATAAACATACTTATATATTTCTAAATACATACATATTATAGATAAATTACACCCAGACACAGAACAAATGATTATGCTCATCACACAAACATTTATCCTGGGTGGGAATCGAACCCACGACCTCTGGCATAGCAGTCAGGGTCACTAACCACTAGACCAACAGGCCAGTCAAGATTGGTAATAAATTGTAAAAGACGATGTCTTACTCATTAGTTACATAAATATAACTAATGAGTACGACATCGTATATAGTTTGAGAGGCAGAAATCATTAACTGTGTGGTTACAATTGTTATATTCTAAATAGTTGCTATATATACCACCATTATGTACATACTAATGTAAACCCTTTTGGACTAACAAAACATTTAATATTGTTCTTATTTAAAACAACCTAGTTTATTGAGTATTCTGTTTTACTTAATAAACAGTTAAATACACATTATTATTTCCCTTTAGAGTTAGGTTAAAATGTCTAAATATCCGAAGATAAAGTCTATGTTACCGGCATGTGTCAGACCCAACCTAGGGGCCATGTCTCCGCTTGTCCTTTGTAGCAAGCTATCCTTAAATGGTAAAGCTAACAGAATCCAATTTGAATACAATTTTAGAACTATTACTGGTTAAATACGAGGTATGGTGTGTGGTACAAGTTATAAGACTTAAAGGATAAACACATGGTTGTAATCCAACGTCCCGACGAAGGTGATCTTGCTAGTGGCAATCCGTGTAGACAGCAGTTGTAATCCATGAGATTTTTAATTAATAAACTAGTGCTTGACTGCAATCCCACCTGATGGTAAGCAGTGATGCAATCGTTGATGGTGAGGCGCACTAGTTTATTAAAAGCAAACATGACGTCACAACTTGGCGCAAAATCAGTCCTATTCCTAAATGACACTGATTATTAAATATTATCTTCTCTATTGTTTCAGAAGCCCACTCGATGCACCGGCGGCAAGCATCGGACGACGAGAACTATGACGATCCCCAGCTTGGGGACGAAGCTGCAGAATATGATACCATGAACGACACAGGTAAGCACGATTACGTATAACCAGAGGTCGGAATTAGGTAGAGTTATTTTAGTACTTACACCGATTTCATACGGTGAAAGAATAATGTGGATGTGCCTTAAATCCCGCTCTCCGGTTGACGGACCTCATCAAAATCGTGACACACTGCAGCGTAAATGAGCGCTCCCAAGCCGCCAAACACAGAGCTGCACGGCGTCGTATCGCGAGACAGGTGGTTTTAGTTCCTGTGATAGATGTCGCTACACCATTTTTAACACCGATTTGTTTTTTTTTCAGAGGAAACCAAACCACCTTCGATAGAGACGAATTCAACTTCATATCAAGTGCAATCCGGAGAAAATGTCACACTGGAGTGCAAAGTTAATCCTGAAAGTAAGTACATCAGTCTTTTACAAAACGCCCTAGCACTTTTACACATCACATCACCCTAGAAATTTTTCATATCACATTTCTCTAGCACTTTTACACATCACATTGCCGTAGCATTTTACACATCTCATTGCACTAACACTTCACATCACATTGCCCTAGCATTTTTACACATCACATCTCGCTGGCACTTTTACACATCACATCGCTCTGGCAACTTTTACACATCACATTGCTCTAGCACTTTTACACGTCACATTGCTCTAACACTTTTATACATCACATTGCCATAACACTCTTACATATTACATTTCCCTAGCATTTTTACACATCACATCGCCCTAGCACTTTTTTTTGTAGAATAGAATAGAAAGAATAGAATAGAAAAACTTTTATTCGGTACAGACACAGCACAACATTTTTTTGTCACTTCTTCACGGCCAAACGCCTGATCGGATTTGGATAAAATTTGATACACTGGTAGACCATTAACAAACATTTGGATGGATGGAGGGGAAGAGGGAGGCCAAAGAAAAGATGGATGGATTGTGTAAGAAGCAATATGAAAGAAAAGGGAGTTAGTGATAGCGTGACGAGTGACAGGACAGAATGGAAGAAAAAAACGTGTTGCGCCGACCCCAAATAAAACGGGACTAGGGCAGGAAGATGATGATGACGATGATGATGGTAGACCATGTTCTGGATTAGCGCATAGAAAGGAAAAGCTAGTAACATAATTATAAATAATAACACCACAATATGGTGGATGTCTCACTGTACTCAAAACGGTGAAAGAAAACATCGTGAGGAAACCGGCATGTCCTAGAACGAAAAACTCGGAGGCATGTGACATTCACCAACCCGCACTGGGCCTGCGTGGTGAATTACGGCCCATTCCCTCTTCTAGAGAGGAGGCCTGAGTCCCAGAAGTGGGAACATTAAAAGGCTGATTTTGCTATTCTATATTTTAACGTTATAACAATTCTAGACTCCTAATTTAGGTACCTAACGGGACGGTTTCTGTTACACGCGCTGAGGTTAGGTCATACACGATATGCAAAATCATATTCAAATTCATGCAGACTGCATAAAAAATGCATCCTCCTTCCCAAAAATACATATCAACACATTTCCTTTCTCCGTTCCAAATCCAAAAAAATATCAGCCATGACACATCGCGCAATAAAAAAATGTTGAAAAACAAAATGGTGAGGCTTCCGGTTGGCGCCAAAGCGCGTGCGCAAGTTCCGGTTAACTGTCAAACGGTTAACGGACGGATTTGGTTGTCTTTGTAATTAAGTGCAATCGTAAATGGTCATGTCGGTGTGTCTGTCATGATGTTAGTTTTATTTTATTGCTTTCACCGGGAAACAATTTAAATAAACGTTTATATATTTGTGGTAGACATCTTGTTATAATAATATAATATTCCAGCAACTATCACACAATGCTGTCTGGTCCCAAGCTAAGCAGAGCTTGTATTATAAGTACTAGACAACTGATAAACATACTTATATATTCCTAAATACATATATTATAGATAAATTACACCCAGACACAGAACAAATGATCGTGCTCATAACACAAACATTTGTCCTAAGAGGGAATGGAACCCATGACTTCCAGCATAGCAGTCTAGTCAGTCAGTATTTAGTAATAAGTAGTAATAAGTAAGTTTATTAGCTGTCTAGTACTCATAACACAAGCTCTGCTTAGCTTGAGACTAGACGGCGTTGTGTGATAGCTGTGGAATATTATTATTATTATTCATTGTGCGTGCAGCTAGGGAGTTGAATTCCTTGCCAGAGTCTATCTTACCTGATATCTACAACTCGGGAATCTTTTAGTCGATAGTGAATAGGTTTCTTCTAGGTAAGCGCGTTCCATCGTCGACCGCATCGTCGCTTTCCATCAGGTGAGACAGCGGTCAAGCGCGAACCTATCTACAATTAAAAAAAAATGCTCACGGAACACTAATTGCGCGATGCAGGATTTCGTAGTTCATATGTGGCGCCATAGATGTATGATCTATACATTTTTAGTATTGCTTATTTGCGTTATGGTAGGCAGTTTCAACTTGATTTGATTGATATACTAAAAAAATAAAAAGAAATAAAGATACGAAACAAAAAAAAAGAGAATAAAAAAGAAAGAAATGAAAAAAGATTAAAAAAAATAAAAGAAAGAGAAGATTAGATTATAATATAAATAAATAATGCCTATTATACAGGATGGCAAGATGCTCAAGGGACTACAAGCCTTAACGTAACCCTTTTAAGTTCATAATTAGATTGCATGTAAGTTCTATGGTAATAAATACGTTTTTTTTTCTTTTACAGATGGTACGGTGGTCAGTTGGTACAGAAACGGTCTACAATGTTTGCTGGGAACTGTGAACCTGGTTGATAATGCCAGATATTCCATGTAAGTTAAGCTCTTGATAGAACTGTAGAATTATTTCAAAAAATCACTGCAGACCACGAGCCCTTAACGCGATCCATTTAACGACATAAGCGACGGCAGCGGCGGCAGACGGCGAGCAATCAGTAGCTCGCCGTCCGACGGTCCGGTAACAGCCCGGACCAAGCCCAAGTTGTCAACCGCGTGTAGCCTTCATACCGGGGCTCGAGCGCCCTTTCGGATAACCCTGGCCCCAGTAGGCTTCGACCCGACTTGGTCCCTGCTGTTGCTGACAACTCCTTGAGGCGCGCGGGAACAGTGCGCGCCGTCGACGACTTGAGCTTGGGCGGCCGGACAGCGAGCTACCCATTACTCGCTGTCCGCAAGCCCGCGCCTACGGTGGCCGAAAATCGGAATCAGAATCCCGGCGGCGGCGGCGGCGATAACGCCGTTGCCTGATGCGTTTGGCCTCCTCCTTTGCGAGCATTACTGCTTCGCAGAAGTATGTCGCTATATACTTAAAAGCCAAGATATAGGAAACCAATTATGTTTATTGTTAATCTACATAAATAAACAAACTTAAACTATTTAAAATAAAACCTAAATAAATACCTAACGTATATAAATAAAATACAAAAACACAAAGTGCACTCAGGCGTCGAAGTACTCCTCCACATCGCTGTCATCCGGGAATGTGATCAGAAGACTGGCACCATTACCACGTTGAATGGCAATGCTAATTCTTTGAGCAAAGAACGAGCCAGCCCTCTGGTCACGCAAGGTGTCGATCAGTTGGCGAGAAATTTCCTTAAAAATAGTATAAATAGTTTAAGTTGGTTTGTTTATGTAGAGTAACGAATTATCTATGGAAATAAATTATTTCAAAACTGTTTATTGTTTGTCTTTAAATTTCAGAGTCGATGGCAAGAGCCTGTTGATAACAGATGCTGAAACAGCAGACAGTGGAATCTGGAGGTGTAAGACGGAGCATGAGACTGCCTCCGTCTACGTCGAGCATACTCTTCTCGTCACGGAGGCACCTGAGATCCGTAGTAAGTAGATTTTTATCTAAAGAATCTATGTACAAAATTTCATAACTGTATCATGAAAAATCACAAAGTTATAAGCTTGTGATGTCAGCAAAAATACATAGTCACCGGGCCATCCAGGCGACTGAGAGGTTGTTTTGCATTTGCACCCAGCTGTTTTCTAGCGGGTAATGCCCGCTATGACCTGCCGTGTTGTACTTGGTGTCGGTGGTGTCCAACTTGTGATCTTTTTAAATATTTTTGGGAAAAAAATATAGCATGGTGTAAAAACTATTGGAATCCATTCAGTTACTGATTTTGAATAAACTATGTCTAGGTTTCGCATAAACTAAAAATTATGTCGTACATATGATATAAGTAAATAAATTTTGTCGAATTCGCGAGTGTGCCATGGACAGCAGGGACCTAGCCGGGTCGAAGCCTACTGGCCAGGGTTGTCCGAAAGGGAGCTCGAGCCCCGGTATGAAGGCTAGAAGGAACGGGGTGGATCTTTCAGTCAGAAAGAGTCTGACACTATCTCTCGCTCCGCCCAAGAGTAGGGGTTGTCATTGGATGATGTTTTTTGAAAAAAAAAAGTGTGCCTTGGAGCCGAGTGCTATAGCAACAAACTTTATACATGTGTTTCAAAAAACATTTTTGAATAAGAAATAAATAATCGGAGGTTTCGTTGCGACTCGTGGGAATCGCTTAGCGAACAGCCTAAAAGTGCGAAGTTGTTCGTGTATTAAATTCTATTGTAGACAAAACAGCTCTGCTACTATCTGAAGCCCATACCAAAACCCAGGCTTATACCAAATGTATAACGTTGACACCCAGTCTACTGTTGGAGTATAAAAAAAACAAATCGATCCTACTTCAACACTATATGGTCTTTCTCTTTCTAACCAATAAATAATTATTGGACAGAAAGAGAAAGATATATCTAATTGGTCTCAGCTCCTTGTCAGCACTTGACTGAAATCCCTAGTATGCTTATAGTTACTGTATTCCTTTAGACTTGGTTAAGACACGTCTCACGTAATATTACTGAAATAATCCAATATAGAGAAAAGGATTATCATCATCATCATCAGCCTAGCCAAGTTGATAATCTGCAATCGTTAACGCTAGTAGAAAACTTCAAATGTATGGAAATGGCGACATCTCTGCGCTCAGTCACGTGGTCAGAATAAAAGAATCTGGGGCGTGGCCAACTCGAGAGAAACGGCTGTAACTTGGCTAGGGGGGCTGATCTCCAAAATACAGACTATTACTTGAAAAGACCAGTATCAAATTCTGGTTTCAAAATACCCGTAACGACTGTTAAAGATCCATCAAAGACACTAGTGTAATAATTGAAATATCTCTTCTTCCAGGTACGAATGCTACAAATGGTGGATATGTAGTCGAGGGTTCTGACCTGCACCTGTCGTGCAACATCACTGCTTCACCAGTGCCATCAGTGGTGTGGTCTGTCAGTAAGAACGGCCAAGTAAGTACATGATTTCATCTTTAATCCCATTTATTAATGATAAGCATAAAATGAAACTGGGCAGGTCACATATACCGCTTGTCGCAACAAAATTGGGCGAAAGTAACTACTGACTGGACTCCGAACAGCAGGAGCCGGCGACGTGGTAGGCCCAGAAGGAGATGGCGTGACGATTTGGACTCTTACCTTAAGGATTGGCCAGAAATGGCTAAAGACAGAAAAGAGTGGAATAACGGAAGGGAGGTCTTTGCCCTGCAGTGGGACACAACGGGCTCATAATAATAAGCATAAAATACATTATCATAATTTACATTGGCATAACGAAATTCAGCATAATGATCATTACCCATAATATTATTAGGCATAAATGTTTTGCCATAACGCTTGTTGTCATAAATACTGCTACTTCGCACTTGTCAATCCCATCCTTCTTAGTTTATCTAGGACATTACTGACTCCCCGTGTAAACCTAACCTAGTCTAACCTTTGCATTATGCCAAAGTATAATTATGCAGGAGTATCATTATGCTAATAAAAGTTATGCGAAAACATTATGCCAAACTATTATTATGCCTTAAAATTACCCACCTAGTGCACTAATGTGAATCTGTTTAGCCGAACACACCGGTGTATAATTACAAGATAAATAAAAAAAAACCCTACGCGATTATCACACTGCCTGAATGCGTGATTTAACGTTGCTTGTAAGCATCTCCATTGTATAGAAAACACGCACAATCCAACACACCTAAAAATGCACCCACGTGCGTTCATGCAGATCACACGCCTACATGTGGAGAAATATGCACACACGCGCTTGTGGGCGGGGTGAGAGGTCAAATTCAAAGTCAAAGTCAAAATCATTTATTTCAAATAGACCATTTGCAGGCACTTTTGAATAGTCAAATGTCGGTCAGTCCGAAAAAAGTAAAGCTAAATTGCACGTTCCAAAGCGTAGGTCTCTATGGAGAAGAACGTGCAAGAAACTCCATGGACACTCTTTTTAAAACATGAATTACATAGATCTTGGTTACATATTTCTTGTCGCTTTTAATATAAGGTATGGCGTATGGCACACTGAGACAAGTAGTGCCGTGCGTGATTTTGTATAAAATGATTTTGCCTGTGAGAACTTAAACACGCAACTACGCGCGTGAGTGCGTAAAAAACCCGCAGGATGATGCAAATCTACATTCCTGAAAGTACGCGCGTAGTTTCGTTGATACGTAACATGCAGCGTGACGCGTAGCAGTGTGATAATCGCCTTACGACTAAAATCAAACTAAAATATGGCATCAAAAACTCTTCCACATCGTTGTCGACTGGTAATGTGCCCAAAAGACTGGCGGCATTGCCTCGCTATATGGCATATTTCATATATTTTACCTATGTCCGAGGTATAATATATGAAATACGAAATGCTATAAAAACTAGTCTTTTCTTAGCCGTCTTGTATGAATTTACACAATTTATTATTCTCACTAAAACCATTAACATAACATTCTAACTTAGAGAAGAGCTAAAATATACCATTTTAATAAGTTGCTTAGTCTCCGAAAATTATGATAAGAGAGAATGGTTTAATGAGTATAAGTTGTCGTTACTGTAAATATACTTGTTTTGTACTATTCGATACAAAACTGCTATTTGAAATCAACTTTCGAAAACTGCGAACAAATTGCGGTCATTTTCTTTGCTAGTATTACTACTTAGCAAAAGGAGGAGACCGCTGCTCATTCCCTCTCGCTCCAGACCATGGCCTGAATCAAAAACCGGCGCGAGAGCAAGTGAAATGGTGGTACTCCGCCCAAGCGGGGCACACCTCAACCCTATGTTTCACCGCACAATAGAATTTAGTAGAGTAGAACAGAGTAGAATATATTATAATAGAGTAGAATATAGTAGAATGGAGTAGAATATAGTAGAGTAGAACAGAATAGAATAGAACAGAATATCAATGATGACACGCGGGTTATTCTTCCACCTAAATCTGGTGCAGTTACCTCCTGAATTTACCACGTTCGTTGGGGACCTGCACCATGCGGATGATGAGGACGATGTGACACCTCTCAAGCATTCCGTTACCCAGTGTGTACCAAGGATCATTCACTCACACAAAGTATTCAACAGTGTACAAGAATTTATATGACGACGGTAGTTTCTAACTGTTATATTTATTATTATACCTCTCATTTCCGTTACTAGAACAAAATGGCTAAGTTTAGACTGATGCTTTCTAAGAAGCGAGGATTGTTAGTCGTGTCTCGTGTTCATTTTAGTAAATGATTTTAAGATAGAAATACTAGCAGAAGTTAAAATTTAAAAGAGCATGCTCGCTTTATGCTCTTTTGTTGAAAATACTGTATAATTTGCAACATATATGGTTATTCGTAACATAACATACTACGAGTATATAATTACATACACACATATACAAACGCTAAACGCACATATTGGAAGTAGTATATTCAGAATCGGCTACAGAATCCATTTCATCTAAATTATTCTCACCATCAGAGATTGCATCACAGCTTACCATCAGGCGGGATCGCAGTCAAGCACTAGTTTATATCAATTAAAAAAATACACATATATAAAATAAATATTTTTTTAATCATAAATGGTCAAGAAATGATTTAAATTAAAAACAAAAAAAAAATTACAAATAAAAATATTTTTATTTGTCAAACATTATAGTTAAATTTCTCAGATCTTGATTGCGTGACTAGCGTATTTGTGAGTGTGTGCGACCCACCGACCTTACGGCTCGTTCGCGACTTTGGCGCTGTGAGCGGTATCTAAGCGCGGGGCGGCGAGCAGTAAGAACAAAAGTAGTAGTAAGTAATAGTTTACAACAGATAAAAACAGAAAATGTCTGAAGCACGCCTCGACACGCTGCTCATAGCGCCCTGTGCTCGTGTACCAATACCGCACCGCTCGCCGCGCCGCTCGTCCCTTAGACCGAAGTGAACAGGCCGTTAGAGATTACCGTGGCTTAGCCCAGTTCTACTCTAACCTCATAGCTGTGTGGCCATTATTTGTTTTGTTTTTTACTTTATTTCTGTTTGTCTATCTCGAGGCGGCCGGCGTCGCACAGATTATATGTATTATTACGATTGTTTTAATAGACAACCTAGACAATAAATTTGTCTATGGTTCAAATCTGTTAGGCCTGGTCTACACTTGACATTATGGCAACTAATTTTTATTTCTTTTTTCTTTTACTAATTTTTATTTTGTATTTATTTGTGTGTCTATACGGGCAGAATAAACATGTTTTCTTTCTTTCTTTTCTTTTCTTTCTTTCTTCTATTATCCACTATTTTTTTAATTAGAAGTTTTTTTACTTACATGTATAATGTGGGGTATTTGCACCTACTTGTTATTATGTTAATGTAGGTAGGTATATGCTCTAAAATCAATAAATCAGTCAGCTATCCATTCCGGTGTTTGACGTTCCATTTGGCGACGAGGTAATTTAAAAATCTAATCCGTGTGTAACGTGTTAAGTACCGAAGTAGTGTTATTATTTTATTAACAACTAGCATTGCCCGCGGCTTCTCCCGCGTATAAAAAATATAGCCTATGTCATTCAAGAATAAATCAGCTTTCTATAGGTGAAGAAAGAACTTCAAAAAAAAAACACATAAAAAACGAACTTTACTTCTTTAAGTATAATATTAGAGTAGATAAACACACATATCCACATTCACATTTCTGACTGTGAAAACACTGCAAATAAATATCTCTTCTAATCTAAAAACAGATTAACGAGAACATCATTGTTAAAGCAACCTATATAAAACTATAACTATCTCTTTCTCTCTTACAGAATAGGAACTTGAATGAAAAGGACGGCGAGTTCAACGTCGATGGCACTCTTTACTCCGTGCATATCAAGAATATCCAGAAAGAAAATACTGGAAAGTATTTGTGCTATGCTTTTAACGACATTGGACAACATCAGGCTGAAATCAACGTTGTCGTTTATGGTAAGAACATATCCTTATAAATTATATTCCTTCATCTACAACATTAGTAGTTACATACGAAACCTGCACCCCTAGCCAAGTTTCTAATCTGCAATAGTTAACGCTTGTAGAAAGCTTCAAATTTACGGGAATGACGTCGTCTTAACGCTCAGTCACGTGGTCAGAACAAAAGAATTTGCGGCAAGGTCAACTCGAAGCGTTCGGGGCAAGCGAAACGTTTGTAACTTGGCTAGGGGGCTCTGTATAGAAATGAAAGAATAACTGAATCGATTCCAATAAATTTTACACCATGTTATATTTTTTCCCAAAATTATTAAAAAAATGTCACAAGTTGGACACCCACACCACCGACACGGTAAGTCATAGTGGGCATTAGGCGCCAACGCACAGCTCGGTGCAGAAGCAAAACAACCGCTCAGTCACCCAGGTGGCACGGTGACCATGTATTTATGTCGCCAAACAAGTACCTTATCCACTAAACTGTACATATGGGCTTATAACTTTGTGATTTTTCATAATACAATTTTGAAATTTTGTACTTAATTTTTTACATAAAATTACAAGATAAGTGTTTCAGGTTTCGCATATACAAAAAATAAGGTTGTTTAAAGAAAGAAAGAAAGAAAGAAAAGTAATGTATTTGGTACAGCACAAGGCCCAAACACAATAATATACAAAAACACGTATCAAAAGTAAAAGCAGCAAAAAAATAAAAAATAAAATACAGTTGTTGTGTGCCTGATGGCTGCACCAAAAAAACGAGCGCTAAAAACGTACCCTTCCATGATCGGTTGAACTTTGATCTAACTAGGTTTAGAACGGCTTCCAGCCAGTAATCATCTGGTTACATAGTCAGCTAGAAATAGATAGGTACAGAAGACAATCTCATATGTACTTCACTTTTTATACCTACGCTCGGTGGACGCGCACTAATGAGCGTTTGAGCCGGAACTGTTTGACGAGCGGGCCAAGGCGCTCCGAGATATCGTGTCCGTGAGCGGTGTCTATGTGTGCGTTGTAAGAGCGCGCTTTGTGTGTAGATTAACTTCTGTACATAGGTATTTTGTGCCCATAGTGTCCTTTTAAGTTTTCTAAGTATTTATTTGTTCTTCATTTTTCTTTCGTTATTTGTTTCTGCCAGCAGCTTCTTCCGCATAAAAGGTAGTAGGAAATACAAACTTTTGACTCCCGTTTCATCCCCTTTGAGGCTGAATTTCGAAAAATCTTCTCTTTGTGCTTGCCCACGTCAGAAAAGGAAGGCTTGTGCAGATGTCACGCTCCTAGTCCTAGTTTTGGCTGTGCATTGATATGTCAGTCAGTCAGTTTCTCTTTTTATAAATACAGCATTATTTTTAGTATATGTGAAACCTAAATATAGTTCGTTCAGAGTCTGTAGCTGAATGCATCCCAATAGTTTTTACACAATGTTATATTTTTTCCCAAAAACATTTAAAAATGGCACTTGACAAGTTGTAAAAGCGCGCTTTGTATGTAGATTGACTTCTGTACCTATCTATTTTGTGGCTCAGCTAATATCATCATTCCAGCCGAAAGACATTATAAAAAGATTAAGCTTTATGAGTACCTTTTACTGATAATATTTTTGTAGTCAAAAGTAAAAAAAATCCCAATATTTTCCATGATTTTTCATAATTGGTAAATTCATAATTGAATCAATAATACATAACAATATCTACTAGAAAATACTACATGCAGTGTTTTTCCATTCTGATCGCCATTCATTCATTCATAATTTTAATAGCCTGTACACTGTATCTGTAAATTGAGTGACATTTTGGGATATAAACAAACGCTAATAACTTTGCTGTTTATGAATATAATTTTTTAAAACTTTACTTAAATAATAACAAGAAACTTTTCTAAGAAGCCCTTTAAGTATTTATTTATTTATTATTTATTTATAACTTTATTGCACACCTTAGCTTAATACAGGATAAACATTAACAGATTATCAGATACAGATAAAATTGGTTTGTTCTAATTAAAAAAATGTACTGTATGATAAAAGTTTATAAAAAATGTGACCTTTTGTTTTGCAGGTAAACCACGTGTTCATGTGCCGAAGACCATTGTGAACTCTGATCTCTCCATCGAAGCTGTTCTACAGTGTTCCGCTCATGAGACATCCAGGTAAGCAATTAAAAAAAATTGGGATTTTTAAGGTGAAGGCAAATGACGTCGGGACAAAATGGCGGCGCGACCAGTTACGCCACCAAACTAAACACCAGAGTCACCACACGTCCGTGCTGGTCGCGCCGCCAAATGGGTTGCAAATGTTGTGCTGTAGATATACATTTCTTCCCGCGTAACAGCATTGATTGGCTGGGTTTGTTTTTTTTCCAGAAATTTTACTTATTTATATATACGTATCAAAATATGTATTTATTGTTGTAACTTAGTAGCGAGACCCGTACAGGACGACAAACTACGAATTTCTCGACGTCCGCAAGCCCTCGACCTTGACCAGTCTAGAAATTAAGGGAGAGACGGATGCTAAATTTGCAGTTATTATAGTGTCATGGGGGCCTATTGCATTGTGAAGATTAAGTTCTAAAACGACAAAAGTTTAGGACAAGTGTCCATTTTAGTGAGGGGAAGATTGTGTAAGAATTTTCAAAAATGTAAAAAAAAAAGTTACCCAAAATACACGGCCGCGATTGTTTTTTTTTTTTTATTGTTTTAGAGATTACGAAAAGACTCAAAAACCATCATTTGACGGTTTTCATGGGGTGATGTAGCTAAAAAGTGTAGGCAGTGTAAAGTTTTCAACGTTCCTAACAAAATTTTCTTAGCAAACAGTCGTAAAACAATTACTCTTTGCAACAAAATATTAACAGGAACCTTACAATCTAACTTTATGATTCGTCCATTTGCTTATTCTACGCTCAAATTGTCAGTACACTATTCTGAATGTACTGAAGTTACCTTGTCATAGTCTGACGCGCTCAAGTATTTCCGAGGTTAATTTTTTTTTCTAATCTGACGGGCAGCCCTTAACGAACCCCACCATAAAAAACTCCAATACGAAAAAAAAAATGTATTTATCGTATTGGTGTTTTTTGGCACACAGCACCGTGCCGACGACTTTGTCGACACTGTTATTGGTCCACGCTGAAAACCAGCGATGTAAACTCGCCGCTTTTAGCGTTGTGGTCCCGGCATTATGCTGAGCGTTCGGCCATTTTGTTCGGAAGTGGCGCATTCTTTTCTTTAAATGTTTTATTTGTAAACACTTTTTGGCCTTTCCGGCAAATTAAATGTTTCTCTTTCTTTCCATATTAAGGGTCCATATGTGGTATGGGTACATTACAAGGTGCAAAGTTTCTCCCCATATGACTTTCTGACGCGTAGAGTATCCCGCAAATCCCCATCTCGCCGCCTCTACTAAGAGACTCAATGCGTGTGGTCATTATTATATACTATTATTATATACTACGCCACGAGCTCCATTAAAAAATGAAGTATTCTAACAGTTTTTTATTTTTTTTTATTTCAGGCCAGCTTTCCGTTGGTACAAAGATAATTACTTGATCCAAGAAAATACACTCCCGTACGTCATCAACACTGAGGAATATCATTCAAACCTTACCGTGACACCCACTCTTGATAGTGACTTTGGCATCTTTACTTGTGAGGTAAGAAACTTGCTGTATCTCAATAATGTGGAAGATTGCAGAAAAGAGGCTTTAAATAAATAAATAAAAAAATATTCTGTAATAATTTTAAACTTTTATTCCACTTAAATTATGTTATTCCCATAAGCTTCAAAATTTTTGTTCCCAACTGCTTCAAAGGAAAATTTGTAGTGTGAGTAAAATAAAACGACTGATTATTAATTAATTTTTTTACCTTTAAATAGTTGATATCAGAAGCTGAAATTCGGAGTTATTTTTTTTATAAGTTTTATGTAATAGATCATAAGGTCGATTTTTGGATGAGCTTTGAAAACTATGTTAAACAAATTATAAAAAAAAAAACATACATTCAGCTGAACAAAGAAACTCCTCCTTTTCGAAATCGGTTAAAAATACGTGTCATTTACATTTTGTCGACCATACTCAATTTCTTTTAGAACTGTTAGGAATAAAAATTTGAAGCGCATAGGAATGGTACATAAAAACTCATGATAACCAACTTTGGTAAAATTTAAGATTTATTCCACTGCACTTACCATTAAGATCTCCAGATGGAGTTTCTTCTTTACAAAAACTCCCATTGAAACTACCATTCTTTAGAAGAATCTTCTTCTTCTTTTCTTTAAAATTCATTAGATGAATTTAGTTTATATGGTAATTTTTGAAAAGAAGAAACTTGTAAGATTTTTCTAAAGAATGGTAGTTTCCCTGCATTTATTATTATTATTTATTAGCTTTATAATGTAATGTAAACTCCTGGTTTAAAAAAAAAAATCATTTCTAACTAATCAAAATCTGTTGAATTCCAGGCTAGAAACGAATACGGTACACACAATCGGTCCATCGCACTGGTCCAAAGCCCTGTCATTGAAGACCTGGACGTGGATGGAAACAAGATGGCCTGGACAGTTCACTCTCATCAGGCACTTGAGGAGATGGAACTGCAGCTCCAGTCTACTAACGTAAGCATTTGGTTTTTTAAACTTATAATTGTCCTCATCAATAACCGCAATGGAACTCTTGACTCTACTTGTAAGTTTGCTGTTGTTAATTAAAAAAACAATATTAGGTGTATTGCAAATAGGTTTCCTTTAATGTTGTCGTTGTAATGTGGTTGTTGTTATAAACTAAAAAAAATTAAATCGGCCTCTCCATAAAAACTTTTTTTTTAATATATATTCCACAACTATCACACAACGCTGTCTAGTCTCAAGCTAAACAGAGCTTGTGTTATGGGTACTAGACAACAGATAAACGTACTTATATATTTCTAAATAAATATATATTATAGATAAATTACACCCAGACACAGAACAAGTGATTATGCTCATCACATAAACATTTGTCCTGGGTGGAAATCGAACCTACGACCTCCGGCATAGCAGTCAGGTTCACTAACCACTAGACCAACAGGCCAGTCAAGTGTCCAATCAAGTTTTTAATTTTGTATGGAGAAGCCGATTTTTTTTTTGAAGTGAAAACTTCTTTAGCGGCGTTGAGCACTTTTTCTGTAAAGGGTATAAAATCTTAAACTTTCAACGTTAATAATCAAGTTTTCACTTCTGCCGGCACTCTCGGAGTGCAACCCGTCTTTTTTTTTCGTTTCTGATGGGGTGATAAAAAGTGGAGGAGTTGGATGTTTCTGCCTCCACAGCGCGCATCTCTCTTCCTCTGCATTGTCTTTCGAAGAGGTCGTAAATCGCATAAAACTTTTATGGCTCTTTAAACGTGCAGGTATTAGTTGGTGTTTATGCAAGGGGTGACGTTCGTAAGTGATTAAAATGATAAGGTTACAAATAAGCATGTAATATTATTTTTCAGAATGGCGAATGGACCACTTTTAGTATACCAGTTCCTGAAGTTAGACACCACAAGTATGACATTAGCTACATCATTGATGTCAATCAACTGCAACCTGGTGAATACCTGGCCACCGTGAAGGTCAGAAACACCAAGGAATGGGGAAGTTCCAACGAACCTGCTATTGTAAAAATCGGTAAGTTTATTAAAATTGTTTTTTATTTTCATACAATTGGTTCGTATAGTTTGAGATACATGATAAAAAAGTAGTACGTTTTAAAACAAGTGGAATAAGTTTGTCATTGCGTCTCAGGCGGCCGTCGATATTATGGAGCCGAGGGAATTTCCACGTGTTTCAAACGACGTTTTTCAATACACTTACGAAGACATAAATAAACGGTGGCTGATGCGTGATCCATGGGTGTCGCTTGGCACCCAGCCGGATACAATAAAATGATAAATTATAATTACTAATTTTATTTATCATTTTTTGCACTAGTGCGGAATAGTGTTAACTTCAGTTTCATAGATAGAATTATACAAGACGCCAGATAAACTTAAAATAAGGTTAGCACTTTTCCGCACTAGAGCGAAAAATAGTAAATTGCGTGCTTAAAATAATATAATGTATTTTTTTAAGATTTCTATGTAATTGTATCAAACTGTGTTTAGTCTCAATAAATAAATAAAAGCGGTAGAGATAAAAACGGGTTTTCGAGTAAGTGTATTGAAAAACGTTGTTTGAAACACTTGGAAATTTATTTCTTCTCCATTATAAATCAAAGCAGGGAGAGGTATGGAGGGAACTGAAAAGGAAAACTGCTCTAAATCCCCTTCCCCAGCCGATTTGAACATTTTAACCCTTTAACCGCTTGTGTCGGATTAATCCGACGAGTGTTTTTTGCGTCCTATTCGCCAGGGTCGTGTATTTGCGACTGGGTACTCCACCTCGTTCAGCTCTTCAATCCCGAGAGATGACAGAAAAACTGACGAGATGGTTCTCCGCATCACCCAAAGGTTGACTGGAAGAGAATGCCTACGGCATTAAGTCCGCCTCTGTACCCATGTGCATAAAGTGTTAAATAAATAAATAAATAAATGGATTATTTGGTCGTGTACGTGCGACCCTGGCGGGATAAATGCGAGAGTGTTTGTCGGAAATATTCGACGAAGGCGGTTATAAATTTTCTCCAATCATTTTTAAGATATGACGATGTGTGTGTATAATCTAAATCACTCGCACTTTTTTGTTGTTTGGAGCGTATTAACTCTTTGAAATTAAACGCCATTAGTATAGCTTAACCTCGTTCAGTTTCATAGATAGAATTAGTTCCTAGTGCGTTTAACATTTTTTTTTTTTTTCTAAATAAAATGACTAACGGCGAGTTTCTGAATTGAGTATTTTGAGTTAAGAACGTCTTAAACCTTGCTTAAATGCTAAATTTTGACTGGTTTTAAGGCTAAAGTAGAGTTTGAGAAACACTCAACTTCAAATGCTTAAATCAGAAATCGGGAGTAATTAGGTATGATGTCCTAATTTTATTTTATTTTTTTGCTGTTTTTTTATGAATAACGTTTTTTATGTTGCTTTGTTTTGTTTTATTTAGAAGATCCTCAGTCGCTGTCCATCCAGACTGCTTCAGGTAATTTTGCGTTTTTTTTTTTCTTTTGTTTTTAATTTATATATTTTTTGTGTAATAGTACTTATCCTATATTTTGTCTAATCACGGATAGAAAGACAAAGCTCCGCCTCAGATAGTATGGACATGTAATAAGGTCTAGCAAAGATTATATGGTGAAAAAAAAACATACATTCACCCGAACATAGAACCTCCTCGTTTTCGAAGTCGGTTAAAAATACCCTAAATTGAGATAAGAGAAGTAGAGGCTTCCCGCCATTAACCTGGTGGTTTAACAGACAGAACAGGACATACTTCAAAAAAGCCAAATTGCCAAATTCTCTGGCGATCCTTGCGTAGAATTTTGAGGAGACCCGACTCCAGCTAAAGAGAGCAGAGATGGACAAAGAAGAAAAATAGTAAACAAAAATAATAGCCTAAAACTTAAAATCCAAAGACATGAGACATCTACCACGGTGCCTACTGGGACCATGGGTTATGCGAAAGATTCGATTTCGCTCCGCCCAAGGGCGAGAGATGTCATTAAATAATATTCAAAACTAAAAAAAAAATGAGACATCTACCAACTCGCACTGGGCCCGCGTGGTGAATTACGGCCCATTCTTAAAGAGGAGGCCTGAGCCCAGCAGTAGGAACATTATAAGTCTGATTATGCTTTTAATACTGTAAAAGTTAACAAAAAAACCCTAATATTTTTCTTGTTTTATTTCCAGTGATTCGTGAGAACAACGCGGCGCATTCCATTCGACCAATGTACACCGCGCTATCAACAATCCTGATGTATCTCCTCGTTCGAATGCTTTAAACTAACTAGCATAACTTATTTATTGTTATCGAGAGTATTCTATGTTTATCTGAGACAAAACTGTGTAATTCCGGTGTTAAAATTAATAACGCTTCAAAATTTCGCCCCATGATTAGCAAAAATAAAGAAAAAAATAAATTTTATTTTGTATTTGAAATTTTTTTTTTGGTCTGGAAATCTTAATTTGAATCATTACAGTTTTTGTACAGAACCTTACATTCTGAATATGCTCGTAATATTGCAAATAATTAAAGAAATGTAGGGTTTCGTACGGTTTTTTTTGTTTGTTTTGTCTCCGTTCCATAAGTTTTCATTATATATTATTGTACAGAATAAATGGTAAGGAAATTATTTTTTATTTTAGCGTAAGTGAAATTTTTGAAACTTATGTAAAGCGAAGATACTTAAAATTGATAACTATTGGCATCAAAATAATTAAAATAACGCATTCTTTGACTAAAAACAGAACGGATTTCAAAAAACTATCCCCGTTCGAAAATCAACTTTTATTTCAAATTGTAACGCAGCATTTTAGAAAATACGCAGCTTTTAATTTAATAAAACAAAAAAAATAGTTTTTTTTGAAAAATGATAGCTCTTCAACCAGTTCTAATGTAAATATTTATTAATAAAAATCATTATAATTTTAGTCAAACCGCACTTACCACTTAATCTTTTATAATATTGACGTTTTCTTTTAGAATCTTTTTTTCTTTCCCTAAAATTGGAAAAGAAATCTGCATTTTTAACTTTTTAACCGATTATGTCGGATTAATCCGACCAATATTAATCCATCATCGACCGCATCGTCGCTTTCCCTCAGATGAGATACCGATCAAGCACGAACCTATCAAAAATTAAAATAGTGTCCATTTCGAAAGTATTGCTCAGCTCTTCTATCACAGTGTCTACAAATAACACAATGCATTGAAGAATTAAACGAGATATCTGGTCGTAATTAGACAAATCTAGCTAAATGGAAAACCGTTTTTTTAAAACAGTAACCATGGAGTTTCTTGCCGGTTCTTCTCCATGTAAAACGACTAATTTGGAACCGAGCACTAGCTTCTGACGTTTTATAAGTGCCCATGTAGACCTATGTGAAATAAAAACTTTTAAATATATTTTTTTTTGCATTCGAAAATATTTGTCGGATTATTCCGACATAAACGGTTATAAGGTTAAATGATTTACTATGTCTTTTAGTCTGCTACAATTCTTTTAGTTTATTATTATTTAGTCGATTTTTCTCACATTAATTTAGTTTTTTAATAGGTAAATATTACCAAAGTGTAATTAAGATCACATTAGTTATATATAAGCTTATGTTAATTATGTATTACAATTAATGAAATGCTTATTAATTATTAAAAATATTTAATTTGTAGATTAATTAAAGTACCAATCGCTTTTTTGATAATATTGTTAAAGACGATCACACTAATTTTTCGTCTTCGGATTTTCCTTCTATTTTGTTATAACGCCAACGCTTTCTTTGTAAATGTTAAAAAAGTACAATATCTAATAAGTTTAGAAACGATAATGATTCTAGAGACGAGTGTGGCTTTAGGAAAAAAAAAAACGCTTTTCAATGAAAATCTTTAATTAAAGCAAGTAACTTTTCAAATAAAATTCTATTCATCCAACTTTTATTTTTTATCTTCATTTTAATTATCAATATGAAGTTTCATTAAAGTTTTGTTTAATGTTATTTTGATGTCCTAAAGCTAAACTTATCGATACCTACTTTTAAAATAAATAATGACTAAAATTTACAAGTCAAGTTAGCTGCCATAATACCTTTGAACGCACAAATTTAAAAATACTTCTAGCTATTATCACAATTTGCAGAAAAAAATGTCTACGATTTCATTTTACTCTTTTATAAATATAAAAAAGACTTCATCAACAATGTAGGTAGATATTTTATTAGCGATAGCAGATTTATTTAGTAATAAACATCTATCAATCAATATCAATTATTATCAATAATTAAATATCAAACAGTATCAATCAATCTTTCAATATCAATTAGTATCAATCAATCATTATCAGTTTTGAAAATATTATATTGTTTAACTATTCAAAACTGTTTTAAGATATAATTTGTGTTTAAAGCGTTCAAAGTGTTGATCGAAATATTAATAAGATTTATATTACCAGTTATAATGTAGATTTAAATAAAAATGTGCCTGTAATTTATTACAATAATACAATAGTTCCATACAAGGTGCTTAGTTCTTTACAAATATAGAATATCATACTTCCATTTTAACATAAAATATTAGTAAAAAATATTACCTACTAGTCTTATTTTGTATTACAGCAAGGTTTTAATAAGTAATAAAGTACCAGTAGACGTAGTTTTTTGGAGGACAAAAATTGATGAGTAAACGTAATTTTTTTGCAGCTAAAATTATCAATCAATCGATATTTATCGTCCATCGATTTAGAAAATAAAGACGATTATTGAAACAAACATTTTTTAAGATTCAAACATAAAGTGACTTTTTTAAGTAAGTAATAAATGAAATTAAAAACTTACCAGTGAAGTAGGGTTAAATTAAAAAAAAAAACACACATTACAATTTAAAATAGGGTTGACACAGATTGGTTGTTAACTGTCTAAAATTAAAGATCAGTTCTATTCAACCCTATACGTAAATATTTACACATGTACGCTTTAGAGATGTAGCAACCTCGAGTCTCGACCCTAAATCGATAATAACAATCAAGTACACTAAAATCGATAAACTTTTATCGATTAGACATTTAATCGATGTATTGTACAATATAAAATGTTCACGTAAAATACTGTGCCTTCTTTGTATTAAAACTAAAAGAGGGTGTTATATTTTTTCTTTAACGAATAAACGATTAATGTTTGTAAATATAATTAAAATGATTGTTTTATTTGTGTCCCAAGTCCCAATGATCTGAGATTTTATAGTATGTTCATATGCTCCTAGAGTGCACAGCCGTCAGCGAAATAAAACCACAACCCACAAAATAGATAGGTACAGAAGGCAATCTCATGTATGTACTTCACTTTTTATACCTATGTTGTACGGTCACGCTAGAGTCAGCGCACTGCACCGAACTGTACGAGTGCGACCGGGCGATTGAGCCGAGATATCGTGTCCGTGAGCGGTGTCTATGTGTGCGTTGCTCGAGCGCGCTTTGTATGAAGATTGTCTTCTGTACCTGTCTATTTTGTGCACAAACCTTGGAAGCACCGAATTTACTTATATGCCCTTTTTTTTCGATTGGAAAAATCATCTTATGACAACCCCCGCTCTTGGGTGGAGCGGGAAATAGTGTCAGACTCTTAATGACTAAAAAACCCATCCCGTTCCTTCAAGCCTTCATACCGGGGCTCGAGCACCCTAGCGGATAACCCTGGCCCCAGTAGGCTTCGACCCGGCTGGGCCCCTGCTGCTGCTGACAACTCCCTGAGGCGCGCGCCGTCGACGAATTGTCCGGACAGTTACCGGACGGCCGGACAGCGAGCCCATTGCTCGCTGTCCGCAAGCCTGCGCTTACGGTGGCTGGAAATCGGGATCGGAATCCCGGCGGCGGCGAGAGCGCCGTTGCCTGATGCGGTCGGCCTCCTCCTTAGCGAGCATTACTGCTTCGCAAAAGTCGGCGACCGCCTGCCACTCCTCCTCGCTCCGGACCATAGCCTCGACCAAGGCCCGGCGCGAGAGGTCTCCGCCGCCCGCCGATACTCATACGCCCTGAGCAGACTGAAAAGACATTACTTCTGGAGTGTTTTTAATTGCATAGCATCGGTTTCAAGTATAAGCGATGATTTGGAGAGAATCCGAAGAAATCGCAATGTGGAGAAAAAACCTGTTGTATATTTAGACGTAACCTATATACACAACACTTATCATGCCAAAAGATGCTGGCAAAGTGAGGAGGAGCCTGGGATGTTCGTGTCAGAGTCATTAGGGAGTCGTTGGATAATTGTTCATGCGGGAACTGAAAATGGTTTTGTTAATGGTGCATTGTTAATGTTCAAATCCCAATCCAAATCCTCAGATTACCACGATGACATGAACTCAACTAATTTTTTGAAATGGATGAGTGAAAAAGTCATTCATAACCTACCTTTTTTTTTATGGTGGGAAAAAATCATGCATTGACATCCCCCGCTCTTGGGCGGAGTGGGAGATAGTGTCAGACTCTTACTGACTAAAAAACCCATCCCGTTCCTTCAAGCCTTCATACCGGGGCTCGAGCGCCCTAGCGGATAACCTTGGCCCCAGTAGGCTTCGACCCGGCTGGGCCCCTGCTGCTGCTGACAACTCCCTGAGGCGCGCGCCGTCGACGAATTGGGCTTGGTCCGGACAGTTATCGGACGGCCGGACAGCGAGCTACCCATTGCTCACTGTCCGCAAGCCCGCGCCTACGGTGGCCGGAAATTGGGATCAGAATCCCGGCGGCGGCGGCGGCGATAACGCCATTGCCTGCGTGCGTTCGGCCTCCTCCTTTGCGAGCATTACTGCTTCGCAGAAGACGGCGACCGCCTGCCACTCCTCCTCGCTCCGGACCATGGCCTCAACCAAGGCCCGGCGCGAGAGGTCTCCGCCGCCGATCGCCCCCACGAGGGCACGGCGATGCTCCGCTCAAGCAGGGCACACCTCGACTGTGTGCTCCACCGTGTCCTCCGGGCATTCCGCACAGTGGCGACACCCGGGCGCCACTTCCGCACGAATCCGGTGCAGGAAACTCCCGAACGAACCATGTCCGGTAAGGACCTGCGTCATGCGGTAGGTAAGGACGCCGTGAGGTCTTTCCAGCCACGCCTCAAAGAGGGGACTTACCGCCATGATTGTGGCGTGCCCATTCCTAACCTACCTGAAAGGTCACTTGTGGTAATGGACAACGCTCCGTATCACTGCACTCAAATAGATAAAGCACCTACAATGTCAAGTATTAAACGTGACACGCAGGAATGGCTGCGAGAAAAGGGAGTATATTTTGAAGATACTTGGACAAAAGCTGTATTATTTGAATTAATTAAACAAAACAAAGGTCTACATATGCCGTGGAGGCATTATTAAAATCTAACAATCTTTTTTTTTTTGTAATGGATAGGCTCGCGTTTGACCACAATCTCACCTGATGGTAAGCGATGATGTGGCCGACGATGGAGCACGCTTGCCTAGAAGCAATCTATTCACTCTTGACTTAATAATCATGAATTGCTAAGATTGCCGCCTTACCACTGCGATCTCAATCCGATCGAATAAATGTGGAGCCTTGTAAAGATACGGGTAGCGGATTAAACATGGGCCAAGATCCAAAAGAAATTGTACGCCTAACAGAAGAGGCTTTTGAGACTGTTACAGCGGAAGATTGGGCAGTTCAATGTAAACATGTACAGCATTTGGAGGAAGAATATTTAAAAAATGATGGTCTTATGGATGAAGCAATGGATCGATTTATTATATCCACAGCTAGTGATAGTGAAACAGAATCTGATTCTGTTTCTATTTACTCTTATGACAGTGATCATAGTATGACCGATCATAATTATTCAATAAAAATTTGAATAAAAGTTTTAAATGTTATTTTATTTTTCTAATTTAAAGTTGGTCGAACATCTCCATTTTATATTTTAGAAATTACAGGAAGATTTATTTTTCACTAATCTGACCATTATTACCATAAAATGGTACCTATTACATTAAAAATACATTCTAGTAAAAAAAAAATTTTTCTTATCTAACTATTCGAGTAGGTACCTAGTTAATAAAACGAAAGTAAATGAACTATAAATTATTTCCCCTGATTTCCTAAGGCATGCCTAAGGCATTAAGTCCGCCTTTGTACAGTTTTTTTGTGCATAAAGCTTTAAATAAATAAATAAATTTCCCCATATTAAACCGTGGCAACATTATGTCGCGCGAATACAGCGCTGCGTCTGCGGGACTTTTTTCGTGAAATGGACTATATTACCGTACTCAATAATATTAGCAAAGAGTTCTATTTTCAAAATTTAACCTTTTTTTTTAATATATTCTTTAAATGTGGCCGGTTCTAAAAACTATCATTGTCGCCCTCGTATCTACGTCTGGGTTTTGTGGGGAAAAATGTTTTTGTTGTTGAGAGCTCTTATCGGACAGTCTGTTATCTTCAGGGTGCCTAAACTTAGACTACATATACGAGTTTAAATGACGAGAAGCTGCAATTGACTTTCATATTAAAAAGCAGAGAGTTAGAGAGTAGACGCACCATCGTCGACTGTTAAAATAAAAAAATACAATTTTTGTGTAATAAATTACATACAAAATGTACAGAACGGTGATTGTGCTACAACTACTTGTGTTATACGTGGGCATATCACACACCTGGGGTAAGTCGTATTTCACACAATATATAAAATAAAGGTCTTTTATTATTTTAGCAATATTAAAATTATGATAAACCAAAGTGCGCCAGTTAATTCGTAAAAAGTTGGCAGTAGTATCATCACAGCCTTTATGTTTTCCTATTGGCGATTTGGTCCTATTGTTTTACTGAGAATTGTATTATATTTATTTTATGGTTATTCTATCCTATGGTCTATTAGTGTTTAAGTATTTATTTATTTATTTTACAATTTATGTACACACAAATATACTGAGGAGGATAACATTAATAAAAAACTTTGTACAAAGGTACTGCTTATTTCAAATAGAAATTTCTTATATTTCTTTCTTTTCTTATATTTCTTCTTGTGATCTACTTTTTCTCTACTTGACCCGAAGGTTGACTGGAAGAAAATGCCCAAGGTATTAAGTTCGCCTCTACTCTTGTGTGCATAAAGCATTAAGTAAATAAATAAATAATATTAAATGATAAATAACTAAAAAAATGGGGCCTGAAGACTATAAAATAAATGTAGGTCTACAAACCCTGCATAATAAATCAGTAAGTTTCTTGTTGACCTGCTATAAACAGTAACAATAGTCGGTATAAAAATAAGAGCAAAAAACGTATATAAGGACGTAAACGAAATACATAATACACCAGTCAGTATGCATTAAAGCGAAAGTTGCGGCATTACTTTCAGAACAAATAGCGGAGTCGTTTCAAAACCCCCCTTCTGCTACTTTATATAAATATATATGTAGGTATATATTTTATTAAATATATATGTATGTCTTATTTTTCTTAATAATCCATTTTTTGTTGTTTTTTTTTTTTGTGCACCTGCCATGTTTTTCTCTTCACCACCCTAGGTTGACTGGTAGAGAATGCCTAAGGCATTAAGTCCGCCTTTGTACCTGTGCTTTGCATAAAGATCTAATAAATAAATAATAATAAAGCTTTTTTTATTTCAGTTTATAAGTGTGTTTACAATTCAAAGTATTAGTAAATTTATTAACCTTTCAATTGTGATAATTGCAGACACAATTGAAAGACAATAGGTGCGCGAACGCCGGCGTTCGCTTGGGGTTTAATGAATTAAACTAGATTAGTTTGTAATTATTTATTTAACAATTCATGTACACACTTAACTTATATAAGAAAAGAAGACAGAAACAGAAAAATAGGTACATAGGTGATGTTTATTTCTAACGAAATCTCTTCCAACATACCCGCGAAAGGAGAATTAGAAAAAAAAAGAGAAGTAGACACCGTGTGTAAAAGTGAGAGGAAAAGAAACAAACAAAACAATTATTATAAGAATATACCTACCATATAAATATATATGTACTCTCATAAATATAAATATACATATAATAGAATAAATATCGCAAAAAATACATACTGACCATATTATATTATATAATTATAAATACCTACTAATAAGCAACTATGACGAAATAGAAACAGTGTTCTTTCACCCTTTTTTTGAAAACTGCAAGAGTTTTGCAGCCCCTAATGTCAGGCGGTAGTGAGTTCCACAAACGTACAGCATGGGAAGTGAAGGAGTAGGAATAGAAATCGGTGGAATGGGGAGAGGATTGAAGGAGATATTTACGATGTGACCTGCAAGGAGCATCAGAAAGACGAGAGAAGGAAAAGCGTTCCCGCAGGTAAGAGGGTGTTTTAGGGTTGAAAAGGATGTTAAATAGCAGACATAATATCTGAGTGTTCCTGTGAAGTCGAATAGGGAGCAACTTGAGTACCTTGCGAAAGTCAAAGACATGATCAAACTTTTTAAGGTTGAAAACAAAACGAATACAAATATTTTGCAAACGCTCAAGTTTATTTAAAAGCTCCTCGGTGGCATCCAAATAACAGGCATCACCGTAATCTATGATGGACTGAATAAGTGTTTGGGCAAGGGAAATTTTGGCCTTCAAGGGCAAAAAAGTCTGAAGGCATTTCAACGAGTGAAACGTGTAGTGCACTTTGCGACTGACTTCAGCGACATGGGCAGCCCACGAAAAATTTGAGTCCATGGTCACCCCAAGGTTTTTAGCCGTCTTTACGTAGTCAATCTGAACACCACTCATCAAGAGTGGAGACAGAGACGTAAGATCCAACTTGTTCCGCATATACCTGCTACCGATAACCAAAGCCTGGGATTTCTTGGGGTTAATTTGCAACCCAAATGATCGCGACCACTCCCCAATCAGCTCCAGGTCATTGTTAACGGCGGACACTGCGGCTTCTGCATCTTCCACACGAAAGTGATGGTACAGCTGCAGGTCGTCAGCATAGAGATGGAAGTTAGAGGAAATGACTCTAGTGACAGAGTTAATAAAAATAGAAAAGAGGAGAGGAGAGAGAACGTCACCCGAGGTCGGATCGGTGTTATCTTACTGCGGGTGTAAGGCACACCCGCAGTAACACAAAACCAAAACCAAAGACTCATCAAGGCGTACCCACTGCGAGCGGCCATTAAGATAGGAGGTAAAACCAACTAATTGTGGAGGAGGAAATATTTAAAGATTTAAGGATGCCAAGAAGGATATCGAAATCAACAGAATTGAAGGCACTGCTAAAATCCAGAAGAACAAATAAAATGCAATTATAATGCTTTTTTTATTCTTATTTTTTATTTGCTGTTTCTTTTACACGAATCTTCTGGGTAAAAGCCTCCACTAATTCCTTCCATTTGTGTGTGTGTGTTTGAGTAGTGAGTGGGGAGACTCTCTTTCTCTTCTCACTCTTTTGTTTATCCAATGGTTTCTTGACTATAAGTTTTTCTCCTCGCAGGTAGGCAATACTGTCTTTGTTCCTCTTCGAGTTTAGGCTGCAGAGACTTTCTTATTTCCAACGTTTCTTTCGTACAGTCCTGTTTTATGTATATTCCTTCCAGGAGTTTCTTTTTGTTTTTAAGGATTAGCTTTCTTCTCCAATTGAAGGTGAAAGAGATAAGTATAGGTCGAAGTTCATTGCTTGTTTTTTGTCCGATCCTATGAGCTTAGTCGATTTCAAGTTCATGGAAATCCAGTAACAGTTGGTGGGTGTTGATTTTTTCTTTCATGAATTTTTCTATATTTCTTTCTTCTTCACTGCCCTCTTTTATTCCAAAAAATAATGAGTTGTTCTTTTTTTCCGTGTCTCTAATCCTTTAATTTTTTCTTTTAGTTCCGAAACTTCTGTGTGAAGATTCAGATTTTGTTTCTCTAGAATTTTGAACTTTTCGCCCATTTGCTGTGTGATATTTTGAGTAACAGTCTTCGTAATTGATATTGTTTACCTATCCATTTGTTCTTGAATTTTTTCCAGTAAAAATTGCATCTGGTCTTCCATATCTTATTTGTGATATTTCAAAATGGGCGCGCAATATATATGTAGTGAAATTGTTTAATGTTAGGAGGTATTCAAAATCCAAATTTAATATTACGGCAAGTTATGTTGTCATCCATAATTATTTTCTTTGCCAACACTAATTTAGTTCAGCTATTCACCACTTTTTGTCTATGATATGGATGACCGTAGTCGCACTGTTTTTTTAGTATGTCTATTCGCCACTAGCTTTTGCCCGCAGGACCAGGGCTTGAGTTAAGTATCTTTCGAATTAACCTTGGCTCCAGTAGGCTTCGACCCTGCTGGGCCCCTGCTGTTGCTGACAGCACCTTGAGGCGCGCGGGAACAGTGCGCGCCGTCGACGAATTGGGCTTGGTCTGGACAGTTACCGGACGGTCGGACAGCGAGTTACCCATTGCTCGCTGTCCGCAAGCCCAATATAGCCTGTCACTCAGGAATAAAGCAGCTTTCTATCGCTGAAAAAATTTTCGTAATCGAACCAGTACTTTCAGGGATTAACCTCCTACAAACAAAAGAACATAAAAACAAACATTATCTCTTTATTATATTAGAGTAGATAAACTATTTACAGGCACTTTTGAATTGCATATTCCAAAGCGTAGATCTTTATGGAGAAGAATGTGCAAGAAACTCTATATGGACACTATTTTCAATCATGTTATGTTATTAAAATATCTCTGTTGCATGCGAATTAAAAATTGATTCAGAGTCAGAAAGCACTTAGTCTAATGATGTAGAGAAAAGCTGTAAATTTTGAGCGTTTTAAAAAGAAATTGTAAGCATGCTAAAATTTGTTTAAAAAATTCTTATTTACTGTGAAAAAAATAAAATAAAATTTCCTTCTAAAAAAGCGATATGGGGTTCGAACACCCTTCGTGTTTCATGCAAGTCTAGGTATGAAACCACTGTGCTACGGTCTTCGATGATTTTCGTTCAAAATAGAAGTTCTTATATAAATCATTACTGACTGATTGGCTCCTCAATTACTGTCCCGCTCCTTTATAAAAATAGCGTGATTATTACGTTCCCAGAGTAATTTTTTTTTTTAACTAAATACGAATAACATGTCATTTTGTGCATTCAATTTCGAACAAAAACCTTTTAAAATCAATGTTGCCCCCATAACATACGGCGTGATAATATGTAGCATAAAGCCTTTCTTGATTTACAAAGAATATTACAACAGAACAGTAACCTCTCTTTGCGAGCGCAGGTTAATGACGTTAGCCGTAACTTTTCTTTTCACAGCCTAAAATCCTTTCAAAGATTCTTGCCATTTAAAACCAAAATTTATCTAGCTCAAACACAAATTCAGCCGATCATCAATTACGTTGATGCCTACTACCTGGATGAGCTTTTAAACAAGCTTGAGCGCTTGCAAAATTTGTGCATTCGTTTTGTTTTTGGCCTTAAAAAATACGACCATGTTTCTCAATTCCGCAAGGATCTCAAGTGGCTCCTTAACCGTCTTCGTAGCAACACTCGGGTATTATGTCTCTTGTACAACATTCACTTCAACCCTGCTAATCCTGTCTACTTACGTGATCGTTTTTCGTTCACACGCTCTGCCGACACTATCTCAATTTCCCTCCCCAAAAAAACCATTTCTATTCCAACTCCTTTTCTTTTTACGCAGTACGACTGTGGAACTCACTCCCAGTAAAAATCCGTGACTCTGAAAAAAAAACTTATCCGTTTTATAAAAGCTAGTCAAAGAAATTTCGTTGAAATAAGCAGCACCTTTATAATCTTGTTTCTGAATTTGTTCTTTTCTTTAAGTATTTGGGTGTTCATAAATAAGTAAATAAAACATTTTTGCTGAATTTCCATTCAATCTAACCAGTAGTTTGGGCGTGAAGGCGTAGGTACCATACACACAGACAAAAATTCTAAAAAGTTACTTTTTGTTATCAGTAACATTTTTTTAACAAAAGCCACTTAATTTTTTCTCGAAAATTCTCAATGTACAGTTTTTCTTTCGTTACTATTTAACTATATGTATAGGTGACATGACTTAATTAATTTGACATGATGTAATTATTAATTCAATACAATTTCAATCTTAATACAGTAATAATTTATATTTAATTAATTAATCCATATGGTATAGAAATATTTGACGCCATAATATGGCAGGATATGCTGAAACCAAAATTTTAACATCTATTGTAATATCTATATTCTGACAAATAAACATTTTTGATTTTGAAACTTTTTGCTAAAACAAAATCACAACTTCACTACGAAAAACACTAAAACGTTTAAAATAATAATGTTTATTTCAAATTAGTATTGATATTCAAAAAAGGGTTTACTAATGTTTCGCCAAAACTCTATTGACAAATTTTTAGTTGACAACTAACGTTTCGTACACTATTTATTTCGTTTCGTTCTGCAAATGTTTCATTTTACAAACTCTCAGTTTACAAACTTTTTTTGGCATATGCTTCTCTTGATAAATCGTTCAGATAATATTTAATCATTTGTACATTTTTCATTTAATATTTTCCTATTTTGGAAAAAAAAGTACGTTCTTCTATACCTACATATAAATAAAAGTGGAGTGTCTGTTTGTAATATTGAAATAACCACTTTTTACTATAGTCTGTGCGATAAAAGAACCGTCGTGGCGTAAAGTGAAAACAACATTATAGATTTTAAGTAGCCCAACCCAGCCATCCGTCAAATGCCAAATGTCATATCATGTTGACAGGCGGTTTGTTTATTATGTTATTTTATTGTGATTTTAATTGAAATCTTCCGAAATGTGATAAAAAATTTCACTGAGCTGCAAGGGAACTAATATTTAATATATTACAGTTTTGCCAAACATAAAAAATGGCAAATCACACCATTATTGATCAAAACAAAGTCACGAACTTGGGAAACATTGGTATGCTGTGTTTTTAGTACGTAACACTTTTATTTTAATGTTTTTAGACTTCCTAGATGAACTTCCTGTCCCTGTTATCTCCAAATATATAGTTATAAATTAAACGGAAATTCATTTAAACATGACGATATTTGTTTATTTTGTTTTGCTAGTATAAAGAGTATTGATACTTTAAATTTATAATGCATTTCGACTAACTTAGAATATTTGTTTTCAGGCTTGAATAAGGATACACTAACTAAAATAAAAAAGGGCAAGTGCGAGTCGGACTCGCGCACTGAAAATTCTGTACTTTACCTATGAAATCAATTCCCGAATTAAGTTACGCAGATTTTTCCGAATTGCATTTTTTTTTTTTGTGGCGGTTCTACATATTTTTAATTTTCACATTTTTCCTGTACTTGTTCTATGAGTCCTTGATTTATGCCAAATTTCAGGATTCTAGGTCAACGAGATTCACCCTATGAACTTTGATTCCCTTGAGTACCTTTCGAAATATATGTTTTTTTGCTACATAAACGGCCGTATCTTTTTTTTGGTTAACTCAGAAGTCGGATTTTTCACAACTTCAAAAGACCGCAGACTTGAGTCTATGGTTTTAATTTTAACTCGATACCTCCAAACGTTCTCGAGTTAAAGGGTCTTAACAGATAAACAGACGGACAACCAAGTGATCCCAAGGATCTAATATGCGAGATGGTCCCTTACAGGCTAAATAGATTTTTTACAAAGCAAAATTACAAATTCTGAAGTGTACTTTATTTTCACAATCATTAAGTTCATATTTTTCATTGATTAGCAAAAGTGAAAAATGTACTGAGGAAGACAACGAGAAAGTTGTAGTATGTCCCATTTTTACCTATATATTTAACTAGGGTAAACATAAAATTGCTGCTAGCTACAATATGGAACCTACCTCGATAGGCAGTACAGCATTTCCTTCACGCTATTTTCCTTAACCGGTTCGTCTTTGCATTTAAATGTTCATCATCATTACAATCGAAAGACGTCCACTGTTTGACATAGGCCTCCCCCAGGTGTCGCCACAATTAACGGCATTACGCAAAAACTTACAAACGGATGAATTTAATGATAAACATTGCGATAATATAGCTTATAACCTATATTTTTGTTAAGTTTCATCACGTGAGCAAGTTCAATAAATAGGCTACTAATATTATAAATGGGAAAGTTTGTGAAGACGGACGGAGGTACTCATATATATGGATGTGTCGCGCAAAAACTACTAGACAGATGAACTTAATCATAAATATTGCAATAATATAGCACATAAGCTATAGCTTTGCAGTTTCATTAGGTGAGCAAATTCAGTCAATAGGATGATTTTTATTACATGGTGAAGCCGCTGGAAGAAGCTAGTCTAACATTGTTTCAAATTATCAAGATTTTACAGTCGCACTATAATGACGTCACAATGTTGTTTACATAACAAAAACGATATTTATCTACAGCAGCGCCCTCAAATCCCACGATGGTTTACTTTCCGCACAGACTCTACATGCATATGAATATATATAGTACACACACCAAAACAACATTTTTTTTTTAATTTTTGTCTGTCTGTCTGTTTATTCCGACTAATTATTATTATATAGCTTTATTGCACACCTTAACTAATCTCTGAAATGGCTGGACCGGTTTAGACGGGACTTTTATTGGCAGGTGGCTGATGTAATAAAGAGTAACTTAAGCTACTTTTATTTTAGAAAAATCAATTCAAAATTGTAGTCCACGCGAACGAAATTGCAAGCACGGCTAGTATTAAATATCATTCTATAATCATGATGGTATTTTTTTGCGTTCGCTAAGGGTTTAATGAATTACCTAACCAAAATTATTCACAAGCAATAGAAGTGGATCTTTAAAGGTCGCTGTTCTAACTGAACCTAACCCACATGATCGCTTCGTTCGTTCGCTATCGCGTTCTAGTGGTCACTATTCTACCTAGACCAAATTTGGGGTCGATTTTTAACTGAACCTGATCAAATAGATCTACAAACATTTGAAGGTTATCTGGCACTTTGATTCATTAAACCCCAAGCGAACGCCGGGTTCGCGCACCTATTGTCTTTCTATTGTGTAATTTCCACGATTGAAAGGTTAATGGTCACTGTTCTAACTTAACCTAATCTACATGATCGCGTCGTTCGCTCGCTATCGTCCTCTAATGATATATTCTATATATATTATTCTAACCAGACCTAATCCAAGCGCGATTTTTAAGCTAATCGAACCAAGATGATACACCATACCAAAGTAAAAATACTGAGTTTCGGGTGGCCTACTAAACATTTTTAAAATGTAATATATTTCAAACGCCACGTCGTTTAATGAGAAAAAATGAATAAAGAATGAATTGTTTGTCAATTGACACATTATTAAATAAAATTTTATTTGGAGATTTGTTGGTAAAGTAAATCGTTTGGAAAACTTGCATTTGTATTTATTTATTTATTTAGGATCTCCAACAAAGGATCTACACAATATTTGTATCTTATAATATTAGTGGTATCTTTTTGGTGTACTCCTTCACTTATAGGAGACCACAGCATGCAAAAAATAATTTAAACAATTAAATTAAGAAAAGTAAAATTTTAAATTAAATTTGCAAAATAATACAATAAAAATATGATATAAATTAATAAGGATTGAAAATTGATTGAATAATAATAATGATATAATTAGAATTCTATTAACAAGGAATAATACAATGATTCAACTATAATATTTACGATAATTAAATTAAATTAAATCTTGTAAAAAAAATTTATACTTTGTCAGTGACTCGCAGATGTCTAAGCTTGTAGTTTTAGCCAACGAGTTATATTGCCTACAAAGCCTTGGCACATAGTATAATGATGAAATAGCGAACCAAGTTTTTGCCAATCGTTAATTTGAAATGAAAAGTAAATCAATTTTTGGTGAACTGACAGGATACCTCAAGAAAGTCAAACCGACGTTATAAAGTGTATAATTTTATATTGTTTCAGATATAGCAATCGCTCATCAAGATCTCCTAGAATTTTATACAAACGATACCAAAACAGACTCCATTCATTTTGACGTGTTTCTCAGAGCTTTGGCTTATGATGAAGTTCACGATAAACTGCTGTTTGTTAAGAACAGCAACGAAGCTATATGTGGTTATGATATATCATTAAATACGTATTACTATATCCCTTTAAGAGACGGCCGAATCATTCACGGTCTTGCTTTCGATCCCGTCACAGAATTGGTGTTCTTCAGCGACACCAACGAAAGAAGTATTATTTCACTTTTCTTTAAAGCAGAAGTTAATGCAAAACTTGTAATCAAGTTGGACGACGGGATTCCCACGGATATTGCCATAGACAGTTGTAAAGGGTAAGTTTGCAAATAACTTGAATGCACAAGTGCTTAACTTAGCATAATATTGTTATTTTCATTTGTAATAATCAAAAGATGTGTTCTTTACTGACAAGCTTTCATTTACCTTGCCGATTTGCGCGGTAGTGACGCATATCATCCCTATATCTTTCACTTCTTCTTTCTATTTAGTATGAGACAAACCTAGCAAATGAATTGATAAAATAAAATCCGAACCGATTGAAATTTTTGCATACAAGTTAGGTTCAAATATGTGCGTGGCTATTTGAACCTAACTTGTATGCAAACATTTACTTGTTACATTTATTTTATTGGTTACAGCAATCAAAATCCAATATGGCTCCCTCTTAAAGATGACAGACAGATAAAAAAAACAAACATTAAAGACGCTTCTTTCGCTCGTTTAACCTTCATCATCCCCTTCGAACCTACCCTATATGCATCGGGAAGCCATGAATACTCGGATAACAAATATTCAAAAAATAATGTATTTATTACAGATACGTTTACTGGATCACCACAAACTTGCCGAGGCCTAAAATCGAGAGAATTCGTTTCGATGGATCCGAAAGAGAAGTTATTGTTACTCTAAATTCATTATATACCAACTCTTATTATAAACTGGAACCGCATAGCCTGGTTATAGATCAAGGGACACAAAAAATGTACTGGATAGAGCCTAAAAATAGTACAACGTACGGTATTTACTATGCAGACTTGAATGGAGAAAACAAAATATCACCAACCGAGGTATATATTATATGAATAGTAACAAGTTTGCAAATCCATCATCTAATACAATGACCTTTACGGAAACAAACCTGTATGTGAGTACATGGTGCTCTGACTGTACAAGGAGAATTTTGAAAACAGAAAAGAAAGAATATATAGGACATGAAGTAATCTTTGAAATGGATGTTACAAATGAGGTATTTAGTATTGTCGCCAAACATCAAATGAGAATTCAGGACATCAAAAATTGTGAAGCATTGAAATGTCTTGAAGAAAAAAACTCAGTAGAACCATATTGTGTTCATGGTGAGAAAGTGTTTGGACGGTGTCTTTGCAAATGTGCGCCTGGATACATCGGTAAGCGATGCGATGTATCCGTATGTGACCATTACTGTTTACAAGGTTCCTGCAGCGTCAATGATGAGGGGCAACCTAAATGCAGGTAAGACTTGTTTTAATCGTTGAATTGTTTTCCATTTTCAGAATACACTTACTCACATGATCTTTATTTCAGATGTATTTCGGGGAGAGGTGTGGAAACTCTGATGAAAACTTGTTTTAATCGTTCACTAGTTTCTGATTTTTGAATACTTTTAACATGATCATTATTTCAGATGCAATGACGGTTATTCCGGAGAGAGGTGTGGGAACACTGATGGGTTGTATTGTGTTCATGGTGAGAAAGTTATTGGACAGTCTGTCTGCAAATGCGCGTCTGGATACATCGGTGAGCGATGTGATATGTCTGTGTGTGACAATTATTGCTTACAAGGCAACTGTACCGTCAATGATGAAGGACTTCCCAAATGCAGGTAACACTTATTGTATTTCTTAAATAGTCCGTCTTTTAGACAACGTGATAAATCCCGTAATAATATTATTGGATTTATCATATTGTCGAAGCAAAGAGGCGAGTCTTCCTTCTTTGAACAGAGTGCAAAACTTTAGCCCGAGAAATGAAAGTGCGATTGACGCTTGACAAAAATGTACTACGACTCATCTCATTTCGAATGCACGCTTGTGCGACACAATGCAGCTCGAAATGATTGTGCGACTGTCCGTTGATATTACGATAGTACCACAAACATTTTTGACATTACCCTACCTGCTACGATAGCTCTCCCCTGCTTTTCGCCTCCGGGTGGTTATACAAAAAGTCCGTGTCGGAGTGCCCGGACATATGTTAATTCTTCATGTCGCACTAGAGTAAGAAGTGAGAAGTATCGAACTTCAATGTGTCTTACAATCGTTATAGCACTCTCATTATTCAAGCTCATGTAAACACTTCATTGAATATATCTATTCACATGATCGTTATTTCAGATGTGATTCCGGATATTCAGGGGAGAGGTGTGAAGTCGTCGCGTGTCATAGTTTCTGTCTTAACAACGGTGCTTGTACTCTAAACGAGGAGGATGAGCCGTCCTGTGAATGTGTTGAAGGCTATGAGGGATCAAGGTGTGAAGTTTCTCAGGCCACTTGTACTCAGAAGAAATAAATTTAACCCTAACTGATATAATAAACTACTTATTATTTGTATCTTTTTACTATTATTATGGCTTTGTGTAAATCCTGTTTGTACTGTTTTTTAATTATTAATGGTGCTTATGCCTGTGATAATAATGTTTTTCATTAGTACAGTTACCAACGAAACTCCTCATCTGTTATTACCACTTGTTATTTGGTATAACTGTTTTATTAATTGAACCTTCATGTGATTTTTTCTGAAATAAACTAGTAATATAATACTGTCTACTTCAAAAATGTCTTTATTGTGAATGAATCTAGACAACATTGGAATTGAATCACTTCAGTTTTCTTCTGTATGTATAATTGTAAAATAAAAATGTACAGGTATATTGAACAATTATTATTGTAAACATTGTTGAGACACAACCCTGAGTTTTATGTCTAAGAAATTAGTGACACGCCTTCAGTTTTGTATGTTTTATTAGTACTTATTAATAAAGATATTTTTCAAAAAGATTCGTTTAATTGGCCTTTGTTAACATTCTAATACTTAAGTACAGGGTGTACTGAAAAGGTGTGATCATATTTAATAAACTTCTGCCCATTAAATCAAACATCCCTTCATGGGAATTTTCTGATCTTTTAAATTTGCACAAAATCATACAATTCATGGAATTGATTATACTAGAGGTTCATAATCCTTTTCTTGGGTAAAATAATTTACAATACATTATTATACACTTATCTGGGTGTCTCTGGCATTTTTTTACGTTTTTTAATTTAAACTGTATAAAATCGTTATTTTAATATTTTTAGTGAACAAGTTGTCAGCAACAGCAGGGACCCAGCCGGGTCGAAGCCTACTGGGGCCAGGGTTATCCGAAAGGGCGCTCGAGCCCCGGTATGAAGGCGAGAAGGAACGGGGTGGGTCTTTTAGTCAGTAAGAGTCTGACACTATCTCCCGCTCCGCCCAAGGGCGGGGGATGTCAATGCATGATTTTTCCCACCATAAAAAAAAAAACCTTTAAAATTAAAATTTATTTACTTTATAAATAATAAATTCTATTTTTTTATTGTTTTTTTACGCTATTGTATAGCTTCTGTCACGGGCCTTGAGCGTGGAGACCGAATCCAGAAACCCCCCACTCATTTGTTTTTTTGAGCGTGGTGACCGATAAGAAAACAAATGAGTGAAAGCAGCTGTCGGCGTTTTGGATGGGTGGGGTTAAGCAGCTGTTAGCGAGGTCTGATTTTTGATGGAAGAGGTTAAGAAGCTGTTGGCGAGGTCTGGTTTTGGATGGAAGAGGTTAAGCAGCTGTTGGCGAGGTCTGGTCAATACCAGACCTTGCCAACATTTGCTTATCCCCACCCATCCAATGACGGGTGGGGATAAGCAAATGTTGGCAAGGTCTCATTTTGGATGGGTGGGGTTAAGCAGCTGTTAGCGAGGTCTGGTTTTGGATGGGTGGGGTTAAGCAGCTGTTAGCGAGGTCTGGTTTAAGATGGATGGGGTTAAGCAGCTGTTGGTGAGGTCTAGTTTTGCATGGGTGGGGTTAAGCAGCTGTAGGCGAGGTCTGGTTTTAGATGGGTGGGGTTAAGCAGCTGTCGGCGTTTTGGACGGGGTGGGTTAAGCAGCTGGTAGCGAGTTCTAGTTTTTGATGGAAGAGATTAAGCAGCTGTTGACGAGGTCTGGTTTTGGATGGGTGGGGTTAAGCAGCTGTTGGTGAGGTCTGGTTTTAGATGGATGAGGTTAAGCAGCTGTTGGTGAGGTCTGGTTTTGGATGGGTGGGGTTAAGCAGCTGTTGGCGAGGTCTGGTTTTAGATGGGTGGGGTTAAGCAGCTGTCGGCGTTTTGGATGGGCGGGGTTAAGCAGCTGTCGGCGTTTTGGATGGGTGGGGTTAAGCAGCTGTTAGCGAGGTCTGGTTTTGGATGGGTGGGGTTAAGCAGCTGTTGCCGAGGCCTGGTTTTGGATGGGTGGGGTTAAGCAGCTGTTGCCGAGGCCTGGTTTTGGATGGGTGGGGTTAAGCAGCTGTTGGCGAGGTCTAGTTTTGGATGGGTGGTGTTAAGCAGCTGTTGGCGAGGTCTGGTTTTAGATGGGAGGGGTTAAGCAGCTGTTGGCGAGGTTTATTGCATAAGTTGATAAAAAATGCTATGCAATAGCTTTACTGCGGCAGTCCCCGAGTGTCACAGGTCTTTTTTTTTTACTAAAATTATTATCGGTGTTGGTTAGAATAACGATTTTAGACAGTTTAATTCATTAAACGCCAAGCGAACGCGGCGGTCGCGCACCTATTGTCTTTCTATTGTGTCTGTAATTTCCACGAATGAAAGATTAAATTTAAAAAAAGAAGGTTGCGGGAATCTGACGGATGCGGGACGCGCAGGATCGTTCATTGCGTTGACACTTGGGGGAGGCCTATATCCAACAGCCTATCGGCTTCAATTATGTGTAAAGGACCATGGTGAGTATTAGTAAGTAAAGGTTTGACACACCCTGTAGCTCTACTCAAGAGAGGGAGAAGGCACTTGATGATTTCTTAGCTCAAAAAATAATGTTTATTTTAAATGAATATCAATATTCAAAAAATTAGTGGTGGAATTTTGCGTCGATTTTTTTTTTTTATTTTTTTAAATGTGTAACTAAATACAATACTGTCTATATGGTCAGTATATATTTTTTTCGATATTTATTCTACTATATGTATGTTTATATTTATGATAGTACATATATATTTATATTGTAGGTATATTTTTATAATAATTGTTTTGTTTGTTTCTTTTTTCTTTCACTTTTACACACGGCTTCTCTATTTTTCCAATTTTCCTTTCGCGGATATGCTGGAAGAGATTTCTTTAGAAATAAGCATCACCTATGTACCTATTTTTCTTTTTCGTTTTCTTTTCATAAAATAAGTTAAGTGTGTACTTGAATTGTTAAACAATTTTTTTTTTTTTGTTTAGGACTGTCAATTATTGTACTCACCTAAGTCGTATAAACAATAAATTCCAACTCCATACAATTATATTCCAAAATAACACAAGTATTCATAGGTTTTATAAAATAAAAAAAAAGTAATAAAAACTTAAAAAAGTAGCAATTCCACTAAATTAGTTATTTTTTAGTGTTTTTTTTAGTAAACTCGCTTGTTTTTAGGGTTCCGTAGCCAAATAGCAAAAAACGGAACCCTTATAGATTCGTCATGTCTGTCTGACTGTCTGTCTGTCTGTCCGTCCGTATGTCACAGCCACTTTTTTCCGAAACTATAAGAGCTATACTGTTTAAACTTAGTAAGTAGATGTATTCTGTGAATCGCTTTAAGATTTTCACAGAAAAATAGAAAAAAAGCAATAAATTTTGGGGGTCCCCATACATAGAACTGAAACTCAAAAAATTTTTTTTTATCAAACCCGTGTGGGGTATCTATGGATAGGTCTTCGAAAATGCTATTGAGGTTTCTAATATCATTTTTTTCTAAATTGAATAGTTTACGCGACACACATACATCCCACCCATACGCACAAAACGTTTTGCGAACACATTTATTGTGCGTACAGCCAAGGAGTGGAATTCCCTGCCGGAATCTGTGTTTCCTGATAGCTACATCTTAGGAGTCTTTAAGTCGAGAGTGAATAGGTTTCTTCTACGCAAGCGTGCTTCATCGTCGACCACATCATCGCTTACCATCAGGTGAGATAGTGGTCAAACGCAAGCCTATCATTAATAAAAAAAAAGGTAAAATTTGTGTGTCCCCCCACCCCCCCCCTTTAACTTCTAAAATAAGAGAATAATAAAACTAAAAAAAAATATATATGATGTATATTATCATGTAAACTACCAACGAAAATTGGTTTGAACGAGCCCAAAAAAAAAAACGAGTTTTGAAATAAAGGTAGTTTATTTTTTAATTTTATCTTTACAAATCGATAGTGTTTCATGTACCGGATCGACCCTCCACGGGATTAAAACGATCAAAATTTAACGGTGTATGTAGTCCAAGTTTATGAACTCTAAAGATAACAAACTCTCTATTAAGAACTCTCATTTGGATGGTCATAAGCAATAATATATAGCCGTAATTGGGGTATCCGGAGTAATCGTAACCGCCGTAGCCCCCGTAGCCGTCGTATCCGTAGCCGCCGTAGCCATATCCGTCGTAGCCGCCGCCGTAGCCTCCCTGTCCGTAGCCATAGCCGCCGTAGCCCCCGTTGCCCCAGGCGCCCTGGCCGCCGTAGCCGCCGCGGCCGCGACCGCCGCGGCCGCGACCGCCGCGCAGCCCCCGGCCGCCGCGCCCGCCGCGCCCGCCCATGCCCCCGGGCCCGTCGGGCTTGGGAGTCGCGCGCTTCACGTCCACCTCCTTGCCGGTTATCACACAAGTCTTGAGGCCCACCGACTCCAGGGTGCAGCAAGGAACCCGGTCGGTTAAGCCACTAAGCACGCAAAGATAGTTTCGAAGGTGTCGCGGACGAGGAGGGTGTACATGTATGCGCTGACCTGTTGCATCAATCGCACTGCCGATCGCCCCGCGGACCCGTGGTCCCCGCGTAACGCCCCTCGCGCCCCGCGCTCCGCGCACACGCACATACTCCTCGAACTTTCTTTTGAGTTTATTATAGTTAAATAACCAAAATTTACAAACAGCATGAAATAATAAAAAAATATAATAAGCAACGATTTTAAAACAGAAATATTGGATCGCACAGTTAACAGTGTGTCACGACACTTTTGTTTTGTTTGTTTGTGTGTGTTGTTTTTTTTTTGTAGGATTTTGTTTCACACTGACAAAATTTTGAGAAAAACGTTATTAAAGATCTGACAAGAATTTTGTCCGTCCGGACCAAGCCCAAGTCGTCGACGGCGCGCGCTGTTCCCGCGCACCTCAAGGAGTTGTCAGCAATAGCAGGGGCCCAGCCGGGTCGAAGCCTACTGGGGCCAGGGTTACCCGAAAGGGCGCTCGAGCCCCGGTATGAAGGCTAGAAGGAACGGGATGGGTTTTTTAGTCAGTAAAAGTCTGACACTATCTCCCGCTCCGCCCAAGAGCTCGCTCTTTGGTTGGTTGACATAAGATGATTTTTCCCATCGAAAAAAAAAACCCATTTCATTTTTTCTATTTTTCAAGTAAGGAATTGAAATCAGATTAATATCATAAAAAAAAAGAAAAAACGCGTGAATAGTATTTAAAAATATATTTTTTGCATATTGCTAAATATGGGATAGGCTTTATCAATTAAAAAATTAGATTGAGGGACTTACACAATTTTGCTAAATTCTGATTCCGAGATTTAATGACAATAAATGTGTACTTAACTCTCATTTTCGGAACTTCAATTAATATTGATTAAATTTTAATTCTCGCTTACAGTTTGTAAAATACTTTAAAAAAAGGTCTTTTATGATAATTTTTATCTTATTAATATTAGAAAATAAAAAAAATCTGTTTTTTTTTTAACATAAAACAAGAGTAAATGTCTATCTAATTTAACAATGAACGAAAATTAAATAAAAAAATTTTTGCTTCAATAATTTTAATATTTTTCACCAATTACGTCCAGGGCCTCAAGTCTGCTACTACAATAGTGTCAGAATGGTCTTTCATTGATTTCAAAATTGTTGATTTTGATAATCTACTAATATAATGGCGTCATTATGACTTTCCGATGGTCAACCACTGACACTCCATTGAAAGAAATGGATAGAATGGTAATCTTGTTCATAATGACAAATGAATGTCTGACGTATGCGGTTATCTGCAAAAATTTTGACAGTTCCTTTGATCAGTGATCTACCATTACGACGCTATTGCGCAATGAGTGCTTTTAATAAGGTCGATTTTGTCATTCTACCACAATTCTATTACAAGACCATTGACCAATCAATGATCGATCATTATGAATTAGCAGATTACAAACTTTTAGCAAAATGACAATGGGATCGTGTTGGAATGACGAATTTATAAAAATAGCAGACTTAGGCCCCAGGTGGATTGATAAGTGCCTATCTGGTAATTTCTAGGCAAGCGTGCTCCTTATTTGACCACATTGTCGTTTTTCATTAGGTGAGATAGTGATAAAGCGTGAGCCTATCAACAAGAAATAAAGAAACAAACGATAGATAAAAATATTGTAGGAACGTAATTTTTTGGGCGGCCCTTGGGCGGAGCGGGAGATAGTGTCAGACTCTTACTGACTAAAAGACCCACCCCGTTCCTTCTAGCCTTCATACCGGGGCTCGAGCGCCCTTTCGGATAACCCTGGCCCCAGGTGAAGTACCATCCAGAGCCGCGTTCTAGCTAGTCCAAGCTATCTACGTCCCCGTCGTCGTCCCTGGAACCTGCTACAACCACGTAGCCGCGCAGCCGCCACCACGAATTGTAGATGCTGACGAACATGTACTCGGGCGGCTTCTGAGGCTAGGCTTCGTACACAGCACGCCAACAATTCGTATAGCGAGCAAACTACCGGGTATATTGTACAGAGACTTATTAATAATCTACCCTCAGAAATAAAAAAAAACATTACACGTAAAAATATATTAAATGTAAACTTAAGCAATATTACTTAAGAATGTTTTTACTTAGTTGAAGATTATTATTAGAAATTGTTATCGAAAATAACGTACATATATAAAAATATTTCGATTTTGAGATAGGTAGCACAAGTTTAAACCTTTGTGATTTTTATTAGTTGCTATTTAAGTTAGACAATCTTGTATTATTTTATTTATTTATTTATTAATCCTTCATGTACAATAGTGGTACATAGGTAGACTTAATGCAAGAAGGCATTCTCTACCAGTCGTCAGTACAGTAGGCTTCGACCCGGCTGGGCCCCTGCTGTTGCTGACAACTCCTTGAGGCGCGCGGGAACAGTGCGCGCCGTCGACGACTTGGGCTTGGTCCGGACGGTTACCGGACGGCCGGACAGCGAGCTACCCATTGCTCACTGTCCGCAAACGAAACTACACCTTAGAATGAGAGATGTCATAAAACGATTTCACATCTCTCAAAATCAAAATTCTAATGATCAGAATTGAAGCTGACTGTAGAGATAGCCTACTGACCCTGTCAGTTAGCCTTGTCAGTCATGTAGTAAGTATCTATGTGTGGGTTTTGTGAGGTAACATGTTTTTGCTAATGAGAACCCTTATCGGAGAGTCTGTTATCTTCAGAGTGCCTAAACTTGGACTATACGAGTTTAAATGACGAGAAGCTGCAATTAAATTTTATATTTAAAAGTAGAGAGTAGACGCACCATCGTCGACTGTTAAAATAAAAATTTATATTTTTTGTGTAATAAAGTAAGTACGTACAAAATGTTCAGAATGCTGGTTGTGCTAGAACTACTTGTATTATACGTGGGCATATCACACTCCTGGGGTAAGTCGAATTTCACACAATAAATAAAATAAACTTTAGTCTACTATTATGGAAGAGAAAAACGTGTTGCGCCGACCCCAAATAAAATGGGACAAGGGCAGGAAGAAGAAGAAAAAGATGGAGTCTTCTATTCTTTTGTAGGAGCGATATATCAAAATTATAATAACCAAAGTTCATCAGTTAATTCGTAAAAAGTTGGCAGTAGTATCATCACATCGTTTATGTTTTCCTATTGTTAATTTGGATCTATTGTTTGATTGATTGTAGTACTCGTATATGTATGTAGTGTATTAATTTAAACGTATATAATATATTACTAAAAAAACGGAACCTTCCCTTTCAAGGAATTTATAAATGTAGGTCTATAAACCCTGCAAAATAAATCAGTAAGTTTCTTGTTATATGTGAATTAGTAAAAAAATTTATTTACAAAATTTGTTTTTGGGTTAAGTATTTAATGTGATACATGACCGGCGATGAACGGTAACACTGGTCGGCATAATAATAAGAGCAAAAAAGATTATATGTGGACGTAATACGAAGAGCAAAAAAGATTATGTGCACGTAATACGTAAAGATACATTAAATCCAAAAATATGTACACAGAATTCACCTAACACGTTTAATCACGACGCAATAACACGTTTAGTTTGCACTAGAATGGTTTATCTTTTAGTTCACGAAAGATTCACCAAACAATTTTTGTGTTAATTTTTGAATAGTTTAATTTAATATGGACGAAAACTAACACTTCCAACAAAAAAGGCTTATCATTATTTTGATCTGGATATAGATATCAGACAAAAAAGCTGGTTGCTAAAGCTATGTTGCAAAACATGTGCAGCGACTCTGAATCTGAATGGCTGAAGGGATCTAAAATAAATTTAATTTTTTTTTTTACTTTATTAAGCATCAACAGCTCCATCGTCAGACTTTGGTAACCATATATAATTAAGTACTAATCAGTATAAAAGTAAACGAGTCAAATTCTATCATATCAAAAATTTCAGTTCAATCGGTTGCAGATATCATAACTTCAAAGTTGAGTTGTGAGATTTCATCCAAACAGTTACTCCTACAAACATACAGTTCACGCTAAACAAAACGTGTGTTAAAACTGAACGAATCTAAAGATACGCCGTTTAAGTTCTGTTTAGGTACATAATTTGACACTCGCTATACAAGGTGTAAGAGACAGCCCTCCACAAACTTTAAGGGCTTGCTCAGTGGACGAAACTGAACAAGCTACCATAATTATTTTTTTCAGGAAACGAAAAAAAAAATCCGCCTCACCGTACAAAATTATTAACTTGACTGGACAGGTTGTATGGAGAGGCTGAATTTTTTTTTCGTTTCCTGAAAAAAAAAATTATGATTGGTTGTTCAGTTTCGTCTACTGAGCAAGCCCTTAAAGTTTGTGGAGGGCTGTCCCTTACACCCTTTATAGATAGCGTACTTCCCATTGGCCTATAATCCTGAAATTTGTCATGAAGTTAGTTCTCATTGCACAAATATAAGACTGTAAAAGTCTTTAAACTTTCACCAACTTGTGCTATGATGATGTTGCGTCACAATTTTGCGATTTGGCATAATCTTCGAGATTCGATTTGGGAAATCAACCATTTACATAACATATGTCAGAAACTTTCTACGGAACCGTCAGTCCGACTCGCATTTGACCAGGGCCTAAAGTCTGCTATTACAAAAGTGTCAGAATGGTCTATCATTGATGTGATAATTGTCGATTTTGACAAGTTTGGAAATCTACTAATATAATGGCGTCACTATGACTTTCCAATGGTCAACCAATGACACTCCACTGAATGAAGTGGCACAGAATGGTAATCTCGTACATATTGACAAATTAATATTTGACGTTTGCGGTAATATAATATGCTCGAAATAATCATTCTACCACAATTCTAATACAAGACCACTGACCGATCAATGATCGATCACGGTGACAATAGGATCGTGTTGAAATGACGAATTTATAAAAATAGCAGACTTGGGGCCCAGTATATGACAAACAGTATCCTCTCCCCGCAGAGGTCCATTGTACAGGGATAAGAATTTCAGTACAACAGGGATCGCCCTGGTACCACGAGTCGCTGCGTTAGCAATATGTCATTTATAAACACTCTCATAACATTCAGCTCATGGTATGAACACTTTTATTTATTTTAAATTGACACACCAACGACTCATTCACTGAATAACATTACAGATAAAAGAACATTACAAATAAATATTATGGTGAATTTGTCACTTATAGGCGTGCATAGCACTTAGGGCCAATTTTGCAATCATCAGTTAACTTCTCTCTGAGGTATAAATATGGCGCGCGCACTGTTCCCGCCCGCCTCAAGGAGTTGTCAGCAACAGCAGGGGCCCAGCCGGGTCGAAGCCTACTGGGGCCAGGGTTATCCGAAAGGGCGCTCGAGCCCCGGTATGAAGGCTAGAAGGAACGGGATGGGTTTTTTAGTCAGTAAGAGTCTGACACTATCTCCCGCTCCGCCCAAGAGCGGGGGTTGTCATATGATGAGAGAGAGAAAAAAAAAGGTATAAATATGGCGGTTTGACATATTTTCTATACAAAAGCTGTCAAAACGGCAAACATATTCTTCAGATAAAAGTTATCTGGCGATTGAAAAATCGGTTCTAAAACCATAAAATAATTAAAACAAAAATATTTAAAAATTGCATTGGAATAAATTAAAAATTACATCGAAATGTCAATGGAATAAATTATAAAAAACGAATAAATTGAGATCAATTACATTACAAATATTAAAAAAATACAAGAATATTATATAATTACAAAAACAAATAACAATTAGATCAGGTCAGAATACATTAATTACAATTGGAAGAAATGGGATTAAAGATAGTAAAACGTTAAATAGGTACATTAAATGGGGTCATTGTGTGTAAACAAGGGATTACATAATATTTTTCGTCAAATCGAAAAGTACTGTATTTGAAATTAAAACTATTATTATAAATGTGAAAGTGTGGATGTTTGGATGTTAAAAACGGCTGAACAGATTTGGATGAAATTTGGCATGCATATAGCCTTTGACATGGAAAAGAACATAGGCTACCTTTTATCCCGATTCCTTAAGTACCTAATGCCACGCAGGCGAAGCCGCGGGCAAAAGCTAGTTTATAATAAAAGTAATTAAATTAATCAAGAACTGTTGCTGCTGGCTTTTAAATTCATTCAAACTGTTTGAAAATATGTCTAAGTTATTAGTACATATGAAGACACAAGAGACCTGACCCACGTGACAGCAGAAGGTTATATAAGACATGGGTGGGTCAGCCCTCTTAGGGCACCGACTTTACGTGTGCTCAGCTTATTATAACTACATAGAAACCTGTAAAAAGGAGCGAAACGACCAATATTTGTTCTAGTTTAAGGCAATTCAAATGTTTCCGTCTTGAAATCGCATCTGTAATAGGTACGTCGGGGCACGATCAGACAGATTTCTGAAACTAACTCCGGTACGTTAGCCAAGTTGTGGACAATCTTAAAAAGCAAGATTATATCTGAGTACCTTCTTCGATGCTCCAAGGAGCGCATCCTAAAATGACAAAGCCTTCCAGAATAATCAGCTTTGCGAACACAAGTCTGTGATCTGTAGCACATGTATCTTGTAAACTTTTTTTGGATGTGTTCTATTCTGTCAATATGGACACGATACGTTGGATTCCATAAGGGAGACGCATACTCCAGTATACTCCTCACTAGAGAGTTGTAAAGAACCTTAAGAGTACTGGTTGACTGGAAGTCCTTGTAAGTTCTTTTGACAAATCCGGACATTTTATTTGCTTTGGTCAAGTTGGACACCTTTTTAACACTGTGTCATTCATCTAATTAGACAGAAATCAAATTCATACCAAATGTAACAAACTTATTGTCCCAAAGATGGATGATTCTTCTTCTGAGTCGGTACACTCTTGCCAGAGTGGTCGTGATTATCACTGTGAATCATGATAAGTGATCATCCTTGTAATGCGGCACCATTCATCGCGGACTGCAGCTTTCTGGGTACATTCTTAAACCGAGCACTTAGTTGCGGCTTGATGATTATCTCGGACCAAAGTACTCATCATTATCAAGACAAATTAAGCAATCTCAAACTCGATGGGGTTAATTGTGTCGTTTTATTGAAGAGTTCCTATAGCCACCTTTCAACTCCATCTTCAGACCCTAGTAACCATATAGGACCAAAGTACTCGTCACAGAACAGATGATCGTTAGGGCCGAAAGGTTCTGGGGTGGCGACTGCGTACAGGAAGACGCAGCGTTGGAAGGCCTCCTACAAGGTGGACCGATGACCTGGTGAAGGTTGCGGGAATCCGGTGGATGCGAGACGCACAGGATCGTTCATTGTGGAGATACTAGGGGGAGGCCTATGTCCAACAATGATGATGACTCGTCAATACAAATCAAACGAGCACAAATTCGATTGGGTTATATCGTTTTATTGCGGAGTTCTTATAATCGCCTTCCAGCTCCATCGTCAGACTTTGGTAACCATATATAATCAAGTACTAATCAGTATGAAAGTAAACGAGTCCAAACTCGATGGGGTTGTGTTGTTCTATTGCGGCATTCCCATGGCCACCTTCCAACTCCATCTTCAGAACCTGGTAACCATATATGTATAATCAAGTACTGATCAGTATGAATCAAAAGAGCACGAACTCGATGGAGTTATGTCGTTTTATTGTAGAGTTCCTATGGACACTTTCCAGCTCCATCATCTGATCTTGGTTAACATACTGGAACAAAGTACTCGTTAATAAGAACCAAACGAGCCTAAATCCGATATAATAATATTCCACAACATAATAATATTCCACAACTATACACACACAACGCCGCCTAGTCCCAAGCTAAGGAGCTTGTGTTATGGGTACTAGACAACTGATAAACATACTTATATATTTCTAAATACATACATATTATAGACAGCAATTAACGAATGCAATCTCTCGGAAATTGAGGGGAATGAAGTGGTCTACACCTCGATAAACACTGTTGTCGAGCAAGATGACGCCACACATTATCCCGTGCAATTTCTGAACTCCCCGTCAGCAAGTGGACTTCCAGCGCATACCATCAAGCTGAAGGTCGGCCAACCTGAGATAGGTTCCGAAGAAGCATAATCGGGACTCTGAAGTTGTGTAACGGGACCCGTCTTAAAGTTATCTCGCTCCACAGGCACACTATTGAGGCGGAAATTTTTACGGGTTGTGGTGTCGGCGAGGCAGTATTTATACCACACATTCCCCTCATACCTCATAACTCCCCGTTCCAGTTTAAGCGCATACAGTTCCCCATGGGTGTTTGCTTCGCGATGACTATCAATAAGTCGCAGGGGCAGACACTGAAGGCAGCGGGTGTCGACCTCAGGACAAGTTGCTTCTCACACTGGCAACTGTACGTCGCTTGCTCCCGCGTCACCAGTCCTGACTCTCTTTCCATTTTGGCTCCTGGCAGCTACCAACGTGGTTTAAAGGGAAGTGTTGTAAGATATGATACCTTTGTACGTATTTTTACTCTTTTGTGTCCAGTGGTGCTATTCTCTAAGAAAGCGCAGCGCTGGCACAGCGACGAGTCGTCAGCGCAGTACATTAGCCATTTTGGAGCGGTTCCGCGTGTATCTCGGACGCGTCTGTAGCAATCGACAATTTTTATGAGCGAAATAGGAACAATGGATTTGGAATTTACTGAAAAACTTATACAAGCAGTGAGAAATAGACCTGTTTTTTACTTACTAAATCACCCTGAATTTTTAAAGTAGTTGACCACAGTAAGATTAGTTCCTCCTCTGACTCTGAAAGCGACGACATTTTCTTTTGAGTCTTATTTCTCAACTGTTCTAGTTTTAGGTTTCGCTCTGTTTCGCTATTATAGTTTCGCGTAAATGAAGTACTGTTGCACAGCGAAACTCACGCAGCGGTTTCGCAGTTGTTGTTTCGCAGCGGAGGTGTGATATAGGCATCATAGCGAAACTATGGCGGTTTCGCCCTTTGAGTTTCGCAGCGGAGGTGTGCTACAGGCATATATAAGTGTATAACATTATAAACAATTTTATATTGTTTCAGATATAGCAATCGCTCATCAAGATCTCCTAAAGTTTTATACAAACGAAACCAAAACAGACTCCGTTCGTTTTGATGGACCTCTCAGAGCTTTGGCTTATGATGAACTTCATGATAAACTGCTGTTTGCTACCAGCAAAAGCAGCGAAACTATATGTGGTTATGTTATATCATCGAATACGGTTGCATGTCTCAGTTTAAGAGACGGCCGAAAGATTCACGGTCTCGCCTTCGATCCCGTCACTGAATTGCTTTTCTTCAGTGACACAAACGACAAAAGCATTAGTTCGATTTCCGTAAGCCCTGTACTTAGTGGAGATGTAAATCTTGTAATCAAGTTAGACGAAGGGATACCCACGGATATTGCCGTAGACAGTTGTAGAGGGTAAGTTTGTTACCCTTTGTTTAACCTTGCAAACGGATTTAGAAAAAAAAGACCGTGCTGATTTAAATAAATTTTGCATAAATTAGATTTAAATAGCCACGCGCGGCTAGTTAAGTTACATCAATCAAAATCCAATATGTCTCCCACTTAATGATGACGGTCAGAGTTAAAAAGACGCTTCGTTCGCTTGTCTTACTCCCAAGCCCCCACCATCCCCTTCGAACTTACCCTACCTGCATCGAAGAGCCATGAGTTGTCGGAAAACAAATATTCAAAAAATCATGTATTTATTACAGGTACGTTTACTGGATCAACATAAACCTGTTGACGCCTAAAATCGAGAGATCTCGTTTCGATGGATCCGAGAAAAAAGTTATTCTTAATCTTAGTTCATGGTCTATCGGCTTGTTTAATAAACTGGAACCGCATAGCCTGGTTATTGATCAAGGGACACAAAAAATGTACTGGTTGGAGCCTAAAAATAGTACAACGTACGGTATTTACTATGCAGACCTGAATGGAGACAACAAAATATTAACAACCGATGTACTTTTCCGTAATAAAAAGTTTTCTAATCCATCATCTAATGCAATGACCGTTTCGGAAACCGACCTCTACGTGGATTTTTGGTGCTCTGACTGTAAAAGGCAAGTTTTGAAATTAGGAAAGAAAGAATATATAGGACAAAAAATAACCTTTGAAATGGATGTTACAAATGAGGTATTTAGTATTGTCGCCAAACATCAAATGAGAATTCAGGACATCAAAAATTGTGAAGCATTGAAATGTCTTGAAGAAAAAAACTCAGTAGAACCATATTGTGTTCATGGTGAGAAAGTGTTTGGACGGTGTCTTTGCAAATGTGCACCTGGATACATCGGTAAGCGATGCGACATATACGTATGTGATAATTACTGTTTACAAGGTTCCTGCAGCGTCAATGATGAGGGGCAACCTAAATGCAGGTAACACTTAGTTTATCGGTTGAATTGTTTTCCTATTTTGAATAAACTTATTCACAGGATCGTTGTTTTAGATGCAGTGCCGGTTATTCCGGGAAGAGGTGTGGAAATTCTGATGAGTTGTATTGTGTTCATGGTGAGAAAGTTATTGGACAGTCTGTCTGCAAATGCGCGCCCGGATATATCGGTGAGCGATGTGATGTGTCTGTATGTAACAACTATTGCTTAGAAGGCAACTGTACCGTCAATGATGAGGGGCAACCTAAATGCAGGTAACACTTGTTTTAATCGTTGAATTGTTTTCCATTTTCGGAATACACTTACTCACATGATCTTTATTTCAGATGTAATTCGGGTTATTCCGGGGAGAGGTGTGGAAACTCTGATGAGTTCTATTGTGTTCATGGGGAGAAAGTTATTGGACAGTCTGTCTGCAAATGCGCACGTGGATACATCGGTGAGCGATGTGATGTATCTGTATGTGATAATTATTGTTTCCATGGCAACTGTAGTGTCAATGACAAGGGAGTTCCTAAATGCAGGTAACACTTAGTTTATCCGTTGAATTGTTTTCCTATTTTGAATAAACTTATTCACAGGATCGTTGTTTTAGATGCAATGACGGTTATTCCGGGAAGAGGTGTAGAAATTCTGATGAGTTGTATTGTGTTTATGGTGAGAAAGTCATTGGACAGTCTGTCTGCAAATGCGCGCCTGGATACATCGGTGAGCGATGTGACGTGTCTGTATGTGACAATTATTGCTTACAAGGCAATTGTAGCCTCAATAATGAAGGACTTCCCAAATGCAGGTAAAACTTCTTTTAATCGTTCACTAGTTTCCGATTTTTGAATACTTTTAACATGATCGTTATTTCAGCTGTCATTTGGGTTATTCCGGAGAGAGGTGTGGGAACACTGATGGGTTGTATTGTGTTCATGGTGAGAAAGTTATTGGACAGTCTGTCTGCAAATGCGCGCCTGGATACATCGGTGAGCGATGTGATATGTCTGTGTGTGACAATTATTGCTTACAAGGCAATTGTAGCGTCAATAATGACGGACTTCCTAAATGCAGGTAACATTTATTTTAATCGTTAACTAGTTTTCCTTTTTAGTATTAAAAATTCAAAAATATTCAAATATTTTTATTTTACATGGGTACTTATAAAATGTTAGAAGCTAGTGTACGGTTCCATATTGGTCATTTTCCATGTAGAAGAACAGGCAAGAGACTTCATAGTTACTCATTGAAAGAAACATTTCCATATATTACAGTATTAATTGATATTATGTAAGAACTATGTAGACTAGTCATATACATATATATATATATATATTAACCTTTCAATTGTGATAATTACAGACACAATTGAAAGACAATAGGTGCGCGAACGCCGGCGTTCGCTTGGGGTTTAATGAATTAAAACGAAGATAAACAATATTAATAAGTTACAAGGTGGCCACATGTGCAGAAGCAGTCACTGCCAAAAAAGCCTGTCTTTGACATAGTCTTTAACCTTGTAATAAGCTTTTTTGGTAAAAATACGCCTAAGGGGATTTAACTCGACATATATTTTCACTGTTTTTCATACAACCGTTTTAACGCGATTATGACGTTGTTATACATTTTTCATTAGATATTTTAGAAACAAAGTATCTTGTGGATATATCTAGACTTCTATGGAAAACAATTTATAAATTAGTGTAAAACTAATCCAGTAGAGACCTCTGTGAATCTGCTATTTTGCATGAATTTTGGCACTTCGTAAATTACAAAAAAAAAAATAAAGTCAAAAAATATTACAATAGGAGCCTTGCAAATTTTATCGAGGTACTAAATGGTGACAATTATTGTGAAAAACTTTTTAGGGTTTAAAAAAAAAACGTATTTTCTGGAACATGTTTTGTAAAATATTCGAGTAAATCACGGAATTACCGAATACTAACAGAGTTTTCAGGCGTTATCTCTCTTTTTTTCCGTTGCCTTTGTTTTCGTTAAACATCGCGTTGGATTGCGTTCGAAGAAGTAACAAGCTTTTAAACCATGCTTGATGTTGATGATAGGCGAGTGAAAAGCAGCCTCTTTATATAAGTTTTGAACTTTACATCGCTAAGGTTAGTTACCACCTTTGGCAGTCTATAAAAGCGTATGCTGTTCACTAAGAATGACTTGCTAGTCTTAGCTAATACCATTTTGCATTTAATACACGTATTTTTGATATAAAATTCGCTTCTAATTTAAAAAAGTCCTGAATTTTTACGAACATACAAAATGTTTTGCAAAATGCTAAGATATAAAGAGAAGACAGAGTCAGGATTTCGATTTCTTTGAATCTATTCTGAGGGACTCGCGAAAACCCATTTTATAAAGAGCCAGGATTGCTCTCTTTTGCAGTATGAATATTGAGTCTACATCAGCTGCAGATCCCTACAGTCAGATTCTTTAAGACATAACACTGTGGGAATAAGCATAGTAAACTAACTAAGTTGTGGCTACATCTGTCAATTCCCTTATTTTACTTATTGCAAATGCAGCTGAGCTTAATCTACCTGAGAGAATTCTAATATGAGACAGTTACTACAGTTTAGAATCATACCTAAGAACACGGTTTCCTTAATAATATCAAGGTTTTGCCACCACGAATTAGTTCGAAGCCAATTTGAGAGGCATTGAAACGCAAGCCTATCAATAATAATAATAAAAAAAAAACATTCGGTAATGAAAACTTTATACGTTTAGTTTTATTTGCATTTAGTAAGAAATTAAGCTGTGAACCATTTCAAAAGAACAATTTTATATGCAAGACATCCGCAACTTTTCTATTAACTTTAAAAATAAGGGAAGTATCATCAGCAACAAATGGAATTATATTGGGTGTATTAACCATTATGTAAGGAAGGTCATTAATATAAACTAGAAAAAGAAAAGGGTCAAGAATTGAATCTTGAGGCATGGCCACCTCTACTAAAGATCCAGAGGACGTAGCTCCATTAATGGTTACTTGTGGCTGCCTGCAAGTTAAATAGGAAAAAACAAGATCAGCAGCTCGTCCACGAGTTTCGTAATGATGTAATTTACAGATCAGATTCAGCGTTGATATTATGGTTAACGCTGTCAAATGCTTTTGAGAAGTCACAGAATATGCTAATTGCATCCTGGTACTCCTCTCAGGATTTCAAAATGTGACTGATACACTCTTGCATCCGTCGTTGACCTTCTTTTCGTGAAGCCAAACGGAAGACTATGCAAAATCTCATTTGAATCGAAATGAGTCAACATCTTGTCGGGCATGATTTTTTCGTAGATTTTACTCAATGCTGGAAGCACAGATTAGGTCTATAATCTGAGGATTACTCTGATATGGACTCCTGATCACCTGATTTGAAAACCTTTTAAATAAGGTCGCTCACAAAGATGAAGAAGGGAGAGATTTCGTAACTTCTATTGGGATGTTGGTGAAAAAGTTTTCTAACGTCTCAGCCACTTTTGATCTATCTTATTTTTAGTGATTATTCATTCCGATTTCGTTAGTTTGTCTTTCCAGTTTCCCTGTTTATCATCTTCCAAACAGCTTTTTTATTACTAATTTCCAATTTTCTTACTTATTGACATAAATTTAGCTTGGGCGCAGACTCGTTTGAATATCTTTGAATATATTCTATTATTATTTAAACTTTTTTAACTGGACATGTCCTATTAAATTCTTAATATATGTAGGTACTGTAGAAAATAATGTACCATAATTAACGTTATAAAATATTATAGTTTACATTGCGGTCTTGCGAATTAAAATTGGCTGTTTAGAGACTAGGTACTGAGAATATTATGATTAAAATAGTTTAATTATTTTTTAGTAAGCGGCTTAAACTCAGCAGTTGAATCTAATTGTAACTTTTTGTCTAATTCGAAAGATAGTAGATTTAGTATGGTAAGTCCTTACGTCACTAATTAGATTCATCTCGAATCTTTAATGTTATTCTAGTGGTTTCATTAAAAATACATTCAAGATTAAAAGAACTAAACAATGAGAGAAGTTTATATTTTTCAGATTAATTTACAGGTAAATCAATATTTAAGTCCCTAAAAACGAAAACTAATTTATTATCGCCAATAAGTTTAATTAGTATTTCTTTCAATATAGTTAATCAAAATAAAAGTCAAGTTTTCTGTAGACACATAAGAAAGTACGGCCTTCTCTGCACATGTGAACTCACATAGGTGATCAACATAGCAAGCAGTGATATCTTTCCTTTCCTTATACCTTAAAGAATTACTACATAATATCAAGGTACTACCCCCCTATTGATGATCTGTCGTACGCACTGGCTATAACATAATCGATATTCCAGATGCAATGCCGGTTATTCCGGGGAGAGATGTGAAAACTCTGACGGGTTGTATTGTGTTCATGGTGAGAAAGTAATTGGACAGTCTGTTTGCAAATGCGCACGTGGATACATCGGTGAACGATGTGATTTATCGGTGTGTAGTAATTACTGTTTGAAAGGCTTCTGTACTGTCAATGATGAGGGACTTCCCAAATGCAGGTAACACTTAGTTAATCCGATAAATTTGTTTCCCTTTTTTGAACACACTTATTCACATGATCATTATTTCAGCTGCGATTTGGGTTATTCCGGAGAGAGATGTGAAAACACTGATGGGTTGTATTGTGTTCATGGTGAGAAAGTTATTGGACAGTCTGTCTGCAAATGCTTGCCTGGATACATCGGTGAGCGATGTGATGTGTCTGTATGTGACAATTATTGCTTACAAGGCAACTGTACCGTCAATGATGAAGGACTTCCCAAATGCAGGTAATACTTATTGTATTTCTTAAATAGTCCGCCTTTTTGTTTAGACAACGTGATAATTCCCATAATATTATTATTGGATTTATCATATTGTTGAAGCCTTTGCTTCGATAGGCGAGTTTTTCTTCTTTGAATAGAGTGTACCACTTGAGCTCACGATGCACGATGCAGCTCGAAATCACGCTAGTGTGACAAATGATTGTGCGACTGTACGCCGACACTACGGTAGTGCGACAAACAATTTTGACACTACCCTACCTGCTAAGTTAACTCTGCGGGGTCCCTGATTTTGGCCTCTGGGTGGTTATAAAAAAAGTTCTTATCAGAGTGCCCGAATATATGTTAATTTTTCATGTCACGCTAGAGAAAGAAGTGAGAAGTGTCGAGCTTCAGTTTGTCTTACAATCATTAATAGCACTTCCATTATTCGAGCTCATGTATACATTTCATTTAATATATCTATTCACATGATCGCTATTTCAGATGTGGTTCCGGATATTCTGGAGAGAGATGTGAAATCATCGCGTGTCATGGTTTCTGTCTTAACAACGGTTCTTGTACTCTAAACGAGGAGGATGAGCCATCCTGTGACTGCGCTGAAGGATATGAGGGATCAAGATGTGAATTTTCTCTGAACTCTGGTGCTCAGTAAAGACAAATTTAAACCTAACAGATAGAGTCTGTCTAATAAGTTAAAAGACTGGCGTAAATGATTAGGATTTAATGAAATCTGATGTAGTCAACACGGGTTCAATAATCAAGGTTGATTAAGAGATAGAGATCATTGTTTACTAACAGAAGAACCTTGTGAAAAGTATCCAATATAAGTATTTTTTAAATGATTAAATATTATACAAAACTCCTAAGTCGGTTGACTTATTAGACAGACTATACTATACTTATTATTCTTTGTATCTTTTTACTATTATGGCTTTGTGTAAATACTGTTTGTACTGTTTATATTACTTATTAATTATGGTTATGCCTGTGATATTAAAATGTTTTTCATTAGTACCAACGAAACTTCTCATCTGTATTTACAACTTATTATTTGGTAAAACTGTTTTATTAATTGAACCTTCTGCATGTGTATTTTTCTGAATTAAATTATTATTATTATACTGTCAAAAGTGAGAAAAAAATACTTAAAAATGTCGTTATTGCGAATGGATCTAGATACATATTGGAACTGAATTACCTCAGTTTTCTTTTGTGTTTAATTGTAATATAAATGAACAGTACCCCTAGCCAAGTTGCTAATCTGCAGTTGTTAACGCTAGCAGAAAGCTTCAAATGTACGGGAATGACGTCATCTCAACGCTCAGTCACAAGGCCAGAACAAAAGATTCGGCGACGCGGCCCACTCGAAGCGTTCGGCGCAAGCGAAACGGTTGTAACTTGGCTAGGGGGCAGGTACTCGTATATTAAAGAACTTTTATTGTAAACATTGTCGAGATACAACGCTGAGTTTTAAGTGTAAGAAGGTCGAGACACGCCTTCAGTTATGTATGATGAGTTAGGTATGATTATTTTGAAGATTTTATTGTTCTTTTGAGTACAATATAGACCGGTTTACACTGTTCTTAAATAATACCTATTAATGCTGTAATATGGAAATATTGTAAGTACAACCACTTTTTTAAAAGAGTAACCATGGAGTTTCTTGCCGGTTCTTCTCCATAGGAAACGACCAATTTCGAACCGTGCACTAGCTTCTGACGTTTTATAAGTGCCCATGTAGGCCTATGTGAAATAAAAATCTTTTGACTTTGACTTATGTTTTATTTAGTACTTATTAAAAATTGCTTTAAAAAGATTCGTTTCATTGGCCTTTGTTAACATTCTAATACTTAAATACTGCGTATACTGAAAAGGTGTGATCATATTAATAAACTTCTGCTCATTAAATCTAACAACTCTTCATGATAATTTTCTGATCTTTTGAATTTGCACAAAATCATTCAATTCATGAAATTGACTAGACTAGAGGTTCTTAAATCCTTTTCTTGGTAGATTTTTTTTTAATTCTCTTTTGAGGACAAGTATTAATAACATAAAGAATATATAAACAACTGGAGTATCTACTTTTGGTAATATATAATGTATCTGAGAGGATACTATGCTGCTTTGGAGGTATGTGAAACAGAGAGTAATATGCCGCAAACCTCCGATGAAAAGGGAGGATTCTCCGGCCAGACAGGTGTTATGGTCTGGTGGGCAACTACCCGATAGTCTGGTAACTGTCCGGACCGAGCTTAAGTCGTCGACGGCGCGCACTGTTCTCGCGTGCCTCAAGGAGTTGTCAGCAATGGCCCCAGCTGGATCGAAGCCTACTAGGGCCAGGGTTAGCTCCGAAAGGTACGAAAGGCAACGAAGAAGAATCATACCACAATTTTTATTTTATTAAATTTATTAATTTAATAATTATCTGTATTATATTACTTACAAAAACTATTAAACTATAATATCTAACTTTTATTTTAATAAGGCAATGTAATACATATCGATTGATTTTATCGATAAAGTCACGCACTATTTGGATAGCGTCAAAAGTATAGGTAGACTAACGAATATTCCAGAAAAGCTATTAACCGAGAAAATAAAATCAACTTTGTTTTTATGGTCATATGGACTAGTTTTGTTTGTATATGCTGCGCAATGTTTCACGTAATGTTATTTTTTCATTTTATTAAAATAAATCCGAAAATATCGGTGGTATGATACACCTCCATGAGTTAGATTTTTAGTCCGACTATGGTTTTTAAAACACAGTATGGGACAATAAGGCATTTTAATATTATTTTTCGTTAATTATTATGTTGCGCAGTCTAGTTAGAGAATGAGGGCACTTGAACAGCAAGTGCGCAACGCGGTTCTTACTAGCGGCGACAGTGCCACGCCTATTTACTTCTTCCACTGTTTTTACTGTTCCGTGATTGCGTGTGCGTTCACAAACATGTTACCAAACACACCGAGACCCGAAAAAACTATCAGTAGGCCATAAATTTTTTTGTTACGAGCGGGAATCAAACCCACGACGAGCAGCGCAGCAGTCAATAGCTCAACCAAAGCGCAAACGGGGTCGTCAATTTGGACCCATGCATTTCTGCCTGCTTCTCAAGGAATTCAGGCATGATTTAGGTTATTCATTCTATTTTATAAAATAATACAAAAAAAATACAATCCTTTTTCTAAATTATTTATTAATTTATCCAATTTAATTAGGTACATTACTTATTGATATAATTAAAATATAATTGATTAGTTTACTCATAATAGTATTATATATAGTTAACTTATATATCTACTTGGTTATTATTATTGCTGTAGTATTTCAATTAATTACTAATTTAATAATTGCGTAAGCACTGTCGCCGCCAGTCACCTGAGTCGCACTTTGCCGCCGCTGAAGACGCCTACTCTAAAAAAAGGCTACTTCAGCCTTAGAGTAGGCGTCTTCAGCTCGCAGCTCTTCGCTTCCTTGGAGCAGCTTTACTATTTTGTGCCGGTTGCTATGGAGACTCTGGGCAGTTGGAGTACGGAGGCAAGGTATTTTGTGCGCAATTTCGGCCGCAGGCTCGGTGAGGCAACGGGTGACTCCCGGTTCGGGTCGTTCTTGGTGCAAAGAATGGCCATCGCTACTCAGCGAGGTAATGCGGCGAGTGTTATGGGCACTGTACGAGAATTATGGGTATTCTGATGAAAATCAATGACTGGATGCTCAATGCAAATTAGTTTTTTAATAATTTTCGGTGTGAACAATATATTTTACAAGAAACAAGTGAAGACAAGTGACAAATAGAAGTGTCATATTTTTTCATATAATTTAGGAAGCTTGCAAGAAGGTTTTATCTCCAACATTTCCCCGGGCGTTGAAACCAATGGTTTCAACCAGATTCTGAAGACACAGGCAAAGGGCAGATTCGGTTGAATGCCCGTCGAACGACTCCAGTAGACGTCCGAATGTCAGCTACACGGGCGATACCATCCGTTCCTGGATGAACAGCCACGATCCGTCCAAGTCTCCACTTCAACGGAGGAAGATCGTCTTCCTTGATCACCACCAAGGAGTTCAGCATCAAGCCATCCTTGCAGGAACGCCATTTGGAGCGTTGTTGCAATTCTGCAACATACTCCTTGCTCCATCTGCTCCAGAAATGCTGGCGAAGCTGCTCGATCCTCTGGTAACGAGACAGATAATTGGCAGAGCTATCCTGGTAATCAGGTTGCGGCAAAGAAGTAAGTGGCCGTCCCACAAGAAAATGTCCTGGCGTGAGCGGAGTATAATCTGCAGGATCTGAAGACAACGGCGTCAATGGACGAGAGTTCAAGATGGCTTCAATCTTGGTTAGTGTGGTGTACAGCTCCTCAAAAGTCAAGTTACAATTTCCCAACACTCTCTGAAGGTGATACTTTGCTGACTTGACACCCGCCTCCCAGAGTCCACCGAAATGTGGGGTGTAGGCGGGAATAAAATGGAACCTTATTCCGTCGTTTGCTGCACTTTCACCCAAGGACAAACTATTTAATTTTAAAAATTTGGAAAGGTCGTTGTATGCACCGACAAATGAGGTACCGTTATCGGAAAAAATATCAGCAGGTTTACCTCTCCGAGAAATAAACCGATACAAAGCCAGTAAATAACTATTGCTAGTTAAATCACCAACGAGCTCCAAATGAATGGCCTTGGTTGTGAAACAAATAAAAATAGCGACATACACCTTTACTAACCTACATCCACGGCCCTGGCGACTAGCACACATAATAGGGCCAGCGTAATCAACGCCTGTGCTTTCAAAGGGATAACCTGGACGAAGGCGTTCTCGTGGTAAGTTACCCATTAAGGGAGCTACAACCTTACCCTTCATACGGTGACACAAAACACACTTATGATAACAGGCTTTCGCCAACTTGCGACCTCCTATTGGCCAATAAGTTTCCCTAATGGAAGCTAATAATAATTGTGGGCCAGCATGCATCAGCCTTTTATGCTCAAAATTAAATAATAGTTTAGTGAAATCATGAGTGGACTGTAATAAAATAGGGTGTTTCTTACTATAAGCAAAATTAGAGTTATCGAGACGTCCTCCTACTCGCATTACATTATTATCGTCTAAATAAACATTAAACTTTAGAAGGGCGCTCTTTTTAGGTAAACTCTTTTTGTTCAAAAATAATTGGTATTCAGAAAATGACTGAATCTGACTCTTAATAATGACAAGAGTTAGTGCATCTTGTACCTCATCATGTGACAAGTATTTGGTTTTAGGGTAATGCTTTCTACATGACTTAATAAATCGTAATACGTAGGCAACAGATCGTACGAGCCGTGTGTAATTGGAATAACGCCTAAAATCAATTAAAACTTCAGGTTTCGAATCGTTTACAACATGTAATATGATTTTAGGTCGAGTCTCCGGTAACGATTGTAGTCCTGGGCTCGTAATTTGAGAAGGCCATTCAGACGAATCTAGTTTTAAAAAATCTGGTCCTTTCCACCACAGATCTGACTCCTGCAGATCACTAATATCCATGCCACGAGATATTAGGTCTGCTGGATTTTGATCTGTTGGGACGTGCCTCCAAGTACAGTTACCCGACTTATCCAAAACCTCAGCAACGCGGTTGCGCACAAAGGGCTGAAGTCTGGTAGGCATCATCTGTAACCATCCCAAGACAATGGTTGAATCAGTCCAACAATAAACCCGACTGATCTTCACTCGAAGTGAGCTCATCACCTTCTCGTGAAGACGAGAACCGACTACCGCACCACATAACTCCAGTCGCGGAATTGTCGTAGGCTTGATGGGAGCAACTCGACTCTTTGCCATTAACAAGCGAGCCATGTACTCACCCTTAGCATTAACACTGCGAATGTAGACGCAAGCACCGTACGCGGACTCAGACGCGTCTGTGAAAATATGGAGTTCTAACTCCGTAAATGAATTGCAGACTACAAGTCGCGGAATGCGAACATGATTTAAAAGAGGTAAAGATTTAATAATAATCTCCCATTGTTTACAAATCTCATTAGGTAATGGTTGATCCCATGATAATTTATCTAACCACATTTTCTGTAGCAAGATCTTCATAGTAATAACAATAGGACCTAACAGACCTAAGGGATCAAAGATTCGCGCAATAACGGATAACAAGTCACGCTTTGTGTACCTAGTCGAAGATTTAGTCAGACCTATAGGAAACCCTATCTCATCAGTGCCGATATGCCAACAGAGACCAAGCAACTTTTCTGGCTCATTTTGTCCAATGTTCAAATCGTATGACGCAGGGACAGCATTCGACAATAATTGAGAATCATTTGACTTCCACTTTCTCAATGGCATACATGCCGACGCAAGCGCTTTGGTGACTTCAGTGCGAATGAACTTTACTTCATCTAAGTCATCCCCTCCGGTCAGCAAGTCGTCGACATAGAAGTCATGTTGGATGATTTCCGATATCTTAGGGTTCCTACAGTCGAGTCCTACTTGTTTAAGGCATCGTGTCGCAAGGAATGGCGCACTGGCCGTACCGTACGTGACGGTGTTTAATTGATAAACATTAATAGGATCACTAACATTATCACGCCAAACAATCTGTTGTAAATATCTGTCCGACGGGTGGACGACTTTTTGTCTATACATCTTCTCCACATCCGCAGATAAAACATACTTGTGGACTCTAAAGCGAAGAAGTATAGACAATAGACCGTCCTGTACGGTTGGCCCAACCATCTGTAGGTCATTAGAGGACACTCCCGTCGAAGTAGAAGCACTAGCGTTGAAAACAACACGAAGTTTGGTCGTGGTACTCGACTCGCGTAAAACTCCCATATGTGGAATAAAATAACCCAAACATAAATTAGGTTTATTAATTTTTGTCATATGACCAAGTAACTCGTATTCTGACAAAAAGTCATGATACATTCTACTAAAGTTCGTCTTAACCTTTAATTTACGCTCTAAAGAATGTAAACAATGTGTGGCTTTATTAAAAGAATTTCCTAAAATTGAAGGATCTTTCTTAAGGGGGATGCGAACACAAAAACGACCATCAGACAATCGTGTCGTATTTGTAACGAAATTGTCTTCACACAATTTCTCTTCAGGCATATAAGAATTGGAAGACTTCGCATTCACCTCCTCTAATTGCCAAAACTTTGTCAATTCTGACTTGAGGTTTTCCCAGTCACCATCGCTGTCGGCAACCATTTTAGACATATTGCACTTTACGTCATTCGTCAGCAGTGAGATAGTATTCTGAGTAATTGGACCGGAAACTATCCATCCTAGACGGGTTTCACATAATATTGGTTTCCCGGTACCTAACTTTAGTCTTTGAGATCCTAACAAATCCCAAAAAAGATCAGCGCCGATTAAAATATCAACATCGGCAGGGTTATAAAAAGTAGGATCAGCTAAAGTAATATTCGAGGGTAAGTCGAAATCAGAAATATTTATCTGACGACACGGAACACTACTCGTAATGAACGGAAGAACAAAACAATTTAGTTCGAATACAAAGCTATCATCTAATGGCGTACCCTTAACCCGACATATTTTACCTACGTGCGAAGTGACGTTATTGATTCCAAGGATTGATCTATCTACCTGGCTAGTTTTTAAGTTAAGTTTATTGCACAACCTATCTGTTATGAGTGAAGACGTGCTACCACTATCGAGCACCGCGCGAGCGAGATGCACACACCCATTGTGGTCTCTTAATTTGATCAAAGCGGTTGATAACAACACATCTCGTTGCGTATGACCACACGGAGATGCAATGTTTGCGGATAAAGCTACGTTATTCGTTTCAGTCGTAGCAGACAAGTTATTCATCGAATTACCACTAGGTGTATTCGATACAGTGCCATTAGAATGTACGTGAACTAATGTGTTGTGCCTACGTTTGCATAGTTTGCAGCCTGGTTTTTTACATTTGTTAGCATAGTGTCCGGAACGAAAACAGTTAAAACATACCTTATAACTAGGTAATGATTTGAGACGGTCATCGTTACTCAATGCGAGAAACTGTGGACAATTATTTAATGTGTGATCGTTGTTATTACATTTAGGACAAGGTTTAGAAGCTGAGTCAGTGCTAGAATTGATAGGAGATTGTGCTACCATTGACTTGATCTTAGGACCTGATTTACCTGGTGATTGCGAATAATGATTGCGGGGGAGTTCCAGGGTCTCGATGAGGTCGGCTCGATTGCGTAAGAATTGCATAAATGCGTTAAACGTGATTAAGCCATCCTTGTCTATCCTACCTTTGCACTCCTCCCACTCACGATAGGTTTTTTGATCAAGTTTTCGTGTGACAATGTAGATTAAAAGTGTATCCCAGTGTTTCACAGGCTCCCCTAATGACTCTAAAGCTCGCAAGTCTTTATTTAACTGATCGATCAAATTCTTAATGGCAACAGAAGATTCTTTTGTAATTGATTCAATAGTAAATAATGAACTGAATATGATTCTGAACCAGTAATCTTTTGTTGTCAAACCGATCACATAACAATGACCATGCCACAGAGTAATTACTTGAAGAAAACTCAATGGATTTGATAACTATAGCAGCTGTTCCCTCAAGTGATGCTCGCAAGTAGTGAAACTTATTGATTGCGTCTATGTCATCATTACAATGAATTAGGCTAGTAAAGGTGTCGCGGAATTCAAGCCAATTACAATATAATCCGCTAAACTTTGGTAACTGAATCGTTGGCAATTTAACCGGCTGCTTTATGCTAACACGAGTACTTTTACAACTTTCCATCGATTTATTATCTTTATTGTAGTCAGTCAGAATATTCTGGGCTCTAGATAAGGTTTTATAATAAATAGACTCAAACTCGGAACGCTGAGAATATTGTAAGTTGATGTCGTCAACAATGCATTCTAGACGTAACTGTACCTCATCATACTGCTCATACAACGCCTCTATCTTGCCCATGCGCAACTGCAACTCGGACACATCACAGCTAGATAGCTCCTTGTCCTTGAATGAGTCCAGAAAATTGAGGAAACTAGTCAAGCGACCTTTGAAGCTGCCTCGCTTCTTAATTAAATCCTTTTCCTCAGACATTCTGGGAGACGAGTGTTGTCAACCTGGCATTGATACAGGAATATAAAAATTAAAACAACAATATAATTTCAATAATTATACGCCTAGCTGTAGTCTATGCCCTTTCTGACTGCTAACTATAATTTATAACAATGACTTGTACTAATATCTAACACTCAAATATTTTTATTATGTCAAGATACTTGTTAAAAATTAATACCACTGTTAAGTAGTTATGTAATTAGTTACAGCTTAATAATGTAAGTTTAATAATGTAGCAAAATAGCTAACTATACTGTTAAAAGTATGAGTTTAAACTTAACATTGCTGTTGAATAAAATACTAATCACAATGCAACAAAGTACCTAATGATTTTACTCAAACACAATATAATTGGTAATTTAATAAAATAGTACTGACCTTAGTATGACTACTTATATATACTACCTGAGTGTTGGGTGACGATATTAGCGTAATTATAACTGTACACCACTAACTAACTTGCTTGAAATCAATCCAGTTCTCCAGCAGTGAACTCATGAACCTCCATTCAGCGTGGAAGTCAGTCTCTATTCTTTTTCTTGAAAATAATCGCTGATCTTCTTAATTATATTTCATCCGGCTCGTTATGGACCATGTGCGAGAATTATGGGTATTCTGATGAAAATCAATGACTGGATGCTCAATGCAAATTAGTTTTTTAATAATTTTCGGTGTGAACAATATATTTTACAAGAAACAAGTGAAGACAAGTGACAAATAGAAGTGTCATATTTTTTCATATAATTTAGGAAGCTTGCAAGAAGGTTTTATCTCCAACAGGCACCTTTGCACCTTTGACGTTTCATTTAATTGTATAATGTTAATTCTTTTGTATTTATTGTTTAATTTATTTAATAATATAAAAATAAATATATTAATAAAATTTTTATCTATAGCTTTAATTTTTAGACTTTTCCCATGGTTAAGACATTGTTATTTAAACAAAAAAATTAGAAACTAGATATATGCGTGATCGTTTAGGTTTAGATTGTCCAAAATATAATCTAGCAGAGAAAAAAGTGAAGTGAGCACCAGAATCTTGAAATTGAGACAACTTGTGGCTTAAAACTACATTTCGTTCTACTGTATAGTAAGTAAAGGTAGTGCTAAACAAGAAATTAACAAGGTCAACGCCTTCACATCTCGTGTTTCTTCTGAACAATCTCTGCGGTTCAGACAACAGGTCCAGTACACGTCGACTTCACTCCTGTACCCAGAGCAACCGACGATAAATCTGTAAAGAAAACGTAAATTTAGCCTCAAAGGAGACACCTCTAGGAGTTGTCAGCAAACGCAGGGGCCCAGCAGGATCGAAGCCTACTGGAGCCAAGGGTCTGCTTCTGAAAGGAAGGCTCGGCCTCAGTATGAAAGGCAGCGAAGGAATAGGGTGGGTTTTTTAGTCAGTAAAAGTCTGACACTATCTCCCGCTCCGCCATCCGGATGTCATCTGGGTGATTATTACCCACCAAAAAAAAAAACCTCAAAGGAGACTTTCAATAAATATTAATGGGGGCTTGGGCCTACAATAATAATGAATGAACAGCAATCTGACTTCAATATGCTGGAAGAGCGTAATTATTTTGTTTTTTTTTTTTAAACATTAAACAATAATTTACAGCGCCCCATTTTAAAGTTAAGTAAAAAAATATAAGCTTGTATCACTTTTAACATTATTTTAATGGTTTGACAACCCTGTTGCAATTGACTCGACAGTATAACTCTGTGTGTATAACTATAAAAGGTGTAAGGGATAACTCTCCGCAAACTTTAAGGGCTTGCTCAGTAGACGAAGCTGAACAATCTTCGACAAGATTTTTTTTCAGGAAGGAGGGCTGTCCCTTACACCTTATATATTCTATCGTTTCTGGTCATAATAACATCGATGTTAAAGCGCCAACAGTTGCAGTGATATCTACCGTCATAGACAAAGTGCCTCTCGTCTATATATATAGACGAATGTTCCATCGCCAAAGTGCCGTTCGTCTGTACCCTCGCGGTCATTTCTGCATGATCATTTAAAAAAAAATCAAATAAACCAAATTCTTTGAAGTTTTCGTTTCGAGTGCAAGCAAAAATGAACTTAACGGTGGTCAGGCGGAAGTGTTTTATTAGTATGTCCCGGCGACCAAGTACCACTCGTCTGTAGGAACTCTAATAAAACATACAACAAATTTTTACCTGTATTTATCAAGTCCTTCAAAATTGTAACAGCTTGGATACACTTGATTAGGTAGATGGGAACGTCGCACCTTTCACCATCGTAATCTGCTGTACACTGGCAGACTGGCTGTTCGTCCTCATTGAGGGAACAGACACCGCCGTTCAAACAGTGCTTATAGCATACGTTTTCTTCGCACCTCTCCCCAGAGTAACCGGCTTTACAACTGAAATAATGAAGAGAATGAACAGTATTATTTTATTGCTGAAATTGTTGAAACCTCTACGGTCCGGACCAAGCGTTTCACCTCGTCGTTTATACCACGTATATTGAGGGACTGGAACAATATGCCTGCTAAATTAATGTTGACGATAATGTTGTTTGTGTAGTTTGTAATAATTTAAATATTAATCGAATTTATGAAAATTGTATATGATGATAATAATTTAATTTCATGGAATAATAATATTTTAATGCTATAAATATAAATAATTTGCACGCTTGCTTGCAGGCAGAATACAGTGACTTTTAGGTTATAAGATCTTTCGTTGTAAACAATGTATTTCTTGCAAATAAAAAATTTGATTTGATTTGACATGTATTTACCTGCATTTAGGTTTTCCCTTAGCACTGATACTACAATCTCCTCGGAAACAGTAATTCTGACAGGTTGAAGCTGTAGACTCAGAGTCCGAGTTACCCGGAATCAGACTCTTTAGATTATCGCATCTCTTTACACCCTGAATTTGTTCTTGTATCTTGTAGTTGGCTGCTATGAAATGACATCCCCAACGGTATGATTTCGTTTTTGAATAGAGTTTTGAAGCTACATTTTGAGACGAGTTCTTCGTAATTCGCCAAATTCCCCCTACGTCATGATACTGCGCGTAAATATAATCTTTTGATATGGCCAATGTATGTGCATAAATTATGTTTCTTACAGTACGAAATGTTGAGCTATTATTTCCGTCAAAATCGGCACTTTCAATTGTTAGCTTATAGGAACCAATACCGTTGGGCATGATTGTCTCAGTCCAGTATATTTTTTGTGTTTGTTGATCGATGACCAAGCTTTGTCGGTTCTTAACTGTACCGTACACTATCCTTTTTCTTTCAGAGCCGTCAAGCCGCGCCCTTTCTATGAAACGGTCTGACACCCAGTAAATATACCTGTAAATGATAAATATCCATAAATATAAAAAGTTCAAGTTACAAATCTAAACTGTGAATCGGGGAACATAAAAAATATAAATTTTTAGAGTTCCGTAGCCAAAGGGTAAAAACGGGTCTTCCGCCCTTCGTCTGTGAGTCCGACTCGCACATGAACGATATTTTTTTTTAAATACTGTTTTGTTTTTAGTATTCCCTTCCCAAAAACTAACTAAAAAAAAAAATTTTGTCTCTTTTAAATTATTAAGAATATGGTTGAGATTTTGGAAATACTATTTGAATAGGTATTTAGTTTTACTATGAAAAAAATATTAAAAAACTACCCTGTGTGAAAAAAAACTTTTGCTAACTTTTTTAGTATTCTTTACCAAACCCAACGAGACCTTATTACTTGGCCTCCGCTGTCCGACCATCTGTCTGTCTGTCCGTCATCTGTCTATCTGCCCTCCCATCTGTCTATCTGTCTATCTGCCCGTTCAACTGTCTGTCCATCCGTTTGTCAGTAGGCTGTATTTAATAACTATGGGATATGGTTTCCATATCAGAAGGTTGCCAACGGGACCCTATTCCTTACTAAGCCTCCGCTGTCTATCCGTCCGTCTGTCTGTCTGTCCGTCTTTCTATTAACAGGCTATATGTCATAAATCGTAAGAGGTAGAGAGTTGAAATTTACACTGACTGTATTTCTATTGCCACTACAACAACTAATAATAAAATTAAAATAAACTTAAGAAATAAAGGGGGTTCCCATACTCAATTTTGATATTGTAGTACAACTTGACTAGGTTTTTTAATGTTCCACTTAATTTGTCGGTGCCAGTGGGTCGGATATTTGCAGCGGGCATACAGCGACTTGCGTGTCCTATCCATGCACTCAGGATAGTGTTGGGGCTGCCGTGGCGTTGCAGTGCGTCAGGGATGTTTGCTGAGGTGCGGTTTGATGGCATTGCCGCCATAATCAGGAAGAGATGTGCCTCCCTACTCACTAGCGTTCAAGGCAACATCAACAGTATACTGAGTGCTTTAGAGATTGGTGGGAGTCCCCCATGCTGCAAAAAGGGGTGCGGCTTCATGTTGTAATTTGTGTTGTTAATAACTTAAATAATGTTATTTTTTTAAATAATTTTAACTAACAGAATATGGACCTCGTCCGAAATATTAAAATGCTATTATTATATCATTAATACGTACCCTCCACAACTGTCCACAGCCAAATCATTGATATAGTAATCGAAAATAAACAAAAGTTTTTGGTAAGCTTCTTCAGGAGTTTCAGGATTGATTGAAAACGAGTATATAGTCTTTCCTTCCTTCCAAAAGATTACTTGTGTAACAGGGTCATAGGCGATCCGTCCGTTGTTACCATTTGAAAATTCAGTAAATAAGGTTTGTATTTTCCTGGTTGCTATGTTATAGCTGGATACTGTCTTATTATAATCCTTAACATGGTAAAACAGTACCCTGTCTTGTACTGGATCGTAAGTTATTGAATGGATTAATAGCACCGGCAATTCTTCTGAGTGCGTTAGTGTTCCGTTGTAATAAAATTCTAGTTTTTCGTCAACGCACGCGACGATGTCTGAAACATAAAAACAGTAGTTACATTTTAATATATATAATAATATAATATAATATAATAATCCACAACTATCACACAACGCCGTCTAGTCCCAAGCTAAGCAGAGCTTGTGTTATGGGTACTAGACAACTGATAAACATACTTGTATATTTCTAAATACATACATAATTTATAGATAAATTACACCCAGACACAGAACAATGATTATGCTCATCACATAAACATTTGTCCTGGATGGGAATCGAACCCACGACCTCCAGCATAGCAGTCAGGGGCACTAACCGCTAGACCAACAGGCCAGTTTTAATAAAAAACATAATAAAATTTGAGACAGAATTTGCCCGAGCTGTAGATAAGGGTGGTATGGAGCCGAGTGTTGCAGTGACAAGTGCAGCAAACAAAGTTTTGTCAATAAACTTACGAAGAAAAAAAATAAACAGTGGTTGACCAGCGACTCATTCAAAAGCTCGCGCACTAGTGCAGAAATAGCTGAAATGCCGAATATAGTGTGGCCCAACTAAATTTTAAGAACTTGTAAAATACCTATATTCATGCAATTAAATATATCATTCATTCATTCAATTATTCAAGTGAATAGGTTACTTCTAACAAGCAAGCTCCATCATCAACAACATCATCGCTTCCTGTCAGGTGAGATACGTCAAACGCGGGTTGCGTATTTAATATAAAAAAGTATTTTTTTTAATGGTTGAAAGAACAGAAAATACCAAACCGTCAGTGATCGAGGTCCCAGACGGTTTGATTTAAAATCTGTTCTTGCAGCTTCATAAGTAAAAACTATACCGATTCCAGATTGAAGGTTAAAAAATCAATTTTTGAACCGCAATCTTACGTTTTAAAAATTCGGCCTTCTTAACACTACTTACATTAGACAATAACTGGTCTAATTCACTGAGAATGAAAAAAATCCTATGTTTAAAATAATGTGTACTAAGTGAGCGCGTGGAGATGCAACGCCGGGGTGAAAGTCCTCTGCCGTGACAGGTCAGGGCATGGCGGACAGAGCTCCGACGGGATTTCATGGTGGAATGGCGTCAGCCACTATTAAAACCCAGTGCTGGGCACGCCACAATCATGGCGGTAAGTCCCCTCTTTGAGACGTGGTTGGAAAGACCTCACGGCGTCTTTACTTTCCGCATGACACAGGTCCTCACCGGAAATGGCAAGTTCGGAAGGTTCCTGTTCCGGATTAAAGCGGAAGTGACGCCCGGGTGTCGCCACTGTGCGAAACGCCCGGAGGACACGGTGGAGCACACAGTCGAGGTGTGTCTTGGGCGGAGCATCGCCGTGCCCTCGTGGGGGCGATCGGTGGCGGAGACCTCTCACGCCGGACCTTGGTTGAGGCCATGGTCCGGAGCGAGGAGGAGTGGCAGGCGGTCGCTGACTTCTGCGAAGCTGTAATGCTTGCGGACAGTGAGCAATGGGTAGCCTCGGTGTTCGGCCGTGCGGTAACTGTCCGGACCAAGCCCAAGTCGTCGACGGCGCGCGCTGTTCCCGCGCGCCTCAAGGAGCTGTCAGCAACAGCAAGGGCCCAGCCGGGTCGAAGCCTTCTGGGCCCAGGGTTATCCGAAAGGGCGTCTAAGCCCCGGTATGAAGACTGGAAGGAACGGGATGGGTTTTTTAGTCAGTAAGAGTCTGACACTATCTCCGCTCCGCCCAAGAGCGGGGGTTGTCATTGGATGATTTTCCTCATCGAAAAAACAAGTGTACTAAGTGAAAATATCCGCAAGAGAACCAAAGTTGTCGACATAGCACGAAAAATCGCCAAACTTAAGCCACAGCAAAGTCAAAAAAGGCTAAACTTAAGTGGGGCAGGGCACATTGATCGCAGAACAGATGGCCGTTGGGGCCGAAAGGTCCTGGATTGGCGACCGCGTACCGGAAGACGTAGCGTCGGAAGGCCTACTAGTGACTAATGACCTGGTGAAGGTTGCGGGAATCAGATGGATGCGAGACGCACAGGATCGTGTATTGTGGCGACATTTGGGGAAGGCCTATGTCCAACAGTGGACGTCTATCAGCTGAAATGATGATGATATACCAAAATATGACGTCAAAAAAAGCGCGGTCTGAATCTGTATTATTTATTTATTACTTCATGCAACATAAAAGTACAAAGGCGGGCTTAACGTCTTAGCCAATATTAAGAGGTCTAAAGAATATAATTATATTGTTTTGGTTTTAATGAGTAAAGCAATGTGGTGGTAACTTTAGGATTTAATTCTAAATAATATTCCACAATAACTTCCTTGTAAAAACCTTCAAATTAAAAAAAATAAATAAATAAATTATTCCTTAGTCACAAAATAAAAGAAACGCGCCCGGAAAAACTGGTGTTTTCAAATCAAATCAAAAATATTAATTTCAAATAGACCATTTGCAGGCACTTTTGAATAGTCAAATGTCGGTCAGTCCAAGAAAAGTAAAGCTAAATTGCACGTTCCAAAGCGTGAAGAAGAACGTGCAAGAAACTCCATGGATACTCTTTTTAAATCATATTATTAGTCTTTTTAAATCATATTCTGAGTTAAAAAGATCTTGGTTACATATTTATAGACATATTTACAGGTTTAAATTTAAATTAAGTACCTAACTTAGCAATCCTAAAGAAATTTTGTTGAGTAGGTATTAGTTTTAGAATTAAAATATTTGCGATTCTGTTGTCATAATAAATTCGATTCCTGCGCTCACTTGAAACAAGACTGTCGTAGACAGACTTGTCTGAAACGTCGCAGACGTGTCTACGACGCGTGGCGCGTGTTGATAAAGCATCGATATAATACCCGTGTTTTATATGAAGATACCGCCTATCAGACCTCCTCAACCCAGTTACTGAGCAACACAATACTCCTTGGATCCGTAGGAGCGGGCTTGCGGACAGTGAGCAATGGGTAGCTCGCTGTCCGGCCGTCCGGTAACTGTTCGGACCAAGCCCAAGTCGTCGACGGCACGCGCCTCAAGGAGTTGTCAGCAACAGCAGAGGCCCAGCCGGGTCGAAGCCTACTGGGGCCAGGGTTATCTGAAAGAGCGCTCGAGCCCCGGTATGAATGCTTGAAGGAACGGGATGGGTTTTTTAGTCAGTAAGAGTCTGAAACTATCTCCCGCTCCGCCCAAGAGCGGGGGTTGTCATAGGATGATTTTTTCCAACGAAAAAAAAAATACTCCTTGGATAAACTAATAGTCAGCAGACTATCTCGCGTCGGACTACCTTTAACGACTGTCAAAGATCTACGAATGACAAGCGGGACCAATGTACGTGCTTTCCGATTGTTTCCGAGTTACAAAGTTTTGGTTCGGCTAGTTTTAATTCCACAAATTTGGTTTGGCATTAACTTAGATTTTAGCATAAAGAGTTTTTCTGTACTTTTCTAAAGTCCGTGGTTTATCCAGTTAGGGTGGGCCTTCGATTCTCTATATGAGAACTGAGGGCCCAACTTAACGATCCATAACTTGCTTATTTGACTTTCACAAATTGTGATCCTATCTTCCAAATTTCGGAATATTCAATAAATGTTAAAGATATTTTCAAAGAGATTAAACAAACGGGCCCTTATTCCCCACGCACCTACCCAAGCGAACAAACCTTAAGCGAACGCGTTCGCGCGTGATTTAGCGTCATTTTGGTTAAACAACAAGCGAACGCCAGCGTCCGCATAGTTTAAAAAGTTCTTTATAAAGTAGTTCTTAGATATCTAAAATAAGCAAACTTTTCCCTTGTTCCCCATATATAGCTATGAATATAGAATAGTAAATAAATTTTAGCTTTATTGTTTATAACAAAGCTAAAATTAACAGCTTTCACTTACCCCAGGAGAAACAATGCGCCGACCCCACGAGCAGTGCTAACAACGCCAAAACACGTGAGCCAAACATTTTAATCTTTTTCAGACAAAGATGTTTCAGCAGATGAGACGTCCACACTCGACGTCAGCCCGAAGGATATTGGTTAGTGGCATGTAGCTATATTCGAACAGAGTTGCTGTGATAAGCCGACACAATCATGTAAATTAACCCTTGTCATTTAACTTTCGTCGATTTTACGAATACACGATAAACTTAGATACTCTTTTCGGTTGCCGAGGCAATGATCGCTACTTTGATCGCGTGCAAAAGGTAATCAACCTTAACAGCTGAGTACAATATTTTTCGAGATATTATGATAATGATCGTCGTTGCGACGAATGGTTAAGGTTTGTGTATATTCTGCAAGTCAAGTTTTTTTATCATTATTTCATGTCATGATGCATGTAAGAAGACGGCAAGTAATGGGTAGCTCGCCGTCCGACGGTCCGGCTTCCGTCCAGACCGAGCTCATCGACGGCGAGTTGTCAGAAACCGTAGGGGCCCAGCAGGGTCGAAGCCTACTGGGGCCATGGGTGATGCGAAAGAGATACGGGGCCCTAGGGCCCCGGATCTCTTCTTTGCCATTGCAAAGAAGGAACAGGAGTAGGTTTTTAGTCATTAAAAGTCGGACACTATCTCCCGCTTCGCCCAAGAGCGAGGGATGTCATTAGATGATTATCCCACCTTAAAAAAAAATGCATGTAAGAGGAGCGCGCACTTGTTATTTGTACGAGGAAAACGTTAGTGCATCGAAAACATTCTCTGATAGCGAAACTGAAAACTACGTGGAGGAGAATGGTGTTGAAACTGTGTTTCTGTGTGACTGATATAAAAAAAAATGTAGAATAAAGCATATGCATAGCATAATCAAACTTTTAATGTTCCCACTGCTGAGAGGAGGCCTGGGCTCCTCTTCAAGAGAGGGCCATAATTCACCACGCGGGCCCAGTGCGAGTTGATGGATATAACATTTCTTGGAATTTTTGGTTCTAGGACATGCTGGTTTCCTTACGATGTTTTCCTTCACCGTTTTGATAAAATAAATTACACAACGTAATGTGCCTGGCTGGGTTTAAATCCGCGGCCTTACTCGTAAGTAATAGTAATTAGTAATATTAATATACCCTTATGATATTTCATATAAATCATAATATGAAATATCATAAGGGTATATTAATAACAAAAATAAATATTCGTCGCTTTGACGAATGGTTAGGATTTAAAGGGGATAAGCGAACGTTGGGTGTCTAGGGTTAATATTAATAAATTATATAATTTCGAGATATGAACTTCCTCACGCGCATTATCTCTCACTAGTTTCCTGCACAAATAACATTTTATTATGCATATTTTTAAAATAATAAGTTGCTATCATGTATTGTTGTGTCCTTGGTATCGCCCACATAGTTTTTGTTGTTAGGTGGGATATCAACAAATAACTTCTCCCGCTCTTGGATAGAGCGCGAATGTATGTCAGACTTTTACTAATTAACACCCACTCCAATGTTCTTTCTTTGCCTTCGTTTCAGAGCCCCGGAGTTGGTTTTCGTACAACGCATTGCCCCAGTAGGCTTCGACCCTGCTGGGTCTCTATGGTTTTGCTGACATTTTCTTGAGACGCGCGTGGCAGGTTTGGTTTGTTTTTTATCGAACAAGTTTAGTATCCTTACTTTGTGACCTTCAGCACCCCTTAGGGAAGGTTGCATTATCGTAGCTTGCATTTGTAACGCCTGTCACTCCTCCTCGCTCCGGAACATGGCACCGGCGCAAGAGGTTGTTGCCGGCGATCGCCCTCACGAGGACATGGCTGTACTCCATTCAAGCGGGACACACCTCCACCATATGCTCCATCATGTCCTCCGGGTGAATGTGTGATGCATTGGCCGCTCGATCAAACATTCGATATTTTGAACACTCGATGTAGGTATTGAGTGTTCGATTTATTTACCATTCGATATTATGAACGTTCGAGTATTTAGGTGTTCGATCTATAGTATTCGATTAATTGATGTTCGACTATTTGGCATTCGATTCGGCATAGTACACCCACCAATCAGCACTGGGCCGTGTAGATTATGGCCACCATAGCACCCACCCACAGATTTAAGGCCTTGGTTGAGGCCATGCTCCGGAGCGAGGAGTGGCAGGCGGTCGCCGACTTCTGCGAAGCAGTAATGCTCGCAAAGGAGGAGGCCGAACGCATCAGGCAACGGCGTTTTCGCCGCCACCGCCGCCGCCGGGATTCTGATCCCGATTTCCGGCCCCCGTAGGCGCAAGCTTGCGGACAGTGAGCAATGGGTAGCTCGTTGTCTGGCCGTCCGGTAACTGTCCGGACCAAGCCCAAGTCGTCGACGGCGCGCACTGTTCCCGGGCGCCTCAAGGAGTTGTCAGCGGCAGCAGGGACCCAGCCGGGTCGAAGCCTACTGGGGCCAGGGTTATCCGAAAGGACGCTCGAGCCCAGGTATGAAGGCTAGAAGGAACGGGGTGGTCTTTTAGTCAGTAAGAGTCTGACACTATCTCCCGCTCCGCCCAAGAGCGGGGGTTGTCATTGGATGATTTTTTCTCACCATAAAAAAAGGCGGAGGTGACCGTCATCGACCCATACCTCCTCGCACCTGACCATGGCCTGTACTAGGGCCCGGAGCGAAAGCGATCGCCCCCATGAGGATACACCTCCACCATGATTTCCGGGCAGCCTGCACAAGCATTTCTTTTGCCTGCAAAAGAGACTTGTCCCAAAAGTAGGTTGATTGTTAAGCCGCGTAGACATCGCAAGGCGTGCGTCGCGAATGGTTCATCACGCATGCCTCAACCTGAGGCATACGACGGTCTATTTATGTGTGCGTCCCGAACGACACATGCTCAAGGTGAGCACGCAAACCACCAAGAACGGTGTTCGTCAGTAGAAAACGCAAACAACACCTGTCCGTCTACACGGAGTACGGTTCGCACTGAGGCGGCGTTCGCAACGATCGTGCAACGCGAATGCTCCTATGAGCACACACGTCCACACAGCCCGAGGCATGCGAGACGAACCATTTGCGACGCACGCCTCGCGATGTCTGTACGCGGCTCTACGTTTATACACCTTTAAATTTTGATCGTTTTAATCCCGTTCAATGTCCTGTAGGTAATTGGTACGCAACGCCGACAACTAACTCGTTCAGCTGACGTTTTCGTAAAGAAATTAATTTCGTACATGCGTAAATTAAAACGAGTTTTAAAAAAAGGCACTTTATTTTTTAATTTTATCTTTACAAATCGATAGTGTTTCATGTACCGGATCGACCCTCCACGGGATTAAAACGATGAAAATTTAACGGGGTAGAAAGATCTGTCACTTTTTATATCGAAACTAGCTAAAAAGAGGTCAGCACCCCTCCGTAGGCGCGGGCTTGCGGACAGTGAGCAATGGGTAGCTCGCTGTCCGGCCGTCCGGTAACTGTCCGGACCAAGCCCAAGTCGTCGACGGCGCGCACTGTTCCCGCGCGCCTCAAGGAGTTGTCAGCAACAGCAGGGGCCCAGCCGGGTCGAAGCCTACTGGGGCCAGGGTTATCCGAAAGGGCGCTCGAGCCCCGGTAGGAAGGCTTGAAGGAACGGGATAGGTTTTTTAGTCAGTAAGAGTCTGACACTATCTCCCGCTCCGCCCAAGAGCGGGGGTTGTCATAGGATGATTTTTCCAACCGGATAAAAAAAGTCAGCAACCCTTTCTTACGTGGGAAATCAACAAAGTACTTCTCCCGCTCTGGATGGAACGAAAGGGAGTGTCAGACTTTTCACAGACTAAACTATTATCTTGAAAGTCAAACGTGCTTGTTAAGAGGAATGAGAATATAATATCGTTAGGTTGGGAACATTAGGCACGCCCCCAGCTAAAAAGTTGACCGGCGCAGTTCTAATACTCTTCGGCATTGGATATGGCTTCTCCAACAGTCACTGTCTGGCTTGACTATTTAGTTTTGACTCCAAATTGTCGTAAGATGGCGTTGGTTTTGGCATGGCTTCGCTTAGGGACCTGTTACACTACGCGTTATTCAGCACACGATATTCAGACTCGTCTTATTTTTCTTCTCCAAGTAAGACAGTCTGACCCTTATTACACTAAGCGATACGACGAACCATACACTAAAACGGTCTGAATAACGCGGAACTGGAACTGGACACATGGCGAGGCGTTACAATTATTACTATGTAAAGTACTAACTACTAGTCGAAGATCAATAAAAAAAAAGACGTGTGGCACTCGGGGACTGCCGCGGTTAAGCTATTGCTTAGCATTTTTTATCAACTTATGCAATTATAATTATTTATTTATTTTATTTATGCAGTATTTTTTTTCCTTTGTTCCTTTGTTTTTTTTTTCTTTGATATTAATTGTAGTTACACTTTTTGAGCGTGGTGACCGATAAGAAAACAAATGAGTGGGGGGTGTTAGGTTATTTTCGTTACGGATTTTCTGGATTCGGTCTCCACGCTCAAGGCCCGCGATAGAAGGTATACAATAGCTTAAAAATTGCATATTTTTTAGAGTTGAAGCTTCCTTCATTCCACATCAAAATCGGTTCAATATAATAGTGAAAGCGTAACAGACAGCCAAGTTACTTTCACATCCTTACTTCCTTACTAATATTGTAGAAGCAAAAGTGAGTTTGTTTGTTTGTTACGTCTTCACGCCTAAATGGCAAAACAGATTTTGATGAATTCTAGTACAGAGAGATAGTTGGGACCCTGGAGACGGACATAGGCTAATTTTTTTATTTAAAAAAAAGTGAGAAAAGGGGGAGAAAGAGGGAAGGTCTTTTATGTACGCGGGCGAAGCCGCGGGCAAAATATAGTTTATTATAGGTAAAGATAGACAAACGGTATCTGTGGGAGTAGCCACGGAAGCGAGGCCGTGCTAAAACGCTAGTGCAATGTGGCATAAAAATAAAACAAAATACATAAAATACTTTATTTTACGAACAAATTAAATGAAAAAGCTTTTGCCCTCGCGGCTTCGCTCCCGCTCTTCCCAACTCTACCTACTCTACCCTTCTCTACCTTACTCTACCCTACTATACCCTACTCTCGTTTTGACAGGCCTGTTGGTCTAGTGGTTAGTGACCCTGACTGCTATGCCGGAGGTCGTGGGTTCGATTCCCACCCAGGACAAATGTTTGTGTGATGAGTACGATCATTTGTTCTGTGTCTGGGTGTAATTTATCTATAATATGTATGTATTTAGAAATATATATAAGTATGTTTATCAGTTGTCTAGTACCCATAACACAAGCTCTGCTTAGCTTGGGACTAGACGGCGTTGTGTGATAGTTGTGGAATATTATTATATTATATTACTCTACCCTACTCTGCCTTACTCTATCCTACACTACCCTACACTACCCTACTTTACTCTACCCTGTACTACCCTAATTTTCATTTTTTTTCCATAAGATCTACTCTCTACTCACAAAAACGAACACAAGAAAAAAAAAAGAATTAGCGGAATCGGTCCAGCCGTTCACGTGTGATGGCGTGACCAAGGAAATAGGCATTCATTTTTATATATAGATTATATTTACAATAAATGTACAGTTACACTATTATTTTACAAATATCAGTTACATTTAAAAAGGCCAGTCCGCTAGGCGGGATTTTCTATCAAAATACATTTTTTTAAATAATATTTACGACATTTACAGTCTTATTGTAAAAAAGTTGTGACAGCTAGACTCGTCTGAAACAATGAGTGATATTGTTATCGGCACGAATATTGAGCGCTGGCTTCAAGTTGCGCAGAAGTCAAATATTCGGTCTCTTTAGTAGTGCGACGTGAGACGCGGGGGCGGGGAGTGTCAGTGATTGTCTCGCCGCGCCAGCGTGTCATAGACGTCACTCGTGATTCGTTCCCTGCGCTTGCTGCATGTATCTAACAACGACGACGATTGGCTCGCCAATGTATGGAATGCGCAAAGCGATCCCCACTCTGACGCCGAGCGCTCAATATTCGTACCGATAACTATATTCAGAAATTCCTTTTTTATACGTAAGCATAAAGAGCGCCTTCACACTAGCGTTTGTCCAGCGTAGGCGTTCGATAAACGTAGCAGCGTTCAATTGACTCCAGAGAAAACGCCGCAACAACGCGACGTCTGCACCGCGTTGACGCTATACGCTGGACAAACGCTAGTGTGAAGGCGCTCTAAGTTATAACCAGAGGCTAGAATTAGGTTAAGTTATTCCTGTACTTTTCACAGATTTCATGCAGCGAAATAATAAAGTGGATATGACTAAAATCCCGACATTAATTTTAAAAAGTAGTTTTTTTATGACGCTATGCTATTAGAAATCCAGCAGATTTTTTTTTTCCTGCTTTTATGACGAGGAGGAGAGAGTGTATAAAGTTAACCTCGCCTTAATTGACTTAGATCTTTTAAAAATAGTAATAAATATGGTATGTTAATTGTCTTTGTTTTATCTGTCTTTAGTAGGTTTTTATTATTATTTATTTGTAATATTGTTGGCACACGGGATTTTTCGGGAAGATTCCTATTAACTCTTTGAATGCCGTAATTATAGACACAATAGAAAGACAATTGCTTATGTCGAACTGTGTAACATAAGACATTCAAAAGGTTAATATCAACATTTCGAAGCACATACATGAATAACTACCTAATTCCGTCCTCTTCTTATAACAGTTATTTTCTAAGAGAAAATAACTATTGGAAGCAAGTTTTTACACCATGTTATATTTTTTCCCAAAAATATTTAAAAAGTCACAAGTTGTAGACCACCGACTCTAGGTACAAAACTTACACGATTACGGCAGGTCATAGCGGGCATAAGGTGCCAGCAGACAGCTGGGTGTAAGTACAAAAGAACCCCTCAGTCGCCCAATGGCCCGGTGACTATGCATTTTTGTTAAAATAACAAGCTTATAACTTTGTGATTTTTCATGATACAGTTATGAAATTTTGTACATACATTATTTACATAAAAATACTACACACGTGTATCGGAGTTCGCGTATACGAGTACTAAAACTAATGTTGTATATTTTTAGTTGTTCAATATTCGTACTAATTTAGGTATAGGTAAAAATACTTATTATCCTAGAGGTGCTTGGCCGTTAGGGAGTCATTTTTAATGCTGGAAAGTATCACAGTTTTTATGAGGTCTGTCCACCGTACCAAAAATCAAAATCAAAGCATTTATTTCAAATAGACCATTTACAGGCACTTTTGAATAGTCAAATGTCGGTCAGTCCAAGAAAAGTGAAGCTAAATTGCACGTTCCAAAGAGTAGGTCTCTATGGAGAAGAACGTGCAAGAAACTCCATGGACACTCTTTTAAATCATATTATGTGTTACATATAATGCTTGGTTACATGTTACTTGTTGCTTCTATCATGTGAGCACAATGTCGATAATGAAATATAAATGTAAAATAATTAAAAGAAACTGAATTAAGCCACTGGCAGCTAAGAGATGACCAGTCCCATCTGAAGGCACCCGTTCACGAGCATGACGCGTGCTTCAGCCCCACTCAGCTCAACCATTTTGAAGGGAACTGAACGACCCAATAACACGTGCCACCAACAGCGAGACATTTGAGTGAGCATGACAAACTCTCAACTGCCATGCTCGTAATGTCAAAAAAAAAAAGTAACCTAATAAAAATGCTCCATGGTGATTCACATTCACAAACTTGAAAAAAGTGCTTCTACATCTTTCAAATTAAAAAATAATAATATTATTTTCCAACTAATCAACTAATTAGTACGCCCTAGTGGTAGTGGAGAGCACCGACGGGACCTTTCATCACCAATTGTGGTGTATGGGAAATCGAGGGCTAGATAATTCCATCGAGTCCTCGTTACGGATGATATGCCCGAAGAACTTGAGGATTTGTTTTTGCGCAGACGACGATTTACTCTTACCCTCTCTGGCACTAGTGTACCGAATTCGGTACACCTCGTTACCAACTAACTTAAACCTTATGTTTACATAATAGGGTTTAAGTTTGCTCGTAGCATATTCGATACAGTGATGCCTGAGGGATTAATGGAATAACCAACTAAATGCACCAACATTTTTGTATTATATTATAATTTATATTATAACTTCTACCAGCGGCTTCGCTCGCGTGAAATTTGGTTTCTCCATACAAACTTTGGCTCTCTTAGGAGCGGAGCTTTGTAAAATCCGTCCTTAGCGGATGTCTACATCCTGTAAGGAGCATCTCTGTTAAATTTTAAGTTTGTATGTATTATAGATTCTGAGAATTCGTGATTAATCTGCGAGTGGTAACGTAAAACGGGGTGAATAGGGACTTAGGGGTGAATAGAGACAAAACTTTGGTTTGGTTTTTCACTTTGATACTACAATATCGGCCTCTAACAAAGCATCGATTTTTTAGAATAACAATTTATTAAAAAATTGATTTATTTAAATGCTGCAAAAAATATTCCAATTTCGAGAAAATATCCTTTAAAGTTTTGTCTCTATTCACCCTTAAGTCTCTATTCACACCATTTTACTGTATTTCGATTTCATAAATACATTATTATATTCGATTTAATCTGTATATTATTTACTATTTGCCGAAGCTATCTTCTTACGACTTCTAGAAAGTCAAACGACTTGGGTAATTATTGAAATAAAATGAAGTCTGATGTAGTCAACACTGGTCAATAATTAAGGTTGATTAAGAGATCTTGATCATTGTTTACTAATGGAAAAACTTTATAAAAAGTATTGAATATAAGTATGTTTTAAATTATTAAATATTATAAAAAATTCCTAAGCCGTTTGACTTATTAAACAGACTTCAACCCCTCAAACCCCAAGCGAACGTACGCGCTTGATTTCGCGCTATTCGGTTGAACACTAATATTATTAAAAGTCCGCGTAGATTATTAAAATTTTGAGCGTTTTATTTATTGGTTATGTATCTAAAAATGTAAATAAGAAATTCTTCATAAAGTAGTCTGTAGATTTCGAAAATAAGCAACTTTTCCATTTTTCCTGTATTTTATACTTACCTATTTAAATGTTTGGGGGGTCTCAGGGGTTAACTGCTTTTACCTGTAGATTCGTCTTGATGAGACTTGAGCTATAAGTATTTAACTTAATTTGGGTAAAAAATTGCAGATAGCTTTTGCAATAAGGGTACAATTTGATACTAAGTTATTTTAGGATCCAAACACTATCACACGGTTCATATTTGTCTGGGTCAAGAGTGACACTCACTGACACTAGTTTCATACGTAAAGTTTCGACAATGGAGGTCCGGCGTTCTGCAGTGAGTTGTTAGATTCAGCGGTTGATAGCAACCCACCCGTTGTTACCGTCCGGTAACTTAATTTGTATAAGACGCACCATACCGCCATTTTCGTCGTTCGCTACGATCTGAAATTGAAAAAAAAACAATGAAGATTGATTATTTTTCTGTTGTCAAAGTCAAAAACATTTATTTCAAATAGACCAAGCAGGCACTTTTGAATAGTCAAATGTCGGTCAGTCCAAAAAAAGTGAAGCTAAATTGCACGTTCCAAAGCGTAGGTCTCTATGGAGAAGAACGAAAACTCCATGGACACTCTTTTTAAACATATTATGAGATACTAAGATCTTGGTTACATATTTCTTGTCGCTTCTATTATGTGAGCACAATGTAGATACGTAATAATACATTATTATTTTTTTAACAGGCCTGTTGGTCTAGTGGTTAGTGACCCTGACTGCTATGCCGGAGGTCGTGGGTTCGATTCCCATCCAGGACAAATGTTTGTATGATGAGCACGATCATTTGTTCTGTGTCTGGGTGTAATTTATCTATAATATGTATGTATTTAGAAATATATAAGTACGTTTGTCAGTTGTCTAGTACCCATAACACAAGCTCTGTTTAGCTTGGGACTAGACGGCGTTGTGTGATAGTTGTGGAATATTATTTTTTTATAAAAAATATACAGCAGTCCAACTATTGGGCAGTTGGCCGGCTCAGACAATACTTTATATGTGCTCTATTTTCATCAACAATTATTATTTAGTACTAACCTCAGTTTGTTGCTCAAGTTGTTCAACGCCTACTGCTTCTAGAATACCAGCTCCACCCTCAGCCCTCTCTCCTATATTATCTGTGGAAAATATAACAAGGATTAATCAAGACTTGTTTGTCCAGACCGGAGTGTCTGTGTTTGCTGATAGCTACAACTTAGGGGTCTAGTGTTCGCTTTCGGTCGAGTTTCGGCAAAAAAAAATAAACGAGTTTCGGTTTTGGTAGCAAACTAGCCGAAACACTAACACTATAGTGTTGTAAAGGGTAAAGTGACCTAATTGTGGCACCCCACTAATGGCACTTCCGTGATTGAATCTTTTTTATAAGAAAACATCTAATCTCGCGGTGTTGCAACTTATTTAAATAGAGTAGAAGACTTTTGAGCTATCGCACTGGCAAAACATGAATAAAAAAAAAAAAGCGGCCAAGTGCGAGTCGGACTCGCCCATGAAGGATTCCGTAGCAGAAAGTAACATAATATAAAAGTTCTTGTAATGTGTTGTAACTTTGATCGAGGTTTAATAATAGTGTATTTTTTTCGATTTATGACGCATTAAAAAAAAACTACTTACTAGATTTCGTTCAAACCAATTTTCGTTGGTTTTTATAGTAATGTAGATCATATATTTTTTTTAGTTTTATCATTCTCTTATTTTAGAAGTTAGAGGGGGGGGACACACATTTTACCACTTTGGAAGTGTCTCTCGCGCAAACTATTCAGTTTAGAAAAAAATGATAGTAGAAACCTCAGTATCATTTTTGAAGACCTATCCATAGATACCCCACACGCATGGGTTTGATGAAAAAAAAATTTTCGAGTTTTAGTTCTATGTATGGGGACCCCCTAAATTTATTGTTTTTTTTCTATTTTTGTGTGAAAATCTTAATGCGGTTCACAGAATACATCTACTTACAAAGTTTCAAATGTATAGCTCTTATAGTTTCGGAAAAAAGTGGCTGTGACATACGGACGGACGGACGGACAGACAGACAGACGGACAGACATGACGAATCTATAAGGGTTCCGTTTTTTTCCATTTGGCTACGGAACCCTAAAAAGACGTGTGGCGACTAGTAAAAGCTATTTTTTTGCTAAGGTAAGAGCTTTTGTAATATCAAATCTTAATAATAAAGTTTTTTATACTGTGATTTATCATGGAAAGCAAATTTAACACATATTATTCTACCTTTTAGTCAATTTTTTTACAAAAATTTAACGTTTCTATTATTTTATCCAGGTGCCAACAATTGGTATTAAAAAATGACCAAAATCTAATTTATTGGCACTATTGCCAATACCAGAAAAAAATAATGGTTCTGCTGCTTTGTTGTTAATACCACCCCCACTTGCAAATGAAGACTAACCAATTTGGGACATTGGTTTTTCATCTCTTTTATTTCGTAACTGTCTTTAATGTTTATTGTTAATTATTTAGACCTATTGTAAATGTTGTGCATACCTGTAAGTGACTTATTTACACAGGATCACCTCATGAATTTATAAAGAATTATTTAAATTATATTGTAAATAAGTCGTTGGTGTGCCTATGCAAATAAATAAATAAATAAAATAAAATAAGACTATACACCAGATAAAAAGAATGTCAGTAATTTGAAAAATAGTGTTATGATTTAAAAGAAATAAAAACGTTATTAAAGAGGTATCTAGCAGACGTTTCATTTGTTTAAATACGTTCGCCAACTATTTTTCTACAATTTACATACATTTTCTTTTCTCTCAAAACTTCACAAAGATAGTTTTTACGATTTCTTTGAACAGGGATAAAGTGACAATAATTGGGTATCTCCCTATAAAAAGATTTTTCATACTTACGTATAGTTAGTAACGTAGACTCATCGCCTTCCTGTATCAGGTTCAGTGTTGCTTTATCTAAAAATAAATAAATAGAATTAATAGTAGATTATGTGACTAGGGGATAAAGAAGTATCTTTAAGTCGCGAAGGCATGTTGAATTCCGAAAGTTGCTGATTTTAATCCCGAACGTCAGTGAGGGATTTATATAATTAACTAAGAAACCTGAGTGAAGTGTGGATGTTTGTTACTTAATCACGCAAAAACGGCTGAAAGGATTTGGATGAAATTTGGCATGCATATAGCCTTTGACATGGAAAAGAACATAGGCTACCTTTTATCCCGATTCCTTAAGTGCCTAATGCATAGCTAGTAATTAATAAATACTGACCACTATCTTGTAAAATTAACTTCTTATCTTCTGTAATGTAGAACTTTGCATCTGCTAGGTTTACATCCGTTTCCGCTTTTACTGGAAATATAACATTAATATATTACTAAAAAAAAAATTAGAGTAGTAGTATTTAATTTTAGTGTCGAATTATTGAGTAAAAGCCCCGGATTTTGTATGGGAAAATATGGACTATAAAAGGCACTAGATAACCATGGAATAAAGTACATTGACCTTTCCCCAATATCTCTGCGTTGGTATCCGAAAAACAAACAATGAACTACTTTCCATTACTAGGTCATGTAAAGGATTACGATACATGTCGATTCAAGACAGCTTTACGTCTTTATTTCCATTTTTGAAATTAAGAATGTCTACAAATGTAGGGGGGTCAATGACCGTTATGCCACGTTTATCTGAATCTAACGCCAGTGTGACTTGTTTGCTGGGAGATGGATAGATGTGTGTCGTGAATGTCTGAGGTTTTGTGAGAGGATGGATGGAAAATAAGTAAACGTAGTCTTATTTGGTTTTCAGGGATATTTTTTTTTTTTTTTTTATTAGTGGTAATGTATATGTTTTCTTCTTTTTTTTTTCTTGTTTCTGTACAATGCATTAGTTTAGTTAGACTGTAATGTTGTATAAGATAATTGTAAATAAATAAATCTGGCACCTACCTTAGTGTAAACTTTAGAATTATAATTCAGTTCCATTGGAGAATTAAAAAATATAACTTAGTATACAGAAAAAGGATCAATGAATATAATATACTTACCGACAGATTTCACACTCGCCTCCAATTCGTTGGTGTCAAAGATCTGAAAGAAAAAAGAATTGCTTTTGTAAATAATCTAGAAATATACAGGGTGTTTAACCGAACTTTTTAGTTTTCGTTTAGTGACATCTATTGGCCAAAGATGTAAACTGGTGGCGCATTGGGCAGTCTTAATATTGTTAAAAACCCACAGATGGAGTTGGCCAATTACGTCACTTTCTTAAAAGTTAAAAGTCGCAAATGAGATTCTTTGCGATTTGGTTAGGCATCTAGAAAACAATCTTCTCGACAAGGATCAATATCAATAGAGAATTAATAGAGAATCAATAGAGAATTAATAGAGAATTAATCTATAATATAAAAATGAATCGCAAAATGTGTTGGTAAGCGCATAACTCAATAACGCCTGGACCGATTTCGCTAATTTTTTTTTGTTGTGTTCGTTATTATGAGGAGAAGGTTCTTATGGGAAAAAAAAAATGAAAATTAGGGTAGTGTAGGGTAGTGTAGTGTAGGGTAGGGTTGAGTAAGGTAGAGGAGGGTAGAGTAGGATAGAGTAGAGTAGGGTAGAGTAGGGTAGAGTAGGGTAGAGTAGGGTAGGGTAGGGTAGAGTAGGGTAGAGTAGGGTAGAGTAGGGTAGAGTAGAGTAGGGTAGAGTAGGGTAGAGTAAGGTAGAGTAGGGTAGAGTAGGGTAGGGTAGGGTAGAGTAAAGTAGAATAGGGTAGGGTAGGGTAGGGTAGAGTAGAGTAGAGTAGGGTATAGTAGGCTGAAGTAGGGAAGAGAGGCAGCGAAGCCGCGCGGGCAAAAGCTAGTAGAGAATAAATATAGGATAAATAGTGATTCAATAGTTCTTCACAGGGTTATTGGTAAAACACTAACAACCTCGCAGGACTGTATTACTAACATCATAAACAACAACTTTTGTTCTATGACTTTTTAATAAAATATAATTCATTTACCAAAGACACACCTCAATTTCGTTGTTCTATCTAACACATTTCAACTCTGTATTTTATAGACGTAGTTTGTAGACGTAGGTAGGTATAGCAATACCTACCTACGTCTGAATGACGCGACGCAAGCACATCAAACACCCCCTGCCGCCGTCATCCCCGCATAGATTTCGTAATATTTGGAACTTCAATATAAATATTTTTATTTTTGTATGAAAATCTGATGAACTACAATATGACCATTTTTTAAGTCATAGAACAAAAGATTTTTTTTATGGTGATTAACATAGGAAAAAATCATTCAATGACAACCCCCGCTCTTGGGCGAAGCGGAAGATAGTATCAGACTCTTACTGACTAAAAGACCCACCCCGTTCCTTCTAGCCTTCATACCGGGGCTCGAGCTCCCTTTCGGATAACCCTGGCCCCAGTAGGCTTCGACCCGGCTGGGTCCCTACTGTTGTTAACAACTCCTTGAGGCGCGCGGGAACAGTGCGCGCCGTCGACGAATTGAGCTTGGTCCGGACAGTTACCGGACGGCCGGACAGCGAGCTACCCATTGCTCACTGTCCTGATACCAGTGTTTTACAAATAACCCTGTATATTTATAAACCGTTCCATCATTTTTATTATTACCCGACTGCGCCAAAAAGAGGGGTATGTTTTGCGAGAGTATGTTGAAAATAGATAGATACATAAGTCAATGTCATGTATGTTGTTCACACGCGAACGGGCATACATACATCTGCGTTCCAAAATCCAAACGATTGTAATTGTACCTATTTAATACAACCATTTTTTATAATTTACAGTCCACTTTCATTGAAGAGTACCAGGATGGTACTCTTCAATGAAAGTGGAACATATGTAGTTCACTTTTTATACCTACGCTAGGCGATCACGCTAGGGTCAGCGCGTTGCGCCAAACTGTACGAGCGCGACCGGGCGATTGAGCCGAGATATCGTGTCCGCGAGCGATGTTTATGTGTGCGTTGTTCGAGCGAGCTTTGTGTGTAGATTGTCTTCTGTACCTTTATATTTTGTGTTGTCCCCCCCCCTCTCCTTGCGTCGTATTCCTTAATGCTGAGGGTCGTGACCTCCCTGCTTCATCACTTTAACCTTTATGATATTCCTCCATCTATTTCTGTCTCTGGCGGTGTGAAGGGCATTGTACATCGTAGAGTCAAGAGCGGTGCGGATCTGGGGTGCTATTCTCTAAGAAAACAGCCTTGAGTTCAGCGCTGGCACAGCGACAAGTCGTGAGCGCAGTACATTGAATTAACAACCCTATGCCCTTTTACATTGGATTGTTAATTCAATGTACTGCGCTCACGACTCGTCGCTGTGCCAGCGCTGAGCTCGAGGCTGTTTTCTTAGAGAATAGCACCCCTGGTCGGACCAACGTATTGGGCTGCGCCCGCGAGGCTTTTTCCCATCCAGTTTACTGGTCACAATGAGCTTTTCTAGGTTGCCACCGTCTTTTCTTGCAATGTGACCGAAGTATTGCAGAACCTTGCGAAGACACTCGGACGTGAGACGATTATGTGTTGTAGGTATGTATAATATATCCGCCTTTGTACCTTTTTGTGCTGTATGAAGTTTTAATAAATAAATAAATGATGGAAAGATTTGGTTGTACAACTTACCGTTTCAAATTTACTATTTTTAGCTTCAATATGAGTAACTTCAGCCGGTTGATTCTGAAAACAAAAAATATTTATTTTTTTATTATAATCTTTATTGTACACCAAATAAAGAAAAATACAGGACAAACATTTAAAAGAATAAGTGCACAATGGGCGGTCTTATCGCACAGGGCGATCTCTTACAGACAACCTTTGGATGGACTGAGAGAAAGGAGATAGATTAAGGGTTGTCAGTGTACAAACATAAGATATGTATAACAAGATACATTAACACAAATACATACATACAATCCAAAAAAAAATATACTAATAAATATCAAATATATAGTTGAACCAGGAGAAGAAAAATATATTAAAGAGAAAGGTAATGTTCCTTCACCATCTAAAATTAAAATATTTACGTATTTAATAAATATAATAATATTATAATCTTTTCTCCTGTGCTATGGAGAACCTTTATTAAACAGCTAATTTGAATACAAATTAATAATAATAATAATAATATTCCACAACTATCACACAACGCCGTCTAGTCCCAAGCTAAGCAGAGCTTGTGTTATGGGTACTAGACAACTGATAAACATACTTATATATTTCTAAATACATACATATTATAGATAAATTACACCCAGACACAGAACAAATGATTATGATCATTACACAAACATTTGTCCTGGGTGGGAATCGAACCCACGACCTCCGGCATAGCAGTCAGGGTCACTAACCACTAGACCAACAGGCCAGTCGATAAAAAGCCATTAATAAAAAAAGAACTAGTATTTGACAGCATCCCACTTGATAGTAAGCAGTGATGCAATCGTTATTGATTTTGAAGCACACTTTTTTATTAATTCATTGATGCATGAATCTCTTTACACGATTTTGTTAAATGAATAGTATAAAGTTATAACGGTACTTCTAATTGTCATAATCAGAAAAGATGAATGAGGTTATAAAGGAAATACTTTCCGATTTGTACTACGAGTGTCGCCGCTTGTCTCCCACCCTTTAACTCTACTACAGGCAATAAACCAATACGAACGATCATTACGCAACTAACAGACCACGCACACTTAGATCGCAAGTTTGCTATTGGTAGTTTAACTATGAGCACTGACCTACTCTGTGGCACGCCTGCTCCGCCCACAAGTTCATTCTAACCTCTTTCATTTGTTCTATGTGGTAAACGATGCTACGCGGTCTGTCATAATCCCCATTTAAAATGCCGTCCATTGTTTATCAGAAATGAAGATACTTACATTTTCAGTAACTTTGATAACTCTAGGTTGATTGACCACTATTGATTCTGCCAAATGTCCCTGTAAAAAAAACAGACTTTTAGAACGATAACGCTTTTTTTTAAATCATCCTATGACTGTGTGTTGTGTTATTTTGTGTAATAGTGTGTTGTACGAGTCATGTATCGTACATTGCCTTCGCGTATTGCAGTTCAGCACTATTTTGTCGCCATGCAAAAATTATATTGTAAAGCGATAGTACACAATTAGCATTCACAGACGATTGTATGCGCCACATAAGAATTACGAAGAAAATACGAAATCCTGCATCGCGCAATCAAAGTTCTCCGCGCGATTTGAACATATACGACAGCCCGAAATCATCTATCGGGCAGTAGCCCACCAGGCCATAAAACCTGTCTGGTCGGAGGATCCTCCCTTTTCAACGGAGGTTTACGGGACTTTACTCTCTGTTCCGCATACCTCCAAATACTCATTAACGATCATTCACATTACATTCATATATGGTAAGTTCCGCAATAAATCAGATCTTATTCAGTTATCAGTGACTATCATTTCAAGATAATATCTAAGGTGTGTGCGACCCAGTCAGCAGCGCATACATATGTAATATTGAGTTATTTTGTGTAATATTGTGTTATTTTCTGTAGTGTTGTGTTATTTTGTTTTGTCTTCCTTTGTAAAGGTTCCTTGTCTAAGTTCTGTTGTGTAATCTTGTGTAATATAGTGTTGACTTATTTTGTACCTACATAATTATGTGGGGTAAACTTTTGTACTTTTGCATGCCTTTTTATTGGCAAAATATGGCTTGTTCTTATTTGTTAAAACGTTGTACCACCATCACATGTACCCATATTTGCGAAATAAATCTTATCTTATCTTATCTTATCTTTGTGTAATATTGTGTTGTGTTATTTTGTTGTCTTCTTTTGTGTTATGTTCTGTTGTGTTGTGTTATTTTGTGTAATACTGTGTTGTATTATTTTGTGTAATATTGTGTAATTTTCAGTTGTGTTGTATTATGTTGTGTATTATTGTGATACGTACGCTGGTGTTCATGTGCGCATAGAGCAGCTGCTTGCGCATGAATCCCGCCCCACACGCGACGCACTCGTACGGCTTCTTGTCGGAGTGTACGAAACGGTGAGTATTGCGGTTGTCGCGTGAGTTGAATGATTTGCCGCAGATCTATGGAAAAAAAACATGTTTTCGAGAATCCAAAAAGTCACTTTCCGTATATACATTATGTACAAATACAAGTCACAATATGTTTCAACTACAGTCAAGGTTTAAATTATTGCAAAGTTATGTATGGTATTTTATTTATATCTTTTTAATACAGCGTTACTGGTAACTCGACGTTTTTCTTGCAGGACGTCGTGGTACGCCTAAAATGACCTTTCGAATGTCTTAAGTTACACTGTCCGACATAAGGTAATTGTTCTTCTATTGTGTCTCTAATTACGACATTCAAAGAGTTAAGGCAAAAAATTTTCTACCGATATTCAGTAGTTTTTGAGTTGAGGTTTTTCAATACACTTACGAAGACATCATACGATAAACGTAATATAATTGTGGCGGAGGAGAGCACATGAACTTTTCCGCACTGGTGCGGAAAATAATAAATTACGTGCCTATAACTGGTGGGATAAGAGCAGGTTTTCGAGTAAGTGTATTGAAAAGATATTTACCTCGCAAACATAGGGCCTCTCTCCGCTGTGTATCCTAACGTGCTTCTTGTAATGCTCGGGGTACACGAACGAGAGGTGGCAGATGCCGCACTTGAGAGGTCGCTCGCCGGTGTGAGACGCCTTTATGTGGTACTCTAGTAATCTGTTGAGGGGATTGTAAAAAAGGGGTTATTTAATCGATGCGTTTAACTCTTAGGCCTCAGTGTACCGAAAACGGTACACCTCGTACCAGCTAACATGCATAAGTTATTATCAGCCTTTCAATGTACCCGGGATGGGACTTAGGCCTCCTCCCTAGGAGAGGGAATGGGCCGTAATCCACCACGCGGGCCCAGTGCGGGTTGGTGAATGTCACATGTCTTCGAAATTTGGTTGTAGGACATGCCGGTTTCCTCACGATGTTTTCCATCACCGTGTTGAGAGCAGTGGTGATGAAATAAATTACACAAAGTAATGCGCCTGGCTGGGTTTGAACCCGTAACCTAACTCGTAGGTCGGAGCCGTTACCACTCGGCTACCACTGTTCTTCTTAACATACTTACATAACAAACATAGTCAGCCTTTTAATATTACTACTGCTGGGACTCAAGCCTCCTCTTTGAGAGAAGGAACCAGCTAATTTAAACCTTATTACGTAAAAACAAGGCTGGTACCGAGGTGTACCGTTTTCGGTACACTGCGACCTGAGAAGTTAAATCTCGCTTATATTCCTCCAGCACGCAAGCTAGATTCCTTTTTTAATCAGAATGTTGGGCTGTAAAAAAGAAGGATGAAAAAAGATTGCATGTAGCGGAGATGAGAATGTTGAGATGGATGTGTGGTGTGACGAGAATGGATAAAGTGAGAAATTAGTATATACTAAATAATTAATTAATTAATTTGTTAATTATATATTAGTTCTAACATTAGAAGAAGTTTGAAAGTGGCGCCAGTGACTGAAAAGTTGAAAGGGAATCGTTTGTCTTGGTATGGTCACGTGAAGAGGAGGGATGAAACGCATGTTGCTAAAAAAAGTTATGAGTTTACATGTGGATGGATAGAGGAAGCGAGGGAGGTCAGAGAAATGATGGATAGATTGTGTAAGGAGTGATTTGAAAGAAAAGGAAGTTAGGGATAGCGTGACGAGTGACAGGACAGAATGGAAGAAAAAAACTTGTTGCGCCGACAGCAAACTGTTTCTATATGGGTTCCTTTTGAAGTATAGAACCCTAAAAACGTTGATGATGACCCTATTAGGGTAGTATCCGGGGTCAAAATAATTACATTTTATTTAGTCCGTATTTTAGATTATAAGAAATTATTGGACACGTATTTTTTTCTTTTTTTTCGATTAAACAAAAAATAACAAAGATATAGCCCATTAAAATTACGTGTGACGTCACCCCGTGCAAAAAATGCAGCACGGCGTGACGTTACACGTAACTTTAATGGGCTATGTCTTTGTAATTTTTGGTTTAATTTACAAATGAAAAAATACGTGTCCCTTATTTTTGAATAATCTAAAAGATGGACTAATTACATTTTTTACGGCCACTAGCCTATTCTGTTGCGTTTTGTTTTTTTGCTGTAAGGTTTTTATCGTACCTCCTCCTCTTAAACCTCTTGGGACACAGCTCGCAGTGATATCTCTTATCATCGAAGTGCGTCGCCCTGCGGTGCGAATGTAGGTTGGAGCGCTGCGTGAACCGAGCCCCGCAGATGTCGCATGAGAATGGACGCTCACCTGTAAGTGGGTAATGAAAATATTATACACCGCTAAATTTTCATCGTTTCATCCCGTGGAGGGTTTTTTTTTTGTTTTCGATGGGAAAAATCATCTTATGACAACCCCCGCTCTTGGGCGGAGCGGGAGATAGTGTCAGACTCTTACTGACTAAAAAACCCATCCCGTTCCTTCAAGCCTTCATACCGGGGCTTGAGCGCCCTTTCGGATAACCCTGGCCCCAGTAGGCTTCGACCCGGCTGGGCCCCTGCTGTTGCTGACAACTCCTTGAGGCGCGCGGGAACAGTGCGCGCCGTCGACGACTTGGGCTTGGTCCGGACAGTTACCGGACGGCCGGATCCCGTGAAGGGTCAATCCGGTACATGAAACACTATCGATTTGTAAAGATAAAATTAAAAAATAAAGTCCCTTTTTTTATAACTCGTATTAATTTTACGCATGTACAAAATTAATTTCTCGAGGGAGTCCAATGACCTGTAGGTAGTAATCGGCGTTGCGTACCAACTACCTACAGGTCATTGGACTCACTCAGCTGACGTTTTCATAAAGAAATTAATTTCATACATGCGTAAATTAATACGAGTTTTAAAAAAAGGGACTTAATTTTTTAATTTTATCTTTACAAATCGATAGTGTTTCATATACCGGATCGACCCTCCACGGGATTAAAACGATTAAAATTTAGCGGTGTATGTATATGTCGGCAGAGGATGAATGCATGCAGATCCGATTATCATTGAAGCTCTTTCCAGACACTCCGTTTTGTGGTCGATGGCTGGGTATCAAGCAATGACAAACTATTCCAGATCACACAACTGATTTATTATGATGCAAGCTTTAGGTTTTGAGTTCACACAACAAGCCGTGACCGTCCCCGAGACTAGACAGAAGAATGAGCACCGCACCTCTACGGTCGAAACTTTTATCAGCTCGGTTCATGCAAACGTCACTTTGGATTCTGTCAAAATATTCGTTCGTTCGTTCTAAAGCTTCCGTACTATTGACTTCACCAACGTGTTCGCGACTTCTCTCTATGCGAGTGCGGTCTGGAGGAAAGCACACTGGAGCACATATTTTTTGAATGCACAAACAACGTTCCACCTCTAGACGTATACAGCCGCCTCCCTAAATTTAAAATTCCTCTTCCAATCAACGTCTCCGCCCTCTTAACATATCCCTCTCCAGAACTTCTTGCGGAAATGATGATTTTCATTCGCCACAATAATAGAATAGAATAGACTTTATTGTACACCAAAAAGTAACACAGCTTATACAAAAACTTCAATTTGTGGGTACAATACCGCCATAATAATAATATAAAATTATGAGTCATAGCTCCAAGTATTCTGTCTTATAGTTGTTGTTTACGTATATGTTTAATGTTTTAACAAGTATTTTTATGTTTTGTTTGTTCCAGTCCAATACTAACCCATCGAGTTCAACTGTATCAATCGAAGAATTTTGGTCTACAGTTACCGTCCCTATCCATTTTCTGAATTAATATACACGCTTGCTTTTTTAATTCACTTAGACATTGGCAGAATAGTCGACATCGGCTCTACTTGCCATTGACAAATATAGAATAGACTTTACCGACATAATATAGATGTGACATACCCGTGTGTATCCGCATGTGGTCTCGAAGTTCCGCTCTTCTCGCAAACGCCTTACCACACACACTGCACACAAACGCCTTATTCCCAGAGTGAACTACTCCATGAACTTCCAAATTGTGTTGTGTGCTGAAGGCTTTATCTGGAATATAAACAAGTTATCTACTTAATTTGGTACGTCACAATCATGATGCTAAGTCCTCTTCTCCGCTTGACGTCCTCAATGGATTCGGGAGGGAAGATATGGCCAGGTGTTACTTTTGTGCGGATTAACCGGAGGACATGATAGAGGACTTCCGCGTATAGTGGATGACTGGTCAGTGCGAACGGAGCACCGTCGCGTCCTCGAGGAGGGATCAGGCAGTGACGACCTGAGCGTCCGGTCCGGCCCTGGCAGTAATGTGAACGAAATAGGTGGTAGAAAATGCGAAGGACATACAATCCTAACGCCGGCCACCGCAGGGGAATTTGGTACGTCACAATCATGGTGCTATGTCCTCTTCTCCGCTTGACGTAAATTCTCAATGGATTCGGGTTCTCGGCGGATTGACCGGAGGACACGGTAGAGGACTTCCGCGTACGGTGGAGGACTGATCAGTGCGGACGGAGCACCACCTCGTCCTCGAGGAAGGATCAGGCAGTGACGACTTGAGCGTCCAGCCCTGGCAGTAATGCGAGCGAAATAGGTGGTAGAAAATGTGACGGAGATACAATCCTAACGCCACCGCAGGGGACAGCATCGTAGGCTAGCACCGAAAGCGCGTGCTTACGGGCGACAAGCAATGGCTCGCCATGCCATAATTACCAAGCCCGAGTCGACAGCATGTCGTATTACATGCGCTCAAAGAAAATCGTGTCAACGGAGATGTCGTGTCAATGGAGATGTCGTGTCAATGGAGATGTCGTGTCAATGGAGATGTCGTGTCAATGGAGATGTCGTGTCAATAGAGATGTCGTGTCAGTGGAGATGTCGTGTCAATGGAGATGTCGTGTCAATGGAGATGTCGTTGTCAATGGAGATGTCGTGTCAATGGAGATGTTGTGCCAATGGAGATGTCGTATCAATGGAGATGTCGCGTCAATGGAGATGTCATGTCAATGGAGATGTCGTGTCAGTGGAGATGTTGTGTCAATGGAGATGTTGTGTCAATGGAGATGTCGTGTCAATGGAGATGTCGTGTCAGTGGAGATGTCGTATCAATGGAGATGTCTTGTCAATAGTGATGTCGTGTCAATGGAGAAATCGTCTCAATGGAGATGGCGTGTCAATGGAGATGTCGTGTCAGTGGAGATGTCGTCTCAATGGAGATGGCGTGTCAATGGAGATGTCGTGTCAATGGGGATGTCGTGTCAATGGAGATGTCGTGTCAATGCAGATGTCGTTTCAATGGAGATTTCGTGTCAATGCAGATGTCGTGTCAATGGAGATTTCGTGTCAATGGAGATGTCGTGTCAATTGAAATGTCGTGTCAATGGAGATGTCGTGTCAATGGAGATGTCGTGTCAGTGGAGATGTCGTGTCAATGGAGATTTCGTGTCAATGGAGATGTCGTGTCAATGGAGATGTCGTGTCAATGGAGTTGTCGTGTTAGTGGAGATATCGTGTCAATGGAGATGTCGTGTCAATGGAGATGTCGTGTCAATGGAGTTGTCGTGTTAGTGGAGATATCGTGTCAATGGAGATGTCGTATCAATGGAGATGTCGTGTCAATGGAGATGTCGTGTCAGCGGAGATGTCGTGTCAATGGAGATGTCACGTTAATTATGGAGATGTCACGTCAATGGCAAGTGAAGGAAAACAGATGATGTATAAAAGTGTTTTTTAAACCTATTAACAAAAAATAAATACCATTTATAAGATGGGTTTTTAACCAATAAAGACTGGACACTCTTTCTCGCTCCACCCAAAGCGTCTCCCTTTCTAGGTGGACCGAGAGGGAGTGTCAATAGTTATTTGAATACTTACTGCAAATATGACAGACGAAGTCTTTGACCCCCGAATGTGTTTTTTCATGCTGATTGAGATTCTGTTGTGTGAGGAACGATTTGCCGCACTGAGTGCATTTGTAAGGGCGCGGGCGAACCTGCTAGCGAAATTATAATGGTTTAGTTTATACAAGCTGTAACGGACATTTTTTTATTTATTATACAATTATTTGTAAAACACTTACAACCTTGCGGGACCGTATTACTAGCATCATAAATAACTTTTTTCTATGACTTTTTACACAACATAATACATTTACCAAGAACAAACCTTCAAGATTTCATTGTTCTATCTGTGGTGTACGGAATGCACGTCACGTATAGTGCGTAGACTGGCCGCTAGGTGGTGGTGTAGTCGAATCTCAGTTGTGAGCTAGCCACCGAACGAGGCGGACGTGTCACACCCGAACTCCGGACACCGTAATAAATATATTAAATATGTGTGTTTTCGAACACCACACTATCTAACACATCAACTCTGTATTTTGCTATACCTATCTACGTCTGTGTGACACGACGCAAACGCATCAAGCACCCCCACCGCCCGAACCCGCTCGCCTCCGCTGTAGTACTATCGCTTGCTTCGCACAAACTTCGTAACATTTAGTACGTTCAATTAAAATATATTTATTTTTGTATGAAAGTCTGCGTACCGGAAGACGCAGCGTTAGAAGGCCTTCCACAGCCCGCGGAACCCGATGGATGCGAGACACGAGATCAGTCGATTTGACTGACGGGGGAGAGACTTCCCCCAAGCTTCGTCAGGTCGACCTGCCTCGTCCAGCAGTGGCTGAAATGACCCATGATGATCGCGTACCAAAAGACGAAGCTCTGTTGAGGTGCCCTTTCGAATCCGAAAAGCATAGGGCCTATGACGTGAAGCTAGTGTACTCACCGCATGCGTCTTCAGATGAGCCTGATGCGTGTACTTGGAGGCGAAGGCCTTCCCGCAGACGCCGCAGGCGTGCGGGCGCGCGCCGGAGTGCACGTTGGCGTGCTCGGCCAGCAGCGTGCGCGAGCTGTAGCTCTTGCCGCACACGCCGCAGCGGTGCCCCGCCCGGGCCCGGTTCACATTGGAGCCGTCGTTCGCATGCGACGCTACCGACAAATTACGAAATAAGTAAAATAATTTTCCATAAAAAAAAAAAATCAGCGCTTAAACACGATGGGGCTGGAGATCTTGTTGCACTCAGTAGTTCCTATGGCCACTATGTGACTCCATCATCAGACCATCTCCATTAATGCATTGTCGGATGACTGATGAAGTTACATAGGTATACCAAAGGAGATGTCCCAAATTGTATGGGCCGAAAACCCAGAATGAACAAGTGCGCAATATGTTCCAAAAAGTTAACTAAAACATGCATTTGACGTCACCAAAGGGGCAACTCAAAAACCAGTACAACATAGAAGCTATGAAGCAACAAAAATGTGAATACGAAAGTATTTTGTTCAGTTATGTTGTTTCTTTTCGTGTAGGTATGTTTTGTTATAATTTGTGGCGAGGCGCACTAGTTATTGAGGAGCCGTGCGGGCCTTTGAGAATAAAAGGAGGTCGGAATTGGACCAAAAGCGCGACGACCTCAAGGCTAGACCACCAACAGCAATAGTGTATCATACCATTACTGGTGTTCTGACATGTCTGCGGAGATCGGAGTTTTTCGGCCAAGGTTGGATATGCAAGTCACATGAGGGCACATAACAGAGCAGCAGATCTGAGCTCACAACCACCATGAAGAGCCAAGGAATGCGGTCGCTGTGGCCGAAATCGGCTAGATGGCATCATCATCATCAATGAGGAGCCTATTCACTTTAGCCTTGAAGACACTCAAATTATAATCGGACAGGAAAACCGTAGGTTTGCGTTTGACCACTACCTCACCTGATGGAAAGCGATAATGTGGCCGAAGATGATACACACTTGCCTAGAAATAATCTATTCACTCTTAAAGACCCCTAGGCTATAGCTATCAGGAAACACAGACTCCGGCAGGGAATTCCACTCCTTAGCCGTACGCATAATGAATGTAATCACAAAACACTTTGTACTATCATGATAATGCAATAATTGTACGCATAATGAATGTGTTCCCAAAATGCTTTGTACTGTCGACAAAAGGTCAAATCCGTAATGTCATATTGGCGATTTTTCAACTTGACGTGTTACGTTAAAATAAACCATCCTCACGTTCCGAACACAATAAGGTTGCTATTATATAAATTAACTAGCTGTGCCCGCTCGTTCGCGTGGACTACAGGATTTTGAATTTATTTTTTCTAAAATAAAAGTAGCTTAAGTTACTCCTTATTACATCAGCTACCTGCCAAAAAAAGTCCCGTCAACATCGGTCCAGCCATTTCAGAGATTAGCCCGGACAAACAGACAGACAGACAAAAATTTAAAAAAACTGTTATTCTGGTGTACCGTATATATATTCATATGCATGTAATAAAAAGCAGTTAATTCAATATTACAAACAGACACTATTATTATTATATATTTCAAACAGACACTATTATATATTTTGTTTTACAGTGCTTTCGCAGAAGGCACTGTTTTCTGTAAACTCTTACCACAGTCCTTCACTTTTATTATTGAAATGTTAAGCTGTGAACATTAGAGTGGGTTACATGTCTGTGCATCTAGCTTTAAGGTTTTCTTTGTATTTTCTCTAGCATCTTACTGTTTTTTGTCCCCAATAAAATAAAATTAAATTAAATTAGTGCGTTAACAAATCGATCAGTCGAAGGGGAAGACCACTGCCGCGCTAAAACAGATGTTATCATGACACACAGGATTGCGCACACGCAGGTATACTGTCACATCATAAGGATCAGTCATGCTATATGTGGAGACAGACTTATAGCGTCAAAAAATCAGTAAATACTGTGAAGAAATTATTTAAATCAGACCAAAAATTACGAAAACAGCAATTTTAGTGAGACTTCGCTGTGACGTCATCTGTCATGATCGGCCTCCACCGCGCAATTATAACGACAGTAATCGGCGTTGCGTACAAACTACTAACAGGTCATTGAACTCGCTCAGCTGACGTTTTCTTTAAGAAATTAATTTCGTACATGCGTGAATTTATACGAGTTTTGAAAAAAGGGTATTTTATTTTCTTAATTTTATCTTTACAAATCGATAGTTTTTCATGTACCGGATCTACCCTCCACGGGATTAAAACGATTAAAATTTAGCGGTGTATTTTAACACTGTGTAGTCCACGAACTCCTAGATTACTTCCTATTACGACGTATTTTTTTTATTTATGTTTGTTTTTATTGTGCTTTTTTGAACAATATTGACTGGTCTACACTGTTATGTATTATTATTTATTTATTTACTGTTCTTACATAACATCAACCACGTTTTTTTAAGAGTAATCATGGAGTTTCTTGCCGGTTCTTCTCCATAGGAAACAACCAATTTGGGACCATGCACTAGCTTCTGAAGTTTTATAAGTGCCCATGTAGGCCTATGTGAGTTAAAGTATTTTTTATGCTTTTTAATTAAAAAGTCAATTTTACATTTAGGGCACCAAAGCCAGTTGAAAAAGAAGTTTTTTTTTTTTTGTAATCGTGTACTTCTTAAACATCACAAAGAAAATTTATTTATTTATTTATTTATTTTATTTATACTTCATGCACATAAAAGTACAGAGGCGGACTTAATGCCTTAGGCATTTTCTTCCAGTCAACCTTTGGGTGGTGAAGAGAAAAACAGTGGTAGGTGCAATAAAAAAAAGAAAGAGATAAGGTGATTCCAAGAATTTATATACTATTAAACCATAAATATTTAAAAACACTTACAATAATATAATATATACATACTCAAATTAATAAACTACATACATATAATATACCCTAATATAATCAAACAATTGGTTCAAATCGATAATTGGAAAACTTTAACGCTGTGATGATACTACTGCCAACCTCTTGCGAATTATCTCGCGAACTTTAGCTTTGAAAATTCTGAATATTAAAAATAAAATCCTGTCACTAAACAACTGGACATATTCGAATAATTTATTATTTATATTCAGTTTAATTTACTGTCGTATTGCTAAAAAAGTTATGAGTTTACATGTGGATGGATGGAGGGGAAGAGGGAGGCCAAAAAAAAGATGGATGGATTGTGTGAGAAGCGATATGAAAGAAAAGGGAGTTAGTGATAGCGTGACGAGTGACAGGACAGAATGGAAGAAAAAAACGTGTTGCGCCGACCCCAAATAAAACGGGACTAGGGCAGGAAGATGATGATGAAGATGATGATTGTCGGCGCCACCTCGTATAACTTAGATTGTTGTTCACATCGACATATATGTACCACGCAATAGATTAGACGTGAAGAACATTCACTTCAGTCGACTCAGGTGTAATGTCGTCTCTACACCTTGAACATTACACTATGTTGAACAACACGCGTAAGTACCACGAAATTTATGGCGCTTAAGACTTTTTGGTCGCGAAAAAGTATCCTCTAAAAGCTATCTTAGCGCTGCATGTTTTAATATAGTTCTGTTAGACGAACTATTAAGACAATGCCAATGTAGCACTGCAGCGAACTTTTGTTTTAACTTTTCAGTATTTTGACAAATAGTTTCCGTGAAAGGGCTTGTCTAAAACTAGAATATAATAATAATTTTTCACAACTACCAGACAACGCCGTCTAGTCCCAAGCTAATCAGAGCTTGTGTTATGGGTACTAGACAACTGATAAACATATTTACATATTTCTAAATACATACATATTATAGATAAATTACACCCAGACACAGAACAAATGATCATGTTCATCACATAAACATTTGTCCTGAATGGGAATCGAACGACCTCCGGCATAGCAGTCATACCACTAGACCAACAGGCCTGTCATATAAGTCGATGGCTGTCCATTTCTTTTTTTTATTTAACTAGCTTTTGCCCGCGCGGCTTCGCTTCCGCTCTTCCCTACTTCAGCCTACTATACCCTACTCTACCCTACCCTACCCTACCCTACTCTACTCTACCCTACTCTACCCTACCCTACCCTACCCTACCCTACCCTACCCTACTCTACCCTACCCTACTCTACCCTACTCTACCCTACTCAACCCTACTCTACCCTACTCTACCCTACTCTACCCTACTCTACCCTACTCTACCCTACTCTACCCTACTCTACCCTACTCTACCCTACTCTACTCTACCCTACTCTACTCTACCCTACTCTACCCTACTCTACCTGTCGAACGGGATAAAAAGTATCTTATGTCCGTCTCTTGGCTCTAAGCTACCTCCCTACCAATTTTCACCCAAATCTGTTCTGCCATTCTTGAGTTATAAGTGGTGTAACTAACACGACTTTCTTTTATATATATAGATAACAACACATGCACTGCCCGTCCCCTTTGAATTCAGCTGTAGACAGGTTTATTGGTAAAACACTATCAACCTAGCAGGACTGCATTACTAACATCATAAATAACAACTTTTGTTCTATGACTTTTTACAAAACATAATACATTTACCAAAAACAAACCTTCAAGATTTCGTTGTTCTATCTAAAACATTTCAACTGTGTATTCTGCTGTATCTACTTACAGCTCCCGCGCACTGTTCTCGTAATAATAGTAAGCAGGCTTTCGAAACGTAATTACACCTAGCAAGCATTCGCACCATTTCCGTGTACTCGACATTAGAATATTGATACACCATCATGTAGAGATCCTCACTGCTGAATTTCGCTACAAGAACACGTATAACGCGACGCAAGCGCATCAATGCCACTGACCGACTAGTGAGGGTCGCCCGTAAATAGGTCACGTTCATGTTCAGCTACCCTCCGCTATTGTACTATCGCTTGCTTCGCAGAGACTTCGTAATATTTAGATATTTTTTTCAAAGTATGATACATTTTAAGTCATAAAACAAAATTTGTTGTTTATGATGTTTTTAACTAGCACCTAAGGGGTTGCTAGTGTTTCAAAAAATAACCCTGTATATATTTAACCCCTCGAGCGCCAGAGTTTAATGACCCGGAAAATTGCCGTGTTTACGTAAATCACCAATAAAACAAAAAAAAAAATGTTTTTTTCTAGGAAAAACAAATAATTTAATAAATATGGAATAACATAATATAGAAACTAAAATTTTCGGCCTAATAAGTTTCGTACAGACGTGTGTACAAAACGAAAATTAAGCGTTTTTCAAGGTCTTCAAGTTGTACAGACATACGTCAATCGGAGCTCGAGAGGTTAAAGTAAGTACCCCACCTTTCAGCGTCCCCGTGAAATAAAAGTTTGTAAAAAGATTTTTTTAAATGGAAAAAGGAAAGAAAAAGATGAAAAGGGGGACGTTTTAAGGTTGTACAGGGGCTCTACAATCATATAAATGTTAATATAAATACCTATATGCGTTGCATATTCCGTGCGCCTCCTCATAACGGCACCGCAGAAGCGACACAAGTATGTCCTCGCATCGTGAACTGATTTTAAATGTCGCATCATTGTGTCAGCATCCTCTACGCTCGGTGGAGTCTCGTCTGTTGGAGAAAATACACGATTAATTTAATAAGCAGTGGTGCCTGTTGATAATTGCTCCGACTTTAGCCTACTTGCCGGTGTATGTCTAAAAAATCAAACAACTTTGGTAACTATTAGAGTAAAATGAAATCTGATGTAGTCATCAGTGGTTGAATAATCAAGGTTGATTAAGAGATCTTGATCATTGTTTACTAATCGATGAACCGTATAAAAAGTATCAAATTTATCTATTTTTTAAATGATTAATATTCCACAACTATCACACAACGCCGTCTAGTCCCAAGCTAAGCAGAGCTTGTATGAGTACTAGGCAACTGATAAACATAGGTACTTATATATTTCTAAAAACATACATATTATAGATAAATTACACCCAGACACAGAACAAATGATCGTGCTCATCACACAAACATTTGTCCTGGGTGGGAATCGAACCCACGACCTCCGGCATAGCAGTCAGGGTCACTAACCACTAGACCAACAGGTCTGTCGAAATAATAAAAAAATGCAAAAGATTTTCGTTTAGAACATACTTACTTACTTATTTCAGTCTCTTTAATGATATTCTAATTACAAAAATACCGTCATTTGCAAATATATAATAATGTCATAAGTAAGTATAAAGTAATAACATAAATCTGGAATCGAAAGAGACAACTGATTCTAAATATTCCACTCCGCTTATTGATCCATCATCACTAACCATACTATAATCAACATCTGTTGTAGAACTATCATCATCTCAAGAAACAACTGAATGACAACTTAAATTAGTGTTGCCAACAGATTTTTTATTTCATTCAATAATTTTCAAGTCTTTTGACTTTTTAGACACGACTATTATTATTTAGGCGTTTGCCTAATGTACTGAACAGCTGATATTTTTTTCGCTATTTCGGCTTTGCTCCCATAATAAAAATTGTTTGTTATCATGAGCATAATCACGTGTTTAAGTATCGCCATTATTGCCAGTCACCCTATATACGGGATCACAACCAACAGCTATCGGGACACAAGCCAAACTTTTTTTTTATGATGGGAAAAATCATGCATTGACATCCCCCGCCCTTGGGCGAAGCGGGAGATAGTGTCAGACTCTTACTGACTAAAAGACCCACCCCGTTCCTTCTAGCCTTCATACCGGGGCTCGAGCGCCCTTTCGGATAACCCTGGCCCCAGTAGGCTTCGACCCGGCTGGGCCCCTGCTGTTGCTGACAACTCCTTGAGGCGCGCGGGAACAGCGCGCGCCGTCGACGACTTGGGCTTGGTCCGGACAGTTACCGAACAGCCGGACAGTGAGCTGTGGCAGTGACCCATTGCTCACTGTCCGCAAACCCGCGTCTACGTTGGCCGGAAATCGGGATCAGAATCCCGGCGACGGCGGCGGCGATAACGCCGTTGCCTGATGCACCCAAGCCAACCTCACCTGCGCGTGGTGCTCGCGCACCGCGCTGACTAACGAACGACGCCGTGCCGACCTGCCCACACGCACTGGACCAGCGTTGTACGCTGGTACGCATACCCGGCGGTTATGGTCCTAACCTCCCAATGAATGAATAACAACCGAACAAGAAACAAGCCCAAGTGCCTATCAACTCCAGTTGGGCGGAGCATCATCTTGCCCTTGTGGGAGCGATCGGCGGCGGACACCTCTCACGCTTAGGCCTTGGTTGAGGCTATGGTCCGGAGCGAGGAGGAGTGGCGCGAGCCGATGCGTGCGAAGCAGTAATGCGTGCTAAGGAGAAGGCCGACCGCATCAGGCAACGGCGTTATAACCGTCGCCGGGATTCCGATCCTGATTTCCGGCCACCGTAGGCGCGGGTTTGAGAACAGTGAGCAATGGGTAGCTCGCTGTCCGGCCGTCCGGTAACTGCGCCGCGACTGCCGCCGACTGACGCCGCGCACTGTTCCCGCGCGCCTCAAGGAGTTGTGAGCAACAGCAGGGGCCCAGCCGGGTCGAAGCCAGAAGGCCAGGGTTATCCGAAAGGAAACTCGAGCCCCGTTATGAAGGCTAAAAGGAACGGGGTGGGCTTTTAGTCAGCAAGAGTCTGACACTATCTCCCGCTCCGCCCAAGGCGGGGGGGTTGTCATTGGATGATTTTTCCCACCATAAAAAAAAACTCCAGCAGTAAAAGTTGCAGGAATCCGATGGATGAGAGACGCACAGGATCTAACTGATATAAACTAGTGCTTGACTGCGATCCTACCTGATGGTAAGTAGTGATGCAATCGTTGGTAGTGAAGCGCACCAGTTTATTAAGAGCCTATTCACTCAAATCAAAATCAAAAATCAAAATGGTTTATTTTGTAAACACAGGTAATTATAGGCGTTTTCAATATACATCACTACATAGTATAAAACAAAGTCGCTTTCTCTGTCCGTATGTCCCTTTGTATGCCTTAATCTTTGAAACTACGCAACGGATTTTGATGCGGTTTTTTTTAATAGATAGAGTGATTCAAGAGGAAGGTTTATATGTATAATAACATCCATTAAATAGTGGAGAAGTTCTGTTATTTTTGAGGTTTCTAATGTGATGTCATAAATAATTACTTTTTTTCCGCTTACATCGCAGGCTGAACCCTACGAATTTTATCAAAATAATGTACTAAGTATTGTACACATTGAAAAGGTCTACAGAAAAGTCCGTGATGGTATATGTCCGGCGATGGTGGATGGTGGCGATTTAAAAATTGCGGGACGTAGCGTTTGCGGCGGTACCGGCCGGCCGCCCGGTGCGGCAAGAGCATTGCACCCGTGCGAAGCCGGGGCGGGTCGCTAGTAAATAATATGTTGATGTAGAGTCCATGTCCCGCCGATAGGCATACAAAATTTGGTCAAGTACAGAACGCACTAAGAAAGTTTTAATTTAATTACTCAATCATTTATACAATGTCAAAAAAAATAAAACTGTCATAATAATAAGAAAAATTGTCACAAAATAAAGAAAAATGTCAATAAAATAAAAATGAAAAATACAGAATGTCAGTAGATTGCGTAATACAAAAAAATAATAAAATATATATATAAAAACCAATAATCACAACAAAAGATAATAATAATAATATGAATTATAAAAAATTGTCATCCAGATACTCTTTTACCGAATAATAAACTTTGTCATTGAGCAGCTTAAAGAGTTTGTTTTTGAACTCATTAATATTATTACAGTTTTTAATATGACAAGGTAGTTTATTATATAGCTTTGGTGCCATTGCATAAATACTTTTGTAAGCGAAAGCAGTTCTGGCAAATAGTGTTTTCAAATTATCTGAGCGACGTTGACTTTCCACGTGACTAAACAAGTGAATATTTGTTTTAACGAATATCAAAACCTCATACACATACAGCGACGGTACTGTCAAAATCTTTAAATCCCTGAAGTGAGGCTTACAAGTATCCGTTGTTTTTAGCTTGCAGATGGCTCGGACGCATCTTTTTTGTGCCAATAATACTGTGGATACATTAGCAGCATTACCCCAAAATATGAGTCCATACCTTAATGTGGAGGCTACATATCCATTATTTACAGCAACTTTATTTGCAATTTTACCTAGCATATATAGGGCGTATGAAAATCGGTAAAGTCTCAGACAAACACTATCAATTTGGGTTTTCCATGACATATCATTATCGATGTGTAATCCTAAAAACTTTGTTGTATTCGTTTCCAGTACTGCGTCTCCTTTGTATTGTATTTGGTACTGTGTTTGTTTTCTTTGCCGGAGTTTAAAGTCCATTATTTTTGTTTTCGATAAATTAATTTTAAGGTTGTTATCATTTAACCATTCTATAATTGAAACCAGGTTTGTGTTTATGTCTACTTGAATTTCATTAAAATTGCCCTCGTCAAAAACAATTGTGCTATCATCTGCAAATAAGCACATCTGACGAGTGGTTACTTTAGGAAAATCGTTCTACGTTCTACATTCGACTCTAACCTTGAAGACACCTAAATTATAATCAGATGGGAAGACCGCAGCAGGCAAATTGTTCCAGTCCTTCGATATACGCGGTACCTATAAGATGAGCTGAGTGGGACTGGTACATGCGTCATGCTCGTGAACGGGCACCGTCAGTTGAGACTGGTCATCTCTTAGCTGGCAGTTACTTAATTCAATTTCTATTTTTATTATTATTATTTTTTTAATTTTTATTACTTATCTTCATTGTGCTCACATAATGTAAAAAAGTAATACTAACATAGTTTTAAGACCATTGTTATTAACAATACTAACATAGATTTTAAGACCTTTCTAACTAATAATTCTATGGACATTATTTTTTAGTCCGAAATAAATTTATTTTTTATTTTATTTTTATAATAGAAGCAACAAGAAATATGTAACGAAGATTATGTAACTCAATATGATTTAAAAGAATGTCCATGGAGTTTCTTGCACGTTCTTCTCCATAGAGATCTACGCTTTGGAACGTGCAATTTAGCTTCACTTTTTTTTTTGGACTGACCGACATTTGACTATTCAAAAGTGCCTGTAATTGGTCTATTTGAAATAAACGTTTCTGATTCAGGCCGGTTGCAGTACGTTAGTAGTCCGACCCGACGACGTATCTGGCTGCCGAACGCTTGTATGCCAGTGATGCGCTATTCAGCACCGAATTGAACACGTGATGCTCGTGATGTTGCCATCCTGTCGTCGACCGTCCGCCGCACGGTTGCCGCACCGTGCGCCAAGTATGAAAAATACTATCGTCCGTACGCAGTACGACTAACACAGCGCATCCGCACCGCTGGAGGCCGTAAAAAGACGCATAAATTGAAACCGCTCTTAACGACGAAGCAAAACGCTTAGTCCGGACCGTATGGGTACTCACCGTTCTTCTCGCACAGGAGACACTTGAACTTGTTCCCTTCCTGCGCGACAATTTGCACCGCGTCAGATCGCTGCGCAGACGACACTGACTTGACGCGGAACATCTCACCCGATTCCACTTTTATGAAGGCCCCGCCTGATGAAGAAGACAAATTGAAATTATTAGGATTTTAAAATTTTAAAAAAATATATATATTATGTCATGTTGTCTCGATCGGTCCAGGCTGGCGTTGATAGTATAACAATAATAAATAACAATAGACAACCTTTAGTTATGTACCTAAACCGATGGAGTATTATACTCCTAACTGTGTTACACCATAGACAGAACACAGTTGTCTATAATAGACAACTGTGTTCTGTCTATGGTGTAACACAGTTACATCCGATCCACACAAAGCCTGACAAGGAAACTGTAATTTATTCATACGTAATTTTTTTTTTTTTTTTATAAGCCCGATGTGTCCCACTGCAGGGCAAAGGCCTCCCTTCCGTTATTCCACTCTTTTCTGTCTTTAGCCACTTCTGGCCAATCCTTAAGGTAGGAGTCCAAATCGTCACGCGATCTCCTTCTAGGCCTACCGCCTCGCCGGCTCCTGCTGTTCGGAGTCCAGTCACTAGTTACTTTCACAGCATGCGGCAGATGTCACCTGCCCAGTTCCATTTTAATTTGGCGTAATTGCCAACTGTAATTAATATATGCGTCTATTTGAGCAGAATAAATATGTTTTCTTTTTTTCTATTCACAAAAATAACACATGATAATACTGAATTATCGAAAACAAGTAGTACCTTGCTCCTGAGCAGCAGCGATGATAGCGTTCGCAGTTTCTTCGTCGCCAGACACTTGTAACTCTATTTGAGATTCGTCATTAGAATCTGTAATTTAAAAAAATATGGCACTTGTCAAAAAATTGGTAATAACTTAAAATAATAATCAACTTAAGGCTTATAGTCCCTTGAACCATCTGGCCGAAATTAAATGGACGCAACTCTCGCACCCGCCTAGGCGTACGCATATCTGTGCATTTATTTGCGGCCAGAAGCTCCCAAAAGCGCGCGGCTGATCTTTAAATCCATTTTGTTTGCGAAATATTGATTGATTAAAATATGCAATGAAGTATGCTTTGAAGAATATTTAACTCTTTGAATGCCGTAATTAGAGATACAATAGAAAGACAGTTGCTTATATCGAACTGTGTAACATAAGACATTCAAAAGGTTAACCAACAATTTTTATGTGTAAAAATGTTTCTAAAGATCCAAGCCGTTTCGAAGGAGTAGGGAAAGTTGCGAAATTGCTAAATATTTTTTTTAGACAAAAGTATAAACAGCACTAAAAAATCAAATGTTGATAATGTTATTCATGAATTTATAATAAACATATATTTTTTTTAAACCTATAAACCTAGCCATTACAGAGGATTAGGCTTTAGAAAGTCACTATTTTAAGGTACTTTTCGGGCACTTGGGCCTTAAATGTGCCTGGGTAGGACATGCCTGCCGCACGTCTGGGTACGATAATTATTACAGAAAGCTGGACATCTGGACACAGCTTGTATATTTAGGAGGTTCCTTTCTCTGGAGCCCTGACCGTCGGTAGCTTGGACCCCGCGCTCGATACCGGCAGGAAACTGTTTTAATAAGTTTTTTTTTTAATGGATTGGTTCGCGCTTGACCATTAACTCACCTGATTTTTTATTTTTGAAATATCATCATCATTTCAGCCGAAAGACGTCCTCTGTTGGACACAGGCCTCCCCCAAGTGTCACAGTCTAAGCCCACAATGAACGGTCCTGTGCCTCTCGCATCCATCAGATTCCCGCAACCTTTACCAGGTCATCGTTTCACATTGCAGAAGGCCTTCCAACGCTACGTCTTCCGGTACGTAGTAGCCATTCCAGAACCTTTCGGCCCCAACGGCCAACTGTTCTGTTTGTAAGCGAAATAAAGAAAATTATAATAATCACCAACCTTGACTATCACCGTTCTCGAGCTGATTACCATCGTTATCACCGTCTTGCTGTTCATCATCGTCAGGCATCACCAGTGAGATCTCACCGCCTTCGTATATGAACTTCTGTCCGGCCACCATTCGGAGAATCGAACCGTTTTCACTGTCCACCACTATTGTATCTGTAATATATAACAAATAAATGTGTTTTTTTTATGCCTATGGAGCGCAGTGACCCTATTCAGGAAAACGTGAGACCAAAAACCCGCGACCCTGACCAGGTCCAACTGGGGCCAGGGTTATCCGAAAGGGCGCTCGAGCCCCGGTATGAAGGCTTGAAGGAACGAGATGGGTTTTTTAGTCAGTAAGAGTCCGACACTATCTCCCGCTCCACCCAAGAGCGGGGGTTGTCATAAGATGATTTTTCCCATCGAAAAAAAAAAACCCTGACCACGTTATCGGTCCACTTTGTTGGAGGCCTCCAACGCTGCGTCTTCCGGTACGTGGTCGCCACTCCAGGACCTTTCGTCCCCATCGACCATCTGTTCTGCGTGCAATGTGCCCTGCCCATTGCCACTTAAGTTTGGCGATTCTTCGAGCCATGTCGGTAACCTTGGTTCTCCTGCGGATATCTTGCATTTCTGATGTGATCACGCTAGGAAACTCCGAGCATAGCCCTTCCCATCGCCCTTTGGGTGACTTTGAGTCTTCTTATGAGACCCTGATCGGTTCTCATATGATTTAACCATTACATGTTTTACTGTATGACTTTAAAAGAGACTTTGAGCCCTGAGTTTGTTTCGGTGTTTCTTCTCAGGGTAATCAGCTAGGAAACACCGGCTTCATCTAGCATTAATGGACGAAAAAAAAAATTGACGTGTAAAAGTATTTTTATAAAACCTACTTGCAAAATAAAGATCATTTATCATTGATAGAAGCAACAAGTAATATGTAAACAAGCATTATATGTAACACATATATGATTTAAAAGAGTGTCCATGGAGTTTCTTGCACGTTCTTCTCCATAGAGACCTACTCTTTGGAACGTGCAATTTAGCTTCACTTTTCTTGGACTGACCGACATTTGACTATTCAAAAGTGCCTGTAAATGGTCTATTTGAAATAAATGCTTTGATTTGATTTGATTTGATTGTAGGCGACCACGTCACTATCCAATGTATTGAATGTATTGAAGAAATACAAGTCAAGCTATCACTTACGTCCCTCTTCATCATCATCGTCTTCATCACCTTCGTTCAGTATCTCCAACTTGCCGAGGATGTACTTCTGAGCGTCATTCAGTTCGCCGTCAGCTGCATCAAGTAGCGGTAGGTTCAGGTACTCACTTACTTCAGGAGCCGGTTCGGATTTTGACTGAAAAATCACACTAGTATTAAAAATCATACTAGTACTAGCTTTTGCCCACGCGGCTTCGCTCCCGCTCTTCCCTACTTCAGCCTACTATACCCTACTATACCCTACTCTACCCTACCCTACTCTACTCTACTCTACCCTACTCTACCCTACTCTACCCTACTCTACCCTACTCTACCCTACTCTACCCTACTCTACACTAGTCTACCCTACTCCACCCTACTCTACTCTAATAAACCTCACGGAGCCACGGAGAGTAGGGTAGAGTAGGGTAGAGTAGGGTAGGGTAGAGTAGGGTATAGCCTACTCTACCCTACTCTACCCTACCCTACTCTACTCTACTCTACCCTACTCTACCCTACTCTACACTAGTCTACACTAGTCTACACTAGTCTACCCTACTCTACCCTACTCTACTCTAATAAACCTCACGGAGCCCGAGACCTTTCCAACGAATGCAAAACCGTGGAAATCGATTCGTGCGTTCTGGAGTTATAGCGTCAGGAAGGAACACCCGACTTATAGCTTGTGACGTCATTTTATGGTCATGCTGATGATGCTTCTTTTTTAATTTTCGTAAGCGAACAAACTAATATTTTACCAGTTTATTAATTTACTGGTGTTCGTCCCACATCAAAACTCACATGGAACTTACTGAGACCGATGCTCGGCATCTTCATTATCGATTACTAGCTGTCCGCCCGCGACTTCGTCCGCGTGTACTTCGGTTATCGCACTCTAAACGTGTTTTCCCGTAGGAATAAGATGTTTTTTCGGGATAAAAAGTAGCCTATGTTTTTTCCCATGTCAAAGGCGTTATGCATGCCAAATTTCATCCAAATCCGTTCAACCGTTTTTGCGTGTAACAAACATCCACATTTTCACATTTATAATATTAGTTAGGATAAGCGAGTTCATACTCCGATTCGCATTTGACTGATTTTCTAGTAAATGTCAGCTACGCCCACAACCGTTTTAGGGGACTGGATTCGCAATTGGCACATGGCACAATATTAAAAAAAAACTATTTTATTAATATAAAATAGGTTTTTTTCCGGTGGGAAAATCATCTAATGACATCCCTCGGAGCGGGAGATAGTGTCAAGACTTTTACTGACTAAAAACCACTCCTATTCCTTCTTGCATTTCGTACCGGGACCGAAAGAAATAAGTGTTATGTTATATTAAATTAAATAATGTCTAAATTACCTGTATTCCTTCAACCTGCAGCACTAAGTTCCCGCCAGACGAACTTGTTACAGGAACCACAGATAGACAGTCTGAAATTAAAGGATATACATTCAGCCTAATAATTTAGGTAAATAAAATTTAAAAAAAATTGTAAACATTCTCATCTCCACTAAGAAACACTTAAGAAATATTAGACTAAGTACGGTTGTTTTTTTTTTTCAATCCTATAACGATTAAGGGATTTTTCAGCAGTTCTTGTGATGTGGAGCGTATAAAGCGCAGGCCACACCGCCAGCTAGCGGGCGGGCGGGCTAGGCGGGTGGGCGAAGCGAACGAAGGAAACTATACAAACTACGCGAAATATTGGCGAACTAAACTATGGGGTTCACACCGAAAACTACGGAAAGACGAGCGACGAGCGGAGCGGGCTAAGCGGGGGTAGTATTTGTAGTTAAGTCATCATCAGAACTTTCGTCGATATATGACATATTCATCGTTCCTCATCGTTAAACTAAACACTACACTGCTATTCGAAAGACGAGCGTCGACTAGTCTACTCGAAACGGGGAGGACGGGCGAACGAACCGGGCGAGCGGGCTGGCGGGCGAGCTAAGCTAGCGAAGCGCGGGCGCGCCAACGAGGTGAACGAGTAGCTTCGCTGGAATCGTCGGATATTTCGTTAGCTTAGCTCGTTAGGTTCGTCGGTAGCTCGCGGTGTGAACCGAAGTATGTAAAGAGGTGAAACGATGTTCGCCCGCCTAGCCCGCCCGCCCGCTAGCTGTGTGGCCTGCGCTTTAGGCATTACGAACCAAAACAGTACATACCTTCATCAATCTCCATAGGATGATCATCATTCACGTCTTCAGCCTTTACATCTTTATCATTTTCTTTCCCATCAATTTTCCTCAAAATAGCACCCGAAAGAAAATCTTTAGGCAAAGAATTCACATTGAAACCCAACATCGAATTCTTTTGGTTTATAGAGTTCATATTGCTTTGCGTTGTCACCATATCATCTAGTTCATCTTTCAAGGCACTTGTGAGTGAAGTGAGGAGGGCATTTGAGTCTAAATTGGGTTTTTCTGTTGTTTTGCTGGTTGATGTTTTTATTGTTTGAGTTAGGACTGAAGATCCGACTGTTACTTTTAGGTTTAAAGTTGATGCTGTGATCGGCTGAAAAAATATATTAGTCAATTACTACACTACAGTATAATTCCTTTAAGAGGCCGGCGACAGATGAATTTCCATACAAACGTAATACCACGCTCATTTGCAGTTGGAGCATATTTCCAGCATATTATGATGATATTCGATTATAGATAACATGTATCTAGGTTCCAACGGCTTTCTTTTTTAAAAAAAAAAAAAACAAAAAGAAATTTAAGCGAATTGTATTTCGTACTTTTTTACAGCGTAAATGGCAAAACATGCCATTTGGCTTTTTCTGTATTAAAAATAACAATATTTCTAATATTCTCGACGTAGGAACCTAGATAAATATTGTCTATAACCGAATATCATTATAATATGTTGGAAATATGCTCCAACTACAAATGAGCGTGGTATTACGTTTGTATGGAAATTCATCTGTCGACGGCCTCTTAAGATGCTGCGGGTGACAGCTGTCCGATTCATACAATATAGCTGTAGTGTGTTTCACGTAAGAATTCCATTTGCCGTAATGTTGGCATTACGGAAAAACAGTGTTGCTAAATTTATAGCAATGAAATTACTCAATATTAGGGAGCAGTGGTGGCCGAGTGGTAATGGCCCCGACTTACGAGTTGTAGGTCGCGGGTTCGAACCCAGCCAGGCGCATTACTTTGTGTAATTTATTTCATCACTACTGCTCTCAAAACGGTGAAGGAAAACATCGTGAGGAAACCGGCATGTCCTAGAACCAAAAATTCGAAGACATGTGACATTCACCAAACCGCACTGGGCCCGCGTGGTGGATTCCGGCCCATTCCCTCTCCTATACAGGAGGCCTGAGTCCCAGCAGTGGGAATTAAAAAGACTGATGATGATGATGAGGAAGATTAACTGATATTTCGTTACTTTTAACAATTGCCTTATAATTTTCTTTTAGACCTCTTCATTAACACCTTCCTTTTAGACCTGCATTTTCTGTAATAAAATACCATTTCGCTCATAATTCTAATTAACGTGATACGATTACCGTTAAAATCGAATTCGTGTAACAATTTTGCTAGAGTAAGCAACTCTTTTCTTTTTCTTTTCTAGACAGACAGGAGAGCCAACATTACGGGATTTCTTACGTGAAACGCAGTATACCTATCCTCTCATCTTTATTTATTATTATTTTGAGCCTGTCGTGTCCTACTGCAGGGCAAAGGCCTGCCTTCCATTCTTCCACTTTTCTGTCTTTAGCCACTTCTGGCCAATCGTTCAGGGGCCCAAGTCTGCTATTTTTATAAATTCGACATTCCAACACGATCACATTGTCATTTTGCTAAAAGTTCGTAATCTGCTAATTCATAATGATCGATCATTGATCGGTCAGTGGTATCGCAATAGAGTTGTGGTAGAATGATAACATCGAGCATATTAAAACCAATAACTGCACAATAACGTTCTAATGGTAGAATACTGATGAAATAAGCTGTCAAAGTTTTAGCAGATAACCGCATACGTCAAATATTTTTTGGTCAATATGTACGAGATTACTATTCTATGCCACTTCTTTCAATGGAGTGTCAGTGGTTGACCATTGGAAAGTCATAATGACGCCATTATATTACTAGATTACCAAACTTGTCAAAATCGACAATTATGACATCAATGATAGACCATAGGTTGAATACTGAATCCAGTCAGTGGTTGCCTTCGCCCAAGTTTGTTGCGACATGCGGCATATGTGGCCTGCCCAGTTCCATTTTAGGTTCCTACACCTGCGATTTGTGTTTTGGAACGAAGTATACTGTTCCATATGCGGTCTGTTTTTATTAGTTTTTAATCCTGTCATGTAATAGCGACCTAAACTCGCGATATTAGTCCGAGAAACCGATCAATACAAATTTGGAATTTTATTCCTCTCCGACATGGACAGGTTGGGTCCGAAGACTAAGGCGGGAGCAAGTCGGAGCGGAGCTCCTACCTTAGCCTTCTCAGTTTTTTTTATAACCATCCAAAAATAGGACGCGCTGAGCGGGGATCCTCGCTTGTAAGAAGAACTGGTTTGGCCTAGACGAAACTAGTTAATCTTTAAATCGATTTAAGCCGGTAACATATATGACATGACCAAATCTTAGAATAGATCACTTTATGATAAGGGCAACTAAACTGGGCAGATCGTTTACATTTGATAATATGTCAATCCTGGTTTAGCCGTATCATTGATGTAGGATTTCTATGACAAAAAAGTCAAAAGAAAGTAGGACAAACGAGGATTGACGTATCATTAAACTTCAACGTTTAAAACGATCTGGCCAGTTTTTCTTGGTCATATCATAAAGTGATCAATTTCTAAGAGATACATATGTCGCAGGGAAATGAGGAAATTAGAGATTTTGTGATATACCCAGGGATTTCATTTAGCGAAACGACATATCACTGACGATAAATTGGTGTTTTGACATATCACTTGAAACTTTCAGTAAGAAGACGTAATAAACAAGAATATTCGACATCTGCCGGGATTTCGTGAAATCCCTAATATCCTCATTTCCCTGCGACATATACATGGTTTGGCGGTACATATGGTAATGATTTTCTCACAAAAAAAAATCCAATATAAAAAATAAACAAGCTCTTACCTTAATCTGTGGTAAGATCATATTAGCTTTAGAAAACGACGCCATTTTGCCAACCTTCAGCAACAAATCCGGCGGTATAGGTTGTAATTTTGATGCTGGCAACACTAACTTCTTCCCCAGGACTGGCTTAGGTTTCGGCGGCGAACAAGCATTCTTCTCATAGTTGTCATAATCTAAATTATGATTAGGTAATGATTCTTTGAATTGTCCTAGTAATTCTGTTTTTATTGTTTGTAATCTGAAAGGGGAAATATAATTATTAAATTTTCACTTACTAAACTCTGGTCTCCAATTTAAAAAGTTTTGCACAACGCCATCTAGTTTCAAACAAAGCAGAGCTTGTGTTATGTTTACTAAGCAACTGATAAACGTACTTATAGTGTTATTTGAAAAACACTGGTAACCTCTCAGAACTATGTTACTGACATCATAAACAACAACTTTTGCTCTATGACTTTTAAACATTTATCATATTTAGATTTTCACACAAAAATAAACATATTTAAATTGAATGTTCTACAGTAGTTACAACGTATCGTGAGCGCTCGGCGTCGGAGTGGGGATCGCTTTGCATTCCATACAACGCAGGGAACGAATGAGGAGTGACGTCTATGACGCGATGGAGCGGCGAGCCAATCACTGACACTCCCCGTCCCCGCGTCTCACTTCGCACCACTAAAGAGACCGAATATTTGACTTCTGACCAACCGCTCAAGATCCGTTGTGCCTACTGTAAATATTACGAAGTCTATGCGAAGCAAGCGATAGTACAATAGCGGAGGGAAGCGGCGATCAAACGGGGCGTGCTTGATGCGATTGTGTCGCTTCATATACATGTAGGTAGGTATAACAAAAGACAGAGTTAAAATGTGTTAGATAGAATAAAGAAAACTTGAAGGTTTATTTTTTTTTAAGTCGTAGAAGAAAGGTGTTGTTTATGATGTTAGTAATACAATCATGCAAGGTTTTTAGTGTTTACAAATACCCTGTATTTTTAGGATAAATTACACCCAGACGGAACCAATGATTGTGCTCATCGGACAAACATTTGTCTTGGTTGGGAATCGAACCCACGACCTCCGGCATAGCAGACAGGGCCAAAAATCAGGTAATTTTTATTATAATTAAAACAGCCACTGAGCTTAACAAAAAAAAACCGGCAAAAATTCCAGTTTTTCATTTTCAACATTATTCAGTGTACTTTTTGTTTAATTTTAAGTTGTTTCCTTTTTTACAATGCCAATAAACGCAATTATCTTTCTTTCTTTTCTGTGCTAAGTAAAGAGAGACCAAAAAGAAATAAGATCATCATCATGCCAAGGTCTAAGGAGGAGGCCGACCGCATCAGGCAACGGCGCTCTCGCCGCCGCCGCCGGGATTCCGATCCCGATTTCCAGCCACCGCAGCCGCGAGCTTGCGGACTGTGAGCAATGGGTAGCTCGCTGTCCGGCCGTCCGGTAACTGTCTGGACCAAGCCCAAGTCGTCAACGGCGCGCACTGTTCCCGCGCGCCTCAAGGAGTTGTCAGCAACAGTAGGGACCCAGCCGGGTCGAAGCCTACTGGGGCCAGGGTTATCCGAAAGGAAGCTCGAGCCCCGGTATGAAGGCTAGAAGGAACGGGGTGGGTCTTTTAGTCAGTAAGAGTCTGACACTATCTCCCGCTCCGCCTAAGAGCGGGGGTTGTTTTTTCCAACCATAAGGTGATAATCTTCTACAAGGTGGACCGATGACCTGGTGAAGGTTGCGGGAATCTGATGCATGAGGGACGCGCAGGATCGTTCATTGTGGTGACACTTGGGGGAGGCCTATGTCCAACAGTAGACGTCTATCGGCTAAAAAGAAGTGACGTACCTGACTTGAATGCTGTCATACTCGGAACAAGTCTTGAAGCACTTCTTACATAGTATGTTGGTATGAACTTTATTCTCGACCACCGGTTTGCCAACGATCTCACTCACTACCTCCGATACTTTCTTTCCGGATTGTAATGTGTTCTGAAATTGTATAAGTAACAACATTAAAACAGCACTAGAAAAGTTGCAAAGAGAAAGAATTGGAAAGTCTCGGAAGAGCTTTTGCCTAAAGGCACAGAAAAAAAAAACAAACAATAATTGCTGCGGTCTTCCCGTCCGATTATAATTTGGGTGTCTTCAAGGCTAGAGTGAATAGGCTCTTAATAAACTAGTGCGCCTCACCATCAGTAAGTACCTCTACCATGAGTTCAAAACAATAGTATTTGTCGATACTAGATACCGACTACGTAAATATTTTGTATGGCAAATTTTACAGCGCCTCTAGCGGTCACTGACGGAACCAAAATTTGCCATACAAAATATTTACGTAGTCGGTATCGAGTATCGACAAATACTATTGCTTTAAACTTGTAGTAGAGGTACTGTTACACCCGCCATAACTGACGTCAAGATGGCGGGTGTTCTGTGCCTTGATTTTAAAAATAATTACATTCTGCAGGAGTTACAGATATTTTAGAAGTAGGTAAGTACTGAAAAGTACATTTTAGGTACATTTTATCGGTAATTACTATAATTTAATTCCCTGAGGTACACCCGCCATTATGACTCTCACTAAGACAGAACACAAAACAAAAATCACTAGATAAACTGGTTCATGTCGTACTTTATTTACTTAAACCTAGTTTAAGATACTATGACCCACTTACATGTTCTCCAAACAGGCTTGAAGCATTTCGCAGTGAGAGACCCGCTTTATTGTCGCAGATAAAGCAACACAGGTTCATGCTGAAAAGATACTATTTTGAATACTAGAAAATATTGTAGAGTTTTAAGAATAAAAGTGCTGGAGGTAAAAAGTTATGATCTTAATAAACTGGATCCTGGTATATCATTCCTTCATTAATTTCAGCCGAAAGACGTCCACTGTCGGACATAAGCCTCTTCGTAACGTCGCCACAACGACGGATTCTAGGCAACGATTGCATCACTGCTTACCATCAGGTGGGATCGCAGTCGTGCACTGGTTTATATCATATAAAAACTGGGCAAGTGTGAGTCGGCCTCGAGCACTGAGGGTTCCGTGCAAACTACAATTCCTGAATGGAGTCTCGAAGATTTTTCCGAATTGCAATTTTTTTTTAGCAAAAAATATACTGTTTTCAGATTTTTTCCTATACCTGTGCTATAAGACCTTGCTTTTTGCCAAATTTCAGGATTCTGGGTCAACGGAAAGTATCCTATGAATTTCGATCTTTGAGAGTATCTAAATATACTTTTTTTGCAACATAAACCGCCGTATCTTTTTTATTCGTTAATTTAAAAGTTTGATTTTTTCACAGCTTGAAGGGACCGCAGACTTGAGTATATGGTTTTAATATCAACTCGATACCTTCACGCGTTCTTGAGATAAAGGGTCTTGACAGACAGACGAACGGACAACAAAGTGGTTCCGTTTTTCCTTTTGAGTTACGAAACCCTAAAAAAGGTGGAAAATCACCCAATGAGTTCTCCCGCTCTAAGCCGAAGCGGGAAGACGTGTCAGACTTTTACTGACTAAAACCACAAGTATGTTCCTTCTTTGCCATGCGTTCCAGGACCACAGGTTTTCCTTTAGAAACTAAACCCATAGCCCCAGTAGGCTTCAGACCTGCTGGGCCCCTACAGTTTTGCTGACATCTCTTTGAGGCGTGCGTATAGATACCGGCACGGATCTTGAGCGCTGGCTTCAAGTTGCGCAGTTCAGAAGTCAAATATTCGGTCTCTTTAGTGGTACAAAGCGTGACGCGGGGGCGGGGAGTGTCAGTGATTGGCTCGCCGCGCCATCGTGTCATAGACGTAACTCATGATTCGTTCCCTGCGCTTGCTGCATGTATGTAACAACGATTGGCTCGCCAATGTATGGAATGCGCAAAGAGATCCCCAATCTTACGCCGAGCGCTCAAGATCCGTGCCGTTAATTGTACTAGGACCTAGAACCTACTAGGACCTAGTAGTAGATAGTAGGACATGGAATTACAAACAGCCCACTCTGCAGAATCTGCATGGAGGAGGACGAAACAGCAGCTCATCTGTTTCTAAGCTGCCCCGTGGTCACTGGATACAGGGCAAAGTACTTCGGAAACCCAGGTACCCTCCGTGAAATGGTCAGTAACATCAAGGCATTGCTGGCCTTCCTTGAGGAGCTGGGGTGGATCGAATGACACATTTGTCCCACCCGTACGCAAAATACGCACTTTGGTCGTGGAGTTGCGGAAAACAGCCCATGGTACTATACTATACAAATGTTTGTGGACAAAATAATGTTTGTGTGATGAGTGTCTGGGTGTAATTTATATGAATGTATTTAGAAATATATAAGTATGTTTATCAGTTGTCTAGTACCTATACACAAGCTCTGCTTAGCTTGGGACTAGTCGACGTTGTGGGACAATAATTGTGGAATATTATTATTGTATTATTTTACTAATATTGTGTGATCTCATACAGGTTTAGTTATTATTATCCTGTGGAACGTACCCACTCCGGGTCCATTGAAATGTCTACCGTCTGTGAGAGGAGTCTTATGTCAAAATATAAGAAAGAGAGAGAGAAGATCCTCCCCCACAGACAGACATTGGTTGACTACAGTTAAGTTATTATTACCAAAATTATTAAAAATGGCAATTGTTATTGCTCTGCTTTTTTGAACTAACTAACTTATACTTATCCTTCCCCCATATAAAAAGATATTTTATCTCAAGGAGTCATTCTACTAACATAAATACAGTTGGCAGGCTTGTTGGTCTAGTGGTTAGTGACCCTGACTGCTATGCCGGAGGTCGTGGGTTTGATTCCCACCCAGGACAAATGTTTGTGTGATGAGCACGATCATTTTTTCTATCTATAATATGTATGTATTTCGAAATATATAAGTATGTTTATCAGTTGTCTAGTACCCATAACACAAGCTCTGCTTAGCTTGGGACCAGACGGCGCTCTGTGATAGTTGTGGAATATTATATTATATAAAAAGTAGGTTTCATATGTTCTAATGCAGGTCCTAGGACAAGTCATAGACTTCTGGGTGCCAAATTTCAATGAATGGTAAACCAGTATCACATTTGAAGTATGATGGATAAATAAACATCCAAACTTTTAGATCTATAATATTAGGAACAGTCAAACCGAGTTCTAACTCGTTAAACCCCAAGCGAACACCCGGCATTCACTCTCCCATTGTCTCTTTCTATTGTGTCTCTAATTACAGTATTCAAAAAGTTAAATTAAGATTCAGTTCATTAAGTTCCAATGTGGTTACCACACTTAGCACCACACCACACTTATACAGACCATTGTACATGGGCCCAGCCAAAAGTTTTAGTGGGCTTGTTCCAACCAGCCCACCTCTCTCCAAAAACTGACTAGGCATTTCAGGTTTTTCTGGGTAGGTATTTGGAGATCCTAAGGTTTCTATTTCGGTATGTGTATCTGTCACACGTGTGCAGTTAAGGTACCCAAGATTCTTAATAATTTTGTAAATCCAGCTGGCCGACTCCTATACCTACCAACACTTTGAAAGACTTCATGATTGTCACCAATGCTGAAATTAACATAACCATCTTCGCTCAAAGAATTAGCATTGCCATTCAACGTGGTAATGCTGCCAGTCTTTTGGGCACATTCCCGGATGACAGCTATGTGGAGGACTACTTTGACGCCTGAGTGCACTTTGTGTTTTTGTATTTTATTTATATGTGTTAGGTATTTATTTAGGTATTAGTATAAATAGTTTAAGTTTGTTTGTATAAGTAGAGTAACGAATTATTTATAATACAATGTATGATCCTGTTTCCATCTACTGTGCCTAAAGAATTTTAAGAGTTTACAATTGATTGGAAAAAAGAACCTATCAGATTGTGTTATCTACATTAAATGTATTATTGTTGTAGTGTTGGTAAAGTTTATTTTTTGTTTGTAGAAGGTAATCTCTGGAAGTTCTGGTCTGATTGTTAAAATTTTTTCATCGATAGAAAGCTGATTTATTTCTGAGTGACAACTTATACGCGGGCGAAGCCGCAGGCAATAGCTAGTCAATTGAATAAAACAAAGTTTAGATTTTTTAACCAAAATAACATTGATGTTGATCGAAAAGAGGATATTTGGTCTAAGAACGCATTTTCAAAGATTTTGTAGTTTTCTTTCAAACAATAACATCAACATTTATTTATTGTTTGACAGATGTTATCAAAGAAAACTTTTTCAAACTAATCTCAAAGGAATAGATTTGTATAATAAACTAAAATGAGAATATAAACAATAAATCATGTTTCGATTAAAAGAACACGCATTGCTTAATTCTTATGTAATTCCAATGACCTAAAAATGCACATTCTTGTGTTATCAGAAAAATCTAACAATGTTTACATCGTTATCGGTCACCGATAATTTCAAATTTACTACCACCTTACACGAAAAACAATCGAGTTTGTCACAGAAAGATCGTCTCCCTAGATATTTCGCATAAAATGGCAGCCATTTTGCTACTCCAGATATAAAATATTCATTCTTATGACGAAAAATCACTACGAAATCCACTGGAACCCACATACCTGGCCAATTTTTTCAATTGTCTTCGGATATTTTATTAGTTTTTGAAGGTTTTCACACGGTTTTATAAATAATGTTGTCAGCAATGGATCGCAAGCAGCCACCATTACGTTTTTAATCTTTTTGGTTAGATTTCTCGCCGTTAGGTGGCGCTTTGCATCTGTTTCCGGTAAGATTGTTCTCTATTACATTTTTTTACTCGACTAACATAAAAATACAAACTACCTAATCGTTTGAAACCATGTATTTTTGTAAGGGGAACCCGATGCATCTCTCAGAACGAGACGTATCAGACAATCTAAAACTAACTCCGTTTTACCCGTTTACAAATTATAAATACAAACCCATGAATCCTTTCAATTCTTCTAATCAGTCAGTAACATAGAAAAATTAAATTTCGCGGACTACTCTGGAGCATTTTCCTTAACCCACCAGCGGGTGGTGACCTGAATGTGCAAACAGCGCGCTTGCTGTTCACCTCGCACTGCCTCGCACACTATGTATACAAATGTTTCAGCAAACAAATAAGGCGAATGGCGAGGCGATTATGATTAAATGCATAATGAAAGTATTACTTAAAATAAAGTTGCATTTTTTTAGTTTCTTTGTCTGTCAGCTTCTCTGCCTGTCGGTTCCGGCTAACCTCCGAAACCGATGGACCGATTTTGACGGGTGGGTAGCTGATATTATACGGAGTGGGACTTTCGGCGGGTAGCTGATGTTAAAATAAAGAGTACCTAACTTAGGCTACTTTTAATACAGAAAAAGAGAGAAACGCGCAAAAAAAAAACTTCGTGTAATTATACCCAAATGGCAATAAATGCTGTTTATTTTTTTTTATTGTTGTTGACGGTTTGCGCTTAACCGCTATCTCACCTGATTGAAAGCGACCATGCAGTCGACGATGGAGCGCGCTTACCTAGAAGTAACTGGAAGTAACATAGTCACACTTGAATTAAAGATTTCCGGGTTGTAGCCGCCAGGAAACAGATTCTGACAGAGAATTCCACTCTTTAGCTGTAGGTACGCACAATGAATGTGTTCTAAAAAACGACGTCGCTGGTGCCAGCTAATTTCTTAAATATTATTAACTAGCTTCTTCGTCCACATGTAAGTAGGTTTCTCCTTAATCTTGTTTCTTCCCATTAGCGGGTGAATTTTGGAAAATCCTCTCTTAGTGCTCGCCTACGTCATAAAAGGAAACCTTGTGCAAAATTTCACGCTCTTAGACTCTGTAGTTTCGACTGTGCGTTGAAATATCAGTCGTCTCCCCCTTAGATTAGACTTACACTATAAGACAGCACTATAAAATGACGTAATTACGTAAACTTTTCCTTATATAAGACCACTGAAATACACTAAAAACTTAACTATTGGAGTATATTTCTCATACATATTCATTAAAACTATTACTTTAATATTATTTTTAGTGCCGAAATCATTCTAAAAACACAAAAAAATACTCGAGTCGACCTCTCAATGACAGTGACAGGCCAAACCGGCACGTCGAATGAGACAGAGCATGTTGTGTTTTGTCTCAATTTTCTTACTTATTTCATATAAATGCTTCTCACTTCCGCACTTTCTTATAATCTCATGGCTATCAGGCTTTATCTAGAGGACATTAGATTTCATTTTATTCTAATAATTACCCTAGTCGTTTGTATTTTTAGACAGACTCTAGACTGGTAGGGAACAATCGGCTAACAAAATTCTATGCCCCTTTTTTTTCATCGTTACGCAGCACTTTTTGGCAGCATTTTTCCAAGTGAAGTTCAGTGGGTGTTTAATTTAACATATATGCACAGGTTATGCCTAGACCTCATGGGAATCGAACCTAAAGGGTTAAAAAAGATATGTCCAGGGGCCTTACCATGACATTTTAAGATGTCAATCCGGCCAGTTGCTAGAGCGCGAGCAAGATAACTTGGCGCGTAGCTGGGGGCGTGTTTAATGTTGCCAGCCTAACAAATCTATTTTCCTTAATTTGTTTAAAAACGCTCTTCCATAACACAGAGAATTTATTTATTTAATTTTTACCTATATTATTAAAAAAAAATCGTGAGAACTTTGTTAAATTAAATATCACTTTTAGCACCAGAATTCCACGCTAGTCTTTATCAGAAGAGTTGGATAAGTTAATTGTTAATTTGTCCATTTTGAGATCCATTAATCTATCCGATTTAAAAAATATTTTCTTCTATAGATACATTGTCATTCTTCTGGCACTACAGTAATGCTTGCGGTTTTGTATTGTCTCTTCTAGGGGCTTTGTTTATTTATGTGCAATGGTATGATGCATTATCCATTACTACAATACAATTCTATTTTAGATTTGGCACTATTTATTCTTTCATGGATGAAGTTTACAGAATTCATATCGTCATGATGGTCACTTGATTAACATTTAAGCACATAGTAGCAGTCTATTTTCAACAAACTTTGTTGATTTGTTATGTACCGCTCAGGTACGCATATTTAAAGAAATTTTATTGTGATGGTCACCCGAAAAATTATTTGACAAATGGGTCTATTTTTGGAAAATGGTAGGTACTGTAGGCCCAATATTTTCTCTCTCTTCACAACACGTTTGACTTTCAAGATAATATCACTGCTAGCACTTTTAATCACTTTTGGTATAATAATGACGACTATTAACTTTAGAAATGATGAAAAACACAACACATTCCTGACACATGACATAAACGTCAAATGATTTGTTTCCAATTATTGCCACGCGTCAACTTATCTTGCGCTAGGTCTAGTAGGAAACTCTTTTTTTTTTCTTTAGACAGACAGGGAAGCAAACATATTTTTTTTTTCGTCAGTTTAAGTTAGATGAGGCCGGTGTTTCCTAGCTGACTACCCGAAACAAACTCGGGGGTCAAAGTCTCTTTTAACGCCCATACAATAAATATAAGTAATGGTCAAATCACATGAGAACCATGCACATTAGTCTGAGATGGTCTTTTGAAAAAAGAACCACACAGATTTGAGTGGACCCATCTAGTCAGTGCAAGCATTTGTCAGTTTTCGCAAAGCTCAACTCAGGACTACTAAGAAGCTCAACAATTTTCTTGTAACAGGAAATAACACAATGTTTTAATCAAAAACATCATTTATTTGTTTCTATACAATTTTACAATTTCTTGCGTCTCGAGTGCAGCTCTCTATAATAATAATAATTATTCTTTTGATAATTCTAAAAATTTACAATAAAAACTAATGTTTTTTTTGAGATTTAAAATAATATACTTACTATTTACATATCAACATATTTTTCTCGCATACTTTAAATTATTTATACATTAATTTCTTTTAATTGTATTTTTTTGTGTTGTGCAAAATTTTGAAATGCATATTTTGTGAAATTGTTACTAATGTGGGATACTGCATCAGTTTTTATAATTTTTATTTGGATCCTAAAATTCCCACACACTAAAATAATTTATTTCTGTATCAATCATTTAAAAGATATGTAAAGATGCTCACAAACACGATGTCTCGGTCGGGTCTCGAATCACTCGTCGAACAATTTCGGCTCAAACGCTCATTAGTGAGCGTCCACCAAGCGTAGGTATAAAAAGTGAAATACATACATGAGATTGTCTTCTATCTATTTTGTAGTTTGGCCGAGCAACATTGTTGCTGTACTGTCTCGTCCTTTTACTAGGTACGTGTGATATTAAGGCAATACAAATATTTTAAATGCTGATTGTTGCTCTATTTCGTAACCAATTTTAATGCGGTTTTCAGAAAAAAATATTTTTTTAGTATCATTTGTCGTTCAGTACAGAACATATATAAAAAATGATCAAAAAAAATAAATTTATATTTTTATTTATTAAAGGCACGTAATCAATTTCGTTTTAGAAAAAGAGATAATATTTGCTTCAAATTAAACATGCCATGATGAATTTACTATCTACCAGGGATGTAATTATGTCGGAACCGAAGGCGGAGTCGGAATTTTTAAATTTGATTTAACGGAGTCGGAACCGGAATCGGAACCGAAGGCGGTAGAGGGTCTGAAGTGGTGGCAGGAGAGAGATGTTTTATTTAAGAACAAATAAAACATTATTCAGTCAAAATTTTTTCATTTGATTTTTTTAAAAGATGAACGTGTCGTGTGCGTCAACAAACTAACAAAAAGTGAAAAAATAACTGACAGGGGGGGATTCCGGACCTCCGATTAAAAAGTATAGGAGTCGGAACCGGAACCCAAGGTGCAATAATATCGGAAGTTCCGACTTAACGGAGTCGGAGTCGAAGCTCCTTAACATCCCTGCTATCGACCAGTGGCCTATAAATGACATGTTAAAATATCAGTCGTACGAAATAGAAAGAGGAGTTATACAACTTAAATAGCTTAATCCCTTTAATAGATCTGTTTAGGTCGTCAATCAGATCACGTTAGTAGTAGGGCCTTTCAACATTACGCCTGACGGATTTTGGCGAGCCTGGACATAGGCTCTGCGCATCTCTCTCTCTCTCTCTCTCTCTTTCTCTCTCTCTCTCTCGCGCCATAAACGACGTGACAGATGCACAGAGCCTATATTCAGGCACGCCAAGTTACGTTGGCCGTATCGTAGCTTTTATTGTTAATATTTTTGACAGACTTCGAAACAGGAAGGTTATACATTCGGCGAATTTTGTCGTTTCTAGTAGATTTAAAAACTGATGCAGTAATGGGTTGTAACACCTTATGTGTCGCGTAAGCTAAGTACATAAATATGTAAGTTGCGTCAAATAAGTTGTGTGAAAGTTAGCTTTTTGACCAGATTTTTTGTGAAATTGAGCAATTTCATGTTTTTGATAGAACTAAAATGTTACTTAATAATTGGTAGGTAATCAATATATTCTTAGTCATTCAAGTCATGAGTAGGTAGAAATAGGGTTGTCAGTAAAAAAAAACTCCCCAATTTTAGGAAGAATATAGAAATCAGTGCGATTTTTCATCAGTTTATATTTTAAAAAGACTTTATTTGGTTTTAAATTGACAAGTCGTAGAGGAATAATTCGTTGAATAAAGAAAGAAAGTGGTAAACAAATGTCTTTTTAAGAAAATAAAAAGCATTATGGTTTTGATAGGCATGTAGGTTAGTGGGATGTACAGTCGCCAACACAAGTTTTCAAACCAACAAAAATAATTATAATTATTTTTTGTAAATTAAAATAATATATTAAAACAATAGTAAAAAAGTTTAGTAAGGTGATTGATATTTATTATAATTATAAAATATAATATTTAATTGGTTCGAAAATCAGTGTCACCATGTTTTTTGCGAAAGTAGTGTTTGAAATGAAAGAATTTGTTTGTGTTGACATGTATTTAATGTTTATCATGTAACTACAAGACCTAATTTCAATAAAATGTAGGCTATAAATGAAAATAAAATACAATAATATTCACTATGTGCCACCGTGCTGTTTCTCGTGTTTTGTAAGGCATCGCTTAGCGAAATTACGTGAATAGACAATAAAACTGATTTCAGACAAATTTTATATTTTTTTAATAATTTAATTTAGTTTTTCTTCATCAGTTTTGGTGTCTACAACGTGTGTAATTTGATTATTGCGTTCATCTGAGTAGAATAGTGTCATTTCGTCAGTAATACAATATCAAAAGTATAAGTTTATCAGTGACAATGCAAACAAAAATTAAACATATTTTCTCTGTACATTCAACACAAAGAAGGTAAGCTATCACGACATCGAGGTCCTAATTCTAGAACATTTAGTTTTTTTCATTTGAAAATATTCCTAGAGAAAAAGATATGCATCTATTTACCTGATAACATTTATTTACTTCAGCTATATATAGGACTAGTCGAACGCTGGCTATAACACTGTTTATGTAATTTGACATTAGTAGTTCACTAGAAAACATTGCAAATTAATTTTAAAGGAAAGGAGAGTTTTAAGTTTTGCTATTCATAAACAGTAATATAGACGAGCTACCACAATGTCACACCATACAAACATCTATTCCTAGACACAAAAACAAAAAAAGATTTTTTTTTAAAACAGCGCGATTATGGTGTCTTCAATATTATCTGACCTTATTATTCTAAATCCTTGTGCAAGGCTTATTACTCAAATTTTAAGTCGAACCATCGCTATATTTTAAGAAAAATTTTTAGAAAACTTTACTGTTTTATTTTTTTCCTCTAATCGAATATAATTGACATTGCAATGACACTTACTACTAACCTAAAGAGTGCTAAACTATTTCTTACATTTAGATACTTTTGGTTCCTAAAACATTTTTAATATGGTCGATAGATCGCCACTACGAACTAAAAAGGTGCAAACTTAAGAAACAAGCACATAAGCGTGGTCTAATAAAAACCAAAAATAAAACAATTGTTTTCTATAATATACCTCAGTTTCTTTATTTCTTGTACATTTCACAACTGTCACGTTTTACAAAACAACCAAGTTTTTTAGATAAATTACAAATGCGCACGGCCATATTTTCCTTGTCCGTTTTCGCGCACACAAGAGAACAAGAAAGAGAACTAAGTACTTTTTCAATATTACTCACAAACTAATATCATTTTTTTTTTTTACTAAAAATCCTCACTAAAACGGGAAACAGTGCTGTCTTCATTGCTCGTCACAATTACGTCTATGTCAATTTCTCGAGGATGAAAGCAGCACTGCTAAAATAATAAGTAACTAAAGTCTAATTAATCAAATTAAATGGGAATATTACTTATCGATACCTAAACTGCTAAGTCCACAAACGAAATGCAGACGCATCCAATGGAGCACCGCTCCTCTAAAGAAAAAAAGAAAACAAAGAAAAAATGGAAATGTAATAATGTGTAATAATATGAAAAAAAAAAACATGTTACTGTGTCTAAAATTATATTAAAAAAACTAACTGTTAATGTCTTTATAAGAGTGATCTAGATCACAAATTGTAAAAATAAGGAATTATTCAAAAAATTGCCGTCACGCGAAATTCGCCCGCTTCTCAAATTGTGTGGTAACTTTGTAGAACATGAGTTGTAAGGTGAAAGCGGGTGAATTTCTCGTGTTTTTTTTTATATCGGCAATCCCCCATTGTCCCCCCATCGCACTCGTAGTGGTGTGCCTGTGTGTGTGTGTGCCATCCGTCTTGATATGTGTGTGTATGTGCGCCACCTCATCGCCGTTAGCTAGAAGCAAATAGTTTTTAGTGAGTAATGAATGTTTTGAAGTTTCAGTTCTGACCGAAAAAGAGTTGGGAAGATTTTTTTACATCGGGAGAGTTGAAGAAATACAATATCTGGGCGTTATATGGTACATCAAGTTGGGGCAGTAAGTCTGGCTTAACAAAACCTCATTTCTGTCACTCTTATATGTGTAACAGTGTTTTTTCTAGAACAAGATGTTCCATATTAATGCCCTGGTACTGTATGAAGTGTGGAAATAAATTAGAATAACAAAGGGATACTGACGTTGATTTTTTTTTAAACTATCTTTTAAGGCCAAACTGTGAGTAAGTACCTAACCGAATGTTTTGTCAACCAATGAGTAGAAAAAATGATCAAAATGAAAAAAAAAATCAATAAGAAGAATAAATAAAAAACTAAAAATTGAGCAAAAACTGTGACTAAGTGAAAAAGACATGTAGTATTTAGTGTTTCTTTTTTAAATACATTTCTCTAATTTTATTATTTGTCACTGTGATATGTAGTTTCGAAGCATATTATACACATACGGACGTACGCTAGACGTAACTTAAAAAAGAAATTGACATTTCCGATCGGACAAGCTACTGTACAATCGGGCACAACAGGCTTAATCTTACAATAATATTTTTATTTTATCCTACAAATCTAAGTCAGCGTATTTTTAAGTACAAATCTATTATTATTAAGCTTAAAAGCATTGTGTTGTCACACAAAAATATAAGATGTTGTGCACGAGTGTACATGGGATATACACTTATACATATCTACATGTGTACATATACATAGCTGTTTATAAATTGACATAGCACATAATACGCTTTTATTATCCACATAAGATATGTCATTCCTCTCAATAGATACATTTATAAACTATTTTTTACTACTTGCCAGCGCGAGATTTAAGTGAAGGCTTCGTCAAAAGGTAAGAAAAGTGATTTGATTATTCAATTGTGTACAAATAATTGCTCCTACTCTACATATCTCACTAGAAAAGCCTTTAGAACAGTTTTTTTTTGGGACTTAAGATAATAATCAAGAATAGTTCCATGTTTGTTTTAAATTAGTAAGTACGTTAATAATCATTTTTGAAGTATTTAATATCAGTGATTTAATTCCAAAAATGGTAGTGGTTATTACAACATAAGACCAATATCCTCCAAGCTAAGAATCAATCATATATCTCGAAGGATAGATAATGGTAAATACTGATTTATTAAAACTTTAATATGTGGGTAGTCATAAAAAGACAAGGTTTTACTGAGATAAATAGAGCATATATAATAACTAGTAAGTACTAAAATAATTTCATAATAATTGACGTCGTAATTCCAATAAACCAGAAAAATAACAGTTAAATTAAATCTCGCGCAAACAATTTAAAATTGAAATAAACTAATTAAATTTCTTAAACATTTAACACCGCCATTTTATATCCACTCATTTAATTATAATTATTATTATAATTATATTTTTTTATTGAACATGACACTTGAGTACTCGATTGTACTTTATATAACAACTAAACTGCTGGACTAATTTTGGAGTTTATTTTTTTGTTAAAAAGCCAAATATATAATTTCAAAATAAATAACATTGATTGCTTAAGTACTCTATTAAAATTATTTAGAATATTAGTGCCATCCAGTGGACAAAATACAAGTTTTCTCCAATATTATGCCCAGCAGTGGACTGATGCAAAATATGTATAACAGCACTCATATGTATATACAACAGTATTTTCTATACATATATGTTTTTATATATTTAAGTTCTAACTTCTTCATTAGACTTTGGCTTAATTTTTGGCTTAGATAAGTCAAGGAACGAAAAGCAGGTGTTATTTAAGTTTTTTTTTTAGAGAAATGTCAAATTTTTGTCATAGATTTTTTACGAAGTAGAAAGTTTGGTATCTTTAGAAAATCTTTTAAAATTATCTTTTAGGAAATTATGTGTACAATCTTTTACTATAAGAATAGAGAAATATTTCTTCATCAAAATAATTTGCAGGTCAAAATATAGCAACGTTTTGAATTATAATAGAGTAGGTACAGATACAAACAAAATATATATTAGTGGTATATTAATGATCAATGTTTATAGTAAATATATATAAAATAAAATATTTAAAAAGGTAAATACAGTCCATCGATAGGATATTAAGGCTAGCACTCTTTTGAAACCGCCAGCTTCAATATTAATTTCATGTTATATTCAGTAAAAATGTAAAATACGTAAGTATTTATTAAAAAAAAAAAATAGTAGTAGAGTTTTGGTCGATTTTGTTGCTATATTTTGACCCATTAGGACTGTATAAAAGCTGATATCTCTATATTTTTGCTTTTAAAATTATATGTTACAATTTGATGTACGCAAAGCATAATTAAAGTTTTGGTGTGTTCACACAGGGAAAATCGAATTGATTTGCAATATTCATACGTTTAGGGAATTGCATAAATAATTGACCGTTTATCGCTAGAGGTATTTTTGCTTATAATTTTTCATCTTCAATTTTGAAAAAAAAAAAATCTGTATCTAGTAGTGTATTAAAATCATTTTGTTAGTTTGTTTGTTGTGTTTATTATAAATAGTTACTTTGAAATTATAATAAAGTTATTAATAATTAATTATCTATGTCAATTAATTTTAACGCCTTTTAAATAAATAAAAACAATAATACATATTTAAGTAAATCCTGCTAAATATTACTTTGAGTTTTTTTTTTTAATCCTACCCGCACTGGGTCCGCGTGGTGGATTACGGCCCATTCTCTCTCCTAGAGAGGAGGCTTGAGTCCCAACAGTGGGAACATTAAAAAAAAAGGCTGATAATTATGTTTTTTTTTATAAATAAATAATTTTGTATCATTTCACCTGTGAGAACACACTTAACTTATTATTTTTATATATTTTTAGCTTTGCAAAAACACATTACTTTAAAACACAAGTAAATATAGAGATGATCAATATTAAAATCTATGGACCCTACTATCCAAGAACAAGGACAGACACTTTCGATAGGAAATTATTTTTAAAACCTCTCAAAATCGGCTCAGTCTGCAACAATATGCCATAGAATTTTGACTAGTAAACGAAAAAAAATAAGCATATTAAATATTTAAAAGACACCTATTTTTACTAGGCCGATACTCTATTAACATAAATAGATAAATTTAGAGGGAAAAAAAATCAACAAAAAAAAAAAATGGCAGGATATTATGAGTTTGAGAATCAACATTGACTATAATATTTGCCCCTAACTACTTTGTGCAGACAAATACTCGGCATAAACTACAAATAACCGAAAAACTTAACATATTTATTTTTTCCACGCTGGTAACACTTAATCTTTGGCTTGCCAACAACGAAAACTAATGCACAATATGACACCCCGGGGTTGCCATTTAAAATATCAATCCGATACAACATTGGTCCGTCACCTTTTAAAAACAAATGTACATGTCTTTTTAAACACTTTGATACTATTCTTTTCTATACCTTAGTGAATGCATTTCTTACTAGTAGTCGTGTTCAGCCATGCCATTATTCTGGCCTTGTCTCTGGTTGTTCTGTTCCTGGTTTTGATTCTGAATCTTGTTAGGATTCTGGCCCTTTCCCTGTCCGATTTGCCGCGACGATGAGAAGCACAGCTTCATTACGAACGGGAATTTTGCACCTGGAAATGATAAGTTAAATGTTAAATAAATAGTTGGGCAACAGAAAAGAGGATTTATAATGATCATTATTAATTAATATTACATAATCATAAAATTATAAAGGGTAAGGGACAGCCCTCCACAAACTTTGAGGGCTTGCTCAGTAGACGAAACTGAACAACCTTCAACAAATTTTTTTTTCAGGAAACGAAAAAAAAATCGGCCTCTCCATACAAACTGTCCAATCAAGTTTATAATTTTGTATGGTGAGGCGGATTTTTTTATTCGTTTTGAAAAAAAGTCTTGTGGAAGGTTGTTCAGATTCGTCTACTGAGTAAGCCCTTAAAGTTTGTGGAGGGCTTTCCCTTACACCTTGTATATTGATATAAGGTTTTTACAAACGTAAATGAAATTCCCTGGCTCCTGAGCTAGTTAGAAATGGTATTACAGGAGTAAGTGTATTCCTAGTATTGCATATTATATAGCATATTGTTAGTGAAATTTTGTCAGCAAATTTTAAAAATAAAATAAATATTGAAATGAAAATATTGAAAAATATATTACGAATTTAAAAATTTATGGTCTGTGACAAATATTACAGTTATCTATTTAAAAAATTAAAATCAGGATGTTAAAAATTAAAAATAAAATCAAACTAACAATCCAAAAATAAAATCAAAATTAAAGTCCAAAATTTTATGTGATCGTGATGATCATTTAAAAACACTGATATACAGTGCATTTTGACAGCTAATACAATGTTTCCAGGAAAGAAAAATAAATTAGCATTATATCTAGATTTTTTTAGCAAGCTGTTGATAAAAATATAGAGAGACATTTATATTACACCATTCACAGATACTTGAACTGTCTAGGAGTGTGTAAGTTATCCAGTTAGCAACCTTTCCATTTTTCCTGTTTTTATATCTATTTATATGCTTGGGGTCTCAGGGGTTAAAAAATACTTGATAGTAATCAATACTTTTTTTTTATTAATGGTGTGGTAACTTACAAAAAATCCTAATTAAAATTATTTTTTGCTGATTTTATACCTCAACTTTCCTCTGTGGGGACTGTAAATGTTTTGTTATTTAATACTTGCAAATAGTCACTTTTGACTTGGCAATTTTCAAGGAAGATATCTAGGTTGTCCCGCCATCTCTTATGTGGTCTGTTAGGGTCCCAAGTCTGTGTTTTACGGGTTCTCAACTCGTCAGACACACGGCAGATATGTCATACTCAGTTTCTTTCAAATAAATTATTTTTCTTTCTTTCTTTCTTTTAAGTTGGACATCCTTTTGAACTACATCAATGATTTACGTTTTAGAGACATAATCTGTGCACTCAACACCAAGTGCATTTTTTTCAGGTGGAAAATCATCCATTGGTATCACCCGCTCTTGGGCGAAGCGTAAGCGTGACTAAAACCCACTCCTGTTCCTTCTTTGCCTTTGTTCCAGGGCTTTGGGGTTCTCATTCACACAACCCCTGACCCCAGGGAGCTTCAACTCTACTGGCCCTCGGTTACCGGACGTTCGGACGGCGAGGTACCCATTGCTCGCCGTCCTTAACACTAAATGCATGTGATATGTCTTTTTACCTGGATGCTGTATGGTCGCGTGGTTGCACGCCATTATTGCCATGACGGACTGCGAAATGTTCTGGAACTCCATAAGGCCGGACGACGATCTGAAACATTTACATTTAAAATTTAAACGTCAATTTTCGTCTTGGAATCTTGGCCACTATATATCATCATCAGCCTTTTTAATGTTCCCATTGCTTGGACTCAGGCCTACTCTCTAGGAGAGAGGATGGGCCGTAATCCACCACGCGGGCCCAGTGCGGGTTGGAGAATGTCACACACACACACACACACACACACACACACACACACACACACACACACAAAAGTCAAAAACTAAAACCCGACTACAACAAAAAAAAACTGGGTTTAAGTTTTTTTACTTATTTTTTTAAATTAAAATTTGCATATTGATCAAAAGGGGGAACATGAAGAACCTTGTACCTATTGTATTTTAAAATCTGTACTAACATGTACAAATAAAAAAAATAAAAAATTGTGTGGCAAATAAATATTAAAAACAAAAATTGCAATGGTGGCAAAACGCATTCGACAGATCACAATGTTGCTTTAACCACACACAGACTTCAGTTAAAAAAAAAACAAAAAGCTTTGCCACAGACTAAGAAATACTCCTGTATCGCAGATGCGTCCAAAAACATGTAAACACAAGACACCCAGATTCGGAACAACTACCTATAGGTCATACAAATATTAGTTTCGGGAGAGTTTTGCCAACTTATCAGAAACCGGAATATTTGAGTGCTGTGCAATAGAGCTACCTAACTATAACACTATCTTGGCATGCGTATATAGAGTGCCCAAAATAAGTAACATAAATCAATGTATGAATAAACTAGAAACTCTCCTAAAAGAGATAACTAAGAAACGCCATCAAAATATTATAGTCACAGGCGATTTCAACATCGACATTTTAAAAAGGAACCTCCATACTTTTGAATTTGAAGGTCTTCTATTAAACTATAATTTAAAGTTAGCTGTAAATCAACCTACACGACTAAAAAGCAACACTTGTATCGACAATATTGCTCACAATTTTCACAAAGTAGGTAAAGTAGAAATTAAAGAATTTGCTCTTTCAGACCACACAGCTCAAATAATGCAGTTCCCAGTAAAAAATAAATGTTGTATTAAATACTGGCAGGTAACTAGACGTGACTACTGTAAAGAAAATATGACAAAATTTAAAAATTGCATAATTAATTTATCATTTTCCGACATCTATGAAACCAGTAATCCTAATGAAGCGTACGAGTCTTTTCTTGACACATTCACATTGTTTTATAAATTATGTTTTCCAGAGAAACAAATTAGGATCAATACTACGAAAAGGCCTAAATGGTTATCACGTGGTATCAAACTGTGCAGCAAAAACAAAAGACAATTGTTATGGCAATACAGATTTTCACCAAGTAAAATTAATAAAAGAAAACTAACTAACTACTCTAAATTATTTAAAAAAATTATAAAACTTACTCAACGGGCACAAAATAACTACACAATAAATACTTCAGATAATAAACCAAAAACTACTTGGAAAATAATTAATAACGCTAAATTCAACATTCCAAAAAATTGTATTGACAAAATTCAAGTAAACAATGACCTTATCACTGATCCAAAAGATATTGCAAACGCTTTTAATAATTACTTTGTAGACAAAATAATCCCAATATCAGGCTCTGGGAAAAAAGTCACATCGTTAATTGAAAAAAGAAAAGACTCTTTCTTTATGACCCCGTGCTTGCCTATCGAAGTGTTCAAGATTATAAAAACGTTAAAAAACACTAACAGTGTTGGACACGATGGTCTATCAACCGAAGTGATAAAATCAGTAGCTGGAGAAATATCCACACACTTAAGCCATATAATTAATCTTTGCATAGAGGCTGGTGTTTTTCCTGACGCACTCAAAATATCTACAGTTAGACCACTGTTTAAAAAAGAAAATAAAGAACTAATGGAATTTTATAGGCCTATATCCCTTATAAGTATAATATCGAAAATATTTGAAAAGTTTTTCTGCAAGCAGTTATACTATTATTTTGAAAAAGAAAACATATTTACAAATGAGCAAAAAGGGTTTCGAAATGGTAAAACAGTAAACTTGGCGGTGTTTGATTTTTTACATAATGTTATTACGAAAGTAGACGAGAATATACCTGTATGTACTATATTCTGTGATATGACACAGGCGTTTGACCATGTCCGTCACGATATACTTATTGACAAATTAGAAGCATACGGCGTTAGAGGTAATGTCTCCAATCTGATACAATGCTACTTAAGCAACAGAAAACAGTTCACAGAAATACATGCAATAAATAAAGGGACCAAACGTGAAATAATCTATAAGTCAACAGAACGTACAGTGAAATTTGGCGTTCCTCAGGGTACTGTAGCTGGTCCATTATTTTTTATAATATACATTAATGACATGCCCAAAAGTGTAGACCACCCAATGACACTATTTGCCGATGATAGTACTATTACAGTTGCATGTAAAAATAGAGGTACTTACGAAACTGACATTAACAATTCAATTGAATGTATGATAAAATGGTTGGAAAATAATAATCTTAGAATCAATCTGGACAAAACAAACATTATGCATTTAGCCCAAAGATCAACCATTCCCAAAATAAATGCTAACTATTGTGACACACCTATAAACAAAGTTCACACAGCTAAATTCTTTGGTGTAATTATAGACAGTAAATTAGATTGGAAAGCACATATAGAAGCTCTAAACAAAAAAATTAGTAATTCAACATATGCACTGTTTAAGCTAGCCCCGATGCTTAATAGTGACGCGCTGCTAACAGCTTATCATGGCTTAGTATCATCTAATTTAAGATACGGTTTAATTTTTTGGGGTAACTCTACAAATAAGGATGTAATTTTTAAAGCCCAGAAAAGGTGTCTAAGGACTATGTTCGGACTTCAAGTCACTGACAGTTGCAAACCACTATTTAAAAAATATAATATACTGACCCTTCCATCTATGTACATCTTTGAGACCATTATGTTTGTCAAAATGAACCCAAAACTATTTCCCCTAGTATCTGACAAAGTAATTCGAAATAGACGAGACAACAGCAAACTTTGCATCCCAAGATGTCGAACTGCATTCCTACGTAAGAGTGTATTCTGTATGGCGCCAATTCTTTATAATAAACTACCAAAATATTGGAGGGAAGATACAACCGCAAAATTAAGAAATAGGTTAAAAAAGGTTTTGTTAGAGAAAGCTTATTACAGCATTAAGGAATTTTTGACCGATAAACTAACATAACTCTGACTTGTCGACATGTTTGGACTATTTTTATTATTATTATTTATTGACGGTAAACCTTGCCATATTATATGAAATTTTTAAATTATTGACTATAATTATATTTGGAACAAATAATTTTTGACATTAAATACAACCGCAAAATTGAGAGTTTTGCTAGAGAAAGTTTGGATTTTTATTTTATTTTATATTTTTTTATTTCTTTTTTAAACTAACATAACTTTGACTTGTCGACATGTTTAGATAATTTTTATTGTTATTATTATTTATTGACTTATGTAATTTTTGACATGTATGAAAAAATTTTGAATTATCGACATGATTATGAAGGAACAAATAATTTTTGACATTAAATAGTCTTAATTATTATAATTGCATGTATGAGTAAATTTAATAATTTTATGATCTTACTCAATTATATTTTGTACGCCATTACGGCAAAACATGACAGTGACTCAACTGATTTTTATGTAACATCTTGCATTTATGTGTATACTCGTGTTTTAGCAAAATAAATAATCTTGAATCTTGAATCTTGAATCTTGAATCTTGAGGGAATCGAACCCATCACACGCAACGCAGCAGTCAATCGCTCAACCACTCCGCAAACCATGCCGTCGAGTTAATATATGAACAGATAAAAAGCTGTAAATAAAACACTCTCATTAGAGAAGAACAGCATGATCTCACCTCTCGCTCTTGAGCGGGAACTTGGAGATGGTGTGGGGCGGGGTGACTCCGTAGTCTTTGAACACCTGCAGCAGCTGCTCGTCGGACACGTCGGGGGGCGTGTTGAAGAAGTGCAGCACCTGGAACAGTGCATTTATTCATTTTAGGTATCTTTTGTACGCAAAATACGCGCTTTGGTCGTGGAGTTGCGGAAAACAGCCCGTTGTACTATGGTATCTTTAAAAAAAAACTTAGACTTCTTTCATATTGACATAATTCTATTTTAGATTGGTGTTTTTTAATACGTACATTATATTTTTTAATATTAGACTTATTTACGTAGGTTTATATTGAATACTGGATTCTTGATATATTCTCTATTGTACATCATAAATAAAGTTACGGTAGGAACTTAAAATTCATAGGGTGTCACAATAGGCGGTTTTATCCCTTAAGAGGCTGCTTTTCCACTCGCCTATTTTTTTTTTTCGATTGGAAAAATCATCTTATGACAACCCCCGCTCTTGGGCGGAGCGGGAGATAGTGTCAGACTCTTACTGACTAAAAAACCCATCCCGTTCCTTCAAGCCTTCATACCGGGGCTCGAGCGCCCTTTCGGATAACCCTGGCCCCAGTAGGCCTATCGTAAACATCGGGCATGGTTTAAAAGCTGCTTCGTTTAACGCAATCCAACGTGGAAAAAGAGTGTTAATACCTGAATACTCTGTTGGCATTCAGTAATTCCGTGATGTACTCGAAAATTTTACCTATTGTAACTTGATGAGTGTGGATGGATTGTGTGAAAAGTGATATGAAATAAAAGGGAGTTAGTGATAGTTTGACGGGTGACAGGACAGAATGGAAGAAGAAAACGTGTTGCGCCGACCCCAAGTAATATGGGATAAGGGCAGGAAAAAGTGTTTGGTCCATAACAATTTTTTTTTTTCTATCCACTCGGTCCCAATAACTTACCTTAGAAGGTGGCTGTATTCTGTTCTTGTGTATGGAGGCAGGGGTAAGAAACCTGTTGTTCTTGTTGCCGACGTAGTCTTTGAACGAGGGACTCTTGTCGGGCAGCGGGTACGGGTTCATCACCTCTGATAGGTACGCCTGTTTTGAGAAACTGCAAATTGAAAATTAAAATATTGTTAGGTACTGTTCTTTATTATTATTTGTTACTAACAGAGAATATTGGGGTATTAAAGCCAACTATATTTGTGTGTAGTAGTAGTGTTTAAATAAATCTATATATATAAAATATAGTTAAAATAGTTTAAAACATAGTATAATAGTTTAAAACACTAAAAAACACGCTTTTAGTCGCACTAAATTTAATACCCATATCATTGTGCATTTCAAATAGCCAATCTGCCATCTTGGACGTCCGCCATATTGGATTTGAGTCACGTGACTATTTTTTTTCGTATTCTTGACAGCAAACCCTTTCATTTGATACCCATATCATGGGGGTGGATTTCAAACAGCCAGTCCGTCATCTTGGGAGGCCGCCATATTGGATTTGTAATGACGTTTCTTAGCTAGTCATGTATTGTCATCAGAACTCAGAGCGTGTGCAAAATTTTATCCTAATCGAAGACCGGGAAGTGGGTCAAATTAAGATTCCTAGATTTTCTTACATACATAGTCAGTTACAAGTGAAGCTATTAAAAAAGCATGTTAAAATCAATGCCACTTTTCGTTGTAATTTTATAACTCAAGAACGGGCTCACCTATCCAAACCAAATGTTTAGGCTTTGTTCGGACTATTTAGTAGATGGTTTATGTGAAGTTTGGTAGGGTAGAGTAGGGTATAGTAGGGTAGGGTAGGATAGGGTAGGGTAGAGTTGGTTTGAGTAGGGTATAATAGGGAAGAGCGGGAGCGAAGCCGCGAGGGAAAAAGCTAGTAAATTATAATGAGAGAGATATATGATCGACCATTCAATATAAATCGCATCAAAACATGCATGGTTTACCAATGGTTACCATGAATTCTGTACATGATTCTGGATTACAAGAATATTTCTCCTATTTTTAATGATGTGAACGTATACATTTTTTTTTAATTACTGTTATTCTGGACAGAGCAAAGGATCAACGATTCCATAATAGCCGAACTCAAGTCACCCATGATACTCACCACCATTTCTTTGGCCAAATTGCCAGAAAGCGAGGTGATAACCTGGAAAAGTTGCTGCTTACTGGAAAAGTAGATGGGAAAAGACTCAGGGGCAGGGGTCCGATATGTTGGTCAGATCGAATCTGTGCTACAATGGAGACCACAGTCAGCGACGCCATCCACATCGCCGAAGATAGGTCAACTTGGAGAAATATAGTCTACAAGAAAATTGTTCGTCGAGGTCAAGACCCTCAGCATTGAGGATGAATGACGCAATCTAAGTCCTGTGCACTCTGTATCCCAACGGGTACCACGAATTCTGTACCCAATTCTGGATGATCAGAATATTTGGTCTATTTTTCCTGACTTTTACGGTTAATCAACATTTTTTTTTTTAAATTTACTATTGTGCGTCTATGTCCGGTAGATTAATCAATGAGTCGATCGATCAGATTAATGAATCAATGGGTAGGTACAATACTCACGCCAACGTCAACGTGTAGTCTCCAACGGTTACATTGTTCAGGTTCTGTACACACCGCTCCACTGACACGCCGTCCCCCATCTGTACCATCGCTGTGCCTTCTTTAGTCTTCAGGAATTTTATCTGGAATTACATATAGTCCAAATTATATAAAAGTAATTTACAATACTTACACGTACGTCCGACACACTCTGGTTAATATTTTTAACATGGCTTGAACTATTATCATGTGAATTTTTTTTTGAATTGCCATGCAATGTGGTGTGTTCCGTAACCCTTACCGGTTATGGAAAGTAGATGGAAAAGATGAGAAGAAGATTATTTTGAATTATTTTCATATTTTACCCACGACTGGTCATGCAGGTATACGCAGGATAGTGAATAATATAAAGAAATATTATTATTGGCCATCTATTGAGAAAGATGTAATGGAGTACATTGGTAAGTGTAAGAAGCAAAAGTTTTTTAGGCATACTAAGGAACCAATGACGATTACAACCACTGCAATTACGTCGTTTGAAAAGATTTATCTAGACATAGTAGGACCTCTTGACAGGGACAAGAAAGGCAATGTTTATATATTGACTCTTCAATGTGAGCTTGCGAAATTTGTGGAAGCGTATCCATTAAAAATAAATCCGCATATCAGAGGTCGGAATTACGTGGAGTTATTCATGTACTTGCATCGAAATGTTGATATTAATATGGATTCCGGGATTTCTAATGAAACATCCCGCGCGGCTAGTGATGTGCCGTTGCAGGCAATATTGTCCGAAGTATGAATATTGGTGGCAATATTGATTTTTTGGCAACCTTAGTTCTTCTGCGGATATCTTCATTTTTTATTCGATCACGCTGTAAACCCCGAGCATAGCCCTTTCCGTTGCTCTTTGGGTTCACTTACCACAATTTGTCTCTGCATCACCCAAAGGTTGACTTGTAGAAAATGCCTTATGGCATTAAGTCTGCCTTTGTACTCTTTTGTGCATAAAGAATTACATAAATAAATAAGCCTTCTGATGAGGCCCATTGTGAGCGACCACATTTCGGAGCCATATGTCACCATTGGCAACACGCAAGTAAAGCTTTAAGTTTAAGTTAAAGTCAACTAATACTTACTCTAACAACATTTCCATAGAGACAGCACAAATTGAACAGCCGATCAGCATTCACGGTCTGAGGGTCCAGTCCGTAGACCATCATCACGGCGCCTTGCTGCGGAGGACCGCCCTGCGGTAGCAGGGGACACTTTAGTGGCATCAAACAATACAGGGCAAAAGAAAGTCAATTGGTTCGAGGCATCAGACATTAGACAACATACCTAATTATTAGTTTACCGAAACCTGAATACACCGCTAAATTTTAATCGTTTTAATCCCGTGGAGGGTCGATCCTGTACATGAAACACTATCGATTTGTAAAGATAAAATAAAAAAAAATAAAGTACCTTTTTTTCAAAACTCGTATTAATTTACGCATGTACGGAATTAATTTCTTTAAGAAAACGTCAGCTGAGCGAGTTCAATGACCTGTAGGTAGTTTGTACGCAACGCCGACTAATAGTAATACAGGCCACGGCAGGTCATAGCGAGCATTAGGCGCCAATGCACAGCTGGGTGCAGAAGCAAAACAACCGGTCAGTCGCTCGGGTGACCCGGTGACCAAGTATTTATGTCACCAACCAGATAACATATCGGGTTTATAACTTTGTGACTTTTCATAATACAGTTTTGAAATTTTGTACATAGATTCTTTACATAAAAATATTATACAGGTATTTCAGGTTTCGCATACACTAAAAATAAGGTTGTATAGTTCGTTAAAAAGTAACAAAAGTTTATTTTAATGGAGACAAAGTTCATTTAAATATGGATTGAGTTGATTTAAACGTAGGTTAAGTTCATTTAAATGTAGGTTGAGCTCATTTAAATGTAGGTTGTGTTTAGTTAAATGCAGATTAAGTTAATATTTGAAGGATGTAACTACAATAATTTTGATGCACGAGGAGTGAATTTAGTTCCTCCCTGAAATTAATGTACTTTCAGAGAACCAATTATAAAGTTAACGAGTCATTTTAAACATACAGGAGAATCGTACCCCCGTGTATGCGTTCACCCCCACTAGGGTTATAATTACCTGGTTCTGTGGCGGCATGTTAGGGTGGTGCATTGGTGGGGGTGGGACGAAGCCCTCGCCTCCATAGCCTTCTGGGCCGTAACCGCGACCATCGCGCTGGAAAAACATGATTGTCATCAGAACATCACTTTTTATGGAACACTACTCCGAACCATTCCAACTCCTAGAAACTTATCGAGCTGATCTAACATGCATATAGCATAGCATAGTCGGCCTTATATTGTTCCCACTGCTGGGACTCAGGCCTCCTCTCTAGGAGAGGGAATGGGCCGTAATCCACCACGCGGGCTCAGTGCGGGTTGGTGGATGTCACATGTCGGTTTCCTCTCGTCCTCCCTTCACCGTTTTGAGAACAGTGGTGATGAAATAAATTACACAAAGTAATGCGCCTGGCAGTATTATAGATAAATTACACCCAGACGCAGAACAAATGATCATACTCATTACATTAACATCTGTCCTGGGCGGGAATCGAACCCACGACCGCCGGTAGACAGTCAGGGCCACTAACCACTAGACCAACAGGCCAGTCATTATGGAACACTATTCCGAATCATTACAACTCCTAGAAATTCATCGAACTTGAGTTTTTTGTATTCCATATCATTTGCATTTCGATTCTTTTCACGTCAAATTAAAACATGCATAATTTTCGAACCACCAATATAGATATTTTTTAACATCAATTAAGGAAATGGAAATTGGCCTGTTGAAGCCAATAAAACGATTCGCGTTCAATAACGATATCGATTAATACGAAGCAATACCATTTCGATATTAATTACTTTCGATTTGGCTTCGTATACTGATAAGCAAATTATTCAATTTCATCATTCATAGGGAAAACGGAGTGTGAGAGAAAGATTACTCTTGTAATTTATTACATTCCTAACAATCTCTAAAGTATTTATATCAAAGTATTTATTTATTTATTTAATCTTCATGCAACAAAAGATACAAAGGCGGACTTAATGCCTTAGGCAATGCCTAACTTAATGCTTAATGCCTTACTTAATGCCTTAAGTATATTTAATTTTAAATATGCGGTTGCTCATGGCGAAGGTAGAGAGATGAGTTTAAGAGCTATATTTCACCGGTACACTATGGCGGCGCGACCAATCGCAGCTACCAACAAAATATATACAGCTCTAAAGAAATACTAACTTAGTGTCTGTTTGGTTGCGCAACCAATTTGGTGGCGCGACCAGCTCGGATGCCAGCAGAATGTTACTGATTGCTCCACCACGCTGGTTGCGCCACCACTAATTACTATAGAGCTGTATGGAGTCTAACTCACTCGGCCGCCAGTCTAGCTACCACGGTGGGTGGCGCGACTAGTAAAGCCGCCACGGTATCCCGGTGAAATATAGGCCTAACTCTTACCGGAGAGACTGGCGCGCAATGGCCTAGGATAGACGTAGGACACAATAGGCTAACTGGAACTAGTTAAAGCAAAATTGAGGCTGCTTTTAGCGAGTAAAAGTTAGGACATTCCTTCTCGCTCTACCAACAGCAGGAGAAGTTATTTGGTTTTAAAGACAAGGCAACATAACCACCCAGTGCCATTTAGCCGCTCCGGGCAAAGATGATTTTCGGCGCCCTTTACATACACAAAACCATATTATGGATAAGTCATCATGAGTCTTAAGTCTTAAATATTTCCACTATCCTACTTGAAGTAGATTTGGAAGGCGGCACATAAAATTCTCAATCTGACAACTTGGGTTTGGATGGCTAGGTTGGAAGATAGGAATAAGTCAATTTTGCCGCCCCTAATTTTTTTGCCACTCTGGACAAATGCCCAGCTTACCCTCCCTTAGATCGGGCCCTGTAACCACCCAAAAAAAAAAAAAAATGCCAGCGTCGGTTTCTAGAGAACGATACAAAGATAATATAACAAACTAACGAACAATCTATGGTATCTATGGACCGATTTTGTCAATTGTTGCTTAATCTCGTAGAAAGATACACCAGCTCTAATCCGTTCTGCCGTTGGCAATACACAAGAAAATGATAATTACCGGATGATGTGGAGGTGGGGGCCCGTGTCGATCTTTCATCATCCCCGGTGGCGGGGGCCCGCCGCTTCCGTAGTCCATATCTGTGGAAAATAAGAAAAAAATCGTTAATACAAAGAATATGTCAGAACAGAAGAAGTGACTCCCAACTACTTCAAAGATATGAGTCAGTAGTGAAAACAAGCGGCTCCCAACTTCGGTTAATAGGTAGACTCCATTAGAAACCAGTGAACGATAGACATATTAAACCAGCTGCAAGAAGTGGAAGTTAAAACACATGGTGGCGGGTAAAATAGTAAATATGATACGTTAAGACGTGTTTTGAAAGTTTTTTTTAGGATGCATAGAAAATATTTGGTGAAAAGATCGTAGACATGACGAAAAGAAAGATCATTGTGGCTAGACATTTATAAAACACCTGTAGATTTTTGTGGTATTTTGTCGTTAAATAAATAAGTATTGTTATCTCGATCTTGTATTCCTTCCTGTTGATGCAAAGCCAATGAACATATGCATTATCATTTTTATTAATTTCTGAAGAATCTACTGGTACTACGATGGCCTTGATAGTTGTTGTTGTATTTTTTAATTTCAATAGTGATATCCACAGCAAATCTGTAAATCGTTTCTGATGATGATGTATAATCATCTACGGTATTTTTATAATATACCTTTTTTATATTCGTTTTTTTCTCTCTCTTATCACACTTATCACTATTTTTCTCCGCATCACCAAGGTCTACTAGTAAAATTTCCTAAGGCATTAGATCCATTTCCATAAAAAAAATAACGATGATGACCTGTAAATTGCTCCAGCAAATAATTTTCTAACAATACATCTGTTGAACCAAATACACCAAGACTTTACGACAAGTTGAATTTTTAATTACTACATGTTGAAAATATCGATGCGACAGAAGAAATGCATCATAATAGTCTTAAAACTAAGAAGGAACACAAATCTTGGAGTGCTGTCAAGATGCTGTGCCATTTTTTCTATCAAACACACAGGTGCCATCAACATGCAGGTCAGGTTTCAAATGAAAGTCGCGTGTAGGTATCAATGTATTTATTGTATTGAAGATGTTTAACAATAATAAATATGTACTGTAAGTTCTGTTTAGGTACTAATGTCTATATTTTTACGTAGCTAAGAATTCACTTGGAAATATAAGATTGATTCTAAAATGACTCTTGACAAATGTTACAATTGTTATTAGAGTAGAATATAAATAGAAGAGTCTTAATAAAAAAAAATCTTAGCCACGTAAAATTGATTAGTTTAAGATATAGAAAATATGAATAAGTAAATAATGTCTTATAACAAGTTAAAGTAAGTGTAGCTGATAATGTAGTTTATCTTATCATTTATGAATTTAAAATTATGAATGATATTATAGATATGATACCTAATATAGTACATATTTAACTAAAGTTTAGTGATGTCAACTTTTATATGTAATTAATGTAAAAACTTAACTTCGTAATGGATTCTTAAATATATGTGAATATTGTGTTTACAGTCATTCTCAAGAACGGTGATCCGGTTACAATCATGTGAACACACAGAAATATATTATTGGAATAACAACATTAGTACTAACAACACCACATTTTAGTAGCTAACAATTAAACACACTTATTTGGAGATATCTTATAAACGAACTTTCTATCCAATAGGAAATTCAAGTTTGTTTAGAAGTAAATTGGAAAAGGCTTTTACTATCTGTATTATTTTCAAGATTTTTTTGCGATTATCTTCAAATAAGTCTGTTAATCTTTTAACCGCTTGCGTCGGATTAGTCCGACGAGTAATTTCGTGTCCCATTCCCCAGACTCGTGTGTTTGCGGCTGGGTACTCTATCACGTTTAGCTCTTTAATCCTCATAGGTATCAGAATAGCTGATGAGATGGAGTATTTGGTCGAGGATATTCGACCCCGACGGAATAAATGTGAGACTGTTTATATAATCAGACGTAAGCGGTTAAAAGATTAATCATATAAAAACTTCTGGACACAAAGGTTTGTTGCGTTCATTCGACATGCTCTAACGAGACCTCAGTGGGGAAAGTTCTTGCTAACATCATGCGGTCGTCAATATAGACGACATATATCTATGTCACATTCGTGTCAGTTTTACAGGAAAGTTAGCTGTTTTATACATCCAAACGTGTTTTAGGTCCAATCAGGGTCTATACACACCGTTCTGCGAGTGTTCGCAGGAATGCTGACTGTGTTGGCTGCAAGAGTCCTCACTGCAGGATCTGGTTGTAGGCGGGGCTGGTGTCGAGGCATCTGTCGATGAGCCGAAGGATCAATCCAAGTCTTTGGTGCTTTGTTCCGAGTGTGCTGTTGTGTATCGCTCTTGAAACATTAATTTGTATAGTTCTTTCTGTTTAGTCGCTAAAAGTGTCTCAAGGTGTCGTGTGGTTAGATGAAGGCTCGTTTTGTCTTCGAGTAAAGTTTGTTAAATGTGTTCAGCGGTTACACCGCAAAAATATAGACCAAATAAATGAAAGCAGTGTTTACCAAATAATTTTTTTTATTGAATTCCGAGTTGAGTTATCGTAAAACAAAAACGGAAAAGTTTTAAAAATTCCATCACCAATATTCGAAGCGCTGAAAATGTTTAAATTCCACTTTAATGCATTTTATATTCCACATTAACCCCATTAACGGATATCAATAAACATTTTAAGGGGCGCCATTACGAGCGTAATTGTTTAAAAGCGTTCGTTTTACGCGTGGTTGACTCATATATACAGAAGTGTAATATAATAATATGTATTTTAATGTTTTCGCTAATGTCAATTTGGTGTTTACTGTTGATGGTTTTGCTGTGAACGAGATTGTCTTTTATGTTAAGAAAGAAACATTATAATATGTTTTTGAAATATAAATCCGAAAGTCTTACTGTTGCTCTACTTATATTTAGTGAAACTAGTCTCTTTGAGTCTGCTATAGTTTCTTATTCTTTCAACGTTTTTCTTCATTTTATGATATTTTGACAAAACTATAGAGGTTTTTCCGACACGTTTAATATTCTATGTCGTGTTTATAAAAGGAGAAACTGACTGACTAAAATATCAAAGCACAGCCGAAACCTATGTTACTCCTTATTACATCAGCTACCCGCTAAAAAAAGTTCAGCCAAAATCGGTCAATCCATTTCAGATAATCTCTGAACAAACAGACAGATAGACAATAATTGTAAAAAATATTAGTATGGTGTATATACCGTATGTATATTCATATGTATGTAGTAAAAAGCAGTTATTTCAATATTACAAACAGACACACCAATTTTATTTATACTTGTGTGTATGTATGTCTAGATAGGCTCGCGTTTGACCACTATCTCACCTGATGGTTAATGATGATGTGGCCGACGATGGAGCACGCTTGCCTAGAAGTAACCTATTCACTCTTGACTTAAGGCCACTATGTTATATTTATTGCTTGTGATTGTATGCTTAGAGGCACTGTTCTGAGCGTCCTCAAAATATATTATGTATGAAGATTGTGGCAAAAATTAGCCTTTTAGGTATATTCAACAGTGTACCCTCTACTAGAGAGCAGGCCTGAGTCCCAGCAGTGGGAACATTGAAAGGCTGATGAAGCTTATGCAATGGAGTAAGCAAGAACGCATACGACTTTTTAAATAATATATTGTGACAGGTTTATACTGGCATTTTCGGCTGTTGCGTCAAAATGTTCATTTTGGACCGAATAAAACAAAAGAAAATATTTCAGCAAAGAGAATAATGAAATACTATGGAAACACAATATTTTGCAGGTATAAAATATTTCCGATTTCACAGAAAACAGACAAGTTTTTTTTTAAATACGTTTGTTTTCAGACGGAAATATGGAATTAAATTATGAGTTTGTCACTTAGTAAATAGTTCAGGAACAAAAATGGTTATATTCAATAGTTAAATTAAACGTTTAAGTCTTTAAAGTAACCGCATTTTAGTTAATTTCAGAGGTATGTGACAGACAAGTTGCGAAATTATTTTCTAAAACAGCTGAGTTGTCTCAACCTCTTTTCTTTACTTTAAATAAATATATTATTTAAGTATGTGTAGGTGCGTTTATTTTAACTAAGTTTATGTTACTTCTAGGAAAACTTGCTCCATCGTCGACCACATCATTGCTTACTATCAGGTGAGATGGTGGTTAAACACAAACCTATCAATAAAAAAAGTATTTGTATTTTTGGACGTTTGTTTTCTTAATTTCTTTAGTTGTCTCTCTACCGCCCTTGGTTGACTGGTAGAGAATGCCTAAGGCATCCTTTATACTTCTTGGTTTGCTTTAAGTTTTAATAAATAAAAGTATAGTTTCTTATATAAAAATTAAACTTAGCTGTCACAAACCTATTAAACTAAACCATTTCAACATTTAAATCGAGCGACTATCCCATCTGAACCCACCATACGATATAAATGTTTACTAGCACAGGTAGATGAAAAAAGGGGAGAGAGCGACGTACCATCCATTTTTAAACGGTACACAAGCAGGTGTGAACGAAAAAGTTGCAACCATCCCCCTGTTTTAGTAAGGTTGCGTTAAAATAGGATCGCATAAGGGTCAACGTAGACAGAGCAGCGAAATATTAAATCATGTTTTTTACTCAAGCTTTGTGGTTTTTTTTTGAGGTGGCACGTCATTGAATAACGTCCTCCAGTTTAGGTGGAGCGGGAGCATTTTTACTGAATAACATCCACCTGCATTTAGTCATTATACGCTTAGTGTATACCTGCTTGAAGCTCACATATAAAATGTGTTCCAATATTTGGAACATACTAACACTAAGAGTCTTGGTATGGCCTTGTGAAGAGGAGGGATGAAGCGCATATTACTAAGAGAGTTCTGAGTATACATGTAGATGGATGGAGAGGGAGAGGAAGGCCGAAAAAAAGATGGATGGATTGTGTGAAAAGTGATATGAAAGAAAAGGGAGTTAGTGGGATAAGGGCAGGAATAAGAAGAAGAAGACTAACGCTAAGAGTAGTCTGCATGTAGCCGAGGTCTCTACCTCTCTAGGCGCGAGGTTAGGCGGTTATTACACTGCCACGCACCACGCAGCGTAGCGCGTGAAAACGCACTTGTTGTAAATTCACGCAGGCAAGCACTCATTTCATACAAAATCAAGCACGGTACTACGAGACTCAGTGTGCCATACCTTGCGTCTATGTACTTCACTTTTTATACTCACGCTCGGTGGACGCACACTAATAAACGTTTGAGTCGGAACTGTTCGTTGAGTGGTCCGAGACGCGACCAAGACATCGTGTCCGTGAGCGGTGTCTGTGTGTGCGTTGCTCGAGCGCGCTTTGTATGTATGTAGATTGACTTCTGTACTTGGGTGCTATTCTCTAAGAAAGCGCAGCGCTGGCACAGTGACGAGTCGTCAGCGCAGTACATTGAATTAACAACCTAATGCTCCTTTACATTGGATTGTTAATTCTATGTATTGCGCTCACGACTCGTCGCTGTGCCAGCGCTGCACTGTCTTAGAGAATAGCACCCCTTATCTATTTTGTGGTTAATTACCGTAATAGTATAATTTCTGTCAGAATTAATGAATCTGTCAAAATTCTTGAGCATTTATTTCGCTGATCTATATCCGCTGATCCTTATATGAACAAGGGTATCTGTCTGTCTGTCAGTGACAAAATAAGATGCGATACAGAATTGAATTTTTCATTACGACTGAGATTTGTTTTGTTTGTTTGTTAGGGAATATTTATTATCGAACGTCTGTCGTATTTTGAAACAATGTGGGGTTTTTTAGGCTACTCCTTTTGGTGTTGTTTATCGGTAACATAAGATAATCTCAAGGGAAGTATCTAGTATCTAGCTTTTTTTTTTTTTTTTTTTTTTTCGATGGGAAAAATCATGCATTGACATCCCCCGCCCTTGGGCGGAGCGGGAGATAGTGTCAGACTCTTACTGACTAAAAAACCCATCCCGTTCCTTCTAGCCTTCGTACCGGGGCTCGAGCGCCCTTTCGGATAACCCTGGCCCCAGTAGGCTTCGACCCGGCTGGGCCCCTGCTGTTGCTGACAACTCCTTGAGGCGCGCGGGAACAGTGCGCGCCGTCGACGACTTGGGCTTGGTCCGGACGGTTACCGGACGGACGGACAGCGAGTTACCCATTGCTCACTGTCCGCAAGCCCGCGCCTACGGTGGCTGGAAATCGGGATCGGAATCCCGGCGGCGGCGGCGAGAGCGCCGTTGTCTGATGCGGTCGGCCACCTCCTTAGCGAGCATTACTGCTTCGCAGAAGTCGGCGACCGCCTGCCACTCTTCCTCGCTCCGGACCATGGCCTCGACCAGGGCCCGGCGCGAGAGGTCTCCGCCGCCGATCACCCCCACGAGGGCACGGCGAATCTAGTATCTAGCTCAGCTCATAGAATATGTGAACTTAAAAAAACTGGGAATATGTTTGTTACAACTTATTTAACTTTTGACATTCCGAGCATGGCAGTTGAGAGTTTGTCATACTCACTCAAATGTCTCACTGTTAGTGGCACGTTTTATTGGGTCATTCAGTTCCCTTCAAAATGGTTGAGCTGAGTGGGGCTGATGCACGCGTCATGCTCGTGAACGGGTGCCGTCAGGTGGGACTGGTCATCTCTTAGCTGCCAGTGGCTTAATTCAGTTTCTATTTTTTAATTATTTTACATTTTTATTTCATTATCGACATTGTGCCCACATGATAGAAGCAACAAGTAATATGTAACCAAGCATTATATGTAACACAAAATATGATTTAAAAGAGTGTCCATGGAGTTTCTTGCACGTTCTTCTCCATAGAGATCTACGCTTTGGAACGTGCAATTTAGCTTCATTTTTCTTGGACTGACTGACATTTGACTATTCAAAAGTTCCTGCAAATGGTCTATTTGAAATAAATGCTTTGACTTTGACTTTCCTTTATCCAAACATAAAGATGTTGGATTTGGAATTGGCAACTTCGTTGCTATTACTGATGGGCTAGCACTTGTATCGGAAGAAACTGTCGCGCATGTGCTCCTCGAGTGCACAAGCCTTTAGCGAGATAAGAACACGAACCTTGGGAGCACCGAATTCACTGATGGACGCCCTGAGCAAACTGAAGAGACTCATCTGTTTCTGGAATGAGGTGGGCTGGTTGGAGTAAAGGCCGCCACGGCTCATGCACAATGATCCGATAAGGACTGAGTGCGGAAACCAGACCACAAAGATAGGGCACGCCACAATCATGGCGGTAAGACTCCTCTTTAAGGCGTGCTGGAAAGACCTCACGGCGTCCTTACCTTCCGCATGCCGCAGGTCCTCACCGGACATGGCCTGTTCCAGATTCGAGCGAAAGAGACGCCCGGGTGTCGCCACTTGCACTGTGCGGAACGCCCGGAGGACACGGTGGAGCACACAGTCGAGGTGTGCCCTGCTTGGGCGGTGCATCGTCGTGCCCTCGTGGCGGCGATCGGCGGCGGAGATCTCTCGTGCCGGGTCTTGGTTAAGGCCATTGTCCGGAGCGAGGAGGAGTGGCAGGCGGTCGCCGACCGGCCAGGGTTAGTTTTGAAAGACAGCTCGAGCCCCGGTATGAAAGCTAGAAGGAACGGGGTGGGTCTTTTAGTCAGTAAGAATCTGACACTATCTCCCGCTCCGCCCAAGAGCGGGGGTTGTCATTGGATGATTTTTTCCCAACATCAAAAAAATGACCACAAAGATAAGGCTAGCGCTTGAGTGCTATATCACCTGATACGGTCCACGATGTAGTACTCTTGTCCAGAAGGTATACACCCTCTTTTTTGGAGGCAGAAACATCATCCAATGACATCTCCCGCTCTTCTGCGGAGCGAGAGGGTGTGTCAGACTTTTACCGACTAAAAACGCACTCCTGTTCCTTCGTTGCCGAGTCTTCCTTTCAGAAGCAGACCCTTAGCCCCAGCAGTAGGCTTCGATCCTTTTTTTTTTTTTTTTTTTTTTTTATGGTGGGAAAAAATCATGCATTGACATCCCCCGCTCTTGGGCGGAGCGGGAGATAGTGTCAGACTCTTACTGACTAAAAGACCCACCCCGTTCCTTCTAGCCTTCATACCGGGGCTTGAGCGCCCTTTCGGATAACCCTGGCCCCAGTAGGCTTCGACCCGGCTGGGTCCCTGCTGTTGCTGACAACTCCTTGAGGCGCGCGGGAACAGTGCGCGCCGTCGACGACTTGGGCTTGGTCCGGAAAGTTACCGGACGGCCGGACAGTGAGCTACCCATTGCTCACTGTCCGCAAGCCCGCGCCTACGGTGGCCGGAAATCGGGATCAGAATCCCGGTTGCGGCGGCGGCGGCGATAACGCCGTTGCCTGATGCGTTCGGCCTCCTCCTTTGCGAGCATTACTGCTTCGCAGAAGTCGGCGACCGCCTGCCACTCCTCCTCGCTCCGGACCATGGCCTCAACCAAGGCCCGGCGCGAGAGGTCTTCGCCGCCGATCGCCCCCACGAGGGCACGGCGATGCTCCGCCCAAGCAGGGCACACCTCGACTGTATGCTCCACCGTGTCCTCCGGGCGTTCCGCACAGTGGCGACACCCGGGCGTCACTTCAGCATGAATTCGGTGCAGGAAACTCCCGAACGAACCATGTCCGGTGAGGACCTGCGTCATGCGAAAGGTAAGAACGCCGTGAGGTCTTTCCAGCCACGCCTCAAAGAGGGGACTTACCGCCATGATTGTGGCGTGCCCAGCACTGGGTTGCGATAGTCGTTGACGCCATTTCACCATGAGATCCCGCCGGAGCTCTGTCCGCCATGCCGCAACCTGTCGCGGCAGTGGACTTTCACCCCGGCGTTGCATCTCCACGCGCATATCGTGCATGTGTGCAAGGACTGTTGCCTCCAGATCCCACGGTGAGGCTTCGATCCTGCTTCGATCCTGCTTCGATCCTGCCATACGGTTTGCTGACATCTCCTTGAGAATTTACAAACCTAGGTTGTAGCTATCAGGAAGTACAGACTCCGGCAGGGAATTCCACGCCATGGCTGTACGCAGTGTTCTCAAAACGTTTCGAGCGTATAGGTGGAATGCCCACCATGTATTGGTGGTGCTTCGCCGTACGTCTGGTGGATCGATGATGGAATGGACTTGGTGGTAGATGGTAGATGAGAAGGTGGAAGTTCCGGTAGGCATTTGCCCAGCAAAAAAAATCTTCGTAGCGTGTCATATTTGTTACTGTGATACTTTCTAGCAAATTCTCCTCCAAAACATCTCTCTAACGTTAGCATACAGTACATACGCAAGAAAATCATTGAGGGCGCGCTACGAGCGAGGCTGGCAGTTTATGAATTATTTAGAGCCAGCGAAGATACGGCGTCCATGCCAGGGTTGCCGCAGATCGATTCTGTGTGCATTTTGTAGTTAAATGGTGTGCTATAGTGCTCCTATGTGGGACTAGGTTTTTTTTTAAGATGGGAATTTATCTACTGACAACTCCCGCTCTAGGGTGGATCGAGAAGGCATGTCAGACTTTTACTGACTAGAACCACACCTATGTTCCTTCAGTTACCTACTGCGTTCTGGGACCACGAGTATCATTTTTTTCATGGCTCTAGCATGCATAGGCCCGGATTCGGATGTATTTTTAAATTAACGTTTAAGTTATCTAGACATAAATATAAATAAAATTGACACTTCAAATTCTCAAAAAAAAATTAAAAGCAATTTTCATATGTTATTTTGTCTGTCCGTCAGTTATTTTTGATTAATCTCCGAAATGACAGAACCAATTTTTACAGGATTTGATCTTATAAGGAGTAACTTGGGTTTCTTTCATTTTAGAAAAACAATTTAGTTGAAAATGTGACCGTACTATTTTAGGAGTATGACGCGGATGAAGTCGCAGATATTAACTTGTTTATCAATAAATGTTACACGGTTTCTATGGAAGGTATATCAAACAATTTAGTTGAAAATGTGACCGTACTATTTTAGGAGTATGACGCAAATGAAGTCGCGGGCACCAGCAAGTATATAAATAATGGTACATGGTTTTAAGGTAGGTATTCTTTACTATCAAAGTTCGATATTCGATGTGAAAATTTAAAATATTCGATACTTATAAAAAAAAATCCGCTGAAATGACTGCAAAGCTATTGGGATTATTTCTCATTACCCAGTTACATAAAGTAGAAAAATAGGTCCTTTAAAAAAAACCCTTAACTTGTTTAGAGAATTCACTACCAATATTATTTGAAAACACACCACAAAACACACACGAGTTAGCATAGAATCTAATTTCCACCAAAATACACGGTACAATTTCATGTTTAACAGTAACAGTCGACGGTATTGCCAGCAACACAGCGGCATTTAAATTTTATCGTCCTGCAACCCTGGGCGTTATTGCAATTCCCGACGGTACGAAGCGTATCTTCTATTTCGCCGCCGGATTTCAACGGGGACGGACGCCTTTCACTCTCTTGCTTTTGAATGACGATGTTTCTTTTTTATCTACGCTCGTTTTGAGATCTTCTTGTTACTTGTAAGTGTTTTTTTTTTACAAGTTTCTTTTATGTAAAGGTGAGAATTGAGAGCTGTTTAATGAAGTAGGTACTATTTCAATTTGCGTAGTTAGTGCATAAATATATATGAAAAAAATATTTATATATATCCAAAAATTCGAAGACATGTGACATTCACCAACCCGCACTGGGGCCGCGTGATGGATTACGGCCCATTCCCTCTCCCAGAGAGGAGGCCTGAGTCCCAGCAGTGGGAACATTAAAAAGGCTGATGATGATAATAATGATGATTTGTTAACTAACCAATTTATATATATATATATATATATATATATATATATACTAGTTTTTGCCGGCGGCTTCGCCTGCGCACATGGAATATAGCCAGGAATAAAGCACCTTTCTATTGATGAAAAAATTTTAGGACTTTCAAAGATTACCTCCTACAAACAATAAAAAAACCAAACAAACTTTGCCTCTTTATAATATTAGTGTAGATAAAAATAGAATATTAACTGTGAATAAAAAATCAGAATTAATCGAAAAGGAAACAAACTATAACAATTATCAATAAGTTTATCTGTATCTTTAATTTAATTCTCTCTCTCAAAAACAACATTTACTATGGCGACCATATAGGCGTAAAGTATATTTACGTCAGATATTTTTAAAATTCTTTCATATTAGTTTACCAGATGGAAAATTAATTTTATTTGGCACATAATACGAGTATTTTTTTATACGTATTTTTTAATACGTGCATATTATACGAGTATTTTTTTGTATCCATCAGGTTCTTTTTTTGCAATATGGATTAAAGAATTCTACGCTTTGGAATATGCAATTAGAAGGTAGAAAACCAGTAATAAAACTGAAACTAACCGAAATAAGATTTCAACACCACCACATACCACGATCATGAATTATTTTTCATATCCCATATCAAAATCAAAGACAGATAAAACTATTCACTACCCTTTTATTCTTAAAAAGAACGATTTTGAATTCAATTTCCTAACCGAAGTCGAGAGCCATTTTGCGAATCGTTTAAAACAAATTTCGCTTTTATTCAGAAAGCCTCATTTGGTAATATGTGATCTGCCATCTTTTATGCATGAAAATTTTCAATTTTGAGGAAAAAATTCACGCAAGGGTTTTACGATATTTTCACAGTGTAACAAGAAGATAATCTTACTTGGTGATTTCTAAGGGAATCTAAAAACATATTTCGACTTTTTTTAAGGGATTCAAATATGAGTTGGGTTTTTCACCATCTTGTTTTTTTTTTAACTGTTTTAGAAATTTGTTTATAAAAAATGTGGTAAGGATTTATTTGAATACATTTCAACCAGGCTCCGTACATGTTTGGTCATTCTCCTTTAGATTTCTATTTTTTTTTTTTTGCTCAATCAAAAACAAAAACTCTAAATTAGTCGGTTTTTCTTTATTATTATTGACTAGCTTTAGGCCGCGGTTTCGCCCGCGTTCATTTAATATAGCCCACAGGCTATAATAGATTATATTATAGGGGTCAACCGCAAGCTTCATCATCTACAGCAGGCCTAGCCAAGTTACGACCGTTCCCTTTCGATTCTCTTGCGTCGTACGCCTCGAGTTGACCACTCCTCAAATTCCTTTGTTCTGACGTCATCTCAGCGCTCAATCAAGTGGTCAGAACAAAAGAATCTGACGCGTTCGACGTAAGAGAATGGAAAGGAAACAGTCGTAAATTGGCTTGGGGGGCTGGTAAGTAATGATATGGTCAACGAAAAAGCATGCTTAGAAGTTAACCAGGTTATATTTTCAAAACCGCCTCAACAATATTAAAAAAGAAGATCTAAAACTTTTACTAAAGTTACAAACACATAACATTAGTATAAACATCACGAAGAATATTCAAACCGTAAAGTTTTAAACGTGAATTTCGCAACCAAAAAGATGAATACATTAAGATATGTATGCAAAACTCGTGAATTTTACAATTTTAGCACTTTCCTAGCATGTGAACGTTCACAGATATTTTGTGTACAGTAGAATACATTTTTTGTAGCACTTTGTTTGGCTTTGTACGTACACAATAATATGTATTCTACCGAAGTTGAAATTGTTGAACAAACGATACGAATACTGTGGAAATATTAAATGTTTTCTTTTATTTTATTTTATTTAATTATTATTTTTATTTTAATTTGAATTCAAATTTATATTTTATTATGAAAATATTAAAAAATCAATCTTTAGGGTTCCGTACCTCAAAAGGAAAAAACGAAACCCTGATAGGGTCACTTCGTTGTCCGTCCGTCTGTTTGTCTGTCAAGACCCTTTATCTCGAGAACGCGTAAACGTATCGAGTTGAATTTAAAACCATGTACTCAGGTCTGTGGTCCCTTCAAGCTGTGAAAAATCAAACTTCTAAGTTAACGAATAAAAAAGATACGGCTGTTTATGTCGCAAAAAAACGTATATTAACCTTTTGAATGTCTTAAGTTACACAGTTCGACATAAGCAATTGTCTTTCTATTGTGTCTCTAATTACGGCATTCGATGAGTTAAAAAACGTAAAAGTATATTTTTGGTGTACAATAAAGAATCAATCTATCTATCTATATTTTGACTCTCTCAAAGATCGAAATTCATAGGGTACTTCCCGTTGACCCAGAATCCTGAAATTTGGCACAAAGCAATGTCTTATAGCACAGGTATAGCAAAAAATCTGAAAACAATAAACCTACTGTTACCTAGGTCACAAAAAAAAATGCAATTCGGAAAAATTTTCGAGACTCCATTCCGGAATTGTAGTTTACACGGAACCCTCAGTGCGCAAGTCCGACTCGCACTTGCCTAGTTTTCTATTTAAAGAGTAACCGTAGTGTTGGACTCTTTTTCTCTATAAAAAAAAACAATTGGAATAGCACACTAGCTTCTGATGTAAGTGTCCGCCTTTAAAATAGTTTGGAGTGTTAAACTGTTTCTTGTATAGAATTAGTTTTACTATACTTATGTGCAACGAAAAGATGAATGGATTGTGTGAGAAGTGATATGAAAGAAAAGGGAGTTAGTGATAGCGTGACGAGTGACAGGACAAAATGGAAGAAACAAACGTGTTGCGCCGACCCCAAATAAAATGGGAGAAGGGCAGGAAGAAGAAGAAGAAGATGTGCAATCTGAAACACGTATGTGTGTGTGTGTATTTTTATGTAAAGAATCTATGTACAAAATTTCATAACTGTATCATGAAAAGTCATAAAGTTATAAGCTTGTTGTGTCAGCAAAAATACATAGTCACCGGACCATCTAAGCGACTGAGGGGTTATTTTGAACTTGCACCCAGCTGTTTACTTGCGCCTAATGTCCGTTATGCACTGCCGTGACCTGTGTTGTAGGTAATTAGTGTCGGTGGTATCCAACTTGTAACTTGTTGTTTTTAAATATTTTTTGGAAAAAATATAACATGATGTAAAAACTATTGGAATCCACAAGCGATAAGACCGCCGCCCGTTGTGTTAATTTAAGTTTTTGTTTAAGCTATATTACTTTTTGGTGTACAATAAATTTTATTCTACTCTATTCTGTTCTAATCCATTCAGTTACTGATTCTGAACAAACTGTATTCAGGGTTTGCATAATCTAAAAATAATGTTGCATCATAAAGCTTTAAATAAATAAATAAAAATAGTCTTAAAAGCCTTCGGTTCAAAATCAAACGTACCAAAACCAACTGGACCAAACTTTTGCTTTGGAATGAAGTTGTGGAATTAGAAGCCGAGTTTAAACTCGGAGCAAGCCGGGAGCATCGACGGGTTTGGACACTTTCTGAGCAGTTGGATTACTGAATGTGGATATTTGGATGAGGAGCTGGGTTAGAGACGAAGCGACAGCGGTAGGTGGAGCGATTGGGTACAGCAATCTTTATTTATTTATTTAAACTTCATGTACAATAGTGGTACATAGGTGGACTTAATACCACAAGGCATTCTCTACCAGTCAACCTTTATCTGAATTATAATACTAAGATTATTAAATGTCCGCATTGATTATTAAAATATTGGGCGCTTTATTTATAGAGTATCTAAGAATGTAAATAAGTTTTTCATAAATTACTCTGTAAACATCGAAAATAAGCAACCATTCCATTTATCTATATTTATACCTACTTAAATCCTCAAGATCGAAGCGTTAAGTTATACTTTTTTTTTTATTATTGATAGGCTCGCGTTTGACCACTCTCACCTGATGGTAAGCGATGATGTGGCCGACGATGGAGCATGCTTGCCTAGAAGTAAAGAGACCCCTGGGTTGTAGAGATCAGGAAACACTCTCTTCAACGTTCATCTTAAACCATTGGTACTAGAACGCTTAAATTTTACATAGAAGTTCTTGTTATGAAGTATACAGAAAACAATAAATGATTTTTGAATATCATGGGCTTATAACAGAGGTCCAAAGTTTGTATGGAGAAAGCTACTATCACGCGGGCGAAGACACTGGTAAAAGCTAGTAATACAACATTGTTATAGTCTGTCTAATAAGTCAACCAAATTTTGTATAATATTTAATCATTTAAGAAATACTTATATTCGGTACTTTTTTTAGGGTTCTTCTGTTAGTAAACAATGATCTCTATCTCTTAATCAACCTTGATTATTGAACCCGTGTTGTTTACATCAGATTTCATTGAATCCTAATAATTACCCAAGTCGTTTAACTTATTAGCCAGACTCTAAATTAATATCACAGCATTTTTTTAACAATTTTGTTCTTGTTCTATTTGATTTTTTTATTTGTCACAATTGAGCGAGTGTCTATCTGACCTCCAAAACCTAGTAGACAAGCTTGTTCCATCGTCGACCACATCATCGCTTACTACCAGATGAGATACTTAGGGTGAGTTGCACCATTTAACTATAACGATAACAAAGCCGTTAACGGTTGTCCAATCGTCGAATTGACCTATAGGCGGCCATTTCACGGCTGGTTATGGTTTGGTAATCGTTATGGTTAAATGGTGAAACTCACCCTTAGTGGTTACCCCTCTTTGAGGCGTGGCTGGAAAGACCTCACGGCGTCCTTACCTTCCGCATGACACAGGTCCTCACCGGAAATGGCAAGTTCGGGAGGTTCCTGTTCTGAATTAAAGCGGAAGTGACGCCCGGGTGTCGCCACTGTGCGGAACGCCCGGAGGACACGGTGGAGCACACAATCGCGGTGTGCCCTGCTTGGGCGGAGTATCGCCGTGCCCTCGTGGGGGTGATCGGCGGCGGAGACCTCTCGTGCCGGGCCCTGGTCGAGGCCATGGTCCGGAGCGAGGAAGAGTGGCAGGCGGTCGCCGACTTCTGCGAAGCAGTAATGCTCGCTAAGAAGGCGGCCGACCGCATCAGACAACGGCGCTCTCGCCGCCACCGCCGGGATTCCGATCCCGATTTCCAGCCACCGTAGGCGCGGGCTTGCGGACAGTGAGCAATGGGTAGCTCGCTATCCGGCCGTCCGGTAACCGTCCGGACCAAGCCCAAGTCGTCGACGGCGCGCACTGTTCCCGCGCGCCTCAAGGAGTTGTCAGCAACAGCAGGGGCCCAGCCGGGTCGAAGCCTACTGGGGCCAGGGTTATCCGAAAGGGCGCTCGAGCCCCGGTACGAAGGCTAGAAGGAACGGGATGGGATTTTTTGTCAGTAAGAGTCTGACACTATCTCCCGCTCCGCCCAAGGGCGGGGGATGTCAATGCATGAATTTTCCCATCGAAAAAAAAAAAAACCCTTAGTGGTTAAACGCGAGCCTGTCTCTATTTGTAACAAAAAATCATCACCGTGGCTTTTAATACCTTATGTCTGTTTACGAAAGGGAGGTTCGGCCCCGGTATGAAAGGCAAGAAGGAACGGTGTGGGTTTTTTAGTCAGTTAGAATCTGACACTATCTCCCGCTCCGCCCAAGGGCGGGGGATGTCAATTAGATAATTTTTACCCATCGAAAAAGCTTTTATAAAAAGAATTTCTTAAAAATAAAAACTTCGTATCGCTACCATAACTCGCCTTCAGTGTAACCTGTCCCTGCCTGCTGAAATAGAACTAAGTTTGATTACTCAATGTTCAGGATTCATTGTTCGATGTTTGATGACAAAATGGCGCATGCAAGAGATAGATTCTCAAGGTTATTTTTCAAATGATTCATCGCATTTTCTGAACCTATCGTTATAAAAAAGTCTTACTAAGAATCGTCGTGCTCTTAAACCTATATTTCACCAGGACACCATTATTATTTAGAAGATAAGGGGCTATGCATCACCCATAGTGTAGGGGATGTAGTCACTGCGACCTAAAAGATCTATTGTGACTCGCCACCTTGTACCAGGACACCATAGTGGCGCAACCAGTTACGCCGCCATGGTGTCCCGGTGTAATATAGCCCTAAGCCACCAAACTAGACACCATACCGACACCAGAGTCGCCACACGTCCGAGCTCGGACGTGTGGCGGTCCACCAAACGGACACCAGGTAAGTAACTCTCTACACAGCTGTATACATTTTGTTGGTAGCGGCGACTGGTCGCGCCGTCCCTGTTTCTGTGAAATATAGACCTAAGGGACTGACAGATCAGATTGGCAGTCTCTCGCCCCAACACAGGTACCTACCGTTATTCCAAACCAGCATCCATTTTGAACGACCCACCCGTTCATTTTCCCGAACATTCAGCAAACTGTGACAATCTAGTCACAAGTTGGACGATTTGTGAAACTTTTCACAACTATTTACAGTTCCGTCGAACTCAGTTTTAGTAAATACATAGAAAAGTTGTCTTTCATACGGTTTTTGGAACATGTTCATATTTTGAAATGAAAATGAAGCTATTTCTCTGTTTCCGACATTTTCTATGACACAAAAGTTGAAATAATTATAGTTTTAATTTTGAGAATTTTTCTGACTTTAAACTTAAGAAAATTTGTATTTTCTGGGGTACCCGGGTTCTTCTACTTAAATTGAATAGTTGTAAAATGGTAGAACAACATTTATTAAAACAAGTACATACAGAAATATTTTTTTTAAATTGATTTCTAGTACTTGACTGTGATCCCACCTTGGCAAGCAGTGTTGCAATTGTTGATGGTGAATCGCACTAGTTTATTAAGAGTCTATTCACTCTAGCCTTGAAGACACCTGAATTATAATCGAACGGGAAGACCGCAGCAGACAAATTATGCTAGTTCTTCAATCTACACGGCATAAATTACGAGTTCTCAATAAAATCACCATCAATGATTGCATCACTACTTACCATCAGGTGGGATCGCAGTCAAGCACTAATTTATATTAATAAAAAAAAATGTATATATACTTGTATACAAGGTGTAAGGGACAGCCCTCCACAAATTTTAAGGGCTTGCTCAGTAGACGAAACTGAACAACCTTCTGCGGTTTTTTTTTTTTCAGGAAACGAAAAATCAAATCAGTCCCACCATACAAAATGATAAACTTGATTGGACAGTTTGTATGAAGAGGCCGAATTTTTTATTCGTTCTCTGAAAAAGATTTTTGTGGAAAGTTGTTCAGTTTCGTCTACTGAGAAAGCGCTTAAAGTTTGTGGAGGGCTGTCCCTTACACCTTGTATATTAGTGCTCGTATGAACGAGTATGTGAATGCTATAGGAAACTATCGGAGATAATTTTAGCTGCCTGTCGTGTGAAAAGCTCTTGATTAAGGCTACAGTTGAGTTTGGAACTAGTTAAGTATTCCTGAAAACTGTACGTGAGTATATTCGTAGGCATATTCAAAAGTTAGAGCGACAATATGATTTGTTGTGGCCTATAATTTCATTAAAAATACTTACCATACTCATTTTTTTTAACAAGAGGTATTTTTAGCACATCAAATACTCGTAGAACCTAAAATAAGGACGCACTGAAATGTATTTTTTTCTGTTTTTAATTATGTTGAGTTTTGAGATATTTCTGTTAGAATTTCTTGTATGTAATTATGTTACAGTCTATACAGTTAACTAGTCAAAACTTTTAAAACGTTTATTTTATTATTAAAAAAAAATCTAAACATATTAGCTATCTATAAAAAGTGTTTTTAAAATTGTTACAAGAAAACCTCCAAATCTCATGGTATTTCGAGTAAATGTTAGTAACGTTAAACTAGTTCTAACTGGTCAGTACTGCTTTTGACCAGTTCTTGCAGTTTGAAATAATTTTGATCGAGTTTTGACTGTGACATACTATTACATAAATTGAGTACAAGTCATGTGTTTTAGAAACGCAGAAATCATAACTGTGTCCAAATATTCGTCAGTGTACTTACCTTTTTACCTAAAACCGCCTGACTTATCATTTTCATCACAGTTTCTCACGGAGTAAAAAAAATATTTAATGTAGTGCCAAACTACCACACACAACCAATCATTGCCTAAATATAGTACAATGATTTCTTTCCCCCATATACATGGGTATACATGGGTATACTGGGTATACTGGGTATACTGGGCATACTGGGTATACTGGGTATTCTGGTTCCCATGTGGATATACTGGTAAAACCATCTACTTACTGTAAGGCTGTGGCCTTCCACCGGTGTACTGTGGAGACTGTAGGAGAGGCGCGCTTCTCTGTACGGGCGGCACGTCATCCGACACTGGGAACAACGGAGACAGAACGATAAATATGATTTCGTTACCATTACAGTACTGTAGCGGACAGGATGCGAGCACAGGATCGGTCAGAGAGGGTACGTCGATGTCAGACTAAAAGCTGTTAGCTCTTCAGAGGGATTTTTTCTCGACAGCTAAACCTGAGATAAAACACTGTACTATTTTTAGGACAGCACTTATTTTATGTGACACTTATTAGACCTGGATAGTAATACTGTATAGCAGCTTTGTAAAAATATAAAATTGGTGAGATACTGCATTGATAGTTGATAAATTTCGCTTGTCAATGATGCCTAGATCCTATTTTTAGTACTCTTTAAGATAAGCTGCTGAGTAAGTAAGTTCACTATTTTCTTTTTTTAGTTTTTGTTTTTTGGTGGAAAAATCATGCATTGACATCCCCCGCCCTTGGGCGGAGCGGGAGATAGTGTCAGACTCTTACTGACTAAAAGACCCACCCCGTTCCTTCTAGCCTTCATATCGGGGCTCGAGCGCCCTTTCGGATAACCCTGGCCCCAGATGTTCACTATTTGATAAAGATTATCTTCTGTGGCACTTATTTGCCTCAATACTCTTTGCTTACACCCTCAGAACGTCACTCTTATAAGGCCAAAAAAAAATCGCAAGGAAACAAAAAAAAAAATGGCCGCTAGACCACAGTGTACAAATTCTTCCTCAGTATGAACACAAGTTTCAGTCTGACATCGACGATAAAATAAAATAATAAATAAAAGACATACTGGTTTAAGGCGGATCTTGCTACACTGGAAACTGCATACTTTTGAAAAGGCTAGGCTGTTTCTGATAGCAGGTTTTTGACAGGGAGAATTTACTTAGACCTTTAGTGGAGGAAATGTATTTCTTCTTAGCGTGTCGATGGCAAATTTTAAGTCAAACCTTTGCTTTGTTTTTCATCTCCAGTACCTAGCTTCCATTAGTCTTCATTTATCTTGTAGTAATATCGGACAATACTGTCCTATTTACATCCATTTTATGCAGCACAGTACTAATCTTTGATTCCACGTTTAAATTCCAGCTAGAGTCCCCAGAAAATTTACTAATCGCTGGCCAGACAGTCTTCATATATCCTACAGTGATATTGAGAAAAACTGTACTTTTAATATACCTTTAATGCGGTAAAGTACTAATCTCTGATTCCACGTTAGATTCGTGCTATAATCCTTACTAGGCTAGCATATATGATCAGAATCCAAAGAAATAAGCCTGAAAGCTTATCTATAATATAAAAAAGAATCGCTGATGTGTTGCTAAGCGCAAATCTCGAGAAGGGTAGAGTAAGGTAGAATAGAGTAGAATAGGGTAGATTAAGGTAGGGTAGAGTAGGGTAGAGTAGGGTAGAGCAGGGTAGAGTAGGGTAGAGTAGGGTAGAGTAGGGTAGAGTAGGGTAGAGTAGGGTAGAGTAGGGTAGAGTAGGGTAGAGTAGAGTAGAGTAGGGTAGAGTAGGGTAGAGTAGGGTAGAGTAAAGTATAGTAGGATGGAGTATGGTAGAGCGGGAGCGTAGCCGCGGGCAAAAGCGAGTCAACTCGTAAAATTGCGCCTGAATTAGTGTTTAGAGTAGCTGTCAAATAGGTAAACGTCATTTCAGTTAAAATCATTTGATCTGAGTTGTCCAATAAGTAGGGCTTTCAAGGGAGAGGCTTTACCATGACGTGTTAAAATGTCAAGCGTGCGAGAATGAGGGATAGAGCTATACATCCTATATAGCTTCGTCCCTTTCACAATTCAGTTTAGGTCGTCAAATGGATCGCGTTAAGAGCTCGTGGTAGGGCTTCTGTGCTAAAACTGTTCCAAATTATTATTTAAAAGCAAATCGATGTTGCGATAAAAGGTTTTCAATATTGCGAATAATATTTTGATATTAATCCAACATTTTTTTTAAATTAACTTTTAAGTGCAGATTCATCATTTTCATTAAACTAGAGCTTCAAATTAAATACCTTTTAGTTTTTGAAACAGCTTCACTTGATTACCTCTGAAATTCACATTGAATAGGTATGTCAAAATAATATATATTTTAATTTAATTATGTCGGCTCTATTACTTTACCGTTTGTTTTCGAGCTTCCGTACTATTGACTTTACCGACGTATAAAATAATTAATTAATAATTGGAGGCCTAGGCCGTTCATTAAATGTCGGTATCCAACTAAATAGTATAAAATGCCTGATGGACGGCCTAGGCGTTCAATTAGCTGACTACATTAGCCAACTGGCTGCAATGATTTATATTTTTTACCAAGAAACCAGAATGAAAAGGCACAATAAAAAGTTGCTATAGGTAAACACATGATATAAGATTAAGCTATAAATAGTGCATGCAATCATGCAAGTTTTAAATTTAATAAATACTGTAGATATTATATAAAAAAGGCGAAAATCACAGCCTACTTAAATATATTAATTTTACACAGTCAATTAAAGCGAGCAGTTTCGCAGAGCAATAAAGATATTACACGAGGGTACCAAGAAGCACATTACATAACACAGTTTTAGAAAGATCCGTAGGCGCGGGCTTGCGGACGGCGAGCAATGGGTGGCTGGCTGTCCGACTGTCCGGTAACTGTCTGGACCGAGCCCTAGCAAGTGCAATGTGTCCTGCACATTGTCACTTAAGTTTGGAGATTCTTCGAGGTACGTCGGCTTTTTTTATATCGGTGGGTATAAATCATCCAGATGTCATCTTGCCCGGCGGAGCGGGAGGTAGTATCAGATTCTTACTGAATAAAAAACCCACCCCGTTCCTTCTTGCCTTTCATACCGTGGCCGAGGTAGTAGGCTTCGACCTAGCTGGGCCACTACGGTTGCTGAAAACTCCTTGAGGCGGGCGGGAACAGTGTACGCCGTCGACGAATTGCGCTCAGTTCGGACAGTTATCCATTGCTCGCAGTCCGCAAGCCTGCGCCTACGGTGGCCGAGGTATGTCGCCCTCACATCGACCCTGGTTCTCCTGCGGATATCTTCATTTCTGATATGATCACGCAAGGAAACTAAGAAACTTGTTAGGTAAGTACTAAAAAAACTCACACTCAATTTCATGGCTCACTTCAACATCCACTCTAACACCGCAGGGTGTAGTCCAAACGAATTGCGAAGTCTTTATAATCGGTATGTAGATTTGGTTATAATTCGCATTGTAGAACACGGATTGGGCCGATATTGCCCGGCTGAGGGGCCGTCGCGCCATCGGGCGAGTAGCTGGTACAGTGGTCGTAATAACTAATTCAATCGACTGGCAATCAATACTGTCTGTGTTTGGATGTGGCCTTCGTTGGTGTAACGAAAGAAAAGGGGGGCAGAAGGTGAGATGTCTTCAAAGACGAGTTATTGCGTTTTCAGCAAAGGAAATTCAATTTTCTTGTTATGTTATGTCTATTAACAGGAGCAGTGGTGGCCGAGTGGTAATGGCCCCGGCTTACGAGTTGTGGGTCGCGGGTTCGAACCCAGCCAGGGGCATTACTTTGTGTAATTTATTTCATCACCACTGCTCTCAAAACGGTGAAGGAAAACATCGTGAGGAAACCGGCATGTCCTAGAACCAAAAATTCGAAGACATGTGACATTCACCAACCCGCACTGGGTCCGCGTGGTGGATTGCGGCCCATTCCCTCTCCTAGAGAGGAGGCCTGAGTCCCAGCAATGGGAACATTAAAAAGGCTGATGATGATGATGTCTATTAAGTATGGTTTCCGCACTTAGGCGAGTACTTGCTACTTGCTACTACACTCACGAGCGTATTTTCGTTTTGTAGATTCACGCAGGCTCTGATTCATTTGATACAAAATCACGCACGGCACTATGAGACTCAGTGTGCCATACCTTGCGTTTCGCCCCGCACTCACTAGCGTGAGCGCATGTTTCTCCGCTTGTAGGCGCGTGATCTGCATGAACGCGCGCGGATGCATTTTTGGTATGTTGGAATGTGCGTGTTTTATACAAACAGAAACACTTACAAGCAAACTTAAAACAGGCATTCACGCGCTACGCTGCGTGGTGCGTGGCAGTGTGATAGTCGCCGTATTCCTATGTGGACCATTGGGCCATAACCTTTGGTGGGCTTATTCCAATCAGCCCTACCTCTCCAAAAACAGATTGATGATGGAGTTGAGATGAGGGAGTTCCTTTGGTTGAAAAGAAAACGATGATAAAAGAAAAGATCACGCAAAAAAAAAAGATTTAAGACACATTGATTTGTTTGTCTGCTATATTATATTTAAAGATACACAGGCACTTTTGAAATGTCTAGAAGTCAGTTAGTCAACAAAAAAAAAAGGTAATTCCACATTCCAAAGCGTAGATCTCTATGAAGAAGCATGTGCAAGAAACTCCATGGACACTCTTCAATCATGTTATGCATTAGAAATATCTCAGTTGCATGTTTACTGTCGCTACTATTATTTGAGAACAATATAAATAAAGTAAAAGAAAAACTAATTCTGAATATAGATAGATTAAAAAAAAAAACGCTGTATAGTTGAACTCAGAGATGTCTCATTTTGTTAGTCTATCCACCATATTGCTTTCGCTAATTACTTTTCGTGGCGTTTTAGTCTTACTTTTGTTGTTAGCATTTACAATAATTGAAATCGCTCAATTATTTATTTGTGAGATTGCAACACTCCTTTTTGACATTGAAATTATTTTATATCTGTGGCAACCCAAGATAAGTTTTGAACATAAAACGGTGATTTGTTTAGATCCCTTCTATTCCAAACTCAGCTACAGACGACAAAGGGGAACTCGAGTTACATTCTATGTTGTGTTTTTGTTTTTTATGGTGGGAAAATCATTGGGGGTGACAACCCCGCTCATGGGCGGAGAAGAAGATTCTGTCAGACTCTTACTGACTAAAAACCCACCATGTTCCTTCAGGCCTTCATACCGGGGCTCGAGCTGTCTTTCGAAACTAAATCTGGCCCCGGTAGGCTTCGACCCATCTGTGCCTCTGCTGTTGCTGACAACTCCTTGAGGCGCGCGGGAACAGTGCGCGCTGTCGACGACTTGGGCTTGGTCCAGACAGTTACCGGACGGTCGGATAGCGAGCTACCCATTGCTCACTGTCCGCAAGCCCAGTTGTGTAGTGATGAAATGTTTAGACGAGTATTTGCGTGTAAGATTCTTTTTTTAAAAAGAGGATTCATGGAGTTTCTTGCACGTTCTTCTCCAAGAAATCTACGCTTTGAAATGTGCAACTAGCATCGCTTTTCTGACTGACTTCTTGACAACCAAAAGGACTGAGTAATAAATACATTACTTTATACTGAAGTGAGAGGTTTTATTATTATACTTTTCAGGATCTCTTTAATCTTTATTGCATGTTTTAATTTTTGTAGACATCTTTTAAAATTAAATCCGACTTCTGCATTTACTTGAGCTGTGGCATTCAACTAGTGTTCTATGCATTGAACTCATGCATAATAAAGTGTAAGTTAACGGCGGTGTGTCTGTCCTTACGTCAGACGATACACAGAAATTACTGCATTGATATTTAATGTGATTTGTATCACGGAAGGTTTTTAAAATGTTTTTCTATTTTGTTAAATGTCATGTGAAATCACATTTTGCTTTTTTCATTTTGCTGAAAGTTTAATCAATAAATGTATAAAAAATTTATTTGCTTCACTAGCTTTTGTCCGTGACTTCGTCCGTTTGAATGTTGATTGTTAAGGACGGGAAATCAAAATCGAAGCCAGATAAAAGTAGCTTTTTTTTAGGTGGGAAAATTATCTAATTGACATCTCCAACAGGCCTGTTGGTCTAGTGGTTGGTGACCCTGACTGCTATGCCGGAGGTCGTGGGTTCGATTTCCACCCAGGACAAATGTTTGTGTGATGAGCACGATCATTTATTCTGTGTCTGGGTGTAATATCTATAATAGGTATGTATTTAGAAATATATAAGTATGTTTATCAGTTGGCTAGTACACAAGCTCTGCTTAGCTTGAGACTAGACGGCATTGTGTGATAGTTGTGGAATATTATTATTATTTCGTTTATCTCCCGCCCTAGGGAGGTGCGTAAGGGCGTGTCAGACTTTTACTGACTTAAAACCTACTTGCGTCCTTCTTTGCGTTTTATGACCATATTAACTCTTACAAAAATTCTCTTAGTGGGTACCCTCTGAGGGAATATTTACAGGGCGGATCCCCTAATTGGCCCTTAGGAACTGATACACCATCATTTCGCAATTAAATTATGAGCCCCGTAAAGGTAATAAGAGCCCTATGCTATGCGCTCCGAAGACATTTGAAGAATTCCAATTTCAAAAAAAAGATTGGTGCAACAATCATCTCTGTCGATCTCCATCGGGAACATAGTCGTAACTATGTGTGTTTTTCTTTGACCAATAACGAGATATAACAACGTAGGTACAACACTACACTATTTACATTCTTTAAAATGCAAGGGCGTGCAGACGGGCAACTATAAAATCAATGAACCGACTCTTGAAACTTTAAACGACCGTTTTGTTCAATTATTTACACTGCAATTTAGTTGATCGGTTGCAGCCGGTCTATTAGGCTGTGGTCGCGTTGGTAAGGGGTGCGTTCATTGCAAGTGTTTGTTGAATCAGAATTTATTGATGACCTACCATGAGTACTTAAGAGGCTGCTTTTCCACTCGCCTACTGCCAACATCGAAGATGATTTAAAAGCTTGTTACTTCATCTAACGCAATCCAACGCGATGTTTGACGAAAAAGCAACGCGAAAAAAGAGACATAATGCCTGAAAACTGTTAGCATTCGGTGATTCCGTGTGATTTAATCGAATATTTCACAAAACTTGTTCTAAGAAATACGTTTTTATTTTTAAACCTCATTGTCGTCATTCAAATCTTGATAATATTTGGAAGGCTCTATTAAGTATTATACTTTTTTGACTTCTTTAATTTTTGAGTTAATTATGAAGTGTCAAAGTTTATGCAAAATGGCAGATTTTTTATGATAATAGAGGTCTTTTAGTTCTTAGTTTTACAGAAATTTATAAATTGGTTTCAATAGAAGCCTAGATAATATCCACAAGCAGTACCTTGTTTCCAAACTATCCAATGAAAAATGTGTAATAACGTCATAATCGAAAGCGGTTGTATGAAAAACAGTGAAATTGTATGTCGAGTTGCATCCCCTTAAAGTGTTATATTAGACGAACTAAACTAAACTGTTAAAAGTATGTAATTTTATAAGGTGTATAGCTCCATTTCTCTTTCTTTCTCATCATCATCATATCAGCCGAAAGACGTCCACTGTTGGACATAGGCCTCGCCACAACGACCGGTCCTGTGCGTCACGCATCACGACCAGGTCATCAGTCCACCTTGTTGGAGGCCTTTCTGGCTCGCACGCTTGATATTTTAAAACGTCATCGTAAAGCCCCTGTTTTACCAATGCGACTGCAGACTTAGCACAGACTCTTTAAAGTTACGCCAATTGGCGAAAGTTGCTCAGTTATGAATTTTAATTTTAAACTAATCGTAAGCATGCTAATTTTGACAGTAATGTTGTTTAAAATCAAAATTCATATCTGAAAGTCAAAATATATAAAAATAAAATTCTAAATCTAAGACTCACCGTGGTGATGGGAAGCGTCCGAAGTCGCCCATCGACAACCCACACCAGTGCCTTCCCTGCACATATAAAAGACGAACACACTCTTTATTTCTTTCTCAAAAAACTCAACAAAAAGTTATCTATGGTCACCACGCGTAGCGTTAACGGTGCATGCCAATTTTATTACAGAAAAAAAGCTACAAAAAATAAACATAAAAAAAAATAAAAGACTTTTTTTGAATGTTTAATACATTGCTTTGTATATCGTGGTTGAGACAAATGTGTCTGTGTTTTTTGATTTCTCTGTCTGTTTGTTCGGTGATCAAAACGATATACAAGATGTAAAATTTAAATAAATCATATTTTTTTTCAGAGTGTGTTTGTCATTGGTCTTATATGTGCATGAAAGATATTATTAATATAATAACATTAATATCATAAGCTGAGGTAGTACAGCCGAAGTTGGAAGCTGACCGCTAATCGTCGGCAACTTTTAGTAGCGCAAGCTTAAATCGCCCGACTGCGACGCGCGCTTCTGTCAAACAGGCAATTTTAATCGCTCATGTTAGGTTAAAAAACAAAGTTTAATAGCAGATTCGTACATAAAATGTATCTAAATGAGTCTGAAAGCTGAAAGAAGTATCTGAAAAGAATCAAAAGTGTGATGAAAACTAATCTGCAATTAAACTTTGAAAATGATTAGAAAAATCGCGGTTAAAAAAAACATCATGCTGTTTTTTGTTTTTCTTATTTCCGCGACAGTATAGCGGTCAACTTAGAATTTTCGGGAAGTGTAGTACTTATGTATGTTAGCAGTATATAAAACGGTAGTAGTGAATGGATGCATAAGATATATTTTTGTATGACTTACGTATTGTAAATATTTTACACAATTTACTATGACATAAAGTAAAAAGGTAGGTGTCGCCTTTTTTCCAACTAGCTTGGGCTCGGTTTCCAGTTCAATCGGATGCGGTTGAATACCCGTGTTTTACTTGGAGCGACTGCCTATCAGATCTCCAAAACCCAGTTACTGGGCCACATGATACCCTTTGGATCTTGTATTTTGTAGGCAGTATCTAGTCATTCATAAAATACCTACAGCATAATCAGCCTTTTAATGTTCCCACTGATGGGACTCAGGCTTTCTCTATAGGAGAGGGAACGGGCCGTAATCCACCACGCGGGCCCAGTGCGAGTTGTGGATGTCACATGTCTTCGAATTTTTTTTTCTAGGACATGCCGGTTTCCTCACGATGTTTTCCTTCACCCTTTTGAAAGTAGTGGTGATGAAATAATTTACACAAAGTAATGCCTGGCTGGGTTTGAACTCACGACCTATTAAGCTCAATTTTATAACAGTTATTATGTATGAAAAACCTCGACTTTTATTATTGATAGGCTCGCGTTTGACCACCATCTCACCTGATGGTAAGCGATGATGTGGTCGACGATGGAGCACGCTTGCCTAGAAGTAACCTATTCAGTCTTGACTTAAAGACCCCTAATTCTCGTGATAATGAAAACAGAAGGCATCCTGTCTGAAAAAGTTTGAAAATCTACTGGAACTGTGACACTAATATGTAAATGTAAGCAGTATTTACGTACCAGAGTTGCTGAAGCCCATGTTCTGTGTTTCATGACCTGTTGAATATAATTATGTGTTCCGTGTAGTATCGTTGCAACCTTATCAGACTGCGTAAAACTCTTTGTGAAAATAAAGGCGAACAGAGTCGTTATTCCAATATAAAGCTTAGGATTGCGGATGGCGAGCTACACGTTGCTCGCCGTCCGGGCCCGGATTGACGATGAGTTATGTTCCACACGCGCCTCAAAGAGTTGTCAACAGACAGTTAGGGAAGATACCTGTCAGGCATTTTTTTAAGGTTTTCATCCAGTGACTTCTTCCGTTCTAGGGTGAACCGGAAAGGTATGTCTGACTTTTACTGACTAAAGCCACACCTATGTCCACAGTGTTTATTTCACCAATGTTTTTCAAGGCTGGATTTTCACAGAATAGACTAATAGGAATTGTTTTTCAAGGCTGGATTTTCACAGAATAGACTAATAGGAATATATTACTATGGATTGACCGCTCGACTCATGTCAGGCTCCTGACTTAAAAAGGAAGGAATTAAAAACAAAAAAAATCTGTCTGATAAAATTCCAAGATTTTATTTGGTGTTATAAGTTGAAATTAATAGTAGTGTTTTGTTGTATTCCTGATATTAATTATACTATAGTCATGCTACTTAAAATAAGAGACACATAAATACAATCACTATTCTTTAATTAGTACAAAAAATGGGGCTCTTTCTGTACCCGTTACTGATCATATTTGTGTAGTCAAACGAAATCCCAAAATTGTCCACGAAAATATAATTAATAATAATTAATAACATAATTGAATCAATCACTTATAACAATTGCTCCTAAAAAATATTACGCGTAGAGTTGTTCTTTCTTTCATTCATAATCAAAAGCTTGTACAGTATTACCATAAATTGAGTGACATTTTGGGATATAAACAAACGCTAATAACTTTGCTGTTTGTGAATAATATTTACTGAGACTGTACTTAAATAATAACAAGAACTTTTCTAATGAGCCCTTTAAGTATTTGTACTTATTAAAAATTTGTGGTGTATAAAAAAGTCGTGTTACTTTGACCCAAACTTATTAACCAATAGGAACAAGAGACGTTGTATTTACTGTTTTTCTATTGGTTTACGAGATTGGGCCAAAGTTTACTACTACTTTACTGTACCTATAACATAAAGTTTTTAGTTTACCTACATTTTAGCGTTTTCTATATACAAAAGCAAGAGCAAATAAAACTAAAACAGGCGTAGGTGTGCATATCAAAATGAATAAGTAATCAGGCGGAGTATAAATTGTGGAATTACAGGTTCTTGTGCCCATTTAGTGTCATAAAACAGTGACTACTCCTCGGTAACGGCTGGGTTAATAGATAAGGGATAAAGTATATATTTATTATATATTCATATATGTAGCCTCATCTATGGCTTCACATAAGAACTAATCATCCATGGTTTAAAAGCTTGTTACTTTATACGCAATCCAACACGATGTTTGACGAAAAGGCAACGCGAAAAAAGAGAGATACCGACGATACCGTAAAACGGGATAAATAGAGACTTAGGGGTGAATAGAAACAAAACTTTGGTTTGGTTTTTCACTTTGATACCATAATATCGGCCTCTAACAAAGCATCGATTTTTTAGAATAACAATTCATTATTAAATTGATATAATTAAATGCTGCAAAAAATATTCAAATATCGAGAAAATACCCTTTAAAGTTTTGTCTCTATTCACCCCATTTTTCTGTAGCGCCTGAAAACTCTGCTAGCATTTGGTAAATCAGAGATTTACTCGAATATCGTATAAAACTTGTTTCAACAAATACGTATTTTTATTTTAAACCCTTAAAGTTTTAAAAAAATATTGTCATCATTTAGAATTTCGATAAAAGCTAGGCTTCTATTGTTATATTTTTTTGATTTTTTAGTAAATTATGAAGTGAGAGATCTTTACTAGATTAGTTTTACACAAAATGTTTTGATTTCTATAGAAGCCATAATATCCACAAGATAGCTGTGTATCTAAAATATATATAGAAAGATGTATAATAACATCATAATTACGTAAGAGCGGTTATATGAAATGTACCTCGAATAGGACGCTCTTAATTCAATATCTACCTTTAAGGTGCAGTTGAAAACCAGCGTCAGGCAACTGCTACGTAGTTATCTAGCATTTTCTTACTTTATAAAAAATTCCATAACATTTGTCCATTTATTTACGTAGACGAAGTCGTTTTAACCCTAAGGGGCAAGAAGAGCCCTCAACCCGTCAAACGCTGGGCTATTTCCTACCCCACTTGAGTTAACGCAAAGCTATTTGTTGCCTAACCCTAAACTCTTCATGTTCCATCAATCGGTCTCGGTTGAGATAACATTGTAGTGAGGTCAGTTAAATCCAAGTTTATATTCAAGCGCTATTTTTGGTTGAGAGTAGTTAAAAATTTTTGATTTAAATAATGAAATTAGAAACTTCCTTACTCTTATCCTTATAAGCATAATCAGCTTTTTTAATGTTCCCACTGCTGGGACTCAGGCCTCTACTCTCCAGGAGAGAGAATGGGCCGTAATCCACCGCGAGGGCCCAGTGCGGATTGGTGAATGTCACATGTCTTCGAATCTTTGGTTCTAGGACATGCCAAACCGGCATGTCCTAGAACCTCACCTCACGATGATTTTAAGTGGCAAAATAAATAATACATTCAATGATTTCTCCCGCTGTAAGGTGGAGCGAGAGGGCTCTTTAGACTTTTACTGATTAAATCCACATCTATGTTTCTTCAGTTGCGCCAGATGAGGTCAATTCCCTTATAATGGTAAGTATCTACTATTTTTCGAGTCATTATTGACAGCTTTGTGGGTGAAATAGCACGAAGAATCGTCAAACCTAAGTGGCAATGGGCAGGGCACATTGTACGCAGAACAGATGGCCATTGAGGCCGAAAGGTTCTGGAGTGGCGACCGCGTACTGGAAGGGGCAGCATAGGAAGGCCTCTTACAAGGTGGACTGATGACCTGGTGAAGGTTGCGGGAATCCGATGGATACGAGAAGCACAGAATCGTTAATTGTTGCAACAATTGGGTAGGCCTATGTCCAACAGTGGACGTCTATCAGCTGAAATGATAATGATGATGATTGACAGCTGTCAAAATTATCATCAAAAAGCTTGACCAATCAAAAAGTGTAAAACAACAAAATCGGTAACGAAGGAATATCAAATATCAAAAAGATTGGATATTGAACAGGTAGTATAAAGTGTCGGTGCAAGAATATGACACCCCATTTTTTTGCTGTCTCTCCTGACCCCATTTTTATCGTCGATACCGTAAATGTAACACAACGCTTTGTACAGTAATGTATGATGAATATCAGTACAGACAAAAAATATACATAAATAATGTTGAAGAATGTAGTGGTAGCAAATAAGAGTGAGTTGTGTCATATGCCTTTTGATTTTATAAAGAAATTGACTAACCTATGTAATGTTTTTAAATATTTTTGAATAAAAATAAAACATGGTGTAAAAACTTTTTTTTTTTTTAATACAGTTTTGGTATATTTATACAAACTTAAAATAATAATATGTACAAACGAGTAAAAAAGGCTGAGAAACGGGGAAAACTCAGAGGGCATCAAAAAATTCGTCCACATCGATGTCAATGGGAAAAGTGCCCAGAAAGCTGGCAGCATTGCCGCGCTGGATGGCAATGCTGATTCGTTGACTGAAGAAGCGTCCAGCCCTCTGTACCCCTAGCCAAGTAGCTAATCTGCAATAGTTAACGCTTGTAGAAAGCTTCAAATGTACGGGAATGACGTCGTCTCAACGCTCAGTCACGTGGTCAAAACAAAAGAATTGGCGGCAAGGTCAACTCGAAGCGTTCGACGCAAGCGAAACGTTTTGTAACTTGGCTAGGGGGCTGGTCACGCGAAGAATCGACCAACTGTAAAAACTATTGGAATCCATTCAGTTACTGATTCTTAACAAACTATATTCAAATTTCGAATACTCTCACACAAATGTTGTATAAAAGAATCTGGATGCAAAGGGCAACTAAAGGATGCTCAGTTGAGTTTTAGTTAGTAAAATTCTGTCTGACACTCTCTCAAGCCCCAGAACGAAACAAATTGTTTGAAAATTGTTCATATAATAAAAAATGATTACAGACATTGAACTACAGGTTTTACCAAATTCAGAGATACTAAAATCTTGAATGAAACATCAATTGATGATCAAACAAATAGTCAAGAGTGAAATAATCTTCGAAAAGAAAAAAAACTTTCAAAAGACCGGACGTCAAAGACCCTCTCGGTTGAGAGTCAAAGTCAAAAACATTTATTTCAAATAGACCATATGCAGGCACTTTTGAATAGTCAAATGAGAGGGATTACTTTAAAAGAGGACACGACAAATACTTGCTCCCAAGTGAAGGTGTACTATCGCGGTCATTTCTGCCTGACCACTTAACACGTTGAGTGTGATACCAGGTCTAAACATCTCGTATACATCTCACGTAAAAACACCCTAACGTACATCGTGAGTTTATTAAAATATTTTTTATCAAAATTGAAAATAAAAAAAGATAATTGAAAAATAATTCATACGCCAGTTGATTCTTTGAAATGGTCTCTTTCATATCCTCGAGTTATAGAATATCAAAAAAACATGTATATAGAAATAGACAAACTGACGGACTGATTGACATAATTATCATCGCACAGCAGAATTACTACTATTGCCCTTTTTTTCTAGTCGAAGACTAACTTAAAAAAGGAGGGGAGGGGATACATCGAATAGATTTGATGATGAAGCCAGAAGGTAGGAACTGGAACTCTATAATTAATCAATGTAGTGTCACACCGACTTCGAAACTAAATTTATTTTGCACTTGTGGCTACATACATGGTCAGATCATCAGATGATTTCGGGCTGGTGGGCAACTGCCCACCAGATGTAATGCCCATCTGGTCGGACGATCCTCCCTTTTCAACGGAGGTTTGCGAGACTTTAATCTCTGTTCCGCATACCTCCAAACTAAAAAGCAAAAGTTTGTTTAGCTAAAGGTTTTTGAAAAAATCTTGGATAGACCATCGAAGCTATGCCACAGAAAAACAAGTCATTATAATAAAAAAAGTTTTTCACAATAACTTATCCAAAATTAATATTAAAAGTGATAACTGACACTTTTTTTGTCCACTGTACTTAAGCGTCAATAGAGGGTAGATGGAAATCAATCGTCAACTACTTCATGTGACATGAAAAGAATTCAGGTGATGAAATTACTGTACAGCTCTTTTTATAGTTAGGGTTGTCAAAGAGCCGAGTTTAATCAGTGGACCGACCGGGCGGTCGATGTCGGGTTATTTATTTTTTCTGTAATCCAGCTGTCTGTGTAACACAAAATTTGAATGTCATTTTTTGAGCTCTTTTTTTGATTTATCGGTAAAAAAACGAATTGGTAAATTCTGATGTTTGGATTAAGTACATGCAAAAAATACTAACCGGGTACATTGAGTGTTGATAAAGAAAATCACTCTTCGAATTATTTTATACAAGATTTTGCCCATGACTTCGTCCACGTACATAAAAGTATAGACTATGCCACTTAGGAATAAAGTAGCTTTTTATTGGTACTAACGAGGATTATCTCCTACAAACAAAAAAACTCACGTGTAATGACTAAAACCCAAAAAAAATTGAGCTCCCCCCTTTCCCCCCAAAAATCAAACCCAGCAAAAGCTGACAGCCCTATATTTTATCAGTCTCGTCACCCAGAGAGCGTGTATTTTCACTCGCTACCCTTATATAATACGTGACGCTGACTTCACTAGATTGACTCAAGATACGAGATTAGAGAAACATCGTATTTCCAGCTTGTTTCTACTCCCTTGAGGAGCGGTACTAGCTGTTACGTGACTTAAATAAGCTGGTAGACATGGTGAATTTGTTTGGGAAGAGTAGAACGTCGTCCTTTGTAATTCATCTTCATTTCAACCGAAAGACGTCCACTGCTGGACATACGCAGCCCCAAGTGTCATCACAACGACCTCTCCATGGTTGAGACATTCCAACTTTTCTCCAGGGTGGATGCAGTCGCTTCCTTCTGCGAAGCACATGGCTACTAATGTCAGGGTATGGACTTGCATATACCCCAGCTGCCGCCACAAGAGAATTCCTGAGCATAGGGAGCGACAAAGTGATCTCCAGTCACCTTAAGCGCAGGCTTGCGGATAATCAGCAATGGGTAGCTCTATGTCCTTAAGTTCTTTAAGGGTTGAGCCCACGAACCCGATGGCGAGTAGTATTCTACGCGCGCCTCAAAAACAAATCAACAAAACCGTAGAGTCCCAACAGGGTCAAGCCCTGCTATGGCCACAGAGAATTTCTGTAAAGGAAACCTGTGGTCCTAGAACGCAAACGGCAACTGAAGGACACAATCTTGCAGCCCATGACCAGCATACGTCATAGTCTTCTAAGTAAGCGCGCTCCATCGTCGACCGCATCGTTACTTTCCATCAGGACAGGTAACGGTCAAGCGCAAACCTACCTATCTAAACTAAGATTATAAAGTTTGTTTTTTTTTTGTTTGTAGGAGGTAATCTCTGAAAGTACTGGTCCGATTGCAAAAAAAAAATCCACCGATAGAAAGCTGCTTTATTCCTGAGTGATATAGGTTATTTTTTATGTATACGGGCGAAGCCGCAGGCGAAAGCTAGTCAACAATAAAAAAAAAAACACAACCAGATCATCAAACTCAACTAGATAAAAAGAAATACACTTCCATGTTACTTAACATTACAAATACATAAAAGACAAAGCCTTTACAAAATAAAGAGTCCCAAAACGCAGGTCAAAGACTCGGAGGTCCTAAGAAAACAATAATTCTCCACAGTTAACCCTTAAAAAGTGACGAGGGGCGAGCTGGTATATCGTCGCATGGGGTTGACCTCAAATAAATAATACCATTAGGAAATGAGGCAAGGCACCCTCAGGGATGGCGAGTAATGAATATAAATTGAGTGTCTTATCGGCGTTGACTTACTTTGAAATGGGACGGGCGACAGAGTTTTTTTAAAGCAAAAAAGTGGGTAGTTTTAAAACATTGCTATATGTGACTGTCTCTTTGGTCTCGTGGTCGCAAGCGCCACTGCTGCGTGTGGAGTCTTGGGTTCGATCGGTGAGATAGTGGCCAAGCGCAAGCCTATGTATCTATTTAAATTATTAAAAAAAACTGGGCAAGTGCGATTGACCCAGGACTGATTGTCCTGGCACAGAAGGATAAGGAAAGCCCACCTAACGTGGTAAGAGGCAAAGAAGAAGTGCGAATCGGACCCGCGCACTGGGCGTTCCGTACAAACTTATCTATGTTATTATGCCGTTTTTTTTTCGTTAACTTGGAAGTTTGATTTTTTCACAGGTTCAAGGGAGCATATGGTTTTTAATTTCAACTGGATAACTCCACGTGTTCCCGAGATAAAGGGTCTTGACAGACAGACAGAAAATAAAACGATCCTATAAGGGCTTCGTTTTTTTCTTTTTGAAATAAAAAGAAAGAAAACATGTTTATTCTGCCTGAATAGATGCACAATTCGTTACAAAAATACAAAAAACAGTTCCCCTGCCAGGCCATGTGTGTATCGGGCATAACTGTATTTATTAGACAACACAGAAGAGGATAAACGCACAAGGAAGGGGTTTCGAGATACGGAACCCTAAAAATAGGACTTTATGTTCCAGGAACAGTTGAAGCCGCTCCCAAAAACTATATCAGTCGACTCCTTCGGGAAAACCTGCCATGCTGCTATGTTTGTTATCGGGATGAACATTTACTTACGTTTGTCATGACCTCGTTTGCCACTCAATAAGCTTACCACTAGGTTTGCAGCCAATACAATTGGCAAGGATTCGATTCCTGCCCGTAGGGAAATCAAGATTTCGCAGTACTGTAGTGTCATCTTCATTTGAATGTTTCTGTTGACCTCCTAGGAAAATCTAGTGACCTATGAATTCATTTGTTAAGTCTCCGCCGCCGTTTTAAAGTGCTTCGTTTTCAATAGAGAAACACTTCGTTAGAGAGAGGAAGTCCTAACAGGATATTAAACGTTTTTACTGACTACAAAAGCAGAAGGTCAAAATGATCTACTGCCTGAAAAAAAATCTTCAACATAGTCATCCAGAAAAAACTGTTTTTTTATCTCCTTTACTGCAAGCAGGAAAATCGTGTTGATTTATATTTAACTTTTCATTCAAAGTTTTGAAGCAAAAAACGCGTAGATTCAAGACGTTGCGCGTTGTTTCATTATAAGTTTTAATAAGGCTGCCTTGCTTCATTATTATAGAAGTGTTTTTTTTACTTTTCAAGATGGACGCTGATGGGCATTATTTAAATTTTGTAACTTTGAACGGTGTTTAACCCGTTTTTCTAACAAGGTAACAGGAGGTAAAGATGTAAATAGGTATCTCAAGTAAAGAACGTTGGCACAGTGGTTGGACATGTCTTGTGAATATGCATTTTTGTTATATTTATGACAATTTCATGCCGTAACTACTCCACCGATATCATCAATTTTCTTTAAAGGTTTGTTTGGTGTACAAAAAAGGATATAGGGTAACTTTCATTTAGATAAAGTGCAGTCGCGAGGAAAGTCGTGGGCAGAAGCTAGTTTAACCGTCATTCAGTTAGAAAATTTTCACAAACAAGGAGTCCCATGCTGGGCGCCAATAACGCTTTGTTGTTTGCAGAAATGATTCCCACTTGAACTTCTCGTCTAAATAGTAAGCGATGTTGAGATCGACGATGGTACACGTTTACCTAGGAGTAACCTATTCACTCTTGACTTAAATATCTTTTAGCTATCAGGGAACACAGAGTCCGGCAGGGAATTCTACTCCTTAACTGTGCGCACAATGACTGTGTTCCTAAACGTTTTGTACGTATGGGTAAGATATCTACCATATAACGGTGGTGCTTTACTTCAGGTGGTCAGATGATGAAAGAGGCGTGGCAGAAATAGTTAAAAAAAATACTATCACGAGAAAAGTAGTCGACAGAAGCTAAATTACAATAACCGTCATTCAGTCAGACAAAATAATTTCACAAACGAGAGGTCCCATGCTGGGCGCCAATAACGCTTCCTTTGTTTTGTTTACAGAAAATATTTAATTTTAATGAAAAGCGAACGCTCCACCTGTTTGTTATTCTTTACACGTATGAGTTAATTACCATGCTTCCGAAGAATTTAATTCCGATCGGATAATTTCTTCTCTGATTTTTGTTTCTTTTGTGATATGACGGTAGTCGGATAATTTATTTTTAAGCGCTAGTGGGTACTTAATGGCTTGCTTTTTGTTTTAATTCTTGCCAATATATTTATACAATTTTCAGATTTTCTGCACAGGTAGTTTGTTAGATAACACGCATGCCAATCATGCCAATGTATTATAAAAATAACAGGAGTCACATAAAGCGTGTGCGTAAATTGCATTAACCAAACCAATATTCAACAAAGGATTTCTCCAGCAAGGAAATTCCATTCAACAATAAACTACCCTCAAACATTCAATATTCTCCAACTACCCACCTTTACTTTTACACCTTCTACCCTCCCAAGACTATTAATTAATTAAAGTCTATTTACAGAACAAATCTCAAGTGCTGGTACAACACAACAGAGAAGGGTTTCGCCATATAATTGAATAAAATATTGAGGATGGTGAGAGTCAATATCGACCTCGGACGGTTGCGCCATGAATACTAACAAAGTGGACGTATGAGAGGGTAGGATGGCTAGCACATTGGACCAACAATTCTACATACATACGACTGAGCTAACCATATCCAATTTTCTTGGTTCTACATATGTGTTTTGTTTAACCATGGTCTTTTTTTTCAGGGTGGAATTTCTCATTGATGTTTTCGGTGGGTTGTGTGTGGGGTCTGTCATACTTTGACTGTGTTTTGTCTAGCCGTGGTCTGCCACAAGCGAATGACGAAGACAATTATGTCAGAAGAAAACTTATGTATAACTGAACGTTCTTTTTTTTTGAGGTGGGTTGAGAGAAAGTGTTAGACCCTTACTGCCTATCATCCACCTGTGTTCATCAGAAGCCTTTTACATTCTAGAGCTATGTAACTGTCTCGGACAATCCCTAAGGCCTTGCAGGCATAGACTGTAGTAAGCCTCCATCCATTTTGCTGACTTTTTTTTGAGGTTCGCGTGGAATGGGCTTGGTCCTTACCGGATGGCCTGACAGCGAGCTACCCATTGCTAATTTTACAAACCAAACTTGGTACAGTGTTTAACGTAAAAGGATCAGAAATATTCAAGTCATGCCAGTAAAAATATTTTAGTTTTGACTTTGCCATCTACCTGATTAAAGAAAATGAATTTCTTCCATTACTAATTAAAGAAAACGTATCGAATCGAAGGAGACTTGGCACAAACATGAATTGATTTATCTCGCTTTTGTTTAACGGCTGATCAGTTATATTGGCTTTTGTTCAGATTTTAAGGCAAGGAATACCTACTATAATTTAACTTAAAGTTCAAAATGTTCAGGACGAATTACGAGGTCGCAGGCAATAAGCAATTGATACTGGTCTTAAATAAATTTTTAATCGATTCGAACAGAGATCTAAATAATCGATTCAGCAATAAATCGAGTTCTAAAATGACGATATTTTAAAGATCGATCTATTGGTTACTCTGCAGGAATTGAGTACTAAAAACTGGAATATATCGATTGATACATTCTTTAGAATCGATTTTAGAAATCACGTTTCTTGAAGCTATAAAATAATTCTTCACTTAATCGATCTCAGATCGCCATCCATTCGGGTCGTTATCACTGGGTTACCACTGCTGTAGTTAATTACAAACATGCCATGCCAGGGTTAGTTTCGGAAGATAGCTCAGCCCCGGTACGAAAGGCAACGAAGGAATAGGAGTGAGTTTTTTGTCAGTAAAAGTCTGACACTATCTCCCGCTCCGCCGAAGAGCGGAAGATGTTTTTAGAAGATATTCCCACCAAAAAAAAAAAAGAAAAAAGAGTTGTTCTAATGGTGGTTCAAAGTTTGTATAAAGAAACCTATTTTTACGCGAGCGAAACCGGTAGCAGAAGATAGTAAATACATAAAATCAGTTTAGAGAACAATAGAGCAGTGTGTATCGTAATATCAGCGTCTGTATCGCATATATGGGAAAATGTTTTATATACATACATTTAGCCCTTGCTACATGCGTTTTCAGAGGAAACTGTTGTTATTGGTTCACTACGAGGGATCTGAAAATTATGTGATCAGTAATACTGTCTTATTAATTAGTCGGTACTAATACTGCTGCAGAAATGTTTGAAAGAGTTACAGTGGTCTTGGAACGCAATGGGGTGAAAAAACCTAGGTGGGTTTTTGTTCAGTAAAATTCTATGTCCCTTTCCCGGCAAATAAAATGTTTTTCCTTCTTTCTTTCTGGCACTCTCTCTTGACACCCAACAAGGTGGGAAATCATCAAATAGCTTCTCCTGCTCGGGGTGGAGCGAGAAATAGTGTTAGACTTTTACTGACTAAAATCCAACCGGTTTCCTTCAGTTGCGTTTCACGCTGAATGATATGCAGACAATTTTGACAATTCAAAAGTAAATCCTCATCATTATTTCACTCGAAAGAAGTCCACTGTTGGACATAGGCCTCCCCCAAGTGTCGCCATAAGGACTGGTCCTGTTAGTCCTGTACGTCTCCCATTTATCGGATTCCCGTAACTCACACCAGGTCATCGATCCACTTTGTATGCGTGTAAATGGTTTACTTGATATACATGTTTTTGAATTCATTCGAGGGCCTCGATAACCCATTCGAAAAATCTTTGGAGGTATGTGGAACAGAGTGTAAAGTCCCGTAAATCTCTGTTAAAAAAGGAGGATCCACCGAGCAGACAAGTTTATGTCTGGTGGGCAACAGCCCGATACATGATTTCGGGCTGTTCATGTTCAAATCGCGCAGAACTTAAATTGCGCGATTCAAGTTTAGTTTTTATGTGACGCCTTACATGTTGCTACAAATCCATAGCCCAGTGTTCAACGGACCAGATGGTACTGAGTACCAGTATATTTCCTAAACTGAAATCCTGAACTATAGGCATTGCCTACGAATTACTTGCTTTGTGTTTTGATCCTACAAACCGGTTACATAAAAAAAGATTTAGGGTATTACACCAATTTTTGCTTATTTGGTTTTATTAACATTTTACCCCTATACGAAACGAAACAAGTCATTTATTAGAAAGAGTAGATATGAAGGGACTTTCACAGATGGCGTTCAAAGCCATAGCTTTTGCCAACCCCCATTTCATAAAGGCTCGAGTTTCTGCATGGTGGTCCGATGAACTGAAGGGTTGATTGCGAGACGCGGAAGACCGTTTATTGTGGTGCCACTTGGAGGAGGCCTACGTCCAACAGTGGTCGTCTTTCGGCTGAACTGATGATGTTAATGACAATGATGATTTTATGTATGTGAATTTACCTATTTATTTAAATCATCTATAATAACTTTATGACTTTGACAATCCCTGGCGAGTAGGTACCTATCAAACCTTACGGTCCGGATTAAGCGTTTCACTTCGTCGTTTATACCGCGTACATCGAAAGACTTGAATAATTTTCTTGCTGTTGTCTTCCCGTGCGTCTTTAAGGCTAGAGTGAATAGGCTCTTAATACACTAGTGCACCTCACCATCGATGATGCCTACAATCAGGTGGGATCGCAGTCAAGGACTAGTTGGTATTAAACAAAAGAAAAAAAAATGCCCAACTTGGTTTCACCCGCGTCTTTAGTTACTGTTATGTACCTTTTAGCTGCAGCGTGATGTTATAGAGCTTCCCTTGACAAATGAGCTACCCAACACTAAAAGAATGTTCTAATACGAAACAGGACCTCCCGAGATTAGCGCGTCCATACAAACAAACAAATAATATCTTCAGCTTTATAATCTCAATCAACTAAGTTTAAATAAAAACAGAACTAAGAAGTAATCTTTCAAAACCACATACTTCTAATAAATCTTAAAAGATTTTCTCACATAATACTACACATGACCTAGATATCAACTTACTACGCACACAAAACAATAGCCCGCCATTACATAAAAAACAAAATGGCAGTTCCGACGCTCGGTCCCTCCTGACGTCACGGCCGCCATTAAACCGTTTGGCGGGAAACACACAATAGGGGTCAGGATGGTTGTGCAATTTCCTTGGTCACCCTAGCTTACCTTCCTACCACAACGTACATACATAGGTATAAGATCTCTTTGAATTGCAAGCCCTTTCATTAGAGTTTCTGCAGTTGGGTAGGAACTTTAGGAAATTACCGATTGAATTAACATTCGGTCCTTTGAACAGTTATTCATTAATTGTTGCTTAAATTGAATGTTTTAGCGGAAACACAGCGTCATTTAGTACTACAAGTCATTTATAATTTTATCACTACTTTCACTTAGAGACCTTATAAGGTAAGTTTTTGATACCATGTAAACCACTTTACAGCTCAGGTCAAAACTTAGCTATGCATTAAACTTGATACGCAAAAAACAATAAGTGCTTGACTGCGATCCCACCTGATGGTAAGCAGTGATGCAATCGTTGATGGTGAGGCGCACTAGTTTATTGAGAGCTTTTTCATTCCAGCCTTGAAGACACCTAAATTATAATCTGACGGGAAGACCACAGCAAGCAAGTTGTTTCAGGTCGATGTACGCAGTTTCGCATCGTTTTGCAATTATAGCGTTCATAATAAAAAACCCTTAAAACCCTTTGATTTTTATTATCATTTTTGCTACGAGCCCTTGCTTGTTTTAGCTATCGTGCCTCATAAACCGTAGGGGCCCTGCAGGATCGAAGCTTACTGGGGCCAAGGGTCTGCCTTGGTACGAAAGGCGACGAAGGAACAGGAGTGAGTTTTTAGTGAGTAAAAGTTTGACACACCCTCCCGCCCCGCTCAAGAGCGAAGGATGTCGTTGGATGATTATCTTAAACATTGAAATATTATAACACAGGTAAAAACTTTCTAAGAAATATAACCAAAAAGCAAGGAAGCAAGTCTTTGGAATAATTCCAAGATGGCGTCGGAAATACACGCAGTTATCTCAAACATGTTTAAAGGTTTATCTGGTCTAGTTATGTGAATTACTGCTTATAAGCTTTGGCTGTTGGCAGAAAGGAAATTTCTAGTAGATAAGCTGTGAATTCTTTTTGAATTTCTCGCAAAAAGTTGTACTGAAGAGGAGGAATTAAGTTATAGTTAAAAACGAGAGTTTTAAGCTACTTCGAAATCGAATCCAAAGAGGGGTCTTAAATCTATGTATGTTTTAAAACAGAATTTCCAATTAAATATTAAACGGTATCGTAACAGACCGATGCCACGAGCTCCACTCCTAAGGATAGGAGCAGAGGGAACTTGATTCTTATCGAAAGGGATAACAGGAACTCGACTCCTGCCGAAAGGAACAGCAGAAACTTCGACTCCTGCCAAAAGAGAAAGAAGAAACTCGACTCTTATAAAAGAGATAACAGGAAATTGACTGGTATCAAAAAGTTAGTAGGAACTCGACGCTTACCGAAAGGAACATCAGAAACTTCGACTCCTACCGAAAGGGATAGCTGGAACTCGATTCCGATAAAAAAAGATAACAGGAACTAAACTCCTATCAAAAGAGATAGCAGGAACTCGACGCATACCGAAAGGAACATCAGAAACTTCGACTCCTATCGAAAGGAACAACAGAATCTTCGACTCCTGCCAAAAGAAACAGCAGAAAATCGACTCCTACTGAAAGGGATAGCAATGAACTCAAGTCCTGCTGAAAGTGATAACAGGAACTTGAACTCCTATCGAATCGGATAGGAAGACGTCAACTCCTACTGAAACGGATAACAATGAACTCAAATCTTACTGTAAGGGAAAACAGAAACTTGACTTTTACCGAAAGGGATAGCGAGAACTCGATGAAATACAACGCGCCGTCGGTCCGGGCTTGGTCCTTACTGGACGGCCAGCTACTCATGGCTCGTCGTCTGCAATCCCATATCTACGGCCGACGGTAGTCGTCCTGCAACTGTCGGAAGACGCAGGACGACCTGAGGCGTCGGTCAGCGGAGGACATATTATTAACCTGCATAAGCACGGACTTTCCAAAAAAAAATTAAAGACAATGGTGTCTTTAGCTAAACAGATGATTATCCCGAGAGATTTAAAAATTTTAACCTGTATTTAAGAAACTGTCAACGCTGTTTTCCCTCCCGAGTCTTGAAAGGACAAAATTTACGGCAAGCGGTTAAAACAATTTAAATATTCAACGCAGTGTATAAATTCTGCTAACTACCCACTTGTAATAAATCATTTCGGAGTACAGTATTACTGGCTTCTTGAAGAAGAGAGAAAATTTTCATTAAGTTAAATTAATGAGCGCATGGCCCTTATCTTTAGAATTACTTTCTTACAAAGAGGACTGAGTATTCTCTTGACACATCATACAATTCTGAATGAACAAATCTTTGAATGAGGTCGCAGAATGATGCAACCTAGATTCTATGTATTCTATGTATTCCTAGTATTATTAGTCGTTCACTGGTGTCGAGTGGTCGTGGTTTATGATATGGCATTTTTATTTGCCGAGTGAGGCTCTCGCGATGAGTCGATTCCCGGGTTGTAGCTATCAGGAAACACAGAATATTATCAATTATTATATTCTCGGTTATTTTTAAAACACATCCCTTCCCAGGATATGAGACATCTTTCTTGCCCAGCTTGCATAACTACACCTTCTACGACTTATACGAGATCTACAACAACAGTCTAGATGGCTAAATACTGGTCGGATATTTGAGTCGGATCGACACGAAAGAAGAAAAATAAAAACCGGCCAAGTGCGAGACGGACTCGCCCATAGAGGGTTCCGCAAGCAAGTAACATGATATAAAAGTTCTTGTAGTTCGTTGTAACTTTGATCGATGTTTTAATAACAGTGTATTTTTTTAGATTTATGGTATATGATAAAAAAACTACTTACTAGATTTCGTTCAAACCAATTTTCGTTGGTAGTTTGCATGGTAATGTACGATTGGCTGCAATAGTGGTTGGATAGTACAGAAAAAAAATCGTGTGAAGCGAGAAATGACGCCATCTAGCATAAAATCAGATTGAAATGTTGTTATTGACAACATTAATTATACTGCTACTAGGTGGCGTTGCTGTACTTCAAATGCTTATGCTAATGCCTTTTTTTTGTAGCTTCTTTTGTTTCTATAAACATTGAAACAATTTATATATTTTTTTATTAAGAGTTGAAAATATTAAAATTTAATAATTATCAATTTATAAATATCTGATTGTCTATGTGTCAGTTTCAAAACTTGAGACGGTAGGTTTAATATGGATTTATAAATAATAATTAGTAGGTAGTTTATATAATACTTAGACCAAAGAATTGTGACTAAGCTTTAATTGATTGTTCGCAAGTTCATTTCGATTACCTCGTTCGAGCTCCTTTCGTTTATTTTTTTTTTTAATCAGGTCAATTTATCACAATGAGTATGAATTGTAACATAGATGTAGTGACAAGAGCTCAAATAATTGCTTTGCATAGTCAAGGTAAAAATTTGTCAGAAATAGCCAGAGATATCGGTGTAAACGTAAGTAATCTTATTTTACACTTTTTTATATAACAAAACACTCCTCTTTATAATAATCATTATTAGGTATTATATATTTTTGTTTTATTGTTGCAGAGAAAAACAGTTGTTCTATGGGTACGACGATTTGAAGAAGATGGTTCTTTGAAACACCGTCAAAGAACTGGTAGTCCAAAACTGATAAACATGTTGCAGCGTCAAACCATGGTAAGGGAATACGAGGAAAATGGATTTTTGCCGACGAACCATTATGCTGGTTTATTTGACACAAGCGTCGACACTGTCTTGCTCTTCATAGTGAAGGGCTGCATTATCGGAGGCATGCTGTGAAACCTTTGCTTACGGAAACCCATAAAAGAGCAAGATTGCAATTTGCTATGGACCACATAGACTTTGATTGGAGTAATGTCATCTTTACTGATGAAAAAACTTTTAAGTCCAGTGAACACGGTCGATTATGTTTGTGGCGTCGAGATAATACGCGATACACAAGTGGTCACGTAGTGCCCAATAGGCAATCTGGCCATATAACGGTGACCATGTGCGGATGGATGAGTGCAGCCGATCCTGGAGAACTAGTGAGAATACCAAGCCGAGCAAATAGTGCAAGTTATATAGAAGTGCTGGATTAGACAATGTTGCCCACAGTTCGAACGGTGTATCCAAGCGAAGAATTGCCACAGATAACATTTGTGCAGGATAATTGTCCAATACACCGTTCGCACAGTGTGCAGGCTTGGTTTCGTCAACATAATGACATTTGCGCTATTCCTTGGCCTGCTAGATCACCGGATTTAAATCCAATTGAAAATTTATGGGGTGTTATTGTTCAACGGTGGAATAATCAAAACGAGCTTACTCCAGATGCGTTAAAGGCTCATTGTTTACAAATATGGGAGAGTATTCGTGGTTCAGATCTGTGTAAAAATTTGATTAATTCAATGCGTTCCCGAATGCAAGCTGTTATTGACCAAAATGGTGGTTATACGTGATATTGATAAATATATTTAATTAATATTACATATTTACTCAGTACGTACTGGAGACCTCGTTACGTGTGTTTTACTTAATACCTGTATTTGAAATAATTTAAAAAAAAGTTATGAACACTTAAAGTTATAACACAACATAATTTTGTTTTTTTTTATGTTACCTACTAAACATTTGTTACGTGGTTGTGCAATTTTGTAGTTTTTTTTTTTTCATATCTTGCGTCTTGTTTGTTTTTGTTGAGGTTACATAAGCTTCAATCCTCTTTCCAATTTGGGAAACGAATATTTAAGCTATGGCCTCAATAAAAAATTACAAGTAATATTATAATCTTATTCGATGATTAATAATCTGACTGTTGAATGGTAAACTGTAAGAAATAAATATCTATATTATTTTATTATTGCCTTTTTGTTTGATGCGCCTGTTTACCTGCTTTTTTTTCCTTTTGCTGCGTAACTACCGATTTGAATATTAATAATGATATTACACAACGCCGTCTAGTCCCAAGCTAAGCAGAGCTTGTGTTACGAGTCCTAGACAATTGATAAACATACTTATATATTTCTAAATACATACATATTACAGATAAATTACACCCAGATTCAGCAAATGATCGTGCCCAACACACAAACATTTGTTCTGGGTGGGAATCGAACCCACGACCCCGACATTGCAGTCAGGACCACTAACCACTAGACTAACAGGCCAGTCATAATGTTATATTACAATTAAATATCCACTTTGTCAGCTTCGATATAAATCCTACCGATTTCTTTTATTTGTTATTCATAACTTCAAAAAGTACAGAGGAACCAGAAATCTGACCCACCTGGCAGTAGAAGGTAGATAACATAAGACATCCTAAAAGTTAGACGAATTTGAACCTTCTGCAATAAGCAGAAGTTAAGTAGTATTCAATTCGGAGCTAATTTAAATGAGTAAAACGAACGAATACTGTTATGACTATTTGATCTTTAAGACGTAACGTTAACTTGTGAATACGGTCCTGTCACATAATGCACTTGTTAATTTCAACATTATTCCATAAGTCAACATAGTCTAATGGTAGTAACTGTAGACTTATATTGACGTGGTCGCCGGTACTAAGTTCAAATCAGTCACGCTACTTTTAGTAGGTTTGTGTTTAGAATACTGAATTGTTTTTTTTAAATCAAATTAAAATTTATAAGTATTAAATTAAATTAATTATTTAAATCAAAACTTTAATGAAAAACAACTAAATATTACTTATACAAATACTTTACTTTACAAAGAAATTTAAGTATTCGTCTAATAGACTTAATTGAAATAACTATGTATAAAGGTAAAACACATAAAAGAAGTGAAGATATTAAAAATTGTTTACACGACGTCATTGCAATTAGTGTCGACTGGTTTTTGCGTTATTAGAACGGTTCATTTTTATTTCTCTACCCTAAACTAAGTAACATTTGAATACCAGTTTTATGATGAATATGCCTAATGGTCTAGACTACCCACTTATTACAAGTCAAGCGAAATTATTCCAAATATGTTTGAAGAATGTTCAATTTGGGGTTTTAAATCGAAAGCAAAAAAATACACAAGATTTGCGATTTAGCCTCGTGCCTTACTGCGTCAAAGTCTTTACATAAACCACTAAGCTAACTATGATATTAAAAAATGTATTTTAATTTTGGACTATGACCATTTACTTACTTTATCTATCTTAAGTAAATACATTATTATTATATATTAAAATAATAAACATTTACTTGCAATACTTTCTTTCATTTCTATACAAACTGTCCATTTAAAAAGACATTTCCCGACTTACGTTATTAAAGAAAAGTAAAAAAAATGCCAACTAAAACACAAAAGCTGGAAAACAAAAAGTAAAAAGTTTAACTTGAGATTTGAACCAGAAACATGTGCATCACAAGCCGCCGTTGTTACCATTGGACGAAATGGACTCTTGTGGTCACACTTGAAATTTAACGTTACTTGTAATGCTAGACGCAATATTCGTGCCCGTTTACAAACAGTTGATAAGAATCACGAAATTAGTTAAGCTTGTGTCTCATATTTTTTTATCAATCTACCCTCACACCCAGTTGTTGAAGATAACGATGACGCATGTATCTATTTTCTGTCAAACTAAAAGTCAAGTTTATGGTTTGTGAGATTGCCTTGGTCGCCATTTAGCTGGGAAGCAACCAACGCCATCTAGTTACATTTTCGAAAACTTGAATTTTAACGTGCAAGGGAAATTAGACACTAAGGTACCCAGGCAATTTCACAGCTGTCTGTACATCATATATATTTTTTAGTTCTATCATTCTCTTATTGTAGAAGTTAGGGGGGGGGGGGGGGGCACAGGAATGGTTGCCCGCGACAAGTGCGCGGACGGCGAGCCGCAATGGTGTACTTTTATAAGGTACGGCGTGGGCGGCCCGCCTAACGTAGCGTCGGCCCTAAAACACGGGTACTCAGCCGCAAGCGATTAGACTGGAAGCCGATCCTAAGCTAGGAAAAGACTAGGAAGATTAATTGAGAGAGAGAGAAAGTATATGTCCTAACCACTATGACGAAACTCCCCATCCAAGATCGAACATAAAATCTCTACAACATCTTTAGCCTAAAACCCATTGCCTAGATCTAGAACCTAGGTACAATCATAGCCAGTACACTTGGCAAGCGGACTTGTTTACATCGCAGTATGGATGCACGATCAAAATATTTGCTCAGCACTCGGTACTGGCCGGATTTATTGTGCTTATAAATATATATATTTGTTTCGCAAATAGATAGTATTTGGTGGTGGAATGTGTAATGATATAAAGGGTTTAGGTGAAGAGTTTTTGAAGAACTATTGGATCACTATTTATTCTATAATTATCTATTTAATTCTCTATTGATTCTTTTTTAATTCTCGTCGACAACATTGTTTTCAAGACACCTAACCAGATCGCGGAGAATTTCACTTGCGACTTATAAGAAAGTGACGTAATTGACCAACTCCATCTGTGGGTTTTTAACAGTATTAAGATTGCCCAACGCGCGCCCGGTATAAATCTTTGGCCAATAGATGTCACTAAACAAAAACTAAACAGTTCGGTTAAACAATTTTTGTTTTAGATTGGAAATCACCCAATGACTTAAGTCTCTCTTGGATAAAGCTGAAGGGCCATGTCAGACTTTTACTGACTAAAACCACACCTTTTCAGACTCCCCGTGGTCCTAGCAGGCATTGGCCCTACTGGGCTCCTACGGATTTGTTGACATCTCTTTGAGGAGCGCGTGGGACATACGCGCCGTCAACGACTCGGGATCAGTCAGGACGGTTAACGAGCTACCTATTACTCATCATCCACGCCTATGGTTGCTGTCTATCATCACACTGCGACTCTCAACACCCGTTCCCTCATGTGTGTGGCTATCTCCTTCACTAGCTATACTGCTTCGCAGAAGAAGGCAACTATATCCCACTCCCTCTAGCTCCAGACAATGGCCTTAACCAGAGCCTAGCGCTTTGGAAAGAATTGGGTGATCAACCTTTAGTTTGGCCTTCGACGACTTGGGACCGTCAGGACAGTTAATGGATGGCAGGACAACGAGCTACTCGTGGCCATCTCCTTTGCTAGCATTACTGTTTCGCAAGCCATTTCCTCTCGCTCCAGACCATGACCTGAAACAGGCCCTGGCGCTTTGGTAAGGATTGGATGATCAAGCTTTAGTTTTAAAGATGGGAATTTAGCAAATTACTTCGCCCGCTCTTGCTGGAGCCAATTATCCTTACTTTAGTGGAAGATGACTCGCTTCCAGTAAAACCTTTAGATCCAGTTGGTATCTTTGCGTAAATATACTTGTTTTATTTATTTATTTATTTATTTAAACTTTATGCAACGCACAGGTACAAAGGCGGACTTAATGCCTTAGGCATTCTCTACCAGTCAACCTAGGGTGGTGAAGAGAAAAAACATGGCAGGTGCACAAAAAAAAAACAACAAAACAAAAAAAAAATGGATTATTAAGAAAAATAAGGGTGCAAATGTATATATATAACTAAAATAGACATACATATATATTTAATATAATATACCTACATATATATTTATATAAAGTAGCAGAAGGGGGGTTTTGAAACGACTCCGCTATTTGTTCTGAAAGTAATGCCGCAACTTTCGCTTAAATGCATACTGACTGGTGGCCATCCTGATGTCGAGAGGAAGCGCATTCCACAGAAGTATGGACTGTATATGAAAGGAAGAATGAACAAAAGAAGTAGTATGAGAGGGACAGAGCAGTAGGAGATTGTTAGAAGAACGAAGACTCTTAGAATGGGAAGAACATAAATATTGAAAATGAGATAAAAGATAAGAAGGAGGGGTAGGAGAGTTGAGTAGAGAGAAGAGTGTAGTCTGATGACAGTGTAGACTAATGGGGATGGTGGCACCATTAAAAATAATTGGGGGAAGAGAGTTAACCACCACTTTACCCATCATGCGCGAGCTTCCAATAATAATGGCCTGACACTTTGAGGGGTTTACAGACACCCCAAATCTTTCAGACCAGTCTTTGATAGCGTCCAAATCTCGGTTCACATCCTCTATAGCGTCCGACAAACCTTCCACCCGCGCAGCTGTATATAACTGAAGATCATCGGCGTAAAGGTGATACGAACACCGAAGACAGTGAGTTATAAAATTAATGAAGATGGAGAATAGCAACGGAGAAAGAATACCGCCTTGTGGAACACCAGAATCTAGATCACGCCAACTCGATGAATTCTCGTCTACGCGAACAGACTGTTGGCGTCCCCGAAGATAAGATGAGAACCATTCCAGCGCCTCGGACGAAACCATAAGATGTGAAAGGATAGATAGAAGAATATCGTGACTGACAGCATTAAAGGCATTTGAGAAATCAATTAAAACCAAAACAGTAACCTTGGTGTCCTCCATGGCTTCTCTAATGTCGCCAGTCACTTTAAGGAGAGCAGAGGAGGTACTGTGACCAGGCCTGAATCCGGATTGAAAAGTGTTCAGAAGATTATTCCGGTGAACAAATCCTGAAAACTGCTTGTGGACGCAGGCCTCCAGTACTTTGGATAGGAAAGGAAGAATAGAAATTGGGCGGAAATGGTTAGGTAGGGAGGGATTAGGGATTTTAGGAAGTGGACGCACATAAGCCATACGCCACAGGGATGGGAATTGTCCGGAATCAAGGGAAAAATTAATAATGTGGGCTATCGGGTGAAGAAGATAGTCAATGACTAAGGTAATCATATGACGACTGATGTCATCATGGCCCACAGCCTTGGATTTTATGGACAGGATGATCTTTTTGATTTCATCCAAAGTAGCCGGAGAAAAGTGGAACGGTTCAGTGGTAGGACTTGGTAAACCAGAAATGAAATCAACCGTGCGAGATAACATTTGGGAATCCAAATGATAGGAGGTCGTGAAGTGACGGTTGATATCATCCAGGACGATCGTTTTAGGGAATTCCACATGACGTGGCCTACCGATACCTAGAGATCCAAGGAATTTCCAGATATCAGCAGGAGAAGAAGAGGATATGTTTTCGAGAATATGGCGGCGTTTAGCGTTACGTATCACCTGATTACACCGGTTTCTTGCAGTTTTAAAAAGATCCCTGTTTGTAGCACTGCGGTCCTTTCTATATTTTTGAAAGGCCCTATCTCTGCGCTTCATTGCCATACGAACACCTGCCGTCATCCAAGGAGCAGGTTGACGTTTAAGCTTTACACTCTTGACAGGAGCATGTTTGTCGTAAAGCGCAAGGACCGTCCGATTAAAAATTTGCAGTTTCTCGTCCACAGATGTCGCCGCTGCAAGCTGGTCCCAATCTAATTTTGAAGCATCCTGACGTAGCCTTTCAACATCCATGCGAGCGAAGCAACGCATGCGCAAAACCTTAAGAGGAAGTTTAGGTGGTTTTAGGACATAAGATAGGAAAATTAGGTCATGATGGGAAAAACCAGGTGCAGGGCACTGGCCATGAGAGGAAACCAAGGAGGGAGTGGACGTAAGGATAAGGTCAAGCCATGTGTCTTCACCTGAGATATTGAAATGTGTAGGTTGCAGTGGAAGGACATGGAGACTAACGGATTGGATGATATGAAGGAGCTTACGAGAGCGAGGGGATGGATGGGAGAGGTCTGTGTTGAAATCGCCCATGATGATACAATGTGCATACTCTGACCCTACTGATTCCAACGCAAACTCAAGATTTGAAAAGTAGTCAATGGCAGGCGGGCAGTAGACAACACCAAGTAAGGTTTTGACGCCTTTGACATAAACCTCCAGAAACAAATACTCGACTGAAGCACTATAAGGTGAAGGAGACGATGCAACAATCTTATAAGGGAAATCGCTACGAAGATAGATAGCAACACCACCTCCTCCCTTTCCAATCCTATCATTGCGGATAAGAATGAAACCGGGAAGAGGGTAGCTAGTGGAGAGAAGATGAGGTTTGAGCCAGCTCTCAGAAATCAGGACGGCGTGTAGATTGGCGTCCGAAAAGGCATCATGCAGGTCACTATAATGGCTTGGCACACTTTGAGCATTAATGTGACAGACATTAAATAAGTGACCTTTTTGTAGCTGACCGAAGTTTCGACGCACAAAATCACCAAGGGTATCAGTTACGGAGCTAAAACTTGCATTGGCAGATGAGAAGAGGGATTCGTTAGCGGAGTGAAAAGAGTCGTCATCAGAAATCATAAATACAATAAATATAAAAATAAAACACTATAAATTAAACTTCGGCTAATATTTAGCCTAACAGTACTACACCACTCTCTGTTCACCACCCACCAGCAGAACCAGTATAAAAGTGAGATTAATAAAGAAACAAAAAATAAAAACAACACAGCAATAAAAGTAAGCTAAAAAAAAAATACGATACATAAACAAAAACGAAACGCAAATCACAACACAAGTTAAATGTAAAAAGGAACGCGCTTTTGACATCCTCACAACAATTCTGACAGATGACATTGACAATTAATCAATCACTGTCAAAAGGTAGATGATTACATACAATTTTTACAATATTTATTTACTGACACGTACAAAATAGGAGAACACAAATAGACAAATACCACCAAAAATAATAAAATAGTGATGAACATAAAATCTAATAAGCGGGTATACACGTATGACAAATATTGCATTATAATGAGTGAACAGTGACGCCCCAACCTCGGAAAGTATAAACAAAACAAACAGAGAAACTAATTTCTACGCATTCCGCTATTGCTGCCAGATGAGGATTCCCCTGCCTTCCTTGGATATTTAATCAGCATAGGATTAAGTTCTTCTAAGGAGGTTACCTTGTGCCGTGTTCCATCAGGGGTTCTGATAATAATAACCCCGTCCTGAGTCCAGCATGCTCGTACCCCAAAATGCAGGCGGGCTTTACTGAATGCTTCCTGTCGTACCCTAGTCAGGAATTCTTTAACTGTGACAGTAGAGCCCTTCAATCCCGATTTCGCCTTCCAGACAGCAGACTTATGGTCAACACAGGAGAATCTTACCAGGATAGGCCGGCTGCGTGTAGTATCACGGTTTGATACCCCCAGTCTGTGACACACCTTTATCGATGCTGCAGTGACGTCCGGCAGGGCTAGTTTGTTGTGAAGAATATCCAGAACTAAAGCCTTGCAGTCTTCCTTATCCGACTCAGCAAATCCAGTAAAGAGCAGGGCCTTCCGTCGAGAACGCGTTTCCAGTCCATCAACCACTCTGGAGCACTCGGTGATTTGCTTCCGGAGAAGACCCAGCATGCCAAACATGAGCTCTCTGAATGACCGGAACTCCTCTCGGACCTTAGCCACAGTGTCTTTGGCAGGTCCTGCGGATTGGATTTGCGCTTCGAGTTCGTTCATCTTCCTTAAGAAGCACTCCTCGAGGTTCTTCTGTGCAGATTGAATATCGTCCAGTGTTGACATTATGAAGAAAATTATGGAATGCAGAAAGTACTTGTGATAGCTGGTAGGTGGTGTAGTTTTAAGTGATTTATTACATGGAATCTTTCACCAATGTAAGTATAGTAGTTTAACTTAGTAAATAACTATAACTGATTAAGAAATATTAAAAAAAATACTTTAAATTTATTTTTATTTAAAGCTGTTGAAAAAAACGCGTCTTATCTTTTCTACACCTACCGCCGAAGCTGTTTTAACTTACCGTTAAGAATATTCCCTTTTAATTACAAAAGTCTTAAAGCGGAAGAAAAGAAAGAAAAATGACAGAGATAATTCAAGTAGAATTCAAATTAATAATGCAGCGTTTTAAACGTTTGAGAATTCTAGTTATTTTATCTTTGCTTTGGAATTCACCTAAAGCTACTAAAGGCACAATGTTGGTCTAGGAGGGTAGTTGGAATTGCCCTGTGCAATAAGACCGCCTATTGTACATTTATTTTTGTAAATTATTGTCCTTTAGTAAGTAAAGGTGTGCAATAAAGTATATAATAATTAAAGTATATGAATTAAAGTCCTGTTGAAAGAATCCGAGTTGTAAAAAAGCGGTACCCCCGGTTCCACGAAAGAAATTGTATTGAAGTGTGGAACTCTCTTTGTTTCCTACCCTTGACCCTTGAGTGTGAGGATGTGTCAGACTTTTACTGACTAAACCCTCAGTGATCCTTCAGTTGCCCTTTTTTGCGAAGGCTGCCGTAACTCCTTCGGACAATCTGCAGCCCTAAATGGCGCCATCATTTTTACTGACATCTCTTTGAGGTGCGCGTGGAACACCACCCGCAATCAACCCGAGCAGGTCAATACTGGATGGCCGGACGGTGAGCTATTCGTTGCTCGCCGTTTGCAAGCCCTACCCTAACCGATAGACCTGTCGGCCTTCAAAGTAAGCGCGGGCTTGAGGACAGTAAGCAATGGGTAGCTTGCTGTCCGGCCGTCCGGTAACTGTCCGGACCAAGCCCAAGTCGTCAACGCACGCACTGTTCCCGCGCCTCAAGGAGTTGTCACTGACAACTCCTTCAGGGACTTCCTTCAGGGGCCCGGGAGCCGGGTCGAAACCTACTGGGGCCAGGGTTATCCGAAAGGGAACTCGAACCCCGGTATGAAGGCTTGAAGGAACAGGGTCGTTTAGTCAGTAAGAGTCTGTCACTATCTCACGCTCCGCCCAAGAGCGGGGGTTGTCATAGGATGATTTTCCCCACCAAAAAAAAGCCTTCAAAGTAAGAGACGCAGACATCTTCAGAGCTCGCTCGCTCCAATATTGATGACATAAAACGCTCAACATCAAGCGAGTTCGAGGTCAAGAGCAACCTGCTCTTAACCTCGAACTCGCCCGATGTCATCAGGAAAAAAAAACATCTACACTTTAAACGACGTGTTCCCCTTTGGTGTAGGTATGTTAAAACGTCAAATTTCGCTCCAAAAACATGGCCATAGACATAGCGTGGTCGAATCTGTTTCGAATTTCCGATAATAGACAATAATTACTACTTTTTTATGCGACCCCTAGCTAATTAGACTGAAAGCCTCATAAGAACCTTACTGTATCGGTGATTACGAATATTACAGCCTCTTCTATTCTCTTTATCTTATTAATTTGTTAATTAATATCTTTCATTAGACGTTCCAAGATGTATGAAACAATTAGTAATAATACCTTGTTAGCGTAATTAGCTACGATAGGAAGTGTAATATTTTAATAATACGATATTTAGTAATAAATACGGGTATAGGGTATTCAATCAAATTAATGTCAGCTTAGCGGCGCTCACAGCGCCCCAGGGGCCGCCGGGATTCCGATCCCGATTTCTGGCCACCGTAGACACGGGCTTGCGAACGGCGAGCAATCAGTAGCTCGCTGTCCGACCTTCCGGTAACTGTCCGAACTGAGCCCAAGTCGTCGACGGCGCGCACTGCTCTCGCGCGCCTCAAGGAGTTGTCAGCAACAGCAGGGGCCCAGATGGGTCGAAGCCTAGTGGGGCCAGGATTAGTTTCGAAAGACAGCTCTAGCCCCGGTATGAAGGCTAGAAGGAACAGGGTGTGTCTTTTAGTCAGTAAGAGTCTGACACTATCTCCCGGTTCGCCCAAGAGCGGGAGATATTATTAGATGCTTTTCCCACCGCGAAAAAAAAAAGCTTGTCATTCAATTAGGATCAGCTCCAAGTCTAGTTCGCGTTGTATTCTACGCGCGCCTCAAAGAAGTGTCGGCAAAATTGACAGTGCCTATCAGGGCCGTTGCTTGCCAAGGCTATAGGATAGTTGGAAATATTTACCGGCGCCCTGAACGCAAAGGGTCTAAACAGACGGACCACATTTCAACTGCAATCCAACTGCAAATTGCAGTTTATGTGCAGTTTGAATGCAGTTGAAACGACTGCAGTTCAATCGTGCGGTCCGTTTGCAGTCGTGTGAACTGCACATCCCTTGAGCGGAGCGGAAGATATTGTCAAAACTTTTACTGACTAAAAAACCCACCCCGTTCCTTCGGTACGTTTCATAGCGGGGCCGAGCCTCCCTTTCAGGAGCAGACCCTTTTGGCCCCAGTAGGCTTCGACCCTGCTGGGCCCCTACAATTCTATGAGGGTTCAGTTTTTTGCTTTTGAGATACGAAGCCCTAAAAATAAAATTGTAACAATATTTGGCAGTAACTCTATACCACACCAACAGTTTAAGCCAATATTGCCTTCAAGTAGATTTTATTGCATCAAAAGTAACTTTTCACTCCCATCAAATAAATTCTTCGTCAGTAGATTCGAATTTCTTTTGACGAACTTTTCTTTTGATGGCGAAATTGCTAAAGTTGTCGATTTAATAGGAGGGTTTTTAAAGCTATTTCAATTGATGAATTTGCTTTTCGATGTTTTTAATTGAGTTGGTATTGATTTTCCGACGTAACGTCAGATTTCGTGTTCTTTGTGTTCAATATTTTTGATATTATTGTTTAGAGCAGCAATCGGCAACGCGCGGCCCGTAAACTTTTTGTAATTATATGTACCTATTGAAAATTTAAACGGAAAGGTTTGCTTATTTTCGATATTTACAGACTACTTTTTAAGGGCCAAGCGCCCAAAAAGTGCCATAAAACAGTGATTTTCTGAGGCCTACTCCTCCGTAACGGCTAAGTCAATTGGTTTGAAAAAAATATATGTTTATAATAGAGTCATGAAAAATAACATCAACATCTGACTTTTTCGTGCAATTAATACTTTTGTCAAAAAAAATATTTAGCAATTTCCCTACTTTTCCCTACACCTTCGAAACGGCTAGGACCTTTAGGTAGAAACATTTTTACACATAAAAATTGTTGGTTAAATATTCTTCAAAGTGAACATTGCATATGTAAATCAATCAATATCTCGCAGAGAAAATGGATTTAAAGCGCTTTCCGGGCGCTGCCGGCCACAAATAAATGCACAGATTTGCGTACTGCCGCCTAGGCGAGTGCGAGAGTTGCGTTCACACAATTTCGGTCAGATGGTTCAAGGGACTATACGCCTTAAGTAGAACTTCTTATTTACGTTCTTGGTTAAATACCTTTACAATTTTTCAATCGTAAATTATAGAAAAAATTTAATATGCTTCTTGTCTCACAGATGAGCATTTGAGAGCCATATTACGAATTTCAACTACAAATATGACGGCTAATATACAAGAAATAGCCTCCCAAATACAACTTCAGACGTCACATTATTTTGTGTTGTGGAATATTTTAATAATACGATATTTAGTAATAAATATGGGTATAGTGTATCTAATCAAATTATTGTCAGCTTGGCGGCGCGGCGCTCACAGCGCCGGGATTCCGATCCCGATTTCCAGACACCGTAGACACGGGCTTGCGGACGGCGGGCAATCGGTAGCTCGCTGTCCGGCCGTCCGGTAACTGTTCGGACCAAGCCCAAGTCGTCGACGGCGCGTACTGTTTCCGCGCGCCTCAAGGAGTTGTCAGCAACAGCCGCGTTAAGCCTACTGGGGCCAGGGCTATCCGAAAGGGCGCTCGAGCCCCGGTATGAAGGCTAAAAGGAACGGGGCGGGTCTTTTAGTCAGTAACTAAGAGTCTGACACTATCTCCCGTTCCGCCCAAGAGCGGGGGTTGTCATTGGATGATTTTTTTCCCACCATAAAAAAACGGTGAAAACCGTCCACAGCTGTGCATGGGTATCCTCAAGTATCACCACTTTGACCAGTTATCTTTCCCAGTTCCAGCGATAATTATCGCTCAAATAAGAGATGTAATTTCAATTACGTTAGTTTTATTTAGGAGCTGGTTCAATTGGTTGTTCCTTATTTAGAAAAACGGTAGTTAGGTAGAATCATGCAGATAAACTGTACTTATTTTTATTTGTAAGGTTTTTACAAGCTTTTATTTAGTTTCATCTTTCCCGATGTTTATCTGTCATCAAATCTTGCATATTAAATTGGACCCACTTCCCGGTTACCGATTGGGCTGAAATTTTGCATGCATATGTAAATCAGATGACAATGCAAAATCATTATGACATGGAGCTGATTTGATGATGCAACTGGAAGGAGGCTATAGGAACTTGGTAGTTAAACGACACAACCCCATCGAGTTTGCGCTCGTATGATTCGTCTTGACGAGCATTAATTATATAGGTATACCGAACTATAAAAAGCTTGCTATGAAAAAATGATTTTCATTAAAATCTTGTTTATTTAAATATTGCATGCCGAAATCGGTCGAAAATAATATTACAAACAGTTTTTTAAGTATTTGTGTTTAGCTTTGACTTTATTCTCGTCAAAATAAATGCATTAACATATTTCACTATACACCACACAGAATCCTAACATCTTAGCAGTAAAATTAAAAACCTCCCGACATAAAACGCATCCAATATGTGTCAGCTATAACAGAATCATTGCACACGTCGTTTCTAACAATCCTAATGCAATTCCGAGCATCTAACACGATTCCTTTTGTACGGAGCTTGGAGATACGAACTCTTGAGGGAATTAGACGTAGAAGCTCTGTGTGTGGCTCAGAAGGAGTATTTGTCGTTTTATTTGGAGTAGAATGTTTCGAAGATGCAAGTAAGTGTAGATTAGCTTTAGGAGTCCAGTACCCCTAGCCAAGTTACTATTCTGCAATAGTTAACGCTAGCAGAAAGCTTTAAATGTACGGGAATGACGTCGTCTCAACACTCAGTCAAGTGGTCAGAACAAAAGATTCGGCGACGCGGCCAACTCGAAGCGTTCGACGCAAGCGAAACGGTTGTAACTTGGCTTGTTGTAGTTGAACGCCTCGAGTTGGCCACGCCGCCGATCCTTTTATTCTCACTACGTGGTTGAGCGTTGAGATGACGTCATACCCGTACATTTGAAGTTTTCTACTAGCGTTAACGATTGCAGATTGTTAACTTGGCTAGAGGTACTGTAGTTTTATAGCCAAGTAGCCAAGTAACAATTTTTGTATAACGAGCGATCGTAACATATCGTTTTTTAAAATCATTTACCGAGGCGTTACCGATAGTTGAAAGAGATTGGACACGAAACGGTCGTAACTTGGCTGTGTGTGTTTCCTGATAGTTACAATTTATCTACGGGTCTTTAAATTAAGTGTGAATAGGTTCGCCCCATGGTATCCATCTCACGGGATAAGCGTTCCTAAGTAATTCAAATTCCAACTTAAGTGGCAATGGGCATGGCACATTTAATGTTCTGGAGTGGCTACCGCGTACCGGAAAACGCAGCGTTGGAAGGCCTACTACAAGGTGGACTGACGACCTGGTGAAGGTAGCGGGAATCCGATGGATGCGGGACGTACATGATCGTTCGTTGTGGCGACGCTTGGGGAGGCCTATGTCCAGCAGTGGACGTCTGTCGGCTGAAATGAGGAAGTAATTCAAAACCGAAGCTCCATCTGCACTAATCCATTCCTTCTCCAATAAGTGCAATGACTACCAAAAACGTGAGCAATCCGTACCAAATTTCATCCATTCAAAAAATCCATTAATCAATGGCAAAAAAAAAAAAATACGATTACCATAGTCCGTAGAGAGACAGCAGTCCGATAAGTGATTTAAAATTCACGCCGAGTGAAAATTTATGCAAAATGCATCAACATTTGGCACCTCTCTACTCAGATTTTTAGGGTTCCGCGTACCACTGAAGAGTTAAAAGCCTCCTGTTTTATTTATAGGGGTGAAAGTTTTGAATGGTTTGATTGAAAAAGTTTGCATTTTGATTAGGTGATACTTGTGTAGATATTGCGAATGGTCCCATTTTCTTGTTGAAGAAAAAGCTATCGGGTTATTTAAATCTTGAGTTCCAGTTAAAAGGTTTGATCATGTTTGACTTCAAAGTTTATTTGATATTGGTGTGAAGATGTGGTGGTCACTTTTATGGTTTTTGCTGGTATACTTTTTAAGTAAACATTGTACATAGATGAAGGCACGCATTCTTTTCAATTCCAAATAATTTCAGCCAAAGTGTACAAACACTTTCAAAAACAGTTACACTATTTTCTACCAACGATCATAACTTTTTCCTCTTTCTTTCCAATTGTTAAGAATGATAACCAGGTCGTCCCGCCGTCTCATTCTTGGTCTGCTGCGGCCCCGAGTCGTAGTATCAGGGCACTAGTTCTATGTTTTAAGAGGCCATTTAAGCTAGCTTTGAGTTATATTATAACTAGCGATTCGCTCCAAATTCGCACGGGTCTGCCAAATCTTTAAAATTCATGGCCTTTTCTACAATATGCATGTATTATACACTTAAATCTTCTTCATGAATCATTCTGTCCTGTGGTAAAAACTGCACAAAAATCCGTTCGTGAGTTTTTGAGCTTATCGCGTAAACACAGACTAACAGTCACGTATAGTGTAAGGAATTTTGACAGCTCAAAAACAGCAAAAATAAATTAAGAACTTAATCACTTTTCCATCGCACACTTTTTATACAGAACTCACTCCATAATAACAGTTTCATCTTAATTCCTTTTTGCACTCAAAGCGTTTTGGTCATTACGAACAGCTCAAGCTATTAAGTTTTGAGTCCATCGCGATGATGAATAGCAAAAACGAAGTATTTGCGAACGATTTTCTGCATTATAGAGGGAATGATTAATTAACTTGTTTTTCAAGTTTAAGAAAGAATTCTTGCTTTTGTGAGATAGTTATTATTGGAGATTTTAATTGGGTCTCAAAGAGAAGTTTTTGGTTTTGTTTTTCGCTTCGCATGGACCAGCTCCTTTACTTCATATTGCTGATGGAAAGAAATGAATCAGGTTTACGAGTTGTGATATAATTTGAGATGAAGCCAATCCGCCTTCTACGGTTTAATACATACCTAAACAGCCTTATAATGTTTCCACTGCTGGCACTCAGACCTTCTCTCTAGGAGAGAAAAGGAGTCGATGTGATGAAGTATAACCCCAGCCTGGGTTTAAACCCATGACGAGCGTCTCATAAGAGGGAGCCATTAGAACTGGGATACCTCGGTTATATAAATTGTGATAATGAGTTAACTGCGAATCTGAGTGTATTTTCCCAATTCCGTCCTTTTTACGTTTCTAATTCCTCCTAATTTCGTGAACAATTTATTTTAAAAACCAAGACCTGAATTAAAATATTTACCCACATCGCTAATCTGAATAATCTGTCCACCGCCGCCGCCAGCCATTCTCCGCTTAGCATCTGACTCTAGGCAGCCAATCGTCACGTTTTATAAGATAATATATGCACATAATATAAAGCAGAAGACCCATTTGATGATAATTGAACGATTGAAGACTCTATCCTTCAGCGAGAGCCTATCGATTGGTTTAGTTTCGATAGTGAGTTCGATAAGACCATTTTTTTATTTTATCTTATATTCGTTGTTCTTAGTTAACCCTTGCAGTTTCTTACGTATACTAATTCAAGATCCCAGAGCAATCTGACATAACTTATGATGAGACCTTAGGTCCTCAGTAGCGTCTCATTTGCTTTGAATATCTATGTGCTTGTGGAGCTCCCTCTTGGCGCCCCTGGGTAGGTACCAGGAGAGAAAGGGAACTAACCATAAGAGATACTTTGTTATAACATCACTAGTTAGTATAACTAAGTAGCACAGCCCTAGTATATGGATGGCGACACCGCGTTGTCGTCCATTGCACAAAATAGATAGGTACAGAAGACAATCTCATGTATGTACTTCACTTTTTATACCTACGCTCGGTGGACGCACACTAATGAGCGTTTGAGCCGGAATTGTTCGTTCCGAGACGCGAACGAGATATCGTGTCTGTGAGCGGTGTCTATGTGTGCGTTGCTCGAGCGCGCTTTATATGTAGATTCTTCTGGTGACAGGACAGATAATCGGACCGATTTTGTATATTTGTAACATTGTTCTGTTTTCTGACCGACTTTTTGTAGGACGTGTGCGTTGCACTATTGCTATAAGTGTGTTTTATTTTTCTCCTACGAAAAATCGGTCACCGATTTATCGGATGTCGGCGAGCAGCATCCTTCTAAAGTACCTACCGTACCGTCTGTTCCGAAAAAACGGCAAAAGAATTACGTTCGTTGTATGGACGCCCCACTTAAATATTTATTTTATTCTGTTTTTTAGTATTTGTTGTTATAACGGCAGAAAAAATACATCATCCTGTGTAACGGTTCACGAGATAACGCCTGGTAACAGACGGACACACAGACGGACGGACAGAGGAATCATAGTAATAGGGTTCTGATATGAAGTTCCATAACAGAATCGTTCATAGTATTTTGTAAACTAAGTTCATAAGCCGTGGTACTTCTGTCAAAGACTTATTACTACCTATATCGTGCCACAGAGGTCGCTGCGGGCGACTTTCACTAGTTTCACTAAACGAGGCGGCGATCGCAATTTCCTTAGACATGCTCCCCTCGTTAAGAAAGGAAGATCGTTGTTGATACGTTATTGTTTTTTTTATTTTTGTCCTAGGGTTAAATTGTTTGAAAGGGAATCGTTTGTCTTGGTATGGCTATGTAAAGAAGAGGTATGAAATGCATGTAAAGGAGTTATAAAGGAGTTACAGCCAGGTTACGACGGTCTTAGACGCGAGCGACGCGGCGAGCGAGGTGGTATAATAGAGTAAGATCCCAGGGTCGCCAGCCGTCACGTATTTTCTCACGAACGAAATGTGGACAATTGAGTGCGTACTAAGAACGCATGCCTATCTGCTAGCTTGCTTAGACGGTTTTCAGGTACTCAATGTACATAATAACAGTACTTACTTCACGTACATTTTCCAAGCTGATTTCTACGTATATTTTAGGCAATATCTTTAAAATCAATTCGCCAATACTCCCAGACACATTCCGTGGGCCGTATTGTTTTACAGACGCTTTAAAGCTCCCAAAATAATGACAAAACTTCACGTAAATTCTCATGCTTGATTTTTATATATTATGTTCACCAGACAACTATTTTAAAAACTTTTACAAGATAGACCGATCCGATAAAGAAAGAAAAAAAACATGTTTATTCCGCCTAAATAGACGCACAAATCAACACAATATTATAAAAATATAAAAGCCAGTATCCCTATCAGCCCATGTGTGTGACGGGCATAACACTATTGCACCTTGTGACCACAGAAAACGGAGTTGTCTACGTTAGGTAAATCACGGAATTACCGAATGCCAACAGAGTTTTTAGGCGTTATCTCTCTTTTTTCGCGTTTTCTCTTCACCAAACATCGCGTTGGATTGCGTTAGTGAAGCAACAAGCTTTTAAACTACACTCGATGATGACACGATAGGCGTGTGGAAAAGTAGCCTCTTAAATATCTTATCTTTCACAAAGTTTTCAAGTTACTCGGTATTCCGAAAGCATATTTTTCGACGGAATATAAATGAAACCATTAGCAGTAATATTGATCACTACTAACGTTCCTAATAGCATTTGATTTCCGATAGTTCGTTTATTAATGGTGAGGTGCTAACGAGGTAAGTAGATACGAGTAGATACCCATAATTCATAGGTGTATGACAATTTGATTAGATGATCTACTTGCAAGGAGCTATTTCCTGATAAAAGTCCCGATATGTACGGATATGTCCCGATATGTTCCGACATGTTCCGACATGTCCCAATAAGTCCCGATACATCCTAATATATCCCAATAGTTCCGATTTTTTTCGATTCGTCCCGGTTCATTCGGATTCGTCCCGACTTAACTCGAATTGTGCCGATTGTACGAGCCGAAGCCTGCTTACCTACTAGAGGTGCCAGATTGTGCGAGAGTTATCGTAACCGTGTATCGCAAAGGCAACTGAAGGAACTAAGGAACACATTTGATTATCAAATAAAAACCTAACTGTAGGTAACTGTCGTTTAAGTGTCGTATTGATTTAACAGCAGGGTCATTTTTTATGAGCTTGTACATGTTCATGACATGGCTTTTAATAGTGACTAAATGATAAATGATATTTATTTTGTAAATAGGTTTAAAAAACACTTTTACACGTCAATTTTTTTTTCGTCAGTTTATGCTAGATGAGGCCGGTGTTTCCTATCTGACTACCCTGAGAAGAAACACCGAAACAAACTCAGGGTTCAAAGTCTCTTTTAAAGTCCATACAGTAAATATGTAATGGTCAAATCACATGAGAACCATGCAGATTTGTCCTCAGACAAATCTGCATGGTTCTCATGTGATTGATATGGTCTTTTGAAGAAAGAACCATACAGATTTGAGTGGACCTGTCCAATCAGTGTAAGCATTTGTCAGTATTCGAAAAGCTCAACTTAGGACTACTAAGGAGATCTACGACTTGACGAACAATACCAAAGAAAGGACATTTGGGTAGGCCGCTGAAAACACTCAAATTGCCAGACATACGTTAAAATTACTGAAAAGAAAAGAAAAAGCAATCAACTTAGTCCTCACATTTACAATAATATAAGCAAATTGTTAGTTTACAAAATATTTAGAGAAGTAAATATTTATGTCAAAGAGAAAAAAAAATACTTTAAGTACTTAAAATGTATACATGTCATTTTGTAAAATAAAAATAATCTCCAATATCAAATTGTTTAAAAAAATATAAATAAAATACAAAGGAAAAGCACATTTGAAAATAAAAATAATTAAAAAATACAAAAGAAGAAAAATAAAAATGACAACAGTTGTATTAGGTACTGGAACAGGTCAATCCCAAGCCTTTTCGTCCTGAATATAGTCTTTTACAGAGTAAAAAGCCTTTTGACAAAGTTTACGTTTTACAAATGATTTGAACTTATTAAGGCTTAGTTGTTGAATATGGCTAGGACTAAAAATATAAAGCGTAAGCCCAATATAGGAAAGGCTGTTTTCATGGTTATTTTGCGTAATTCACTTTAGTACTAAGAGTAGCAGTTTTTTATTTGCCCAAGGAATTGGGTTACTTTATATTTCGTAGTAAGTATAATCTTAGGTTTTCCAAGAAAGCTTATTTTCCCCTTTTAATAAAATCGCAGAATCCCCCAACTCAACATGCACCATCTGTCAGCACACAGAAACCCCTTTTCTCTTCATTTCAAAACTGTCAAATCACCATAAGAAAATTTAAAAAATACTGCCATAAAACGTCAAATTTAAATTAAGAACGCAACAAAGAACCAAGCTACCGCCTTTTGTAACAAAAAAAAAAAAAAACTTTAAATTCAAACCTTACATTCTAAAAATGGCGTCTTGCTATTCTAGACGGTTACTTGTTGTTACTCAGAACTGGCGGTAACCGGATAAATCCGGTTCTTTTGCATATGAAAAGGCGCCTTTTAGACGTGCTAACCGCCCTTTGTGGGAGTTTTAAGTTGGTTTCCTTTAATATTTAAATGAAACAGACTCTCATTTTAATGGAGAAATACGATCGTTATGGTTGGGTAATTATTTTGATCGTAAATTAAAAATTAATGGGTCTTGAGTCTTCACGTTGGAGAAAGCCAAGCTTTAACGAAAAAAAAAATACATTTTTCTTTCTTTTTTCTTTAACCTTTTGAATTTTTAAGTTACACAGTTCGACGTAAGCAATTGTCTTTCTATTGTGTCTCTAATAACGGCATTCGAAGAGTTAATAAAAATATATAGACTGCAAAACAAAAATAAAAACATGACCAGATAAACGCTTATACGCTTTTACTGGACTATAAAGATGTGTTTCTGAATGTCACGTACCGAAGATAGCCGATCGCGTGCCGAAGTTAGTTCGGTCGAGCCGAGTTGTTGGGCTAAAACTTAATTTAAGGCAATAGATTTATGTATATATTTTGTTGCTTTAAGTTGTAAATAAATAAATTTTATCTCTATAATCGTTAATAAACCCTAGGCAATAGATAAATCATTGTATTGAGTAGTAGAAAAAGTTGATAATATTAAAAAAAGAAAAAATGTTTGTTAAATTAAAAATGACATTAACATTGATTTTCATGCAACAAAAAGCTCACATGCCATAATAATCTAAACTAAATATTTGCTTAGCTCAAATAGGCATAAATAAATTTACAACAAAATTAAGAAATAAATTATTTCTTTTTTAATCTCCCACCATATTGAAAACAAACTCACAAGGAGGCAATAATGCCATGGATGCCGCAGAAAGGCGCGACTCAAAATTAATCTGTTAAAATTTTGTTTAAATTGTCTTAAAAAAAGGTCGCGTTGTCGTATTTCTTCGGTATCCTAAACCTGCTGGTAATGCGTCACCATACAATTTCATAGGCACCTTTAGCATCTCGACCAGGTATACTCAACCTTTGGTTGGCCAGGCTTTTGTTGTTGGTCCTTTAGGAGTTATATTAGTGTAAACCATTTTTAATTATGCGCCCGTTTGAAAAATTGACAGCGCGCTGAGTAAATAGATTCTACATACTACTAGCCCGCTGTGGTTTCGTATCAACATACAAAACCAGATCGAAGTGGAGCTGATCTAAACGTATTTGATTTCAATAAATAGTTCATTTATTTTGGATTTGGATTTTATTGACACCTAATCCTAAATAATCTGACACGTGTCACGGACATCGACGTGTTTGTAAGGTCAGGAAATGACAAAAAAAAATAAAAAATGCATGATGGATTCTTAATTTCGTATACAGTTGTTAAAAAAATATGACAATCAGGAAAACCTTAGAAAGCATTATGTGCCTATTTTTTTTTACTTTTACTAACAACACTAACATGTGTTTAGTGGCCTCACGTTTTTTGTATGGACCCACTTAAATGTTAATTTTATTCTGTTTTTATTATTTGTTGATATAGCGGCAATAGAAATATATCATCTGTGAAAAATTCAACTGTCTAGCTGTCACGATTCATAAGATACAGCCTGGTGATAGACGCGGACAGCGGAGCAATGGGGTCTCGTTTTTACCATTCGGGTACGAAACCCTAAAAAGTTTGAGTATCACTGGTCTAGACTAATGCGCTGAGCTTTTGGCAAAAGACCTAGTCACAATATATCTCGTGCGATTTGGATGTAATGGTTTGTTCAAGATGTGATAACGTGTGTTCACTGTCGTATTTTTGGCTGGAGATATAGTTAAGTACGGTATGATACTCCACTCGTGCTTTTGCGTTGAAGTACTGATATGATAAAATAATAATGCTAGTGTTGTTCTGAAATGTTTTCGCGTTGTGAAATACCATTGCTTAGTCGCAAAATGTCAACACAGTAAACGGCATATAACGTTTTTTTTTCAAAAGCTTTTTTCGATTTTTTCACGAAATAAAAATTAATAATAATAATTTAAAATTACACGTAATTTATTTATCGGCTCTTTGAATATGCCATCATTTGTCTTTTTGCGCTTAAGGCATTATGCGACTAACCGTATGCTTAGGATGTTTATGTCACGGGATTATTACAATCACGCTAGTTGATAAAATATCTCGACGACAAATTATAAACTATCGGATGTTGATGCGTAGTATTGTAATAGGTACTACGAGTAATGTTTTGTTCACAATTTGTCGAGAGTTTATAATTGCTCGAGATACTTTTGTAATTGATTTAAATTCATTGTGATGCTAACAGTACTTATTTCAGCACGAAAAACATATCTAACGTATTCCATTTCAAAGTCCTGAACTTGATATTTGTGCTGTAACTTTGTTTAAGTAATAAGGACAATCTTTGACATAATTTTACATTTAGGTTAAAAATATGGCACGCAGAAAAAAAGGTTAAATTCATACTATGATACGGATTTCGCTTTTACATTTGCACAAAGTAGCGAATATTCAGTGATTCTAAGTTCAATTTCTGATTTGAAAATTATCGCAAAATTATTACGCTTGTTAGCAACGTCTTGTGTCTGATAAAATTTGTTTCCAACACGAGAACGCGTCTTTTGACTTTAAGCATGTTTAATTGCTGAAACCGCAGGTAAGGGTGTTTTTAATATAGACTTTTAATATGGCTTAGCTCCGCATACAGAACATTTCGCAATGCAAAAAAAAAAAATAATTTCGTATTTCACGCATTACAATAAATACATGTATGAAATGGAAAATTGCGTGATCAAAACCGCACGATATTAAAAACACCCCTTTATTATAGTATCAGAAAAGGACCCTTATTTTGTGTCAATTAAGAATTTACACTAACATTAAAAGATAAAAACTTCTCATGTCAATATGGAACGATTGATAAAAAAGCGATTTCAGTATCATAGTACAAATTAATTCTAAATAAAAATAAGAATGAAATAAAAACTTACGTGTGTAATCCCAGCTATCCTGGTCATTTTTGAACACGTTCAATCTTTCGGGCTGAAAACAGAAAAAAAAACACAATGTAGCCAAAGTTATACTTGTTTATACAGTTATTTGGTCTTGAAATAAAAAAAAAGATCTGATGAACCAAAATATGAAAAAAAAATCCAAGTCGTAAAACAAAAGTTGTTGTTTATGATGTTAGTAACATGGTCCTGAGAGGGTGCTAATGTTTTACAAATAACCCTATATATTGAAATCTTAAATGTCACAACATTTAAGATTTTATTCATTGTTGACTATTTTATCTTTGCGTCTGATTATAGGCTTTTAATATTCACATAATACACTGAATATTAAAAACCTACAGTTTTTAATATTCACTTAATAAAGTGAATATGAATGACTGGCCTATTGGTCTAGTGGTTAGTGACCCTGACTGCTATGCCGGAGGTCGTGGGTTCGATTCCCACCCAGGACAAATGTTTGTGTGATGAGCACAATCATTTGTTCTGTGTATGGATGTAATTTATATAGGTATAATATGTATGAATTTTGAAATATATAAGTATGTTTATCAGTTGTCTAGTACCCATAACACAAGCTCTGCTTAGCTTGGGACTAGACGGCGTTGTGTGATAGTAGTGGAATATTATTATTATTACTTATTAATATTAAAAGCCTACAGTTTTTAATATTCATATAATGAACTGAATATTCCAATCCACAGCCCTAGCAGAATTCGTAGACAATCCTGAAGTCATCCTCTCAGAATAAATTTGATGTGAACCAATTTTAACTGAAATTCAGTTTTCTTTTGAAAGTCAGTTAGCGAATAATGCCCAGACAAAACAGAGTTTTTGGAATACCGAAATTATTCAATACCATGAACACCAAAAAGAGATAATAGACAAACACAAAGCAACGTAGCCAAAATTTTTCGGCCACTGGTTTGTGTGCAACGAAAATAGAATAATGCATTCCTTTGTCTAAAAACGGATTGCATATTCTTATTTTTTCTTTAAAAAAATGTTGCCCCAAAACTAGGAATTAATCCTGTATTGTGGGTGCGTTCACAATTATATAAACTCACATTCACAAGCCACCCAGACTCGGAACAACTACGTATCGAGAGCTTTTTTTTTATTGGGTAAAAATCATCCAAATGACATCCTCCGCCCTTGGGCGGAGCGGGAGATAGTGTCAGACTCTTACTGACTAAAAAACCCACCCCGTTCCTTCTTGCCTTTCATACTGGAGCCGAGCTACCTTTCGTAGCTAACCCTGGCCCCAGTAGGCTTTGACCCAGCTGGTCCCCTGCTATTGCTGACAACGCCTTGAGGCGCACGGGAACAGTCAATAACTTGGGCTCGGTTTGGTAAATTCACGCGATAATTGTAAAATAAAATATCGTCTATTGTGACGTCATCCAATCATTTCCCGAAAGCAAAAATTGAGCGCGACTGACATCCATGGTTGTTGGTATCAACAGTGCCACTGCCCCAGACCCAACGTGGTCTAGGACAGGCGAGCGAGCCTCGCTCGCGTCGTCAATTCGCGCGATGATCAATAGGACACCCAGTTTTTGCCATCGCGCAAACACGCAATGTTCGCATCGCTTACTCGCGCGATGATCGCGTATTCGCGTTCTATTAGAACGATGCCTTAGGCGCCAGCAAACAGTTGGGTGCAAGTGCAAAACAACCCCCAGGCGCCTGGATGGCTCGGTGACTATGGCACAAGCTTATAACTCTGTGATTTTTCATGATATTGATAAGAAATTTGAGCAGTTTTAGAGCAGTGGTTGCCGAGTGGTAACGGCCCCGACTTACGAGTTGTAGGTCGCGGGTTCGAACCTAGACAGGCGCATTACTTTGTGTAATCTATTTCATCACCACTGCTCTCAAAACGGTGAAGGAAAACATCGTGAGGAAACCGGCATGTCCTAGAACCAAAAAATTCGAAGACATGTGACATTCACCGACCCGCACTGGGCCCGCGTGGTGGATTACGGCCCATTACCTCTCCTAGAGAGGAGGCCTGAGTCCCAGCAGTGGGAACATTAAAAAGGCTGATGATGATGATGATGAGATAAGAAATTTTGTACATAGATTCTTTACATATTTCAGGTTTCGCTTGTACTAAAACTAATGTTGGAATAAATCAGAATCTCATTTAAGAAACATCTTTTTTATTTTGCTCCTCTGTCCATCTTCGCTCTGGTACACTGTGGTCTTTAGTAACCCTTTACGTTTCTGGGTCATGTTAGCTTTTCCGAACATTCCTGCAGTTTAAGGTACGTTTAGCTGTGCCCGCGACTTCGTTCGCGTGGAAAAAAATAAAAGTAGCCTATGTTACTCCTTATTACATCAGCTACCTGCCGATAAAAGTCTCGTCAAAATCGGTCCAGCCATTTCAGAGATTAGCCCGAACAAACAGACAGACAAAAATTGTAAAAAATGATATTTTGGTGTGTGTGTACCGTATATTTATTCATATCAATGTAGTAAAAAGCGGTTATTTCAATATTACAAACAGACACTCCAATGGTATTTATATGTATAGAGTATAGATAAAAGATCGTCAAACGTTTCCGTTCTTTCGAAACTGAACCCTAAACCCATAGAATTCATACAAAGTTGCGTAAGTAGGGGAACATTTGTACTGTAATGCAAGCTATTCCAATATATTCGCGTGTTGTGGCGTCTACTGGCACCAACCCTTTTTGTTTGAGGCTGTAAAGTCAGCGGGTTTACATAGGCGGTAGCGGGAGCGGGGAACTGCTGTTAACCTAGCTAATCATCAGCATCATCATCATCATATCAGCGGATAGACGTCCACTGTTGGACATAGGCCTCCTCCAAGTGTCGCCAAGCCTGGCTAATATTTTGGATATAAAATGTAAAACTTGTATAAATAGTAGGCCATTACTTATTTTATTTAAACAGTTTCATTATTTTTGTATTTTTTTATTATTCGTTTTTTTTTGTTGATCATTCAATGAATCATTTTTATCAAAAATAATTTCTTTTCAATGATTAAGTATTTAATTTTGATTTGTTGATTGCATTGTTATTTAAATTTAAATGATGAAATTATTATATGAGAATCTATTAGATTAAACTTTATTGTACACGTAAATAGTAACAAAACTTTTAAAATAACTTACATCTATGGGTATGGTGGCGGTCTTATCGCTAACAGCGACATCTATCAGACAACCTTATATGAGATTGTTAATGTATAAGTCTAAATATTTGTACGGCTGAAATGTCGAATTTAGTGAGACTGAGACCCCATTAATCTTAACAACTTGAAAGTTACCTATATTCTTGCAAATAAATATTCATTCATTCATACACGAGCTAACGACCAGAACCACCAAACGCCACCACCGAATCTAAAGAATGATACTCGTAGAAATCTGGCCATTGTGGCTCACCAAAATTGGGGATGGCCTACATCCGACAGCAGCCATCTTTTGGCTTAAAAGGTTATGATGAAGCAATGACAAATCATAGTTAAAAAAATTCAAAGAATTCTTCAAAAACAGCCTTCATCTCCACTCGTTCTCATCCATTAGAGAAATAAAAAAATTAAAGACTATTTTGCTATTGATAGGCTCGCGCTTAACCTTATTCCTCACCTAATGGAAAGCAACAATGTGGTCTATGATGGAGCAGGTTTACCAATAAGTGACCTATTCATTATTTTCAGAACTTCACGCTCATTTCATGGCCTAACAATGATAACTTGCCAGAATCGCTATGTATGCGATTCGAACCAACTTTTATTGTTTCATGTTCAACGTAGCGTAACCTACGACGCAATGCGAATCTGTGCTTAACCTGAGACCATGGTCAATTTGATGGAATTGTAAATCGGTTACCTTGGTACTATTGGCAAATATTAACTACTAGCTTTTGGCCGCGGCTTCTCCCGCGTACTTACTATATATATAGCCATGTCACTCAGGAATTGAGCAGCTTTATTGGTGAAAAGAAATTCGCAATCGGACTAGTAGGTACTTTCAGAGATTATCTCAAACAAAAAAAAACAAACTACCTCTTTATAACACTAATGTCCCGCTACCTTCACCAGGACATCGGTCCACCTTGTAGGAGGCCTTAACCGATGGATGCGGGATGCACAGGAACGTTCGATGTGGCGACGTTTGGGGGAGGCCTATGTCCAACAGTGGACGTATATCGGCTGAATGATGATGATGATGATGATGAATACTAGTGTAGATAAATACTTTGTTAACTCTGCTTTATACTGTTCCCATTGCTGGGATTCGGGCCTCCTCTCTAGGAGAAGGTATGAGCCCCATACTATAGGCCCATGATAGGGGCCGTGATCTACCACCTGGGTCTAGTTCGGGTTACTGGCTGTCTGATATGTCTTCGAATTTTTGGTTCCAGGTGATTTTTGACTCTAGTTTTGAAATAAATTTAAGTTAGGGTGTCAGATGTTAAATCAGGTGTAGTGACAGCACTATTATTATATATTTTTTTTCTTTTCACTCCACAATATTCCACAACTATCACACAACGCTGTCTAGTCCCAAGCTAAGCAGAGCTTGTGTTATGGGTACTAGACAACTGATAAACATACTTATATATTTCTAAATACATACATATTATAGATAAATTACACCCAGACACAACAACAAATGATCATGCTCATCACACAAACATTTGTCCTGGGTGGGAATCGAACCCACGACCTCCGGCATAGCAGTCAGGGTCACTAACCACTAGACCAACAGGCCAGTCACTGTGTAATTTTAGTTTATATGATTGTGTTAGGCACGAATAAACGATTTTTCTTTCTATATTTCATTATTTTGGCAGACCGCGTCTTTGCCTACTTTACTGGCTTAATTACCTTTAACTCCTGGTACTTTTTTTTATAATATTCAATCGAAAAAGGTAAAGCGAGCCAAGAAATAGGAAATGCTTTCAAATTTTCAATATTATTTTTCAGCCGTAATGTCTGTATTTAAGAGAAATAAAGTTCAGTGACTGGCGTTACTTTTGACATCGAAAACGATTGATGAACTTTTTGACTGTGCTAAGCAGAAACTAAACAAAACAACATTCTTTCCAGTAAACCCTTCATCATTCAGCGCTCTTACTTCCAAGATATCACATCCAGCAACATCCTTCCCTTTCCAAGAGCAAAAACAAAACAAAAAAACGACTATGGAACAGTACCTAGTCGTTTTTCCACATCTGTCTCATCCGCATGCATCCGATTGCCTGACAAAGGCTGAGACAATCCAGCGCTTACCGCGAGGGGTACTTTGCACTCCAGCGCTCGAGCGCTTTGAGGGGAAATGGCTTGCTCACTGTACTATATGTATCGTTGCACAGTGGAATGGGATCTCTGTATAATGTTAGCAGCGATGTTTTCGCTTTATGGTAGAAAGTGTAGCTAGTGGAAAAATAATCCACGCGCGCCTCAAAGAGTTGTCAGCAAACCGTAGGGGCCTACCAGAGTCGAAGCCTACTAGGATTAAGGAAAAAAAGGCAACGAAGGAACAGCAGTGGGTTTTTAGTCAGTAAAAGTCTGACACTACCTCCCGCTCCACACAAGGGCACGGAGATGTCATTGGATGATTTTCCCAACAAACCAAGTGGATAAATAATAAAATAACGCTTGCATTTCGGGGAGCGTTGGTAGAGCTACACTGGTAAGACGTGTGTCACACATAGTGTTGCCAGGCGTCCCGATTTGCGCGGTATGTCCCGATTTTTAGGGGTCTGGGGACGCGTCCCGATTCGCACCTGATCGGGAAATGTCCCGATAAATCAAAAACCCTGAAACTCAAAGAGCGACTGAAGAAGTCTGGGTTTTATGCAGTAAAATTTTCACACGTCCTCTCGTTCCATCCCAGAGAGGAAGAAGACATTGGATCATCCAATGTCTTCTTCCTCCCATCTAAAAATATCTTTATTAAAAAAAAAACTTTGTCTCGGTCTAAATCCCGATTTGTTTTACCATCTGTCTCGATTTTTATCTAAACAGACCTGGCAACACTAGTCACACACGCCGATCTGGGCGCGTCGGTGTCTAATTCCACCAAACCCGTTCCATCTTCGGACCACCAGGCATACAGGGATGTACCAACGGTACATACTGGACATCCTGCCTATACGCAAAAAAACGTTTTGGGAACACATTCATTGTGCGCACAGATAAGGAATGGAATTCCCTGCCGGAGTCTGTGTTTCCTGTTAGCTACAACTTAGGGGTCTTCATGTCAAGAGTGAATAGGATACTTCCAGGCAAGCGTGCTCCACATCACCGCTTTCCATCAAGTGACAGTGGTCAAGAGCAAACCTGTAAAGAGGTAGTTAGTTTTTTTTTTGTTTGTAGGAGGTAATCTCTGAAAGTAACCAGTACTTTACCGATTGCTGAATTTTTTTCACTAATAGAAAGCTGCTTTATTCCTGAGTGACTTAAACTATAATTCATGTACGCAGGGGGAAGGTACGGGCAAAAGCTAGTCAATAATAAAAAAAGCTGTATAGATTATTCTTTTCCTAATAATGAATAACTTCCAAAATCTCATCAAACTTTTATCAAGGCTGTGTTAAATTTAATAAATTAGACTAATTAAAAGAAGCCTGATAATGATTGGATTGTGTTTATTTTATCAAGGGTATATTTTTTTACAACTTTTTGTACGTTAACTTAAAACTGTACTATTTTTTTAGTTTAATAATATTATTATTTTAAATAAGACATAATTAAAATATTAATTAAAATTTGGGCCTTAGTGTACAATATTATAAAAGGAACGAAATAAGTTGTTATTGAAAATGATAAAGGAATTCATTTTCAATGGAAGTTTACAAACTATTTTACATACCTTCTCTAAAGTCATTTGAAAATACTAATTACTTTTCTGTTTGAGTTAGACAAAAAGGAGTTGTAACTCCTTTTAACGTTTTCAAGTCACAAAGTCACTCTCATGAAAAACGACTAAGTGCTGAAAAATAAGTTATTCGTATGCAGAGATCGTCAACATTTCAACTTCATTTAGAATTTTAACGTGTAACTCGTGCATGCCCCATTTGTGCGTCAAAAGAAAAATAACAAAATATTTTGTGAAGGTTCCGTATTAATTTCGTAGAAAGCCAGCGTTAAAGTAAGTTTCTCCATTCAAACTTAAGACCCCGTTTAATCCCTTTAGTAGGTTTTTTTTTTATGGTGGGAAAAATCATCCAATGACAACCCCTGCTCTTGGGCGGAGCAGGAGATAGTGTCAGACTCTTACTGACTAAAAGCCCACCCCGTTCCTTCTTGCCATGATAACCCTGGCCCCAGTAAGCTTCGACCCGTCTGGGCCCCTGCTGTTGCTAACAACTCCTTGAGGCGCGCGGGAACGGTGCGCCGTCGACGACTTGGGCTCGGTCCGGACAGTTACTGGAAGGTCGGACAGCGAGCTGTGAACACTGTCCGCAAGCCCGCGCCTACGGTAGCCGGAAATCGGGATCGGAATCCCGGCGGCGGCGAGAGCGCCATTGCCTGACGCGGTCGGCCTCCTCCTTTACGAAAATTACTTCTTCGCAGAAGTCGGTGATCACCTGCCACTCCTCCTCGCTCCGGACCATGGCCTCAACCAAGGCCCGGCGCGAGAGGTCTCCGCCGCATCTTTCTTAGTGCTCGCCTACGTCATAAGAAACCTTCTGCAAAATTTCACTTTCCTAATCCCATTAGCGTCGACTGTGCAGTCATTGCTTTCAATAACCTTTTTTTTTTTCGATGGGAAAAATCATCTTATGACAACCCCCGCTCTTGGGCGGAGCGGGAGATAGGCTTCGACCCGGCTGGGTCCCTGCTGTTGCTGACAACTCCTTGAGGCGCGCGGGAACAACGCGCGCCGTCGACGACTTGGGCTTGGTCCGGACAGTTACCGGACGGCCGGACAGCGAGCTACCCATTGCTCACTGTCCGCAAGCCCGCGCCTACGGTGGCTGGAAATCGGGATCGGAATCCCGGCGGCGGCGAGAGCGCCGTTGCCTGATGCGGTCGGCCTCCTCCTTAGCGAGCATTACTGCTTCGCAGAAGTCGGCGACCGCCTGCCACTCCTCCTCGCTCCGGACCATGGCCTCGACCAATAAGCTCGATATTGTCATTCTACCACAACTCTATCACGAAACCATTAACCGATCAGTGGTCGACCATTATGAATTAGCAGATTACGAACTTTTAGCAAAATGACAATGGAATCGTGTTGGAATGACGACTTTATAAAAATAGCAGACAGTTAGCCATATTATGAAGTGATCAATTATAAGATCTGGTCACGACATAATTATACATAGATTAACATACAAAAACAAGATTATATCTGTAAATAAATGTAACAGTCGCTGCTATTACTTATTAAAGTCAAAAGTTAATTATAACATTGTTAATTACTTTTATGAATTCGTAATAACATACCGGTGAGGACGGTTTGGATTATCTTACTTTAAAAAGAGACAGAGAGAATTTGAAATGTTTGTACATTAGTTAAGTGGTTAATATGCGAAAACCAGAACACGTGTTTAGTATTTTTATGTAATGAATCTATGCACAAAATTTCACAACTGTATCTTGAAAAATCACAAAATTATAAGCTTGTCATGTCAGCAAAAATACATAGTCACCGGGCCATACAGGTGACTGAGGGGTTGTTTTGCACTTGCACCCAGCTCCTAATGCCCACTATGACCTGCCATGACCTGTATTGTACGTCAAACTTTTAACCTTTTTAAAAGATTTTGGGAAGAAATTTATCATGGTGTAAAAACTATTGGAATCCATTCAGTTACTGATTCTGGACAAACTATATTCATTTCAGGTTTTGAATAAACTAAACTTTGTATATGAAAGAGTAATTAACAGTTTTTGGTAAAAACTTCGCTTTATTCCCATTTGAAACTCAGTTTTTTTTTTAATATATTCTATGATTTCAAGTCTATCGCATTAGGTTACCCTATAATGATAATTGTAAATTGGAAAAATAAATAAATAACTCTGTCACTAGGTATAGTAGTAGGTATAGACTCTGTAACTACGAAAAGATATTACGGAATGGTCGATGTTTTTTTTTATGGAAAATGTATCTAGCGCCTACCTTAATACATGTATAATGAAAACTACATCTATCATATAACTATATGCAAATAAACACTGTACAAAGGCGGACTTAATGCCTTAGGCATTTTCTGCCAGCCGACCTTAGGGTGGTGCAGAGACGTAACACGATAGGTAGCTACTTAATGATAAACAAATTGAGTGAGAAAAAAATAAAAAATAATACTTAGAAACAAATTAACAATGTTCAACAAATTCAAAAAACCCTTTCTCTGCGGAACCCTAAAACGTCCCGACAAGCTTACGTGTCCACGGAGCGAATAGACTTGACTCTTTTTATTTTAACTTAATCGGATGTTTAATAGTCGCGTTTTTCGTTCCGCCCGCTTTTCATGTTTTAAATGTTATCCGTTTATCGTTTTTACTTTAAATACGAACTGAATTTTTATGGTGTTTTAAATATTATTGCAGTTATACGTGTAATTGTTGCCTGGCCTGTTGGTCTAGTGGTTAGTGGCCCTGACTGCTATGCCGGAAGTCGTGGGTTCAATTCCCAACCGGGAGAAATGTTTGTGTGATGAGCACGCTCATTTGTTCTGTGTCTGGGTGTAATTTATCTATGTACGTATGTATTTAGAAATATATAAGTATGTTTATCAGTTGTCTAGTACTCTTAATACAAGCTCTGCTTAGCTTGAGACTAGACGGCGTTGTGTGATGGTTATGTGGAAAAAAAATATTGTATAATTGAACAATTTTGAATGTTTATAAAAGTGACTAAGTACCATGAAGCAATTTATCGCTTTATTAGGTAACTATTAAGGTAGAACTACAGTGCTCACACGTGTGAAAAGAAAGAAAGAAAAAAAAAACATATTTTGGTCCGGCACAAGGCCAAAACACAATAATTAGATAATACGAATCAAAAGAAGCAAAAAATATAGTTGGTGTGTGCCTCATGGCTGCGCCAAAATAGGTGTGCCACACACGGCGATCTGGGCGCGTCGGTTTCCATACATTTTATATGGAAACTAGACTTGTAGAGCCACACTAGATCCACGCCACGCGACGTCATTCTGTGTACAAATCAGGTGTTTTACAAGTGGGCGTCGGTCTAATGTAGCTTTACGCTGCCCGCCTAAGTCAGATTTTTTGTAGGACAGATAATCGGTTTTGTATATTAGGAACATTGTTCTGTTTTCTGACTGACTTTTTGTAGGACGTCTGCGTTGCGCTATTGCAAACAGCGTGCGAAAAAAAAAATCAGCCTCACCATACAAAATGATAAACTTGATCGGATAATTAGTATGGCTAGGCTGATATTTTTTTCGTTTCCTGAAAAAATTTTTTGTGGAAGGTTGTTCAGTTTCGTCTACTGAGCAAGCCCTTAAAGTTTGTGGAGGGCTGTCCCTTACACCTTGTATACATAATAAACTTAAATAGGTATTAAAAAATTATTTATGCTTAACCTAACTTTTCCCTACTAAAATATAAAAATATAAATATTCGTATATAGTTTATTTTTTTTAGACTGTTTACCTAATAATTTATATTAGGTAAACAGTCTAAAAAAAATAAACTATGCAAAAATAATTTCCAAGATAGAGAAAATGTTGCAGCCTGTTAAAAGATAAAGCTATTTACTCAATGAATTTATTACATTGAAACGCCATTTTTATGAAAACCAGTAGGTATTTACATCTTTTATGAATAAAATTACACAAACTCTTTTGACCCCCACCTGACTTGTAAATCTGTAAGGATACTATGTTCCCTAAAAATATCCCATTAATATCCTATGGCCGAGGGATGTCGCAATAATGGAACGTTTAGCGGTCCATTGTGAACCCTATTATGTTGTGTACTGAATCCGGATCGATTGTGTAAGGGTCCAATTGTTAGGGCTGTCACGTGCCAGTAACAATGTGTTTTTTTTTTTGTAATATTTTTGAAAGGTGTTGTGAATTTTTTGTATGAAAATAGTATAGTCATGGTTGCCGTGTCGTCATTGAAAGATTTTTGTTGGTATTTTTATAGCGCTAAGCTTGTCAACGTTTAACATAATAAATAGGCGAATCTTGTAATTTTTTTTTTACACTATATTGTAATTTTTTTTTTTGGAACAGTTGGAATACTTTTAAGTATTTGATAACAAGCAATTTTTTTTAAAGGTGATATATCATTCAATGACATCTCTCGCTCTGGGGCGGAGAAAGTTGGATTAGCAACAAAGATATGAATCCGGATTCAGTAGGTATATTGCGAGTTTTTGTACTATCAGAGACACTTCGGCCTGACCACTACTAAGTTAATCTTTGCTTGCACTCGAAACGAAAAAGGGTTTGGTATGGTGCCGCGCCGAAGGATCCAAGCGACTTTTTTTTAAGTGAAGATTGTCGTAGTGAAGGCACGGCATTTGGCAGCCCTAGCAACAGGAGCCCACAGCAAAGGGACGGGTTTCTTACACCGACCACTTCAAACACGAGAGCTTTTAGCTTGGAGATTCGTTACAACAGGTTACACGACGACGTAAACTTGTGAGTTGGACAGAGACATGACTTAAAATAAAAACGGTAGAAATCTAGTCTATTAAGAGCTTATTTCAAACTTTTATTCCACAAAGTAACTGATGTAAAAAATGCCATCAAAAACATAACTTGTAAAAAACCAAGGCTCGCAACTCAAATACTACCTACATTATTAATGTATCTAATAAAGAGGTAAAGTTTGTTTTTTTTTGTTTGTACGAGTTTGTTTCTGGAATTACTGGCTCGATTGCTAAATGTTTTTTACCGATACAAACAAAAAAAACAAACATAACCTCCCTATTATATTAGTGTAGATAAATATCATTAGCTAGGCAGATTTAAAAATATTATTTTGCAGAACTTTAACTGCGTCACGGACCCAGCTTAAAAGCCATACCAAATCGAATCTCTTTACAGTAACGAATACAAATCAAATTTTAAATGAAAATACAAAATTTAACGGAAAATTTCGATTCTTACGATCGCGACACACGTCCAAACAGTGCGACGGTTGTCAAGCAAATAGCTCGAATTCGAATTGGGCCAACTTTTTTTTATTTGTACGCTGGCCGTGGATCGTGTCGGTAAACTGCCGAGATCTTCATTTTTCTGAATTGCTAAATAGGAGTGGTGTGACCGCTGCGATACAGTTTCGAATCCGTTTTGTGCAAGAGTTTTTAGAGTTCCATAGCGAAATAGAAAAAATTGGATTATGAATGGAATTGGAATTGGAAAGAAAAATGATTTACTGTCCGTAGTACACGCTCATAGTCGGTATATATGATATAAATAATTAAACTATTGCAAAAAAACAAAGTGCTCTAATAAATTTTAAATATTTTTATGCAAAATTAAATAACTTACTAAAGATAGAGTACTGCCAAAGTTTTGAATATCAAAATAGATACTTATTTTTTAAGACCTTTTTTTGGTGGGTAAAAATCATCAAAATTACATCCCCGGCTCTTGGCCGAAGCGGGAGATTAGTGTCAGACTCTTACTGACTAAACACCCACCCTATTCCTTCTTGCCTTTCGTATCGTGGCCGAGCTTCCCTTTCGGATAACCCTGGCCCCAGTAGACTTCGACCCTGCTAGGCCCCTGCTGCTGCTGACAACTCCTTGAGGCACTCAGGCAACGGCGCTCTCGCCGCCGCCAGGATCCCGATCCCGATTTCCAGCCACCGCGGGCTTGCGGACAGTGAGCAATGGGTAGCTCGCTGTCCGGCCGTCCGGTAACTGTCCGGACCAAGCCCAAGTCGTCGACGGCGCGCGGTATGAAGGCTTGAAGAAACGGGATGGGTTTTTTGTCAGTAAGAGTCTGATACTATCTCCCGCTCCGCCCAAGAGCGTGGGTTGTCATAAGATGATTTTTCCCATCGAAAAAAAAAGGCATGCGGGATAATTGGGCGCCATCAACGACTAACAAGTAGGTATAACACACTTAAATAAACATATTGTCTAATTCATCACAAACAACCGCCACATTCACCCCCTAATGCCACCCCTTTCATCATCATCACCATCATCATCAGCCTTTTTAATGTTCCCACTGCTGGGACTCAGGCCTCCTCTCTAGGAAAGCGAATGGGCCGTAATCCACCACGCGGGCCCAGTGCGGGTTGGTGAATGTCACATGTCTTCGAATTTTTGGATCTAGGACATGCCGGTTTCGTCACGATGTTTTCCTTCACCGTTTTGAGAGCAGTGGTGATTAAATAAATTACACAAAGTAATGCGCCTGGCTGGGTTCGAACCCGCGACCTACAACTCGTAAGTCGGGGCCGTTACCACTCGGCCACCACTGCTCTCATCCTTCCACCACGCTCTCATCATTCCACCCCTTTGCGATCACCAAAATTCACGATATCAACCGTTTTTAATATATACCTAACACATTAACCAGAAAAGCAGTGTGATTACAACGAATGTAAAACTTCATAACGTCCTTCCTTTTCTATGGAGACTGCAAATCGAATAAAAAGACGGGCTATTTCGAACAATGCTGTTAAATGAAGCCCCTGCCTAACGGTTGGGTAGGTTCACCATGAGGCTACGATTATGAGGATGGTCCTGACAGACCTAAGGTGAGAAAGAGGTATAAAGCTATACACTATAGTCTCTATAAAGCTCCATCTTTTTAACAGTTCAGTGTGTTCAATCATGTGTGGCTGGACTTATAACTTCTCATGTATAGGGTAGCCAAAAGTACTGGGACTAGAAGCGCGAAATTTTGCACAAGGGTTCCTTTTATAACGTAACTAGGCCCTAAGAGAGGAATTTCCGAAATTCACTCCCAAAGAAGGAACGGGGATCCAAAGTTTGCTGTCAGAGGCTGGCTATTTATCAACCTCACCCCTACTAAAAAAACGGAACAGTCCCACAAAATGCGTGGTCACCCCAGCATCCCTATCATACCGATCCACCGCTGCACGGACACGGGGCGTTGCAGCCGCCATGTTTTTTATTTGGCGCGCTAAATTCCTGCTCGCCGACGGAAAGGGGAGGGTAGGCAAAATTTGCAGGAAACACCGTTACTTTTTGCGCCTCGTGGCCAGTTCGGACTGGTCGTTTCGATTGGTCCTGATTGAAATTGGAATCTGGTTAAATGAAATAGGCTTTTGTAAGACTGTTACATCATTATGAACCATTTAGTGATCATATTGAAAGGGGAATTGATTATTATGGGGTCAGGCAGTAACTATGGAACATCAACTGCTGGGAACCTTTTGATATGTTTACGTTTATACATGTTTTTTTTTAGGTGGAAAATCATTCAATGACTTCTCCCGTTCCTGAGTGGGGAGGGAGGGCATGTTAGACTTTTACTGACAAAAACCCACTCCTGTTCCTTCTTTGCCCTCCTTTCAGAGCCCTGGGGTTCTCTTTCGCACAGCCCATGGCCGCAATAGGCTTCGACCCTGCTGGGCTCCTACGTTTTTACTGACATCTCCTTGAGGATAGACGATGAGCTACCCATTGTTCGCCGTCCACGCCTACGGTAACTAGAAATCGGGGTCAGAATCTTGGCGGCTGGGGAGTGAGGAAGGCCGTTCTCTCACGCGTGCGGCTGCCTCCTTAGCTAGCATTACTGCTTCGCAGAAGAACCGCTTGCCAGTAATCACCAAATCTTTCCGTGAAACATGGACCGATGTGATTACACTAATATTACAAAGGGGAAAGTATGTGAGTGTGTGTGTGTATGTTAGTTCATCACGCCCGAACGGCTGAACTTGAAATACCACATATTATACCTCTTCCCCCGTGAATATATTTGGAATAATTTTCTATTTTCATATAGGCGAAGCAACCACCCAATAACACAACTAAAACGTTAGAAACAGAATTCATTATGCAAATATTATGATTGCATTAAACAACCCCTCTGTCTTAGCGAGGGGTGAAATTACAACCCTTGAGAAATTCACCCCTTTGAGAACCAAAAGTAATCCAACCAAAACCATTGTCACTTATAAACTGGTTTTGGGTATGTCATAGAGCCTTAGCGGCCACTGTTTTTTTTTATTTTTAGGGTTCCGTAGGTACCTCAAAAGTAACGGAAAAAATATGAAATAACGGAACCCTTATAGGATCACTTTGTTGTCCGTCCGTCTGTCTGTCTGTCAAGACACTTTATCTCAAGAACGCGCGGAGATATCGAGTTGAAATTAAAACCACATACTCAAGTCTGCGGTCCCTTCAAGCTGTGTAAAAAACAAACTTCTAAATTAACGAATAAAAACCGGCCAAGTGCGAGTCGGACTCGCCCATGAAGGGTTCCGTAGCAGCAAGTAACATAATATAAAAGTTCTTGTAATGTGTTGTAACTTTGATCGATGTTTTAATAATAGTGTATTTTTTTCGGTTTATGACGCATTAAAAAAAAAACTACTCACTGGATTTCGTTCAAACCAATTTTCGTTGGTAGTTTTTATAGTAATGTACATCATATATTTTTTTTAGTTTTATCATTTTCTTATCTTGGAAGTTAGAGGGGGGGGGGACACACATTTTACCACTTTGGAAGTGTCTCTCGCGCAAACTATTCAGTTTAGAAAAAAATGATATTAGAAACCTCAGTACCATTTTTGAAGACCTATCCATAGATACCACACACGCATGGGTTTGATGAAAAAAAAATTTTTGAGTTTCAGTTCTATGTATGGGGACCCCCAAAATTTATTTCTTTTTTTCTATTTTTGTGTGAAAATCTTAATGCGGTTCACAGAATACATCTACTTACAAAGTTTCAACAGTATAGCTCTTATAGTTTCGGAAAAAAGTGGCTGTGACATACGGACGGACAGACAGACAGACAGACAGACAGACAGACAGACATGACGAATCTATAAGGGTTCCGTTTTTTGCCATTTGGCTACGGAACCCTAAAAAGATACGGCCGTTTATGTCGCAAAAAACGTATATTTTGATACTTTCAAAGATCGAAATTCAAAGGGTAGGTACTTCCCGTTGATCCATAATCCTGAAATTTGGCACAAAGCAAGGTCTTATAGCACAGATATAGGGAAAGATCTGAAAACAGTTAACTTTGTTGTTACCTACATCAACAAAAATCTATAAGACTCCATTCGGGAATTGTAGTTTGCACCCTCAGTGCGCAAGTCCAACTCGCACTTGCCTAGTTTTTTTTTATTATAGATAGGTTCTCGTTTGACCAGTATCTCACCTGATGGTAAGCGATGATGTGGCCGACGATGGAACACGCTTGCCTAGAAGTAATCTATTCACTCATAACTTAAAGACACCTAGGTATCAGGATAGCTATCAGGAAACACAGACTCCGGCAGGGAATTCCACTCCTTAGCTGTACGCATAATGAATGTGTTCCCAAAACGCTTTGTACGTATGGGTGAGAAGATGGGATGTCCACTATGTATATGTATTTCGGTGGCGCAACGCTGTACGTCTTGTGGTCCGAAGATGGAATGGACTTGGCGGAATTAAATTGTGTAATAATTGTGATTGTTAGAGATGATACTATGTTATCGAAAAAGATAACATAAAAATGGCTCTTATTAACTTGAGATCATTTTGATACAAGTGGAGAAAGTTTTTCACTGCGACCGAAGCGGAATTCGGATTGTTATGGAGCCGAGTGCTAGGGTGAAAAATTTCCGCGTGTATCAAAAGACGTTTTTCAATACACTTTCGATGAAATAAATAAACTTGGATTGACAGCGACTCTTAGGGGTCGCTTAGCGTCCAACCTAATACGACAAATAGAATAAACTGTTGCGAAGGTGAACTCGCGTATTTTTCCACACTAGTGCGAAAAACAGATACTAGCGTGCCTAGAGCTAACAGGGATAATTGAGGGTTTTTGCGTAAATGTATGGAAAAAGTTGTTTGATGATTTCTCACCTCAAAACAAAAAACAAAATGGCCTGCCTTGCCGATTCCGTTCTCAGAGGGGGGAGAACGCCAAAAACTCGTCATACCTATAAGTGGATGTAACTTTACACTAGTGTAAACGGCTCGTTGTTGAGAGCTCACTTAGCGCCCCCTGGCGGATAGAGTTTCTGACCGATGGACGTGAATTGTGTGGCTACCTCCGTTATGTCTAGACGTGCGTACTTTTGAAGGTGTCACCAAACATAAATATTATTTATTTATTTATTTTCCTTTATTGGCCAACCAACAATTGTTTACACCATAATTTTTAAAGTTTATCTACCATAAATCTGAGGTAATTGCAACAATTTCTTACAGGTTAACACCTGATATGCATAACGATTTTAAAGATAAGATAATTATTAATTAACTCAAACATGATACAATAATCACAAAGTAAATTGTCAGTATGCAAGAGTTGTTAAAATACAATATAAATCGTAATGTTTGCCCAGGACAATGGGATGCAAATATTTCTAAAATAGTACAAATAATATATTGCCAGGTTGCCTGAAAGAAATTGCCAAGTGCGATAAGGCCGCCAATTGTATGTTTTTTTATTATAACGTTTCCTTCATAAAACATTGTAATATTGGTGTACAATAAAATGTATATAAATAAATAAAATCATTCTAGTGTGTCATTAAGTCAAATAATTTTACACATAAATAAAATACTGTTACAAGTCAAAATAAAAATATACGTTTAGAATGTCAAATTAATAATTATAAATGTAAAATTATTATTAAGGCGCCCCAAAAAATTATTGAGGTGCCCCAAAACATTACGCACAACATTTTTTTTTAATTTTGTGAACGGTGGGCCTTGGAAGATTTTGTTAGAAATAAAAAAATACTGATAAATAATAATAATTAATACTGACCTTTGCGAACTCTATTTTGAGTGTGCAGCACCCGGAGTATATGTCGCAGCCGTGTAGCGCTTCTTTAGCTCTTGTGGCCGATTCTACGCTTTCAAACTTGTAGCCAAGAGTTAAGGAAATAGTTTGCATGGTACACAGAAATATTCATCAATATATCACAGTAAAAACATACAAAAATACACAGTTTATTAGGGAAATACGAACAGAATAGATGAAAGAGATTAGAATGGCTTTGTGGGCGGGGCAGGCAAGCCACAAAGTAGGGCAATGCTCATAGTTCAACTACCAATTGCACACTTGCGATCTAAGTGTACGTGGTCTGTTAGTTGCGTAATGCGCGTTCGTATTGGTTTATTGCCTGTAGTGGAGTTAAAGGGTGGGAGACAAAGGCGACAATCGTTGTAGTACAAATCGGAAAGTATTTAATTTCTATACTCTTTCATCTTTTCTGTGAGAATACGCAGGCAATTTTTTTATTTGCTATTTTAGTTGTAATAAACAAATACAACGGAATTTTCATAATAATGTTCATCAATAATGAGAATAAGAAAAAGAAGTCCGATATGGATTGTGACGTCAAAGTCTAATACACCCGTACGGCCGCCAAAAAAGCGACGTCTTGGTGAGAGAGACTGAAGAGACACATATTTTTATAATTGTTAAACGGAGTTAGTGAAGAAAAAAGAAAAAGAGTTTATTTACGTCAAACGTGACGCATACCATAACAAAATAGGTAACAATATCGACTAAAAGTAGCACGTAGGTAAGATATGCGTCACATCCGCGCAAAACGGCCAGCGCTCAGCAAAATGCTAGGGCTCATGTTAAACAGAGCCACAGCGTTGATTTTCAGCACCAGCCAGCCGTCGTCGTCTCACCGACGACGGCTGGTTGGTGAGTTTAATAACAAACAAAAATTCTTAATAAACAAATCATACTATTGGATAAACTGTATGTCATATCAAGAGTAACTTTTATTTAAACCAGCATCAATCATTACAAACTAGGTATGTTTATTTTTATATTTAAATCTTAGCTATGTTTTATGGATAGTTATATGTTTTTTTATGAGATTGTTTGAAAGAGTTAAAAAGCAAACAAATGAACACAAGTGGGTTTAGCATAGTCGGCCTTATAATTTTCCCCCTGTTGGGACTCAGGCCTCCTCTCTAGGAGAGGAAATGGACCGTAATCCAACACACGGGCCCTGTGCGGGTTGGTGGATGTCACATGTCTTCAAATTTTTGGTTCTAGGACATGCCGGTTTCCTCACGATGTTTTCCTTGACCGTTTTGAGAGCAGTGGTGATGAAATAAATTACACAAAGTAATGCGCCTGGCTGGGTTTGAACCCTCGACTTACAACTCATAAGTCGGGGCCGTTATCACTCGGCCACCACTGCTGTCTTCTCTCTCTTAGGTGTGTTTTAGTCAATATAAATCTGACACTTACTCTCGTTACACTTAGAGCGGGAGAAGTAATTTGTTGATTTCCCACAAAAAGTTGTGTTTCCTAACTGCTTATTTACAATTCTTTAAGGTTCCGTTTGGAGTATCCAAAGGGTAAAAACGGGACCCAATTGCTATCACTCTGCTGTCCGCCTATCTGTCACCAGGCTGTATCTCATAAACCGCGATAGCTAGATACTTGAAATTTTCACAAACCATTTATTTTTGTTGCCGCTACCTGTATCAACAAAGACTTACTAACTTACTAGAATGAAATAAATATTTAACTTTGACTTCTATACAATACACGTGATTTTTTTGCTACAAACGGTACGGGCACTTCGTTCGCGAGTCCGATTCGCACTTGACCAGTTTTTTTTTTCGTAAAATATAAATCTCTCAAGTGATATAGTCTGTCTAAAACGTCAAACGACTTGGGAATTTTGTATAATATTTAATCAATTGAAAAATACTTATATTCGATACTTTTTAAAAGGTTCTTCTGTTAGTAAACAATGATCAATATCTCTTAATCAACCTTGATTATTCAATTATTCAACCAGTGTTGATTACATTAGATTTCATTTTATCCTAATAATTACCCAAATTGTTTGACTTTTTAGACAGACTCTACCATTGGTTTTGAAGTTTGACTTCTGATTACCCCAAAGACAAAAGTCTAAAGACATTCAGATCGGATTACGTTTCTAGTAATGTTATTGAACGATTAAGTCGGAGAGACATCGGTATTATTCAAATATCTTCTGAACGAAAGCCATTTCATGTAATAAAGATAAGGGTTCGAGCACTGTGATAGGCGATAGCGGATTTTAAGTTACCCCGCGTTAGTTCAGAGTACCGTTGCTGGAAATATTGCCCAAAATGGGAATATTGCCACCAATATTCATACTTCGGGCAATATTGCGACCAATATTCCCATTCTACGGCAATATTGCCTCCAACGGCAAATCTCTAGTTCAGAAAATCGTTTGCGACTACATCAAGGGTCTTGTGTGGGCGATCTGGATGCCAACGCGAAGCGGCGTGGGTGTAAATACAGTGTATATCTATCCTACACACATTTTATCGACTGTTTGTGTTACTGTTTCTAAGCAAAGAAGTCATTGGATTATTTCCCACCTTAAAAAACTAACCATCCATACATCACATACATCTTTCCATCTATTCTATTCTGGAATGATGAAGTATTAGGAATTAAGAATCAGAAATCAGAAACGTTTAATGCAAATATACCATTCACTGGCACTTTTGAATTGTCAAAATGTCGGTCAGTCAAAAAGTGAAATAAAACTTTCCATAGCGTAGGTCTCCTGGAGAAGAACGTGCAAGAAACATGATGAAGAACGTATCGTAAACTGTTTATACAGAAAAACAAATGTACGTATTATACTAATATACCTATGTATTATCAAGATTCAATTCTGTTTAAACATGGGCAATTACCACTGAAACCCAGAGCAGGGGTAAGTAACCTAATAAATCAATTAATCGAATAGCCACAGCGTTGCTTGATTATCGTTGTTTGCGCGAGGAACTTAATTACTGGATCCGAGTTAAATCTAAATATGAAAGTGAAAGGTACATCGTAATATTTTGCTGTAAATCAATTTTAATAAATAAAATTCGTTTAGCGATGTTGAACGTACTGAACGCTTAATTTTAAAAGTCACGGTTACAACGGCAGGTGGCGTTGGAGACAAAGGCATTATTTTTCTATAGCCACATAGATTAACCAACCAGCACTGGGCCCGCGTGGTGGATTACGTACGGCCCATTCCCTCTCCTAGAGAGGAGGCCTGAGTCCCAGCAGTGGGAACATTAAAAGACTGATTATACTATGCTATGCTTCACTGATTAACCCGTTGTATGGCCGGAACGCGGATTCACGCGGGACGCGGGGGAAAGGTTAAAAATAACAATTTTGACTTTTCATCAACGAATTCCCGGTTTTTTTCTTCAAATTTTTCAGTATATAGATAACGTCTTAGTACTTATAGAAAATTTTGCTTTGTGTTATTTCCAGTTGTTATGGTAAAATATTCTCAAAGTAGGTGGTTTTTTTTTTATCTAATTTGATTTTTTCTTCTAGTATGTTCTGTCAAAACAAAGCTTTTGGGCAAAAGTCTCCCATTAGTATTCCCGTTTATTGCCAGCCCACCCTTCTTTATAGTTCTGGCGAAATCTGTCCAGTTTGTCCCGCCATCGTCCTTTATCGCCTATCGCATCAACCACGGTCCCGGTCGGAGTGTTAAATAACATCCTGTCAAACCCTAACAATCACAAACACGTCACACAAATCGGACTGACATTTACTTACAGTATAAAAATCCAAAAAAATGGAACTAAAAAACATCTTAATCGCTTCCGCTTATGACTAAGCCCACGCCCTGGAATCTCAGACGTCGCTACTTATATTCCAATTTGAGTGAAAACTTCGAACACATTTGAATAAAAGTCCCTTTGGAAAAAATATGGAGAAAGTGTAATTAAACAAAGATTTTATTATTAGTACCACTCCGAGGATTCGTTGTTCGAATCCAAGATTAGGGAGAATTATATCTGCTAAGTTTTTTATAAGGACATAAAGCTTTTACAGTCATTTATGGAATATGAAGTTTGAATTCGTCATTTTACAGTTCTGGCGGTAGTATTTTTTTCTAGCTGTAAAAAAAAAGAAAAATATGACGAAAGCGATTCAAGAACCGATTGCCAAATGTGTACTTTGGCAGTGTTCCAGTTAAAACATAACCTACACATCTTTGACAAATTAAGAAAAACTTAAGTTGTTGGATTCAAAACTGAGAACTTTTTTACGTCCTTTGTAGTGTATTTAGAGAACTCTTTCATTTCGATTCTTTTACTACTCTTACTAAAGGCGTAAAGAACACTTTTTAGGGTTCCATAAACAAAGGGTAAAAACGGGACCCTATTACTAAGACTTCGCTGTCTGCCCGTCCGTCTGTCCGTCTGTCTGTCACCATTCTGTATCTCAAGAACTGCGATAGCTAGACAGTTGTAATTTTTACAAATTATGTATATCTGTTGCCGCTAAAATAATAAATACTAAGAACAAAATAAAATAAATATTTAAGGGGGCTCCCATACAACAAACGCGTTTTTTTTTTGCCCTATTTTCATATGGGCGGTACGGAATCCTTCGTGCGCCAGTCCAAATCGCACTTGGCCAGTTTTTTTAATTATGCATAGGCTCGAGTTTGACCACTATCTCACTTTTTAGTAAGCGATGATGTGGCCGACGATGGAGTACGCTTGCCTAGAAGTAACCTACTAGACTCAAAGATTTGATTTCTCTTAATTTTGGAAAATATTTTTAATGCACTTTTATTCAGTTTTTCACGCTTTTTCGATCATCAAGCAAATTTTTACTACATAAAGTCAACAATGATTTTCCATGAAGCTTTCACGAAACTTGTTCGCTCCGTACCCTAAGGTAAGTAAAACGAGCCCCTTTACGAAGACTCCGCTTTCCATCCGTCTGTTTGGTTGTTTGTCCGTATGTCACCATGCTGTATATCATCAACCGTGATAGTTAGACCGTTGAAATTTTAACAGATTATGTATTTCTATAACAAAATCTACTACATAAGAACAGTATAGTATAAAATAAATATTTATGAGAGCTCTCACACTTTAGACATAATTTTTTTGCCGATTTTTGCTCGGTGCGGTACGGAACCTTTCATGAGCAAGTCCGACTCGCACTTGTTACTGCTTTATACTGCCAAAGTTATGACATTTAGAGTTACGCATTTTAGTACAATAAAAAAAAAAATGAGTCGATTTATTAACTCAAAGACAAAATATCAAAAGCAAAAAATTCATATTCACAAAACATTTCACTAATGAGAGATAGATCTATTAAAAATATAATTTGATTGTAACTAACGCGTGGGTCGACGCTCCAACGGGCTTATGTCAACAAATTAAATTCCTCGTATTACACTAATGCGTAACATGGCTTTACATGCGTAACAACACATCATCAACGTTTGTACAAGTCATTAATCAAACGTTTAGAGTGATCTATGTGTGTGCTTACATCAAAACATGGTTCACATCTTTAGCGAAGCTTTTAATAAAATAGAAAAAATACACGGCATTTTGAAAAAATAAATGATGCCGCTTGCTAAATAGTCAGGAAAAATAATTGGTCAGCTTTGCAAATTGATTACCTACACAATTCAATTTTATGTAGGATTTTTTTCTTTTGATTTCCATCATCTTATGACATGGTGGACATCCCACCTATACGAACAAAATGTTTTGGGAACACATTCATTGCGCATACAGCTAAGGAGTGGAATTCCTTGCCGGAATCTGTGTTTCCTGATGGCTACAACCCTGGAATCTTTAAATCAAAAGTGAATAGGTTACTTCTAGGTATTTTCGATTTCCATCAAGTGTGATAGTGGTCAAGCGCGAACCTATAACTAATATAAAAAAGTTACTTCATTCAGACTTTTGCTGACTAAAACCACAACTATGCTCCTTCATTTGTCTTTTACATGACTGGGAAATGAGAATATCCTCTTCAAAACCAAAAATATGGCCTTAGCAGGTATTGGCCCTACTGAGCCCCTACGGTTTGCTGACATTACTATGGTATTCTCGTAGGTTTTTTTTAAGTGGGAAATCACCTAATGACTTCTCCCGCCCTTGGTCAGGGCAGAAGGGCGTGTCGTGACACGCTCAGACGCACGCATAGGACTGAGTTTTAGTTAGTAAAAGTCACGTGACTTTGACTGACTAGAACCCAGTCCTATGTCAATAACAATAAACTTTATTGGCATAAAAAATAGGTACAATAAAATAAAGTCCCTGGCTCCCATGCTAGATGAAATACCTGCGTTGCAGGAACCAGTGCCCTCTCCCGTATCTTAGAAAACTAATTACATTTTTATGCAGAGATATTATTTAATATTTTTTTAAGGCAATGTTCCTTCGTTGGCTTGCATTCCGTTATTATTTTATGTTTTTCCGTAATGCCAGAGTCACGCGCGCCTCAAGAAGATGTCAATAAACCGTAGGAGCCCAACAGGGTCGAAATCTACTGGGGCAATGGTTTTGCATCTGAAAGGACAACCCGGCCCTGGAATGAAAGGCAACGAAGGAACTAGAAGTGGGTTTAGTCAGTAAAAGTCTGTCACTTAAGGGCGGGAGAAGTCATTGGATAATTTCCCGCGTAAAAAAAAAGATACTTCAGAGTATAAGGTACCAACACAAAAAAATAATATGGCAATTTATTTGTTAACGTTACAATACGGTGTGATAGACGCCCTGTCAGATATCCACGTGTTTCCGATAAATCAAAGTCGGAAAAATTTGATTCGTAAATTATATTAAAACAGATTTGATTCGTCTGTTTATTTATAATATGAATAGTAATTAAATATTGAGCTTCTTTAGAACTTTGATTAATATGATTTCGTTGATAAATTATTATTAATGATTTCTAAGGATTCAATACTTGATTGGCTTTTTCTAATTACTTTCTCGGAAAACTGAATACTCGTTTGACCTGATATTTAAGTATTTCATTATTTGCAATACATAACATGATTTAAAAGAGCGTCAATGGAGTTTCTTGAACAGTTTTCCTATAGAGATCTACCCTTGGGAATGTGCTTATACAAAAACTACAACGTACGTTCGTTCGTCTTCGTTTACGTATGATTCATTTTGACGAGAATTAATTATATAGGTATACCGAGCTATAAAAGCTTGCTATAAAATTTTTTTTTGTTTAAAATCTTGTTTCTGATTGACTTATCTGTTTACAATTCAATTGAACCTGGTTTTTTTTTAAATAAATGTTTGGATTCTCTTGATTCTCTTATGTTTGGATTCTCTTGATTCTCTTCAATGGCTTGTATTTTCCAGCATCTATGTGATGGAGAATAGAGCACATTTCTCGAAAAACAGATGGTTGATGAGGACGAAAGGTTTTAGATAGGCGACAGTGTACTGAAAGACGCAACGTTAGAAGGCCTCCCACAAAGCGGACCGACGATGCCGAGACGCAGAAGACCTGTCACTGTGGCGAAACTTGGAGAGGTGTGTCTCCAACAGTGTACGTCTTTTTATTGTTGATAGGTTCGCGCTTGACCGCCTATCTCACCTGATGGAAAGCGACGATGCGGTCGACGATGGAGCGCGCTTACCTAAAAGTAACCTATTCACTCTTGACTTAAAGATTCCTAGGTTGTAGACATCAGGAAACACAGACTCTGGCACGAAATTCTAATCCTAGGCTGTACGTACAATGATGATGATGCCATCTAGCCGATTTCGGCCACAGCGACCGCATTCCCTGGCTCTTCATGGTGGTTGTGAGCTCAGATCTGCTGCTCTGTTATGTGCCCTCATGTGACTTGCATATCCAACCTTGGCCGAAAAACTCCGATCACAGAGCCGACATGTCAGAACACCATTAATGGTATGATACACTATTGCTGTACAATGAATATGTTCCCAAAACGTTTTTTGCTTAGAGGTGGGATGTTCACCATGTACCGATGGCGCATCCCCGTACGCCTAGTAGTCCGATGATGGATCGGATTAAGCGGAATTAGGGTGTAGTGGCGATGACCCGTTTTCCTTCGTTTGACCTTAACGTTCATGGTGATTATTGAGAACACTCCTGCACCCACAAAAACCGTCATTACACTACCTCGAAACGTGATAGAAAAGAAATGCCGAATGAAATGACGCATAAACTCGCTGTCAAAATATTAAAATTCAGACATTACGCCAGCCTTTGAAATTCTATCCGCTATCACTGATGCGCGAACAAAAGAGGTCAAGCGCATCATAGAAATATATTTCACAATAAAATGCTCTGAAAAACAACATTAGTCATACTTTTAATAGGGGGTATCTTGAAAACTAATTTTTATTTTTATCTACATATTTTCAGTGATCGACTGTTTTTTTTTATTGGCAGTGTTCGAATTTATTCGTTTATGTTTTATTTTATGGTTTGGACGTACGGAAAGTTTTGTGATTGCTTTTGCCCGTGGCTCGGTTCTTCACTCAGGAATAAAGCAGAAGAAAATTTAGCAATCGGACCAGCACTTTCAGAGATTACCTCCTACAAACAAAAACACAATCTTTACCTCTTTATAATATTATAGTGTAGACCATATCAGCCTCTATTTGTGAAACCAGGAAAACGGGTATACCACTAATTTCCTTCGCGACGCAGCATTTATAATAATAATAATAATAAATCATTTATTATCAGGCATCTTGGCCCATAGATTGGACCTTACAGACTAACATATCATTTGAAGGGAGATCTCCAATAAGATGGATCCATGACCTGGTCAGCGCAAGGCAATAGTTGTCTGCTATTTATGCTGAACAGGACCTAATTTGGTCCTGTCATTGGACATCGTTATAGCGACGCTTGGAGTCTCTCCTATGTCCAACAGTGGTCGTCTTTCGGCTGATATAATGATTATGAAGACCTATTTTGCAGCAGCTGTGAGGCACACTATTTAATTTCTTGCTTCTTCTTTTCTACATCGCTTAGATCTAACTAGTGTGTGTGAGCCTTGTGTTGTCTTTTCCATCTTCCTTTCTGGTGAAGCAGATTTTAGGCGTTGCTGATATTAACCAGAAAACTATACTAAGAACCCATTTAACTCAAGAACTTAATTACCAATTAAAACACCATATTTTTACCGCCTTATGTGCCATAAAATGTCATGTCCGCTCATAAAATAAGTAATTATGTACGTATGTCGTAAATATTACATGTTACACTAACAGAAATGTTATTAATGATTACGACTTTATTATGATTAGGTTAATCAGAAGGAGATTATTATTTAATTACCTACTTAATTTGTTTTACATATTTATTAATTAACGATAATTTTCTATTAGCTTCCAACTGGATTCTTTTTTTACACGCCACAAGTTAAAATTAACTTAACTGGTCAATCTTCGCAGAGGTAATATAGGTAAAGATATTTTAGAGATGCAACGACATTCATTGGACGCCTGAGAAAGGACGACATCGCCGTATCATCGAGGTAGACTGTGGCAAAGGTTGTGTGACGATCTGATCATGTTCGCAGGGCAAACTTGGCCAGAGCGCTGTGCGGCAACTGTGCGGCGAACAGTCGACAACAGGACGGCAACGTCACGAGCACCACGTGTTTAATTTGGAGTTGAGTAGGTAGTGCAGTGTTTAATAGCACATCAATGGCATACAAACGCACGGCAGTCAGATACGTTTTCAATTTAGGCGCTTGATGTCGAACTGCTAACGTACTGCAACCGGCCGGCTGCGGCACGGTAATCGTGCGGCAGCGGTCCAACGTGAAACGTCTGAATTGAAAGTGTCCTATTCTGACACGCCCTCCTGCTAGAGCGAGATATGTCATAGGATGATTTCTCAAGTTAAAACAAAAAAATCTCATAAGGAAAATAAAAATCGTACTTAATGATAACAAGAATTTAATGAAAATCATTTTTTCATAGCAAGCTATTATAGTTCGGTATACCTATACAATTAATGCTCGTCAAGACGAATCATACGAGCCCAAACTCGATGGGGTTGTGTCGTTTAACTACCAAGTTCCTATAGCCACCTTTCAGTTGCATCATCAGATCAGCTCCACGTCATAATGATTTTGCATTGTCATCTGATTTACACATGCATGCGAAATTTCAGCCCAAATGGTAACCGGGAAGTGGGTCAAATTTAATTTGTAAGATTTGATGACAGACAAACATTGGGACAGGTGAAACTAAATGAAAGCTTGTAATTATAAGGTATCACCAGGCAATAAATTCTCTAAGTATTGCCTTATTTTCCGATACCTTTACCAAAACTATTGACCGATCGATGAAGTTTTTAGACCAGTGAACCATATAATCTAAACTCAAAGTAATAATATAGAACGCGTTATAGTTTTTCTTTCAGTCATAAAACTTCCTGAAGCAAACATACATAAAGTTTTTTATTAGTTAAACATCTTTGAATGTTTATTTTGCTTTGAGTTCTTATGTCAGAAGCTGCGGAGCTGTTTTTGATGTAGCTTTAAAAGTGATTGTCAATTAAAAGACGTGAGTACATCATGATCTGGCCCGATAGATGGTTTCGTACTATTGTATTTGTTCTAATCGCGCGGAGATCTCTAATAAGGCGATGGAGGATTGGAATTTTAGTTCCTATATGTTCCCAAGAAAAATGTTTGTGTGATGAGCATAATTCATCATATTTTGTTCTGTGTCTGGGTGTAATTTATCCATAATATGTATGTATTTAGAAATATATAAGTATGTTTATCAGTTGTCTAGTACCCATAACACAAGCTCTGCTTAGCTTCGGACTAGACGGCGTTGTGTGATAGTTGTGGAACATTATATAATTATTATGTGATTAACATAAATGTCACTACAGACTTGCTTAGTAGAATTGGTGTCTTGAGACAGTAAGACGGGGTAGCGCCAGACCACGAAGGAGATTGCAGGACAAACTGGACAGACTTTACCTGAACTGGAAGAAGCGTTATTTCGCGAATTTTTATAGGAGGCAAAGGCCTCTCTCCACGCAAAGGCCCAGGACGAGCTAAAAAAAAGAAATGTCAATGACTTCTCCCACTCTACGGTGGGGCGAGAGGGCGGGTCAGACTTTTACTGACTAAAACCACACCTGTGCCCTTCAGCTGCCCTTTGCTGTCTAGGACCAAGAGTTACCTTTTCAGAAATTCATTGCGGTCCTAGCTGACATCGGTCTTAGAGGTAGGAGTCCTGAAATCTCATTTTAGCGTGCGTGCCTTAGCCATTTAGAGCTCAGTCCTCCCTGGACAGTCGGACGGTGAGCTGCCAATTGCTTGTCGTCCAGCCCGCGCCTACGTCTCCTATGGCGGCGGAATTTGAGTTACTTTCAACATATAGCGCCATAATTTCAACTGTCACAACAAAATATTTAACAGCAACTCAAAATTATTATATTTGACAAATAAATAACATACAAATTGATACGTAAATCGTTCAACTGCATACTTTCATTTGAATAGCCATAAAATCATGAAGTATGGGCACTAGTGAACAAGTGCCGAGATGGAATATAACCCAACTATGTGTTTATTTATGTGAAGTTTTACGGTTTTCAGAATGGGAGCGCGAGCGCCGTGCTGTGGAACATCTCAAGATTAAGGGTGGGGTGCCAGTGAAGGCGGGGAGCGGAGCGGATGAGGATTTTCTGTACTAATACATACTTATTATAAAAGAGAAAGATTTGTATTCTTTCGTTTAATAAACTCAAACACTTATTATTTTAAATAGGACTTACCTATGAAATTGCCATTTTTTTGGGTTCCGTACCTCAAAAGGAAAAACCGAACCCTTACCCTTACCTTGACGGACAACAAAGTCAGGATCACTTTGTTGCTTGAAAAAAGTACAAAATTGCAATTCGGAAAAATCTTCGAGACACCATACGGGAATTGTAGTTTGCACGGAACCCTCAGTGCGCGAGTCCGACTCGCACTTGCTGTTTTTATTTAAAACGGGTTGCTTATAAGTGTTATACAAGGTGTAAGGGACAGCCCGAATTTTTTTTTTCGTTTCTGAAAAAAATAATTGTGGAAGGTTGTTCATTTTCGTCTACTGAGCAAGCCTTTAAAGTTTGTGGAGGGCTGTCCCTTACACCTTGTATATCTTTGAATGGACTTGGAACTGTAAGTTCAAATAAACTTTATACATATTAAAGGTACGTTATTCTTTTTTCGAAATTAGGTATTTATTGGTTTCTGTGTGTTTTGTATTTTCTGTACTTAATATTGCAGTAATTTTATCCATGAAAGCTAATAAAAAAAGGGTTTCTTATTAAGAGTTCCAACGTAGAAACTACTGTAAATAGGTGTACTTAACCTAGAGGATCGACGTAGTTTTTCAAATAATTTCCAAGACTCTACACCAAATACTTAAATTCTAATACGCCCTTCGCTCCGCTTATGAAATATCGCGAGCATTGACACCTCGTTCAAGGTAAAGAAAAATATACGAATCTTATTTTAATGCATTCGTTCCGTTTAAACGGAGAGATGAGAATAAACACATTATTCTATATTGTATGTTATTTGTATGGACCGCAAGTTTGTATTTATAGTTATTGACTTCAATACAACTGGTTAGATTTTCTATTATTTTTCAATACACCTAGTCGGAAATACGCTCTTACCCCTACCGCTTTCAGGTACGCAATTTACTATTTTCCGCATTAGTGCAGAAAACTGCAGGTCAACCCCCGTTTATCGATGTCTTCGTAAGTGTATTGAAAAACGTCGTTTGATACATGTGGAAATTTGTCACTGCAGCATTCTGCTACGTGATTTTTTTTCCTGATGCTGTGAGCGAATAATTTACAAATGTTTTTAATGATTGATGCTGGTTTTTCATCGTATTTAACTAAGATCTAATATTCAATTAATTACCTACCTAGAGATTTAATTAATTCCTGAAAATATCCATATAAATATATCTAGATACGCATATTAATATATCAAGATATTTTCTTCCAACATCAAAAAAAAAAAAAAAAGTAACATCTTAAAGAATGTACTTAAACATTTTTTCGCACTTTCAATCATGTTACCCAAACTTAATAGAAAGTGCGAAAAAATTTAAACTGATAACTTTAGCTATTACCGAGTTCTGAACACAAGAAATTGAGTAATTAACGATTATAACAAGGAATTTCACTATTTTTTTTTTTTTAGCAAAATTGCTGTAAAAACTTCAGGGTTTCACTTAGGTTGCCTAGAAGGTATTCGTTAAGACTTTTAAAAGTAGACTCATAAACATAAATAAGTAAAAGAATTTTTGTAAACCCAACACTTTTTTGCAAATGATTGCACCCTGCCACAAATACTGCCGGAATACTGTACTATAATTGCCACAAAGGATCTTGAGCGGTTGCGCAGAAGTCTAATATTCGGTCTCTTTAGTGCGAAGTGAGACGCGGGGGCGGGGAGTGTCAGTGATTGGCTTGCCGCGCCGTCGCGTCATAGACGTTGTTTGCTGCATGTATCTAACAACGAAGACGATTGGCACGCCAATGTATGGAATGCGCAAAGCGATCCCCACTCTGACGCCGAACGCTCAAGATCCGTTTTGGCAACTGTACTAATTGTTTCTAAAGCTATAAAAGGCGCCAGATAACAGTGGAATAAAGTACATTGACCTTTTCCTAATATCTCTGCATAGGTACCCGAAAAACAAACAATGAATTGCTTTTCATTACTAGATCATGTAAAGGATCACGACACATGTCGATTCAAGACAGCTTTACGTCTTTATTTCTGTTTTTTTTTAAATTAAGAATGATAACAAATGTAGGATGGGTTTTTTTTATGGGAAAAATCATCCAATGACAACCCCCGCTCTTGGGCGGAGCGGGAGATAGTGTCAGACTCTGACTGACTAAAAAACCCATCCCGTTCCTTCAAGCCTTCATACCGGGGCTCGAGAGCCCTTTCGGATAACCCTGGCCCCAGTAGGCTTCGACCCGGCTGGGCCCCTGCTGTTGCTGACAACTCCTTGAGACGTGCGGGAACAGCGCGGGCCGTCGACGACTTGGGCTTGGTCCGGACAGTTACCGGACGGCCGGACAGCGAGCTACCCATTGCTCACTGTCCGCAAGCCCGCGCCTACGGTGGCTGGAAATCGGGATCGGAATCCTGGCGGAGGCGAGAGCGCCGTTGCCTGATGCGGTCGGCCTCTTCCTTAGCGAGCATTACTGCTTCGCAGAAGTCGGCGACTGCCTGCCACTCCTCCTCGCTCCAAATGTAGGAGGGTCAATGACCAGTTATTTCACGTTTATCTGGCACCTACTTTGGAACTACATTAGACCGACGCACACGTGTAACACGCCTGATTTTTTACAAAAAACGACGTCGCGTGGCGTGGATCTAGTGTAGCTCTACAAGTCTAGTTTCCATATAAAACGTATGGAGACCGACGCACCCCGATCGGCGTGTGTGGCACACGTGTGCGCAGTGTTTATTCTGTCGAAAAAGTCAAATAACTTGGAATTTTTAAACGATTTAAAATATCTGTATATATTACATACAGCACTTTTTATATGATTCATTTTGCAACCTTGATTGTTCAACCTGTGTTGACTAGGTACATCAACAGGCTTACCCTTGAGTTCAATTCCGATCGGTCGACACTGAGATTGTGACGTTTCGTACCCTTGAATTCAATGCTAGCGCCAAATTGGTTCAAAATTGCGTGACCATTTTGAGAACTAAGTGAAATCGTGTATGTTGACAATATTGTTTTCAAGAGTACCAAATCACGTAACGTCAAAATTGAAATTGCAATCGGATTGACTTTAGATTGAAATTGAAATTAATTTGGAGAGTAAGGCTGCAGATTTCAAGAATTTGATAATTTTATTAGATTACCCAAGTCGATTGACTTTTTAGACAGATTCTAGTTCTAGCTTAATTTATTTGGATTTCAGACAGAAATAACGGGATATTATTATTTAACACTATAAATTAGTACTATTGAAAAGGATATTCAACCATGGCTTGTACTCCGTTTTTCTTAAACACGACGATCCTCTGTACTTGTCCGTGTGGTGTGCTGATCGTGTGTATGACGTCCTGCAACAAACAGACAGACAAAACATTAATAATCTTACAATAAACACAGGTAATTATATCGCAGGCACAGTTTTTGGCCTGGTCACGCTATAATTATGGCGGTTAGTCGCCTCTTCGAGAAGTGGCTGACATACGAAAGGTGAAGAGACGGCGTCCTCACCTTCCGCATGACGCAGATCCTCACCGGACATGGTAAGGTCGGGAGGTTCTTACACCGGATACGTACGGAAAAAACGCCGTGGTACAGTTTACTGGAATTGTCATGCAATATTTTAATGATTAAATTCTATTTTGTGCCTTATTATAGAACTTGCACACTTGTTTGACTGAGGAATACTTTTTACGTAACTAAAAAGCGTAAAATAAAAAAAAAAACTTTTGACAAAAAAAAAACATCCAACTTCAATGTAAAAAAAAAGCAAAATAACTTTAATTTCGGAAGTCGGTGTTAAATAACGAAGACTTAAAACTACCTACTACCTGTAGTAACACCGACTTAAATTTCAACTAAAATTATTATCCACCAATAACACATTAAAATCGAGGCCACAAAATAGATAGGTACAGAAGACAATCTACATACAAAACGCGCTCGAGCAACGCACATATAGACACCGCTCACGGACACAATATCTGTGCTCAATCGCTCGATCGCACTCGTACAGTTCGGCGCAACGCGCTGACCCTAGCGCGATCGCCTAGCGTATAAAAAGTACAAGAGATTGACTTCTGCACCTATATATTTTGTGTCGAGACTACCAATAAACATAAGGACATTAGGAATCCAGTCGTAAATCCTTGTCAATGGCGGAGAGTAATAAAATTAATAATATTGATTTAATGTTTAGACAAGTGAGACTAATGATTTTAATTTACAACTTCTTGATTGCTCCACTAATGAAAGCTTTAAAACTGAAATGTCAATCTATTCACGACTTTCTCTTGGAGATGATATTGTGCATGACAATTATTTATTGTCTAATCTTATATGTCAGGCGTGAAAATTAGATTATTATGCCAACAATACTGTTGTGTTGCATAATGAGGGACGTCTATCACAATCATGAGGCAAGAATGTTATGTAGATAAGTAAGTATACAAAGTGTAACGTTAAATGGGCAAAACCAGAAAATAATTTGATCAGAATAACGAGCAGAATCAATTGAATCACTTTCTAAAATAGGGTAGGTAGGTACTTTTTTCAAAAAAATCTTCATTAAAAATGTTGCCCTGTCTATTTAATAATAGGTCAAGCCATCGAGTGCGCAAGCCCGCCCAAATAGGCAAACAAACACTTATGGTTGTAGTCCAATCAAATCTCAAGCGCGGGACAATAAAACTTCAAACGCAGATACGAATTTTAAAAACTAAAAGTCACACCGTCACTTTTCATCAGGTGAGGTAGCGGTCAAGCGCGAACCTATAAGTAATAATAAAAAAAAAAATTGAAAAGTTTTTTTTCCTCACAGAATTGGGTCAATTAATTCATTAAACCCCAAGCGAACCAAGGCCCGGCGCGAGAGGTCTCCGCCGCCGATCGCCCCCACGAGGGCACTGCGATGATCCGCCCAAGCAGGGCACACCCCGACTGTGTGCTCCACCGTGTCCTCTGGGCATTCCGTACAGTGGCGACACCCGGGCGTCACTTCTGCGCGAATCCGATGCAGGAACCTCCCGAACGAACCATGTCCGGTGAGGACCTGCGTCATACGGAAGTTAAGGCCACCGTGAGGCCTCAAAGAGGGGACTTACCGCCATGATTGTGGCGTGCCCAATTTGGGGTGTCTGAGGTTTTGCGCATGTAACGTAACAGATTGTATAGTGGTATACACGTTCACGTTTTGAGCTAAAGAATTTCAATCGTCAAACGCATTTTAGACACTGGAAAACAACGACAATTACAATCAAATCGACAATTTACTACGAAACACTCGAAGCAAATAAAAAAAAAAGAATCCTCTTTCAAAAACAAACAATCAATTTATTTTCAAACGACTTCAAGGAAAAAAAAAGCAGATAATCTATCGAGCAGAACCAATATAAAATCTATCACCACTTTACAATGCACGGCAGTGTACATACAGTGGGGGCGCAATATCGCTACCCACTTGTTGGAATTGAAATCGTCGTACACTGGCGGGCCGTAATAACATTTTGCATTTGACATTAGACGGGGGTAGTTTTAATAAAAAAAAAATATTCGTTTGGTCCTGGGTGTGTAAAAACACACCACCGACTACCCTAACGAATATTTTATATATGTTAATATTTTTTTTTTGTTTTTGTTTTTTCTTTTTTTGTGGTGGAAAGGATATGTGGTTTAGACGCGGGTAAATTTTAATACAACTTGTCGATGTTGTGCATCCGGGCGCGGGCGGTATGAAACCCAGAGTGCAATGACTAATGCTCACGTCTTTCAAATGAGTATTCAATTCTTGCAATAAAATATAATAAAAACAGTTAAAAGTTTTCAAGTTTTACGCCTCATTGTTCTCTTTTCGTATAATGGGACCAGCAACTTGACAATACTGTATAAAACCAATATAAATATTTAAAAAAAAACCGGCCAAGTGCGAGTCGGACTCGCCCATGAAGGGTTCCGTAGCAGCTAGTAACATAATATAAAAGTTCTTGTAATGTGTTGTTCTTGTAACTTTGATCGATGTTTTAATAATAGTGTATTTTTTTCGATTTATGACGCATTAAAAAAAAAACTACTTACTAGATTTCGTTCAAACCAATTTTCGTTGGCAGTTTTTATAGTAATGTACATCATATATTTTTTTTAGTTTTATCATTCTCTTATTTTAGAAGTTAGAGGGGGGGGGGACACACATTTTACCACTTTGGAAGTGTCTCTCGGGCAAACTATTCAGTTTAGAAAAAAATGATATTAAAAACCTCAGTATCATTTTTGAAGACCTATCCATAGATACCCCACACGTATGGGTTTGATGAAAAAAAAATTTTTGAGTTTCAGTTCTAAGTATAGGGACCCCCAAAATTTATTGCATTTTTTTCTATTTTTGTTTGAATATCTTCATGCGGTTCACAGAATACATCTACTTACAAAGTTTCAACAGTTATAGCTCTTATAGTTTCAGAAAAAAGTGGCTGTGACATACGGACGGACAGACAGAGAGACAGACAGACAGACAGACAGACAGACAGACATGACGAATCTATAAGGGTTCCGTTTTTTGCCATTTTGGCTACGGAACCCTAAAAAACCGGCCAAGTGCGAGTCATAATCGCACTCGAAGGGTTTCGTACCCGTTCGACGTTCATAGTAAAAAAAATGACGTTCGTTGAATGAGAGTCTCACTTAATTTTTTTTTTTTTGTATTTTTAATATTTGTTGTTACAGCGGCAACAGAAATACATTATCATCATCATCATCAGCCTTTTTATTGTTTCCACTGCTGGGACTCAGGCCTCCTCTCTAGGAGAGCGAATGGGCCGTAATCCACCACGCGGAGCCAGTGCGGGTTTGTGAATGTCACATGTCTTCGAATTTTTGTTCGGTTTCTCACGATGTTTTCCTTCAACACAAATACATCATCTGTGACAAATTCAACTGTGTAACTGTCAAGGTTCATGAGATACAGCCTGGTGACAGACAGGCGGACAGTGGACTCTTAGCAACTGGGTCCCGTTTTACCATTTGGATACGGAATTTTAAAAACATAGGTGTGCAATAGGGCCAGCGGGCTTACGATGACCTCTTATGGAAACGTTCAATTCCCAGTGAGTCAAATTCCTTTCAAAAGCAGGCCTGCTTCTGAATCGCTAAAAGTCGTACCATTACAGTTCCAAAGTTGAACGACTTTTGTACAGAAGTGAACAGTTACGCTTGAAGATCGCTTAATTTGACAATACAGACGCTCAAAAGACGGTCATCAGCTGTCAAATACACGTCAAATAGCATGCCATAGTAGAAAAAGTCTATACAAAAAAAACCGGCCAAGTGCGAATCGGACTCGCCCATGAAGGGTTCCGTAGCAGCAAGTAACATAATATAAAAGTTCTTGTAATTTGTTGTAACTTTGATCGATGTTTTAATAATAGTGTATTTTTTTCGATTTTTGACGCATTAAAAAAAAACTACTTACTAGATTTCGTTCAAACCAATTTTCGTTGGTAGTTTTTATAGTAATGTACATCATATATTTTTTTTAGTTTTATTATTCTCTTATCTTAGAAGTTAGAGGGGGGGACACACACTTTTTACCACTTTGGAAGTGTCTCTCGCGCAAACTATTCAGTTTAGAAAAAAATGATATTAGAAACCTCAGTATCATTTTTGAAGACCTATCCATAGATACCCCACACGTATGGGTTTCATCAAAAAAAAAAATTTGAGTTTCAGTTCTATGTATGGGGACCCCCAAAATTTATTGCTTTTTTTCTATTTTTGTGTGAAAATCTTAATGCGGTTCACAGAATACATCTACTTACAAAGTTTCAACAGTATAGCTCTTATAGTTTCAGAAAAAAGTGGCTGTGACATACGGACGGACAGACAGACAGACAGACAGACAGACAGACAGACAGACAGACAGACAGACAGACAGACAGACAGACAGACATGACGAATCTATAAGGGTTCCGTTTTTTGCCATTTGGCTACGGAACCCTAAAAAGGGTGAACGAATCTTGTGCGGATTTCGTAAACGTCACTTAGCAGGCCAGTTACAGGCCTGCTATAACGAAGTCATAGTACAAAAATGCCGGGCAGTTCAACTTCAGCCCTGCTATAAGAGGTCATGGCATGGTAAGCCCCCAGTTTTCGCATGTATTGTAAAATTATAAGTATGTAGTAGTAACAAATGCAGCAATAATACACAAACAAAGTAATGCAATGTATGAACTGCTTTTATTCCAGTACAAATCGTAAAATTTGATTGAGAGAAAGGAGATTGGTATTCTGAGCGGGGAATGGTCTTGCAAAATGCAGTGCAAAGATCTCTTATTACACATAAACATAACACTAAAGAAATAACCAATATCGTTAACTTTTAGTATAGATGTAGAAACCTAAGATTTCCATTTTTAGTGTGAAAGTTTGCGGTGTAGGTACCTATTATATTTTTCAAGTCCCTGTATAATTCTGACATATGGCTCCAAAACGTAATCGCTCACAATGGGCCTCATCAGAAGGCTAAATTTCTCTTACATGATAGGCTTCTAGATTGGTCCGATTTTTTCAAAATCCAGTTCTGATTATAGGATCCACGAAGAATCGAGGAAACAAATAAAAAACAAACAATACCGAGAAACACCGACTGAAACGATCTGAAATTATAGTTATTTTGATCGGTTTGGTGTATTTTTTTTTTTGTGTAGTCGGTTATTTTTTTTTTAATGAGAGCTAGCTAACTTCAATTGACTTCTCCCGTTTCAAGGTGGTGGAGATTGCCCTGTGCTATAAGTATTACAATTGCCGAAACGGATCTTGAGCGTTCGGCGTCAGAGTGGGGATCGCTTTGCGCATTCCATACATTGGTGAGTCAATCGTCTTCGTTGTTAGATACATGCAGCCACGCCAGTAACGAATCGGCGCGTCGAGCCAATCACCGACACTCACCGCCCCCGCGTCTCACTTCGCACCTCTAAAGAGATCGAATATTTGACTTCTGCGCAACTTGAAGCCAGCGCTCAAGATCCGTGACGGCATTGTACTGTTTTTTATGTGGTGTTTAATAAAGAATGTAATAAATAAAGAACAATGTAGAGTAAGAGTGAGAGTGCCGCCTGTATCTTTACTTTCTACAGCCATGGTAATTCATTCAGAAATTCCCCAGCGGGCATCGCCCTATTGCGACTATTACCCTTAAGAGCGTCCTTTCCAAGGTGCATTTTCATACAACCGCTCTTACGTGATGACGACGCTATTACACATCTTTCTCTAGATATTTTGGATGGACTTAGATATCTTGTGGATATTATCCAAACTTCTATAGAAATCAAAACATTCATTTGTGTAAAACTAGTCTAGCAAACACCTCTGAAAATTTGCTATTTTACGTGAACTTTGGCCCTACATAATGTACTCATATATTAGGGTTCCGTAGGCAACTAGGAACCCTTATAGTTTCGCCATGTCTGTCTGTCTGTCCGTCCTCGCTTAATCTCTGTGGCCGTTAGCACTAGAAAGCTGAAATTTGGTAACAACATTTATATCAATCACGCCGACAAAGTGGAAAAATAAAAATTGGAAAAAAATGTTTTATTAGGGTAGCCCCCCTATATGTAAAGTGGGAAGTGTTTTTTTTTTAATTTCAACCCTAACGTGTGATATATCGTTGGATAGGTATTTAAAAATGAACAGGGGTTTACTAAAATAATTTTTTGATAATGTCAATAATTTCGGAAATAATCGCTCTAAAAGTAAAAAAACAATGTGTGTCCCCCCCCTCTAACTTTTGAACCATAAGTTTAGAAAATATGAAAAAATCTGAAAAGTAGAACTTTGTAAGAACTTTCTAGGAAAATTATTTTGAACTTGATGGAAAGAACAGTTTTTGTACAAAAAAGACAAAAGGGTCGTATATGCTAGCATTTTTATAAACTCATAAGTGGGTACACTTATTGTGACGGTTGGGAAACTACGGAACCCTACACTGAGCGTGGCCTGACACGCTCTTGGCCGATTTTAAAAATATTAAAAATTACATCAATATAAGAGTCGACATTCTGAACGACAAAAATATTTCTAAAAAACTTTTAAGGGTTTCAAAAAAAAACACATATATCCTGGAACAAGTTTTGTGAAATATTCGAGTAAATCACGGAATTACCGAGTGCCAACAGAGTTTTCAGGCGTTATCTCGCTTGTTTTGTATTGCCTCTTCATCAAACACCGCTTTGGATTGCGTTAGATGAAGCAACAAGCTTTTAAACCATGCTCCATTGATATTATCCGCAATGGATGTAGAAGTTTTTAATGGCCTATTAGCGAAACCTAATTGTAGTGAAGCTAAAGCCTGCAATACATGTTGGCCGAGCTTAGGCCAATGCAGTTCAGGCAAATTGACACAAGGCAAGCGCTACTATCTAGACGTTAGGCAAGTTTGAAGGAAACCAATGCAAATGGCCAACATAGACCAGTTTTGAGGAGACGCCCACATGTTAGGCGAGCGCCATTGATTTGTGCAGAAAACCGACACCACTCCGAAGTGAGGCAAGTGATTGCGAGCGGCTGCGAGTTGTGACAAGCTACGCCAAATGAGGTCTATACACGTTGGCGCTTGTCTTTACTCAACCAATTAGGCGAGCGACACCCGATAGTAAGACAAGGCAAATTTACTGTCTAGATACCAACATCGAGACAGTAAATTGGTCTTCACTCAGCAACGTTCGGCCAACGTGTATTGCAGGCTTAAAGTTTTTTATTCTTTTATAGATTTAAGAAAGTAGATTATTTTTTGTGTGATTATAGCGTAGGTATAGCTGGTACAGCGGGATTGACATCGTCGCATTATTGTAAAAAAAATCTCTTAAATAATAAGATAAAAAACCATGCTCGATCTTGACGATAAGCGAGTGTAAAAGGAGCCTCTTAACAACAGACATATTTATAGTGATGAATGATATCGAATACTGCACATGACATTTCAAACATTATTCACGGTGTGCCAATAATTCTGGCCGAACGAACATTCCTGACCTTTCTAAACTATTGACTTGCCAAAATTCAATCATCTGGGAAAAAAAGCGAGGATAGTATTTGCTGGTACAAAATAAATTAACATTCAATTGTGTATTCGGGAAATCTGAAGGGATCAATTGGAAAATATAAAAATCTTTTTTCTTTACATTTTTGTTTTTGTTTAATTTTGATAAAATAAATAAAAAAAAATACTGGGTCGAATTAAAAAAATAACGTTCTTCAGCAGAATGCTATTTTATCACGGAGGTACCATAAAAGACACTTCCGCCTGACCACAGCTAAGTTCATTTTTGCTTGCACTCGAAATGGAAGACGGAAGGGGCCATAAGCTCACCACTCGAATCTTCAAGTTTTTGGTTCTAAGATATGCCGGTTTTCCCACGATGTTTTCCTTCATAGTTTTGAGGGCAGTGGTGATGAAATAAATTACACAAACTACTATTGTACCTAGGCTAGGTTTGAACCCGCGAACTACAACTCCACTGCTCACTATGAACGTGAAAAAGTATTTTACCGTAGATTTTGTTTTTCAGTCATACTCTTCTTCCATTCTGTCCTGTCACCTGTCAGATGATCACTAACTCCCTTTTCTTTCATATCACCCCTCATACAATCCATCCATCAGTTTTTATAATTATATTAATATAAAAACTGATGGAGTATATTAATAACACACAAAGCTTTATTATAATAAAAACATACTTATTTATTGTAATTAAGTTTAATTTTGACATTGCTTTTATTTTATTATTTAACCTTTAATATTAATTAATTATTTTCTATGTCATATCATGGCCATTACTTTTTTTTTAATAATGATTTAAAGCCATGTTCACTCATTTATACATAAGCTGTGGTTGCATAGAATTGAGTGTTCATTATAGCACCAGATCATGATTGTGTACCAATTTCTATTTCTAAGTTTTTTATTTTGTAACACTCGTTGATGAAATAAATAAACATTTTAACTTTAAAACACAAATCCACTTCTGAAGACTCAAGAAGTTTCAAGATCTCAAGTGTCCGGAACTCCGGAGCAATTCCGTCCGGATGCAGAGCAATAACCCAAGATTGCTCGTGCACACAGAATTGTTTGAAAATGAATACATGATATTGTTGAAAATGCTAGACGTATTCAGGTCTTTGAGGGAATGCTAAAATTTAGGTGTTCATATGGAAGGTTAATAAATAGAAGAAAAGATAAAAGGGGGAGTACACCGTTTTTTTATTTTTAGTTGGAATATCACCCAATGACGTCTCCCGCCCTTGGGTGAAGCTGGAGGGCGTGTCAGACTTTTACTGACTAAAGCCCACTCCTCTTCTATCTTTGCTTTGCGTTCCAGGACCCCGGTTTCTCTTCTGGAAACGAACCCATGGCCTCAGTAGCGAAGCCTACTGAGGCCATGGGTTCGTTTCCAGAAGAGCTGGCCCTGCTGGTTACCTAATTGCTGACATATTTTTTAGGCGCGCAGGAATACTGTCTCCTGTCGACGACCAGACGGTTATCAAACAGCCGTACAGCAACCTACCCATTGCTCGTCCCCCTACGGTGGCTAAAAATCAGGTCCGGATCCCGGCGGCGCTCTGCCCAAGCTGGGCACAACTCCACCGTATTCTCCGTGCGGTCTATACAACGGTGTGCGTGCGGTGACGCCCGGGCGTTTCTTCTGCATGAATCAGGTCTGTTTTGTGACTCTAGCCTTGAAGACACCCAGATTATAATCGAACTGAAGACCGCAGCAGGCAAGGTGTGCCAGTTCTCTTCTTGGTGCTGCATTGACTATATCTATCTCATCACAAACAGTTCAAGAACAGTTTCAGTCATTTCAGGAGCATGAAGCCGACGCAACGCCGCTGAAATATAGTCGACCCAATGTTATATTGTAATAATTAATTTGCGCCTTTCGCCCCTCAACTCGGGGGTTGTAATAATTAAAACCCCCAACGGGACGGCCCCCAACGTGTTTTTTGGGTAGCAGATATTCATTTTTAATTCGCTATCTTACACACTGAAATATTTATGGGAATTCCAAAGAACAAAACGGTTTTTTGGGAATTAGAGATTTTTTACACGTATTTCAGTGTAGGTGGTAGATTTTAATTTCATTAGACAGTGGAGAAGGATCTATTTTATTTTATTAGGTAATATTATCAAGGTTTTTTTCGTATTTATGTCCAGTAGGTAACCCAGTGGTGCTTTTAAGGTCCTCCAAAGTCCAGGTGTGGAGACACTGAGCACTCCATCGTCTGGTCACACTCGCACTGAGTAAACTTGTCCTTGTCTTGTGGATTTTGTGAATAAATAAATAAACTCTAGCAAGAACTTGTCAAAGGTGGATACTCTAAGCAAAAATGCCTTAAATGATTTAGAGATGAAATACAGGCCTATTTATAGGAAAGCCGATACAATTTCAATAATGACAATCGTGTGATAAGAGAAATACATCAAAATCCATAAAAACTGATCACAATGACCTATAACTTGAAAAGCAAATTCAAAACATCGAATCAAGTTAGTAAATAGTTAAAAGCGTGCTTGTAGCTAAGAACAGAACCAATATGACCAACAGACAGATTTTCCGGGACTGGGTGTCTTGCATATTCGAGTTCACACGATTCTGAACACTACTACCCACCTTCTATAATGAATTCCCCTCTCTCCTTTTCTCCGATCCACACAATAACTTCACCATCCATACTATCAATACCACAGTTCAAACTCTAGTTAAATTAACTGCACGTTAGTAAACTCGCCGTCAATTACACAATGCATCGGGAATTAAGCCGGTACCTTTGATGGTAACTGTAAGTTTGAACTCGGCGACTGTTGTTAATTGTGTGACTAACTGGCAGCCGCTTGGGAGTTAAACTGGAGAGTTTCGTGGATGATCTTGTCAAATTTGTGGTTTAATTTGTCGGTAAGATGATAGACTAATCGGGTAAATGCATGTGCAGTTACAACAGAGATGCACAGACTTATTGAGACTAGGGGCCATTTGGGCAAATGATAAACTAATTACAGGCCACCAGCAAAAGTTAAAAACATAAAAATAGCCAAAAAAAATAAATATTAATTTGAAGCGTGGCACTACACTGTGTTCACTATCTTTTAAAATATGTTCAATAGGGGTTTAACTTTTTGAAATTAAGAAAATCATTCAGGAAAAGATTGTATCAAAGTATGTAACTTTTCGACAAAGCCGAGATTAACCGCAGTTCCATTGAATTTTTCAACCATTTTCTAATCATCATTGTTCATTTGAAAATGATTGTAATTGCCAGAATTTATTTATGATCTGAAAAGAGCTAGCTTGCTGGCGGGCCACTGGCATATTGCCGGGCGCCAGCCCGCGAGCTGATCCCGATTTCCGGCCACCGTAGGCACGGGCTTGCGGACAGTGAGCAATGGGTAGCTCACAGTCCGGCCGTACGGTAACTGTCCGGACCAAGCCCAAGTGGTCAACGGTGCGCACTATTCCCGCGCGCCTCAAGGAGTTGTCAGCAACAGTAGGGACACAGCCGGGTCGAAGTCTACTGGGGCCAGGGTTATCCGAAAGGGCGCTCGAGCCCCGGTATGAAGGCTAGAAGGAACGGGGTGGGTCTTTTAGTCAGTAAGAGTCTGACACTATCTCCCGCTCCGCCCAAGGGCGGGGGATGTCAATGCATGATTTTTTCCCAACATAAAAAAAAAACTACTTCGTTACAAACAAATTGCAGATGAACCATCAAAGAAACTTCCGCCTGACCACCGCTAAGTTCGTTTTTGCTTGCACTCAAAACAAAAACTTCAAAGGGTTTGATTTGGCACCGCGCCGCAGGATTCAAGCGAATTTTTTTAAGTGATCAAAGAAAGAAAGAAAACCATTTTATTTGTAGGAAAGATTGCAAGGTATTAACAAATTATAGAAACATTTAATGAAAAAAAATGCGCCACTTCTGAGCAAAACGGCCGGACGCTCAGCATGATTCCGTGACCACAACGCAAAAAGCGGCGAGTCTACGGCGCAGGTTTTCAGCGTGGGCCGATCATGCAGAAAAGACCTCGATAGTACATTGGTAACTAAGCCGCCAAACTAAAATAGAACTGTGCAGATCACATCTGTCTCATATCGCAACAAAATTGTGCGAAGGCGACCAGTGATTGGATTCAGAACAGCAGGAGCCGGCGAGGCGGTAGGCCCAGAAGGAGATGGCGTGACGATTTGGACTCCTACCTTAAGGATTGGTCAGAAGTGCCTTTGCCCTGCAGTGGGATACAACGGGCTCAGAAGAATAATAATAATTTGATACAAGTGGAGAAAGTTTATCACCGCAAACGAAGCGGAATTCGAGGCGATTCCGAAGGCGAGTGTGTTATAGAGAGAGCTGAGTGCTGCAGTGATTTTCCATGTGTACCAAACGGCGTTTTTAATACACTTACGAATAAATAAGTAAACAGGGGTTATCCTTTTGTGATGTATACGGTATTGTGATGAAAGGATTTCCTGAAATTAACCCCCTAAAGGGATGAAACGAGAACCAATCTTTACTTGGCAGAAACCATTTTTTTTTATAAAGATATAGCAACGATTGAGAAATGTATTCGCAGCTACGAGTATACTGGAAAGGTACCGAAGAAAATACACGTTGGTTTACAAAATCAATATTATTTAATGCATATTTGCTTTCGCGCTCAAGTGGGTACACGAAAAACGAGTAGCCGACGAAGAGACGTGCCGCCGTACATTTTTACAGGTGGCTTGCTGGCTGATAGGACGACCATGAGTTTAAAGATTGTGAAGGAAACAAAACTTTAACTTGGATGGCAATCTGATATCGATTAATCGAGGAATCGATGGGTCAAAAAAATTGATTATTTAAATCGCTTTTTAACAATAAATCGATTTTGTCAATCGATCTCGGAAGCCCGCACCCGCACTGGGCCCGCGTGGTGGATTACCGCCCATTCTCTCTCCTAGAGAGGAGGCCTGCGTCCCAGCAGTGGGAACATTAAAAATGCTGATAATGATGATGATCTCGGAAGCGTAAAATCGAGATTTGGTTTAATCTTGCGGTATGTAACCATTTTAGTCTTTAAAACATTTAAAGCACCTATTTTTCTTGAGCTAATTTTTATGTGAACATTCAAATCAAATAATCAATCAATTCAAAATAATCAGCAGTCATGAAACATATGTGCAGTGTAAGATCATCAGTACCACGCCAGGGTAACCAAAGGATTGATCTTTGGAAAATTAATCTTTTAGATGTCGAAGATAACCGTAGGAGAACCAAGGTTGCCGATATAGCATGAAGAATCGCCAAACTTAAAAGGCAATGGGCAGGGCACATTGCTCGCAGAACAGATGGCCGTTACGGCCGAAAGGTTCTGCAGTGGCGATTGCGTACCGGAAGACGGAGCGTTGGAAGGCCTCCTACAACGTGGACTGATGACCTGGTGAAGGTTGCGGCAATCCGATGAATGCGGGACGCGCAAGATCGTTCATTGTGGCAACATTTGGGGATGGCCTATGTCCAACAGTGGACGTCTATCGGCTGATATGATGATGATGATGAGATGTAGAAAAGTCTCGCTGAAGCCTCAAGCAACCTACCAGACGATTGACCACAACCACTATACCAAGAGTGTACGACTTGAGAATAAGATGGTCACCCTACACATTTATCGTAATATTGACGTAGTGTAAAGAGAGGAGATGATACCATTTCACTAAGGGGGGAAGAAACTGCTGAGTTGGCACTATTGCATAGGTACCGCTGCCAGGTCTCATTCCAGGCGATAGCTTTTTGATAGCAAGTCTTTTTTATAACAGTAGTTTTAGGAGTTTAGGTAGATGGTTAAACTAGCTACTGTCAGCGGCTTCGTCTACGTTTATGTCAATTATTGCGAACGCGAAGTCGAAGACGGGTAAAAAGTGCTACGCACAAATTTACCCAAAATTACTAAAATTCTGATTTATAATAATGGTATTTGCTAGGGCTGCTGGAATTTTTAAAGGAAACCTATGACTAGAACGGAGGACAATTGATAGAACACGGGCGGGTTTTGGTCAGTAAAAGTCTGATGCTTCCTCTCGCTCCGCCCAGAGCGAAAGGAGTTATTTAATATTTTTTTAAAAAAGAATACTGATTTATGCCAGGGCCTTTTGTTTATGGGAGGTGGGAAATCATTTTATTACTCCTTGAGCGACACGCCCTCTCGCTTTTACTGTTTAAAACCACAAAATAGATAAGTACAGAAGTCAATCTACATACAAAGCGCGCTCGTGCAACGCACACATAGACAGCGCTTACGGACACGATATCTCGGAGCGCCTCGGCCCGCTCGTCGAACAGTTCCGGCTCAAACGCTCATTAGTGTGCGTCCTCCGAGCGAAGGTATAAAAAATGAAGTACATACATGAGATTGTCTTCTGTACCTATCTATTTTGTGCAATGGACGACAACCCGGTGTCGCCATCCATATACTAGGGCTGTGCTACTTAGTAATACTAACTAGTGATGTTACAACAAAGTAACTCTTTGTAAAGTGATGTTTTTTTTTTTCAAAGTAATGTTTTTTTTTATCTATTTTGTGCTAAAACCCAATTGTGTTCCACGGGGGATTCTTTTAAAGAAATTATTCGTGTCTCAAGCGGGCATAATTTATGCCAGGGGCACGGAAATCATTTTAATTAAATTGGAACACTCTGAGAGTGTTCCTAAGAGTTTGCGTGGCTTTGGAACTAAAAAGGGCAACTGATAGAACATAGGTGCGTTTAAGTCAATAAAAGTCTGACAATCCCTGTCCCTCCAAAAAACAGGATACTAATTTTCAGAGTGACTAAATAATTACAGAAGAAATGTTTTTTGTTAAGTTACCTTCCTTCCCCAAAACCCGGTAGATCTTAATCAAATATTACACTCACTAAGCTAAAGAAATCAAAGACCTTTTTTTTCAAACATTTTCAAGTAACTTCAAAAGCTCACAAATGGTGCTGGTAAAAAAAAAAATCGAGAGAACTCTTGGCAAAAATTTTAAAATACCAAATATTGGGATCAAAGAAACATACAGCGGGCTTGCGTACGACGACTTGTTGTACAGATAGCAAAAAAATCTAGATACGCAAAAATATTTCTTAGAATTGGAGTTTTTTAGATTCTGTACCAGAAGAGTGAGAAGACCCTATTACTACAAAATACATAGGTACAGAAGACAATCTCATGTATGTACTTCACTTGCCGGGTCGAAGCCTACTGGGGCCAGGATTATCCAAAAGAGAACTCGAGCCCCTGTATGAAGGCTAGAAGGAACGGGGTGGGATTTTAGTCAGTAAGAGTCTGACACTGTCTCCCGATCCGCCCAAGAGCTGGGGTTGTCACTGGATGATTTTCATAAAAAAAAATGTATGTACTTCACTTTTCATACCTACGCTCGATGGACGCATGACAGTTTGAGCCGAGGCGCTCCGAGTATTAGTGTCCGTGAGCAGTATCTTTGTGTGCATTGCTCGAGCGCGCTTTGTATGTAGATTGACTTCTGTACCTATATATTTTGTGCTATCACTCCGCTGTCCGCCCGTCTATCCGTATATCTGCTCCTCATCTATCAGCGACCTGTATCTAGGTAGAAAGTTGAAATGTTCAAATAACGTGTATTTCTATTGCCGCTGCAAAAACAAACAATAAAATTAAAAATTAAAGGGGGTCAGACACAAGAAACGTCATATTGTCGGCCATTTTCGCTCGATTTTAATATTGTAGTACGAAATCCTTTGTATGCGAGTTAGACTCGTACTTGGCCAGTTTATTTTTATATAAAATACAGTGTTTTAGGAAAATCCCTGAAGTGTAACGTGGCTTTCAAGATAAAAATAGGATAATATTGTGTTTGTTAAAGAAAATTCAATTACAAAGTTTTTTTTAAACATTATTTTATCAAAACTGGACAGAATAACCCACGTCGTCAGTTTTAAACAGTGTATTTTTCAAAACGGTATGTATGAAGAGAACATAAAACATGAATTTAATATTGTAGGTATCACATTGTTAAAACAACAGTTAGAAAAAAGGCACGGATTAAAACAAAAAATAATCCTGTTAAAATCCTGGTTTCACATTTAAAACAATCCTAGCAGCTTCCAAATTTAAAATTTTTGCTTTTTTTTCGATAACAACTGACACCCGCTATACACGGTAACTGCAAACAAAAAAAAACATTTGATATTCACTGCCCAAATTTTTTTTTAACAAAAAAAAACAAAGCCACAGATTTTTGCGTATTGAATTTACTTTTTCACAATATTTCGGCAAACAAACCGCACGTAACATTTTGTCATTGACAACACTCTTATGTCGTAGCAATAACGATGTTTTTCCTACTCCGAGTGCCGTTACTACAATCAGCAAATAAAATTCAATAGGTAGAGCACTTAATTTAATTTGCTGACGCTACAGAAGCTCCACAGGTTAGCTGCGACTGTGCCAAATTGATTCACTTGTATGAAACTAAGTTTTTTTTTTGCTTACTTTTTGTATAGCACCCGCAATATGGTTCTGGAAAACGTTTTCATTTTATTGGACTTTCTTAATTGTAGTTTGTTTCTTTAGTTTCTTATGTTTTTGCCTCATTTAATCTCAGAAATTATTTATGGATTAAACTTGTTACTTTTCTTAATGTTTTTATTATCATTACTAGCTTTTGCCCGCGGCTTCGACCGCGTGGCATTAGGTACTTAAGGAATCGGAATAAAAGGTAGCCTATGTTCTTTTCCATGTCAAAGGCTATATGCATGCCAAATTTCATCCAAATCCGTTCAGCCGTTCTTGCGTGATTAAGTAACACACATCCAAACATCCACACTTTCACATTAATAATATTAGTTAGGATTACAGCCGAAAGGCGTCCGCTGTTGGACAAAGGCTTCTCCATGTGTCGCCACAACGACCAGCCTTGAGCGTCTCGGATCTTTTTGAGGTGGGAAATCTAATGACTTCTCTCGCTTTAAAACGGAGCGTGAGGGATTAGACTATGGTTAAAACCACACTTATGTTCCTTCAGTTGTAGTTTGCGTCCCAGAGCCACAAGTAATTCTGGCTATCCTATGGAAATATAATGATGTCCTTATCGTCGGGTAGTTTAGCTAAGCATTTAGAAAAAATAATAAACTAGATTTTGCCCGCGGCTTCGTCCGCGCATTAAAAATATAGCCTATGTCACTCAGGAACAAAACAGCTTTCTATCGATGAAAAAATTTTAGCAATCGGACCAGCCCCTCTAGCCAAGTTGCTAATCTGCAATAGTTAACGCTAATAGAAAGCTTCAAATGTGCATGACGTCGTCTTAACGCTCAGTCACGTGGTCAGAACAAAAGAATTGGCGGCAAGGTCAATTCGAAGCGTTCGGCGCAAGCGAAACGGTTGTAACTTGGCTAGGGGGGCATGACATTCAGAGATCACCTATTTACTAAAAAAAATAAAACATCAGAAAAAATTAATGCCACCAAAAGTATAATTTTTAAAAATAACCAGGGCTTGCAAGTTGCAACTCTGTTCTTTACTGTATAAAGTGAGATCCATTTAATACCAAGTCAGGTAATTTATTCAGTCCATACATAAGGGACTTTGATGGCCTAGATTGACTTAGCAATCGAACTAAACAATCTTTTCGAGTGTATCATCTTTACTGTTATACACCCCTACTTTTTAATTAGTACAAAAAAACCGGCCAAGTGCGAGTCGGACTCGCCCATGAAGGGTTCCGTAGCAGCAAGTAACATAATATAAAAGTTCTTGTAATGTGTTGTAACTTTGATCGATGTTTTAATAATAGTGTATTTTTTTCGGTTTATGACGCATTAAAAAAAAAACTACTCACTGGATTTCGTTCAAACCAATTTTCGTTGGTAGTTTTTATAGTAATGTACATCATATATTTTTTTTAGTTTTATCATTCTCTTATCTTAGAAGTTAGAGGGGGGGGGACACACATTTTACCACTTTGGAAGTGTCTCTCGCGCAAACTATTCAGTTTAGAAAAAAATGATATGAGAAACCTCAGTATCATTTTTGAAGACCTATCCATAGATACCCCACACGCATGGGTTTGATGAAAAAATAAATTTTGAGTTTCAGTTCTATGTATGGGGACCCCCAAAATTTATTGCTTTTTTTCTATTTTTGTGTGAAAATCTTAATGCGGTTCACAGAATACATCTACTTACAAAGTTTCAACAGTATAGCTCTTATAGTTTCGGAAAAAAGTGGCTGTGACATACGGACGGACAGACAGACAGACAGACAGACAGACAGACATGACGAATCTATAAGGGTTCCGTTTTTTGCCATTTGGCTACGGAACCCTAAAAATGGGGCTCTCTGTACCCGTCATTGATCATATTTTTGTAGTCTAAAATAGAAAACATGCTAAAATTGACCACGAAAAGGTAAATTCATCATAGAATCAATCAAACATAACAATTGCTAGTAGAAAATACTGCGGGCAGTGTTTTTCCTTAATAATTGTCACTTATTCATTCATTAATCAATAGCCTGCAAAATATGTCCATAAATTGAGTGACATTTTGGGACATAAACCAACGCTAATAACTTTGCTGTTTATGAATATTATTTATTGAGATTTTACTTATAAAATAACAAGGGCTTTTCTAATAAGCCCTTTCAGTATTTGTACTAATTAAAAAATAGTGGTGTATTATGCGAATCCAACATTATTCTTAGACAAAACTGTATCCACATCACACGTCCGTTTAAACAAAAAAAAAAACAAACATCCTAATTACCTACATACGCAACCCATTTCCGTAACAATTAATTAAATTTTAAAAAGTCCATTACCAACCCTAAGCCGTCAGGGCTGCCACGAGGGACTTGTTGCTAATTGATGTGTTGTTAACCCCCGTTACTGGCATAGCTTCAAATATACAAATACTAATAAACTCGCAAAATGTTCCACGGGCGTTCAAAAACAGTATGTGCAAAGAAATACGGATATATTTGAGCCCTTTTTAGGGTTCTGTACCCAAACGGGATCCTATACCTAAGGTCCGCTGCCCGTCTGTCTGTCGGCTGTATCTCATGAACGTGCTCCATCGTCAGCCATATCATCAATAATAATTTAAAAAAAAAACGTGATATTTAGACAGTCAAAATTTTCACATATGGATTTCTATTGCCACTATAAAAAGCAACCAAAAAACAGAATAAAATAACACACATCAAATATGTTTTTTTGCCGTTTTTTGCTACGTTCCGTACTAGAACCCTTCGTGCCCAAGTCGGTTTATGAGATACAGCCTATTAACAGATAGACGGACAGATGAGTCTTATTAATAGGGTCTTGTTTGTACCCATTGACTACGGAGCCCAAAAAAAAAAAACAATTGACCCTCATATATCATCCGTGAGTGTAATACGTATTGCGATCATAAAAAAGACAGACATGGGAATTATTAGCACATTAATAACGTATTTTATACCATTGTGACAACCCTACTGGCTGTCGGGTATTTTTTTTTTATGGTGGGATAAATCATCCAATGACAACCCCCGCTCTTGGGCGGAGCGGGACATAGTGTCAGACTCTTACTGACTAAAAGCCCACCCCGTTCCTTCGTGCCTTTCGTACCGGGACCGAGCTTCCCTTTTGAATAACCCTGGCCCCAGTAGGCTTCGACCCGGCTCGGCCCCTGCTACAATTATACGCTGGCTGCTGGCTGTCGGCTGGTATTATTCAAAAATTCAAAAATTCAAAAATTCAAAGCATTTATTTCAAATAGACCATTTACAGGCACTTTTGAATAGTCAAATGTCGGTCAGTCCAAGAAAAGTGAAGCTAAATTGCATATGCATAAATGTAAAATACATCCCGATACAGGATACATCCCCAATAAAGTACACAGGCCTTCTACCTGGGCACGTTCAGTAGGGTACGTTCTTCGAACCGTGGTGGGACTTACTCAGTAAAAGGCTGATATTCCCTCTACCCTATCTCGAAAAATAGGCCGAGATTAGAACACGCAGAGAGGTCTAATGTACTCAGCCGATGGCGGCGCTTACAGCGCTCCAGCCGCCGCCGGGATTCCGATATCCAGCCACCGTAGGCGCGGGCTTGCTAACTGTCTAGATCGAGCCCAAGTCGTCGACGGCGCGCACTGTTCCCGCGCGACTCAGGGAGCTGTCAGCAACAGCAGGGGCCCAGCTGGGTCGAAGCCTACTGGGGCCACGGTTAATTCGAAAGATAGCTCAGCCCCGGTACGAAAGTAACGAAGGATCAGGAGTGGGTTTTTAGTCAGTAAAAGTCTGACACTATCTCCCGCTCCGCCCAAGAGCGAGGGATGTCATTAGATGATTTTCCCACTGTGAAAAAAAAGGGTCTAATGTACCAATTGGCTGACTTTGGGTTGCGAATGATGGTGATAATAAACTGTGCCAACAGCTCCCATCAAGGAAGCTAAAAAAATAAGGACCACGTTCATATATTATTTTATTTTTGGCTGACACTATTGAGATAGTCGTCAAACGCCAGCCTATCAGGCCAGTACCCCTAGCCAAGTTGCTAATCTGCAATAGTTAACGCTAGTAGAAAGCTTCAAATGTACGGGAATGACGTCATCTTAACGCTCAGTCACGTGATTAGAACAAAAGATTCGGCGACGCGGCCAACTCGAAGCGTTCGGCGCAAGCGAAACGGTTGTACCTTAGCTAGGGAGGCAGGTGAGCCAGATAGTAAGCGATAATGTGGCCGACGATGGAGCACGCTGACAGACAGCGTTAGCAGTCAGGCCAAACGCGCGTTACTAAAAGAATAATTTCCGACCTTCCTTCAAAACTACAGTCTTGAGGGAATAAATAAAAAATGGACTCAAATGAGCTCATTTTGTAACTTTAGCCACTCATTTTGTACTGTTACGATTGGGGTAGAAGTAACACAAAACTTGATTAGGTGCTGCGAGGTACCACCCTTAATGTTTGGGTCATCCACAGAGCAAAGAAACGCATCAGTTGCCAGAGGATCAACTGTCAAAAATATCCGATTTCCCACAATTTTTTCAAGACTTTGATGACTGACGTCTAAGTACCCACGAGCTGTAAAGACACCTTGCGTAACCAAAGGGCAGGCGTTTTCCTTGGTCGGAGGATAAGCATTGCCATACGGAGTGGCAATGTCGTCAGCTTTTTGAGTAGGTACCATTCCAGTCGACAGCGATACGATGGAGTTTTCCATCGTAAGATGGAATCGGAGAACAAGCGGAGTTTCGTCTCGGCAAATCGTGCATGCGTGCAAGGACTGTTGCCTCCAGATCCCATGGTGGCAGGGAGGCTCGCCGCTTCGTGGGAAACAGTACGGTATCCATGCACCAAACTACTAGACATAGTAAATTTCTCTTTCATTAGTATCTTTTTACAGGGTTTAGTACTTTCACTTACTAATCTAAACTAGTATTATAAAGAGGTAAACTTTGTTTTTTTTTTGTTTGTAGGAGGTAATCTCTGGAAGTACCTCCTGGTCCGATTGCTAACATTTTTTCACCAATAAAAAGCTACTTTATTCCTGTGTGATATAGGCTATATTTTATGCACGCGGCCGAAGCTGCGGTTAAAAGCTAGTATTTTATAAAACCAATCCCCCCCGCGCCTGTCAGTAATGGTCGCCGTCTATGCGTTCCTAGTTCTGTGGGATCATCGCTTGGCATTTAAGCTCAGTCCTAATTTATGTATTAATTATTAATATGGTCTATTTTGTGCGTGTATTCGTCGACAAATGTGTGAGGATTTTTCTTTGCTCTTTTTTGTAGGGTTGTACGTAATTTGTTATTAATTCATGAGTCGTGTTATTTTTTATGTGTTATGGAATAAATGTTTTATTGATAAATACGAGGTAATTTTTTTGATAAAAAAAAATTTACTGATTTGTGTTACTTTATTTCGACCCAGCACGCCATTCTCGATTACGATTCTAGAAAATTAACACAATAATTTATCCTACCCTTTAGTCGAAATATGGATAAGTTACTATAAAAAATAAATACATTTATGACACTTATGTTTTCCATACGAAAAATAAAAAGATTGGAGGAATATAGATAGCATGGTTGGCGTAGTGGTTAAGACCCAAGCGCCCGAAAAGTGCCATAAAACAGTAACTTTCTGAAGCCTATTCCTCGGTAACGGCTAGATTAATAGGTTTGAAAAATTATATGTTTATTATAGATTCATGAACTACATTACCAACATTTGATTTTTTCGTGCTATTAATACTTTTGTCTAAAAATTTTTAGCACTTTCGCAACTTTTCCCTACTCCTTCGAAACGGCTTGGATCTAGTAAGTCAAAGCCATTACCACTCGGACACCACTGACACACTGACAGCGTGGCAATGCCGCCACTTTTTTTAGAAACTTTACAGTGGACAGCGATACGAAGGAGTTTTCCATCGTAAGATGTAATCAGAGAACAACCGGATGGTGTATGTCACATGTTTTCGATTTTTTGATTCTAGGACATGCCGGTTTCCTCACGATGTTTTCCTACCTACCTGTTCAGTCCCTACGTACTGAACATAAATACCATCTTTATCCTAGTTAAGGGAAGGTAACGTCGTCTCTAAGGGATCTTTAAGGCATCTCTTAAATTAACTAAGATGTATCTCGGGCAATCTGTAATGGTACTCAGGATAATATCACCATTTTCAAACCTTGGAAGAGGGTTTTATGCAGAGACGTAACTACCGCCGCATAAACTATACGGGGCCCCGCGCTACAGGGGCCCGACATGTGCTTTTCTTTCGCAACATGTTATCCACAATCTTCTCGTATTGATAAGAAGTAAGTGAATAAGGAAAATATATCTATCTATGTTCTAGCATTTTCTACATAAGATCGCAATAAAATGTTAATCTATCGCAGTCCAGAATACCCCACTAAACGAGCTCATTTATAATCTCGGCTTGGTCTTACATGACGATAAAACCACTTCTTCTATTTTTCGCGAGATCACATGTTTTTTAGTCGGTATCTCCATTATGGCTTATGTCTAGAGGGCTATGGCTAGAGGGACTCTTTCGCGTTGTCTCGAAGCACTAGACCTGAAAACTGTTTAATAAACGGGCCCCCCATTTTTAGCCTAGCTACGCTCCTGGTTTTATGTTTTATGTCACCTTTTAACCTTTCATTTATCAATGCTTGGTATCAAGAAATATACCTGGCTTTTACAAAGTAAACGACTCTTATATTACTGAGTAAATGTGTCGTCACAGTGACAGAGTGTGAGTGAGTGAGTGTGTCAGTGTGAGTGTGTGTTTGATGTAATTTTTATTTTTGGTGTACAATTAACAAACTTTTGATGAAAATCATTTTTTCATAGCAAGCTTTTATAGTTCGGTATACCTATATAATTAATACTCGTCAAGACGAATCATACGAGCCCAAACTCGATGGGGTTGTGTCGTTTAGCTACCAAGTTCCTATAGCCACCTTCCGGTTCAATCATCAGGTCAGCTCCTTGTCACAACAATTTTGCATTGTCATCTGATTTACACATGCATGCAAAATTTCAATTCAAGTGGGTCAAATTTAATTTACAAGATTTGATGACAGACAAACATTGGGACAGGTGAAACTAAATAAAAGCTTGTAATAAAAATATAAATACTACTCAAGATTCTACAATACTTTGGTCACATTGCAAAGAAAGATGGTGGCAACCTCGAAAGGCTCATCGTGACCGGTAAAGTGGATGGCAAAAAGCCTCATGGTCGCAGCCCAATACGTTGGTCTGACCATATCCGCACCGCTCTGGACTCAACGATATACAGTACCCTTCACACCGCCAGAGACAGTATCGTACGAATGAAAGTGATGCAGCGGGAGGTCAAGACCCTCAGCATTGAGGAGTATGACGCAAAGAGGAGGAAATGTGTAACATACACCATCATTTCCTTAGCCTAGCTTTCTACCAACGTTTTATTTATTATGTACAGACTCTCATTTGACCACTATCTCTCCTGATGGTAAGCAATGATGAGGCTGACGATGGAGCACGCTTGCCTAGAACTAACCTATTCACTCTTGAATTAATGACCTCTAGGTTATACCTATCAGGAAACACAGACTCCGGCAGGTAATTCCACTCCTTAGCTGTACGCACAATAAATGCGTTCCGAAAACGCGTTGTAATACGTACGTAGCATGGTGTAAGTATATCCACAATGTACCGACGTCTAGTGTATCAAACGAAATTTTTCAATATACTTACGAATACATAAATAAACAGGGGTAGACGCGCAACTTGTGGGGAATGCTTAACGCCCAGCCTGATACAATAAATGTAATATTTTTTTCGCACTAGTGCTAAAAATAGTCTATTGCGTGCCTAAAAGCAGTAGGGATAAGAGCAGATTTTCGAGTACTAAAAAAATATTTTTGCTTTTATACCGCCAGTTTAAAAACTATACCTAACTCCTAATAGAACAAAAGTATACTCACAAACAAAACACATAAACGCAACACATTATCCTGTACTACGCAATCAGAGAACAATTTCATCGGTGGTAGCTTATGAATTTTTCACACATTTTCGGCGGCTTGGCCAGTTTCGTTCTCACAGTACCATTGTTTCATTTCGTCGCCATTAAAAAATTCACGCACCGCGCTCGCTCTGCCCGATAAAGTGTGTTAAATAAATAAAACGTTGCGTCTAAATATTTTGTTGGCGATTGTACTTTTCGTGAGAACTGAAGTGGCGATTGGATTTGGTTTTAGGTTTTCTTCGGGTTTTGAGATTATTTTAATAGGATTCTAGTTGGTGGTTGCTTAAAAGATTTTTCTAGGTGATTATCTAAAGTTGCCTAGTGTTTCTCTAAAACATCAAAATTTTCTGAAAAGACAATGATACTAAGCTTTCACATTTAAGAAGGATTTTGCAATCTGCTCTTAATTTCTACCGACTTCAAAATGGAGGATGTCCTATTTTTATTATTGATTGGCTCGAGGTTGACCAAAATCTCACCTTTTTTTTTTTTTTTTTTTTTTATGGTGGGAAAAATCATGCATTGACATCCCCCGCCCTTGGGCGGAGCGGGAGATAGTGTCAGACTCTTACTGACTAAAAGACCCACCCCGTTCCTTCTAGCCTTCATACCGGGGCTCGAGCGCCCTTTCGGATAACCCTGGCCCCAGTAGGCTTCGACCCGGCTGGGTCCCTGCTGTTGCTGACAACTCCTTGAGGCGCGCGGGAACAGTGCGCGCCGTCGACGATTTGGGCTTGGTCCGGACAGTTACCGGACGGCCGGACAGCGAGCTACCCATTGCTCACTGTCCGCAAGCCCGCGTCTACGTTGGCCGGAAATCGGGATCAGAATCCCGGCGACGGCGGCGGCGATAACGCCGTTGCCTGATGCGTTCGGCCTCCTCCTTTGCGAGCATTACTGCTTCGCAGAAGTCGGCGACCGCCTGCCACTCCTCCTCGCTCCGGACCATGGCCTCAACCAAGGCCCGGCGCGAGAGGTCTCCGCCGCCGATCGCCCCCACGAGGGCACGGCGATGCTCCGCCCAAGCAGGGCACACCTCGACTGTGTGCTCCACCGTGTCCTCCGGGCGTTCCGCACAGTGGCGACACCCGGGCGTCACTTCCGCATGAATCCGGTGCAGGAAACTCCCGAACGAACCATGTCCGGTGAGGACCTGCGTCATGCGGAAGGTAAGGACGCCGTGAGGCCTTTCCAGCCACGCCTCAAAGAGGGGACTTACCGCCATGATTGTGGCGTGCCCAGCACTGGGTTGCGATAGTCGTTGACGCCATTTCCCCAACCAAAATCTCACCTGATGGTAAGCGATAATGTGCGCTTGCCTAGATAAAAGTAACCTATTCGCTCTTGACTTAAAGACACCCAGGTTGTAACTAGGTAATTTTTTGTCCTAAAATGATCAAGAATATTATTTTACATCCACGTATCGGTAATTCGAATGTCCGCAGACGTGATGGATATCAATATCAAATAAATATTAAAAAAAAAAAACAATTCTAGCGATAATAAAAAATATAATAACACTTTCAGAGGCCATTGACGCCATAATCAACTGTAAATGATTTGATATGACGTGGAAACTGCTCTACCTCCCCGAAAATTAATAAAGATTGAATTTGAGAAGGCGCACAAGAAAAAGAAGTCATAATGTTCTTGTTATGATTAAGGAGTTAGCGTATACATCTATATCGCCACATGCGAACTAAGCTCAGACCCGACGGCAAGACACAGTAGAACATACGTTCGAAGTATGCTCCGCTTCGCGAGGCGATCAGCGGCGGTGACCTCTTGCGGCCGTCCCTGATTCAGGCTATGGCCGGAATGAAAAGCAGTCACCTTAGTAGCTCATCGTAACGTCGTTGGGTATGGATCAAGACCGCTCAAAGAAATGTCAACAAAACTGAAGGGTCTCAGTAGGATGCCTGCTAGGGCTGCGGGTACGGTTAAAGGATTTACCGTGGCCCCAGAAAGCCTAGTACGTCAGTAAAATATTAAGTTAGATCTTAGTTGGATTTTGATCATTAATTGATGAGAAGAATTTAACGTTAACCGCCCGATTTGAACTTATACAATAGCCAATTAATGACCATAATTAGTTGTCACATCAGACAACATCCTTCGAGTCGAAATTTCCTCTCTTTTCAATGGAGAATGCGGTCATTTACACCATATTTCGCATCATCATTTCATCCGATACACGTCCACTGTTGGACATAGGCCTCCCCCAAGCGTCTCCACATCGAACGTTCCTGTGTCCTGTCCGCTACCTCACTAGCTCATCGGTCCACCTTGTAAGAAGTCTTCCAACGCTGCGTCTTCCGGTACGCGGTCGCCACTCCAAAACTTTTCGGCCCCAACGGCCATCTTTTCAGCGAGCAATGTGCCCTGCCCATTGCCACTTAAGTTTAGCAATTCTTTGTGCTATATCGATAACCTTAGATCTTCATCTATATTGATTCTATTCTAATATTTATTCATATTTAAGAATATTTCAACACACATTTCTTTTTCATCAAACTGTAACTCTAAACATCATTTACAAAACATGTCTAAAAAAATCTATAAGTATAACTGTCATATTTTTTATCCTACCTATGCACTACTTTGATCCGTCGTGATTTAGTATACTACCTACCTCCAGATATCTGCATACCTCTGAACGGCGACGTGTAATGTACCGGTAAATTGTGTCTACTTCATATATGATACGACGGTAAAACTGCTCTACCTCCGTCGAAACTAATTTAGGTCGAATATGGAAAGGGGTAAGATGGTGTAAGCAACAGCGAAAGGCAGAAAACGAAGATAGAGCACGCTTGTGTCAAGTTTGTCTTACGTACGGTGTGAAAAGAAAGTGGCCTATCTGTTTTGACAACATTTTATGACTAAAGAAAATATTTATTTTTTCTTTTTTGCTGACTGGGAGAGTAAGATTAGGGTTGCTCATTAAGAAAAATAAGCTATAGCATTATCAGCTCTTTTGCCCCTAACCAAGTTAGGACCGTGTCGTTTCGATTCTCTTGCTGACCACGTGACTGAGCGTTTAGATGACGTCTGAACAAAGGAACCGGAGGAGCGGCCGACTCGAGGTGTTTGACGCATGAGAATCGAAACGAAACGATCGTAACTTGATTTGGCCTGGTGGAATGTTCCTGCCTTCTCTCTTGGAGAGGATATAGGCCGTAATCCACCATGCGGGCCCAGTGCTTGGTGAATGTCACATGTATTAAAATTTTTGGTTTAGTACCTAATCATAAATGTAGTTATGATTTTTTTAGAACACAGTCATAATCAGTTATGTTTACGAATAACGTTACGAAGCAATTTAGCACTGACAACAATGCTCATTAAACGGCTGAACCGATTAGGATGAAAATCAAACGGCTAGACCATGTCCTTGAATAGCTCCTAGTATACTTTTTACCGCGGGAGTACGTCTTCTTCAGATTATTTTCAACTTTCGCGGACGAAGCCGCCGGCAAAAGCTAGTTGTTTACAAATCGTTGAAGTTAAACCTAGTTATCTCAGAGACGTCGCGTATTTTAATTACATTCGTGTCGAGAAATAATATTTCACGATTGCGTAAAAATAATTATTATAAAGGTTTTTCTTGCAAAAAAGTCGTTTTAAATAAACTGACTTAATTTTATGAAACCACAATAGACAATTAGATTTTATGCTGAGTAATGAAAAAACTCCAAAATAAGAAAGAGAACATTTGACGAAAAAACCTCTTGTACTATTTTAATAAAACAAATTCTTATTGCAACAGTTGGTATGCTACTTCCTAAAAAATCTTGTTAACCCATATTTCACAACGGAGGCGGGGATTAAGGAATTCAGGCTTATCACGTCTATTAGGACTTATGACTCCTTAACATTTAGCAAAGGACCCATTTATCTTTCTTATTACAAAAAATCCTTCAACATGTTACAAAAAAAAAGTGTTACTTTTATTTTTCACACCCCAAAACCCTTATAATCATAAGAATATAGCTCAAAATCATTTGGCAAGATGTCAAATTAATTTGTTATCGTAAATTACAATCGGCTGACGCATAGCTAGCTCCGCAAACGTCAAAACATAGGTCACAGATGTGTAAATCAAAAGATTCCTCGAAATGTTACAATTTTTACTGTACACATGCTCAAATTCATCTCACACCTTATTCCAGAGTCATTAAGACTTATTTTCAAACAATTTTAGATATTTAAATTGACAAATTTGAGTTTGTCATTGCACCATCTGTTGACGAGATAATTATGAAACGCGTTTACGAAGCAAGTGTTGCGTGGATTAGAGTGACATTATATTACATGTGTTTTTGTCGCGTGCCCTGTCTGTCCGTACGTCCGCATGTTTGTGTCCTCATTTGCAGTGATTAGGCACAGCGGGTGTGGTTTTAATTTCGGTAAACTATTTTGGAATGTGTAATGAACAAACCAGAGGGTGTTTATGTGGTGTTCAATAATAAAGATATATTAGATACCTTTGTAGATCAGTTAGGGAGTTTTTATTACTGAAATCACTTCATATTGTAAAAAAATTGGTTATATACGTAGGAGATTTTTATTTTTTAGCACTCATTTCGAAGAGATATCTACTTATTTCAGAATGACTAAATTCTGCAAGCGATTTTACCTGTTTTGACGTCTTTCTACTGAAATTATGATAATGATGATGATTCGTAAGAAGGATTGAGCACGAATTCGAAGAACCCTTACACTGGACAACTTTGGCTGGCCTGTTGGTGTAGTGGTTAGTGACCCTGACTGCTATGCCGGAGGTCGTGGGTTCGATTCCCACCCAGGACAAATGTTTGTGTGATGAGCATAATCATTTGTTCTGTGTCTGAGTGTAATTTATCTATAATGTATGTATTTAGAAATATGTAAGTATGTTTATCAGTTGTCTAGTACTCATAACACAAGCTCTGCTTAGCTTGGGACTAGACGGCGTTGTGTGATAGTTGAGGAAAAAAATAAAAATATAAATAACTGTGTCATAGGCACGACGTAAGGTAGAACTACATTACCCACATTAGAACCTCGTACGCCGATCTGGGCGCGTCGGTCTCCATACATTTTAAATGGCAACTAAACTTGTAGAGCTACATTAGATCCACGCCACGCGACGAGGTTTTACGTACAAATGAGGCGTGGCCCACGTGTGCGTCGGTCTAATGTAGTTCCCGCTATAATGTTTGCCACTTTTTTTTCCTCCTATGATTTTATCCAAATTTTTTTTTAATATTGAGAGATATAAAAAAAAAAACGTGTGGCACTCGCGGACTGCCGCGGTAAAGCTATTGCATAGCATTTTTATCAACTTATGCAATTATAATTATTTATTTATTTTATTTATGCAGTATTTTTTTTCCTTTGTTTTTTTTTTCTTTGATATTTATTGAAGTTACACTTTCACACATTGAATTGAATTTTTATTGATTGTTCACTCATTTGTTTTCTTATTGGTCACCACGCTCAAAAAACAAATGAGTGGGGGGTGTTAGGTTATTTTCGTTACGGAATTTCTGGATTCGGTCTCCACGCTCAAGGCCCGCGATAGAAGCTATGCAATAGCTTAAAAAAATTTTTTTTTTCTTTCTTTTCTTTTATATAAAAATAACACCGTTCCGACGACTTCGTGTCGACACCGTCACCGACTCACGCTGTATACTAGTGACACAATGTGTGTGGTCATACCAATATGCTCTGAGCGTTACGGTCCATTCACGAACTTGTCGCTTGAGCGGGAGCTAAGGATTAGGCGGCGAGCAAGAGTATGAAAATAATAATATTCCACAACTATCACACAACGCCGTCTAGTCCCAAGCTAAGCAGAGCTTGTGTTATGGGTACTAGACAACTGATAAACATACTTATATATTTCTAAATACATACGTATTATAGATAAATTACACCCAGACACAGAACAAATGATCATGCTCATCACACAAACATTTATCCTGGGTGGGAATCGAACCCACGACCTCCGGTATAGCAGTCAGGGTCATTAACCACTAGACCAACAGGCCTGTCTTGTGATGCTTCTGAACAGGCCGGCCTGTCCTGAAATGTTTAAAGCATGCCACAAAGTAAGAAGGGAAAACGCGCTCACTTAAAGAAAGAAAGAAAGAAAGAAAATACGTTTATTTGGCACATAGGTACACACAATGAGATAACAATTATTATAGTATAGAAACTTAAACCTCCCCGCCGCTTACTGATACCGCCCCGCTCGCCGCGCCAAAGCCGTGAACAGAAGCCCGATTCACGTAATGAAAACCGTAACGATATCGTAGCGATTTAGTCGTTTAGATCATTACCGTATTCACATCCATCAATCGAGTTTGAACGACACCGATTTTATAGTCGTTTGAAATTCGTCGATGTAAGAAAAAAATCTGTATTACATTATCCTGGTAGAATACTTATTAATGTAACTGGAAATAAGTCGATAGATCGTGAATACCGCTTTTGGATAGGACTTCGATCGAACGAATATTAAACTTTAAAGATATTTGGCTTGTTTGATTTTATGTGAATCAGGCTACAGGCCGTCACGCTGTTTTATTTTTATCATATAATGTTAATAATTTTGTTAGCTGCTTGTCTTAAAATTGCGTCATTTTCTGCAAACAAATTGTCTTTCTTTCCTTCTTTCCAGTGCCGTCTGTCATATTTCTTCAATTAGAGTGCATAATGAGTCCAGCGTCTGTCTTTAGCGTAAAATGAATAGCTTCAAAACTGAATTGTTGAGAAAACCCTTGGCGTTAGTTGTTTTTCTAGTTAATTTTGAGTTGAACTTCACTAGTGTTTGTTAAAATAAATTCTTTTTTTTTGGTGGAGTGAAAAATCATCAACAAATCCTCAGGCTCTTGGTGGAGACAAAAAAACTAAAACCCACCTGTGCTCCTTTATTTTTATAGTAGGAAACATCATCCAATGACATTCCGCGCTCTTGGGCGGAGCGGGAGATAGTGTCAGACTCTTACCGACTAAAAGACCCACCCCGTTCCTTCTAGCCTTCATACCGGGGCTCGAGCGCCCTTTCGGATAACCCTGGCCCCAGTAGGACCCACCTGTGCTCCTTCATTTGCCTTTTTATTTCTTGGGCCGCGGGAACTTTTTCAAACGTTGCTGCGGCCGTAGCAGGCATCTGCTTTAGTGGGCCGCGCCCATTTTGCTGAAATCTCTTTTTTAAACAATAATCCACAACTATCACACAACGCCGTCTAATCCCAAGCTAAACAGAGCTTGTGTTATGAGTACTAGACAACTGATAAACATACTTACATATTTCTAAATACATACATTATAGATAAATTACCCCCAGACACAGAACAAATGATCGTGCTCAACACACAAATATTTGTCTTAGGTGGGAATCGAACCTCCGGCATGGCAGTCAGAGCTACTGATCCCTAGACTACAACAAACAGAATCAGAACCACACACAATAGATTTTTCGTCATTCGAGAGAATTGCAATTTTTGAAAAACATTTTTCAAAACAAAAACCAGAAATCTAAAATCCCTCAGACAAGTGTCCTGTTTTGGACACTTCCCACCAAAACAAACTCCATCATCCCATAATCATTCTTAAATCAACGCCATAAGATCTAAAATCGCTTAAACAATGTTAAGGGTTGGTTCCGAAACAATATCAAATCGTAATCCGGACCCTTTAAAGTTGTGCCTGAAGGCAAGTGGTGTTAACGACAGCTCTTAAATCGTCGAAGGGCGTTGGAGCTAAGTTGCGAAGTTACAGATAACTTTTCACCCTTAATCCTTCATTATAACTCCTTGATCCCAAAATAAAAGGGATGTTAGAAATTATAAAATTACCAACGGATACCCAGCATGTGCTATTTGTTGGAAAAAAAATGCAAATTTCCCAGATAAACTTAAAATAAAGTACATTGACCTTTCCCTACTCGTAATATCTCCAAGGTACCCGAAAAACCATCAAAGAACTGTTTTTCAGAAAAGGTAAAGGATCACGATAGATGTCGATCAATTCAAGACAGCTTTATGTCTTAAATTTTGTTTATTAAATTAAGAATGTCAATAAATGTTGTATGGTCAGTGACCGTTATTCCACGTGTATTTGACGCCTACCTTAATAGTCTAAAAACGATATTCGCATTATTGCCTTTCCGATTAAATCCGTTTGGGACACGTTGGTTGGATGGTTCCAAAGTCTTTCAAAGAAAATAGATGTGAGTCTAATCAGTTAAGACATCTCCTCGAGGGATTGAGTTCAAATGAGATGATCAAGCTGGTCGAAAGAGCTCACAGAATCTGCAAGCTGAATTAGTAATGGACCATAATAGGCGCGCAACATTATAATATGGTCAACTACGGTTATTATGGTCATTGTCAGTCTAACGTGTACTTGACATACTATGGGCAGTAAGTTGGCAAAAAACCTTATTTTTGCTAGCTTATGTATGGTTGCTTAGAGTAAATCTTACAAATGAATTTTGATACAGTAACTTCAAACCGATTGAGCTGAAATTTAGTACACCTACGTAATTTTGATGACAATGCTTTAATATAGTATCATGGAGTTGGTCTGATAATGGAGTCAGATCTGGCTGTGAGAACTACTAAGCGTAACAAGACAGCCCAACCATATTTGAGATTTTTGGAATAATATTGATAGGTACTGAAAACTTATTTAAGTTTAAGCTTTAGCGAGAAATTGATAAATAAACATATGGAAGAATCCTCGAATTTAACCGTTAAACGTTCCAATACGTCTTAAAGACGAAACATACAAACGAGATTCGCTATTCCCTTGCGGTTCCAACATATTGAATACCCAAACGTACCTACGGGTAACTCCGAATCCATCCGACTATAAACGATAAAATCCGAAGTGTAATAAAAATCCAGTGGCTCCCGAAATCGTCGAGCCATTTAGTATTTGATGGTCGGATGGATATAATAAAAATATATATGAAATTTTAAAATTCCCAGTTGGACTCAATTGGTTTCATCCCTTCATGCGGCTTGGTTTACAATTCTCAAAATTGTTTGGAAACATTCGAATCTATGAGAAAATAATCATAAGTTTAAAATTCGTAAATTATAATAAGTTTTCAATTAAAAACATTTTTTTTATAACACGCATTTATCACGAACGGTGTACCTAGTACCTACTTATGAAGATCATTCTGGGATTATATTGTTGCGATCAGTAGTTTTATCATTTCAGCCGATACACGTCCACTGTTGGACATATGCCTCCCCCAAGCGTCGCCACATCGAACGTTCCTGTGCGTCCCGCATCTATCGGTTTAGTAGTTTACATGGACACTATCCGGTTCCATCAACAGACCAGCTCCGTGGTACCATATTAATGCATTGACTTTCATCCAAGTTGCATATAGGCATACCAAATTTAACCACAATCGGATGGGACTTGTTTCCAAAACAAACATATAAGTCAAATGAATACTGCTTTTAACAAACTGTATGTTACTGTCAGATTATTTGTCACCTCTATAAATATGATTTTGTATTGAGTGGTTTAATACCGGGTGACTTATGAATAGTGTTTAAAACTATTAAGGCCGTAACTCTGAAATCTGGTCACTTTATTCCATTTTTCATAGCTTGAAATATGGCCCCCCATTTCAAGCAATATCCACCCTGCTTCCATGAAAAAATACTGCAATATTCATAATGCTATAAAAACGAAGCCCGTATAAAGTTTTCATTTTTTAACGATGGCAATGGCTTTATTCGTTTTGAAACTGTTTTAATAAATATTGTTTAGAGAAAACGTGTTATAATCCTTTGTTGTGTTTTACGGCAAAATGGACAATTCGTTTCCAGTCTATTCTGCAAATATGAGCTCTGTATTTTTATTTATTTTTCTAATCCTGTTAGACGACTGTTATATACGACAACAGTTCGACGAGCGGAAATCGAATCTTTCTGAATTTGGCTGTCTATTGATTTAACAAACGTATCGTGATGATCCAGTGGTTAAGGTATCCGCCTGTCATGCCTAAGGTTACGGGTTCGAAACCGGGCAAAAATAAATGTGAACTTTTTAATACAATATTACGTACTTTTATAATTTTTATGCAGACCATTACTGACACCCCGTGCCTCTTTTAGTATTCGTAAGAAGGGATGAGCAATAAGTATCCATCGATCATAATATATCAGACAATAATTATTTATTTCAACCAAATCTTGCATAACTACACTCCAAACTTTGGAGGGCTTATTTGATGATTTCTCAAAACATAAAAAACCATGCTAATACCAATTCATATTCATGCTTGCGGACGACGAGCAATGGGTAGCTCGCCGTCCGGTAAGTCCGGACCGAGCCCGAGTCGTCAACAGCGCATATTGTTTTACACGCGCCTCTAAGAGGTGTCAGCAAAACAGAAGGGACCCAGCAGGACCCAAGCCTGGAACGCAAGGGCATAGAAGGGACCTAAATGTGGTTTTAGTCGGTAACAGTCTGACACACCCTTCCGTTCTGCCCTAGAGCAGGACAAATCATGGCTGATTTCCCAACTCAAAAAAAGTTCAAACTGTGTGTCTGTCTTTTCCAGCTGTCCTGTCGCAGGTCTGCTGGAAGAAATTTCGTTAGAAGTAAGCAGGTCCTTTGTACTCTTTTATCCTTGTTCTTTTCCATTTCAAGTTTTTGTGTGTACATAAATAAATAAAGTAGGTTTTAGTCAGTGAAAGTCTGACACGCCCTCTCTCACTCCACCCGAGCGAGAGGAGCTATTCGATGAAATCACACCTCAAAAAAAAAACCGTTTCAATACCAAGATCTATGCATACGTTCTACCATCCCGTTACCCCACGGCCATGAACAAACTACCGCAATAACTTCTAGAGCACACAATATAAAACCCTATGCTTTGTCTATGGCGCAGAGAACATAAACTAGGCTTGTGTTGCGGATGCCACGTCCGGAGACCAGAGTCCACACTCGTTTCCCGACAAAGTTGCTTTGTGGAAAATGATAGTTTGTTACTTTATGTGTTTGTATTGGTTCGCTATCTATAGGGGAGTTTCTGATTGGATTATTTTAAATTAAGAACCCTTCTTTAATGCCAAATTTGATAGATTTTCAGATTAGAGTTTGAGAAATAATTTCAAAGTTATAATATTAGAAAGTATGTTAGTGTTTTTTTTCCGGTTTTCGCCCCGTCCTTGGGCGGAGCGGGAGATAGTGTTCAGATATCTCCCGCACCGCCCACTCCCTCTTACTGACTAAACAATCCACCCCGTACCTTCTTGACTTTCATACCGGGGCTGAGCTACCTTTTGGAGCTAACCCTGGCTCCGGGTTTTTTAATCAGTAAAATCTGACACCATCTCCCACTCTGCTCAAGGATGGGGGATGTCATCTAGATGATTTTAACCCACCAAAAAAAAAACCCGTTCCTTTGTTGTTTTTCATACCGGAGCCGAGCCTCCCTTTCCGAAATAGACCCTGGCCCCTGTAGGCTTCGACCCTGCTGGACCCCTACAAGTTTGTTAGTGTGTGTTTGTATGTTTGTTACTCGCGCACGAACGGCTGAATGGATTTTGTTGAAACTTTTTAGCATATGTACTTTTATTTCAGGAGCGTTCCCTTTGGGATAATTTCTTACTACCTAGCGGGCGAAGCCAGCAGCAGCTAGTACAGAGTAATATTGCACATAATTATGTCATTTTTTTAACAAAAAAAATGTTTATCAATTGCGTTTAAGGTTCTAGGTTTGATCATTATGGCCACACCAGGCCTTAGATATGATCATTTTGCCCGACACAGATTCCGGTTTTAACTATTTTGCCCGACCAAGATTTGATCATTTTGAGTGTAATTAGCAGCTTAATTAATTACTTATTGAATGGGACATAAAAAAAAACATGAGCTGGAGAAATATACCTTTCTAACCACTATTCTGTGTAATCCTTAGGACATTACAGTCACAAAATATATAGGTACAGAAGTCAATCTACATACAAACCGCGCTTGAGCAACGCACACATAGACACCGCTTACGGACACGATATCTCGGAGCGTCTCGGTCCGCTCGTCGAACAGTTCCGGCTCAAACGCTCATTAGTGTGCGTCCACTGAGCGTAGATATAAAAAGTGAAGTACATACATGAGATTGTCTTCTGTACCTATCTATTTTGTGTTACAGTTCTGTCGTTATTTAATGTTAATACGACTTTGTAGTAAACAATAAACTGTGGTGTTGACATGCCTAGTACATCGGAAGCCGAGCCCATCCGGGCGCGTTTCCTCTAAAACTTACACATTGGAAAATTATAGTTCGTGCTTGTGTTTGCGGCATGAAAGCTGTTGTTTAACAAGAACACATATGTAATATACGTTATAGCTATAATATAAGTGTTTCGAATTTTTGTACGATATTTTATTTTATACTAAAGCCCGTAGTACATTTTAAATTAAATTTGTTGAACAAAAATTTGTATATGTTTTTATAAAACTAAAATAGCTTCATAATTCAATGGTTTTACGGAAAAGTGTGAAACGTCAAACGGAACTTTTTATATAACTTGTGCTATAATAATGAGTATCTTTATTACCCAAAAAAAAAAAACCTTAGCATATGTAATATATCATAGTGTGTGAAAGGTTTATTTTGCAAAAGTCATTGTTGATGTAAATCATCGTCGTTGTCGTATGTGTAGTTAACAAATTTAAATCAGAAAGAGCGTGGGACCTTGAACGCTGCCTTGAGGGACGCCGATAGAAGCAGACTTCTTCACCGAGGTGGGTATAAATTTTAACACTCCGGGTACGATCCTTGGGACTACAAATTAAGTGCCACTGAAAATAAATCTTTGAAAATAATCTGAAAACCACTTCAGAATTGGTTATTACGTGAAGCAGTAATTAGCATTTTTAAAAAGATATTCGTTTAGGGAAGAGTGGGGGACATCTCGCTATCTCCTTTCTACGCATCTAACCAAATGACGATGACGTCACATTTCAGTGTGTGCTTGCTTCTTCTATGACTTGACAGTTTCTTAACAGTTTGGGATTTGAAAACTTCTTCCCATTTGCGATTTAGGATAAAGGTTAATTTTGATACAAATAATAAAAAACTGGGCAAGTGCGAGTCGAATTCGCGCACTGAGGGTTTCGTTCAAACTTACTATGAAAAGAGTTCAAATCCCAAATTGAGTTTTCCGAATCGCAATTTTTTCTTGTGACGTATCTTATTACAAATTCACAGTTTTCAGTTTTTTTTTCTTATATTTGTGCTATGAGACCTTGCTTCATGCCCAATTTCAGGATTCTGGGGCAACGGGAAGGCAATCAAAATTAATAGGGTAGGCTATGAATTGTAATAATATGTTTTAAAAAGGCAGTCCATGGAGTTTCTTGCACGTTCTTCTCCATAGAGACCTACGCTTTGGAACGTGCAATTTGGCTTCACTTTTCTATTCAAAAGTGCCTGCAAATGGTCTATTTGAAATAAATGATTTTGACTTTGAATTTGATTTTGATACCCTTGAGAATAATAACATGAACGTTTTTTGCAAAATAAACGGCGGTATCTTTTTTTTTCTATAACTTAGAAGTTTGATTTTTGCAAAGCTTGAAGGGACCATAGACACACGTGTTCTTGAGATAAAGGGTCTTGACAGGCAGACACACAGACGGACACCACGGTTATCGTTTATGGATTCCGTTGTTTCCATTTGTGGTACGGTGGTACCCTAAAAAGAATGAGTTAGCTACTTAATTTATCAACCACGTCTATCTAATCAAATCAAATCAATAATATTTTATTTCACTTAGGCCTACATGGCCACTTATAAAACGCCAGAAACTAGTGCACGGTTCCAAATTGGTCGTTTCCTATGGAGAAGAACCGGCAAGAAACACCATGGTTACTCTTTAAAAAAAAAAACTGCAATCATATAGGTTAGCTACCCAGTCTCCCAACACCTATGTATGTCAAACTTTCCGAGTCAGACCACCGGTTCTCAATCTTCCAGTTAAATTACTTACGGTTTCTCAAAGTTGCAAGTAAAGTGTCTAGAATGATGTATCGGTGGTGGCTAAATATTAATCTGTTACTAACTTGGCCCCGGGGAAACTGAGGGAATAATGTAAGTTGAGTTGAAGTTGGCTTTATGAAAAGTTTAATTTTAAGTTTTTTTTAACATAGGACGTTTTTTATTATATACTAGCGGCTCGTCCCGGCTTCGCACGGGCAATAATTATAGTCTATGTTACTCAGGGTGAATGTAGCTATCCAAAGGTGAAAGAATTTTTAAGTTTTTGAGTTTATTCAATACAAACTAATACAACAATAATATTATTATTAATGGAGAAGATAGGCTTCCGTTTGACCACTATCTCACCTGATGGTAAGCGATGATGAGGTTGATATCGACTATTCACTCTTGACTTAAAGACCCCTAAGTTGTAGACTACGGCAGGGAATTCCACTCCTCTCGACTCTCTCGCTCTTGGGCGAAGCGGGAGGGTGTGTCAGACTTTTACTGACTAAAACTACACCTACGTTCTTTATCGTGCCCTTAGCGTTCCAAGGCTACGAGTAACCCTTTCAGAAGTCAACCCATGGCACCAGTAGGCTTCGGCCTAGCTGGGCCTGTACGGTTTTGCTGACATTTCTTTGAGGCACGCGTGGAACACTAAGCTCCGTCGACGGCTGCGGGCACTAGCTCGGACGAAATGCCCATTGTTCGTCATCTCGGCGGCTGGAGTGCAAAGATGTCCGTTCCCTTTCCGTGCATTACTCCTTCGCAGGAGGCGACTGCAACTCATTCCTCCCCGCTCCGGTCCATTTTAAATTTTCGAATACCGTAATTAGCGACACAATAAAAAGACAATAAGAGAGCTTTATTCTTTCTTTATAACTTATTGTACACAAGAACAAACAACAAAACAGCAAGTCTGCTATTTTTATAAATTCGACTTTCCAACACGATCCCATTGTCATTTTGCTAAAAGTTTGTAATCTGCTCATTCATAATGATCGATCATTGATCGGTCACTGGTCTTGTAATAGAATTGTGGTAGAATGATGATTTCGAGCATATTAAAACCAATAACTGTACAATAACGTTCTAATGGTAAAACACTGATCAAATAAACTGTCAAAGTTTTAGCAGATTACCACAAACTTCAAATATTCATTTGTCATTATGTACGAGATTACCATTCTATGTCACTTCTTTCAATGGAGTGTCAGTGGTTGACCATTGGAAAGTCATAATGATGCCATTATATTAGCAGATTACCAAAACTTGTCCAAATCAACAATTATGAAATCAATGATAGATCATTCTGACACTATTGCAATAGCAGACTAAGGCCCCTGGACATTTGATGTACATAGGTGAGCTAATGCCGTTCGCTTGGGGTTTAATGAATTAAAAACGCAAACGGCTGAACGGATATGGAAGAAATTTGGCACACAGGTACACCATGTTCTGGAATAGATCATAGAATCCCTGGAGTATGTTTCAAACAGCTAAGACAATTCCGTAATATTAAAAACTAAAGCAACATACTTTAGCAACTTCTGTAACACTTTTATAATCGTTTGCATCATCTCAACAAAGTCGCTTCCAAAATAAAGGTAAGATCAAAAACTACATAACACTAGAAACGCTAGCACTTAACTTTTATTCTCCTACCTTTTGTTACTGTATAAAGTTAAGAAAACCGCTTTGTCTAAACCAAGCTTTACTTTGTAACTGTGCTGTGACACAGTAAAAGTAAATACATAAAGCAGAAGTATGACTTCACACAGTCCAAGTCCGTTCCATCATCGGACAAGTACTAGTACCTATATATTTTGTGGTCTTGCCACGAAATATATAGGTACATAAGTCAATCTACATACAAAACGCGCTCGAGCAATGCACACATAGACACCGCTCACGGACACGATATCCCGGAGCGCCTCGGCCCACTCGTCGAACAGTTCCGGCTCAAACGCTCATCAGTGTGCGTCCACCGAGCGTAGATATAACAAGGGAAGTACATACATGAGATTGTCTTCTGTACCTATCTATTTTATGACAAGACGTACGGCGTTACGCCACCGGAATACATTTACATGGTGGACATCCCACCCATACGTATAAAACGTTTTGGGAACACATTGATTATGCGTACATCTAAGGATTGGAATTCCCTGCCGGAGTCTTTGTTTCCTGATAGCTACAACTTAGGCGTCTATAAGTCAAGAGTGGATGGGTTACTTCTTGGCAAGCGTGCTCCATCGTCGGCGACGTCATCGCTTTCCATCAGGTGAGATAGTGGTAAAAAACGAGCCTATCCATAATAATAAAAAAAAAGTCATCACGCCAGAGACGAAAGAGGAATTTGCCTAGCAGATTCTGAGCTGTTAGGGTTTGAAGCAGTAGCTAATGTAGCAGCAACCGTGAAGGAAGGAATCGTTACGCCACAGGAGACACCTTGGGCATGGGTCGTCGTATGGCGATTAACGGCTACCATAGGCACGGGCTTACGGATGAAGGACAATGTGCAGCTTGCGGTCCAGCCGTCCGGTAAGGATCAGACCCGGGTTTAAGCAAAACAGAGAGAACATCTGAAAGTGTTGTTGTGACTATAGTGGTCAGAAGGGCGCCACGGCATCTTCACTTTCTGCAGGTTAGAGGTCTGCCCCGCTTGGGCTGAGAACCGTAAGGCAATCTCTGGCGTTCGGTCCTGATACAAGTCATGATACGGAGCGAGAGGGAATCGGAAGCAGACGACTCCTTCTGCGAAGCAGTAACGCAAGCGAAGGTATGAGTGAGGAGGAGGCGGCCGCCTTCAGAGACATCATGGGCATCGGCAGTCTCAGGGCTACTCCAGGATTTGCGCCCCGGTGAGCAATAGGTAAATCGCAGTTCGATAAGAACCAAACTTGGGTCGACAGCGCATCGTGTTCCACGAGCGCTTCAAAGAGACGTCAGCTAACATTTTTCCTTTTTTTTTCGATGGGAGAAATCATCTTATGACAACCCCCGCTCTTGGGCGGAGCGGGAGATAGTGTCAGACTCTTACTGACCAAAAAAACATTCCGTTCATTCAAGCCTTCATACCGGGGCTCGAGCGCCCTTTCGGATAACCCTGGCCTCAGTAGGCTTCGACCCGGCTGGGCTCCTGCTGTTGCTGACAACTGCTTGAGGCGCGCGGGAACAGCGCGCGCCGTCGACGACTTGGGCTTGGTCCGGACAGTTACCGGACGACCGGACAGCGAGCTACCCATTGCTCACTGTCTGCAATCCCGCGCCTACGGTGGCAGGAAATCGGGATCGGAATCCCGGCGGCGGCGAGAGCGCCGTTGCCTGATGCGGTCGGCCTCCTCCTGAGCGAGCTTTACTGCTTCGCAGAAGTCGGCGACCGCCTGCCACTCCTCCTCGCTCCGGACCATAGCCTCGACCAAGGCCCGGCGCGAGAGGTCTCCGCCGCCGATTACCCCCACGAAGGCACGGCGATGCTCCACCCAAGCAGGGCACACCGCGATTGTGTGCTCCACCGTGTCCTCCGGGCGTTCCGCACAGTGGCGACACCCGGGCGTCACTTCCGCTTTAATTCGGAACAGGAACCTCCCGAACTTGCCATTTCCGGTGAGGACCTGTGTCATGCGAAAGGTAAGGACGCCGTGAGGTCTTTCCAGCGACGCCTCAAAGAGGGGACTTATCGCCATAATTGTGGCATGCCCATAACGGGGTTGCGATAGTCGCTGACGCCATTCCACCATGAGATCCCGCCGGAGCTCTGTTCGCCATGCCGCTACCTCAGCTAATATAGGTCGGTTATTGTAAGTGTTACTTGCAGTCGAGACACTTGCATGAAAATAGAAAGAAAAAAAAAGATAATGGTATGCTCAAGACTCCTGCTAGTACTGGAATTGTAGTTGAAACGACTTTATAGGTATAGATTTATACTAGCTATTGCCAGTGGCTTCCCCAGCATACATAAAATATAGCCTATGCCCCTTTAAAAGAAAGCAGCTTTCCATCGATGAAAAAAAAGAATTCGCAAACGGACCAGTACATTCGAAGATTACCGCCTACTTACAAAAAACCTCTGGCCTCCTACAAGGTGGACCGATGACCTGGTAAAGGTTGCGGGAATCCGATGGATGCGAGACGCACAGAACCGTTCATTGTGGCGACACTTGGGAGAGGCCTATGTCCAACAGTGGACGTCTTTCGGCTGAAATAATGTTGATGATGAGCTCTTTATTGAGCTTCTTATGAGTCTTGCTTAAAGGAAGAAGAAGGTTTACCTTCTGATATTCCTTACTGCATGGTTGTCCTAAGACTTAACAATTTCAAGATGTTTGCAAACGTCTCAAGTTTGGATGGTCCTCCTGAACTTCTGTGCGAATGACCATTTAAACGAGAGCAGTGTTGAAAATTTATTATTGACCTACTTTTTGGGGTACTTACGTTACTGTTATGGCAGTAATTGTCTTGGAATTGTTATAGGAAACGCCATCTGGGGTGTTCTAGACCTTAATAACTAAGAATTTCATGCTGATATTGAATTCGATGGGTTTTTCGTTATCTGTTACATTTCGAGTGTGCACTGAAGTAACACAATTTAATTCCGCCAAGTCCGTTCCATCATCAGACCACAAGACGTACGGCGTTGCGCCACCGGTACATGGTAGACATCCCACCCATACGTACAAAGCGTTTTTATTCCCTGCTGGAGTCTTTGTTTCCTGATATCTATAACCTAGGGGTCTTAATGTCAAGAGTGAATAGATTGATTCTAGGCAAGCGTGTGGCCACATCATTGCTTACCATAAGATGAGATAGTGGTCAAACACGAGCCTATCCATAATAAAAAAAAACACGTTGCCATTGATAAGATACATTCATTGTGTGTATAATTAAAGATTGGAATTCCCTGCCGGAGTCTGTGTTTCCTGATAGCTACAACCTCCCCTAAGTAGTTCTCTATGTTAAGATTAAATAAGTTACTTCTAGGCAAGCGTGCTCCATCTTCGACCACATCATCACTTACCATCAGGTGAGATGGTGATCAAACGCGAGCCTACTTACACCAATATTATAAAGGGGTAAAAGTTTGATTTTAGGTTTGTAATAATCTTTGAAAGTACAGGTCCGATTGCTAAAATTTTTTCATCGATAAAAAGCTATGATCCTGAGTGATTTAGGCTATATTTTGTGTAAACAGGCGAAGTCGCAGGCAAAAGCTAGCCCATAATAATAAAAAGACATCGATATAAAAATTTTGTGACAGACTGATCGATAAAAACGTAATATCCACTTGTGATCTATCTCTTGACGCCTACATGACACCTACACAAGTCTAATTTTAGTAAAAATATTCCATCTACAAAGAACGCTTTAAAAATACTAAAATGGCCGACCTCTCCGTACCCTTACCTTTTAAGAACAATTATAGACCAGTCTGCTAATATCGATTGCATCTAAAATAGTACGTCTAGACTGCACGCCTCATTCACTGTGTAGGTCACCAGTGCAGTTGGATTGGTAGCTTTTAAGCTATTGCATAGCTTCTATCGCGGGCCTTGAGCGTGGAGACCGAATCCAGAAATTCCGTAACAAAAATAACCTAACACCCCCCACTCATTTGTTTTTTGAGCGTGGTGACCGAGAAGAAAACAAATGAGTGAACAATCAATCAAAATTCAATTCAATGTGTGAAAGTGTAACTTCAATTAAAATCAAAGAAAAAAAAACTAAGGAAAAAAGAAAAAAAAACAAAGGAAAAAAACACTGCATAAATAAAATAAGTAAATAATTATAATTGCATAAGTTGATAAAAATGCTATGCAATAGCTTTACCGCGGCAGTCCCCGAGTGCCACACGTCTTTTTTTTTAAAGTTTGTTGTTTCACTAGCTCACGCTTGACGGCAGTGACTGAAGCTCGAAGCACATGTTGACCACGCCTGATTTGTACGTAGAACGACGTCGCGTGGCGTGGATTTAGTGTAGCTCTACAAGTCTAGTTTCCATATAAAATTTATGAAGACCGATGCGCCCAGATCGACTTGTGTTAGCAGCGTAGTTCGGAGGCGACCGCTTGCCACTCCACCTCGCTTCGGACCATGGCCCGTATCAAGGCCCGCCGCGAGAGATCGCCGCCGCCGTTCAACCCTACGAGGACACGGCAGTGCTCTGCCCAAACAAGGCACACCTCCACCGTATAGTCTACCGTTTCCTCCGGGCGGTCCACACAATGGTGGCACCCGGGCGTCACTTCCGCACGAATCTGGTGTTGTTGACCATGTCCGGTGAGAACCAGCGGCATGCGGAGCGGAGCCATGTGGTCTTTCCAGCCACACCAAAGACCCCTAGGTTGTAGCTATCAGGAAAACAGACTCCGGCAGGGCATTCCACTCCTTAGTTGTACGCTAGATGAAAGTGTTCTCAAATCGTTCGTACATATTTATGGATGCAATGTTTACCATGTACCGGTGACGCAACACACGTACGTCTAGTACTCTAGTAATGGTGATGATCTTGGTGGAAGTAGATTGCGCAATAACGACGCAAAATCCCCGAAATGGAAACGATGGGATACTGACAGGACATCGGTGTCGATGCTCAAGGTTTAACTAAGCTGGAACTAGTGCTTGACTAAGATCCCACCTTATGGTAAGCAGTGATGTAATCGTTGATGGTGAGGCGCACTAGTTTATTAAGAACCTATTGACTGTAGCCTTGAAGATAGGTCGGGAAGACCTTCACCGTTATTTAAATGATTATGAAATGGAAGTACTTACCATCAACCTACACCAGTACAGTTATTTGTGGAAAGTTTCTGATACTTGGCGATATTGCCCCGTACCATTTTTGTTATTTGGCGGTAATCCCTCACGATTCTTTAATAAATTTGTCAAATTGCCAATTTTGTTTAGCCCTTCATATCTGTATACAATACCTACGACTGCGACCAAACCCTTGAACTAACCTTGGGCACAAAATAGATAGGTACAGAAGTCAATCTACATACACAGCGCGCTCGAGCAACGCACACATAGACACCGCTCACGGACACGACGTCTCGGTCGCGTCTCGGATCAATCGTCGAACAGTTGCGGCTCAAATGCTCATTAGTGTGCGTCCACCGAGCGTAGGTATAAAACGTGAAGTACATACATGAGATTGTCTTCTGTACCTATCTATTTTGTGCCTTGGGCCTACAATGCTGAAATTTTCCATAAGTACTGGTACTTATATGACGAAAATAAACAATACGAAAGGGTGTTCTAAAATTCACTCCATGAGGGATGAAACTGGGGTCCAAAGATGGTGGAGAGGTGGAGAAAACTACTCTCATGCGAGCGACAGAAGTTCATCATCATCATTTCAGCCGATAGACGTCCACTGTTGAACATAGGCCTCCCCGAAGTGTCGCCACAATGCACGACGACGAACCAGGGTTGCCGACATAGCACGAAGAATCGGCAAACTTAAGTGGCAATGGGCGGGCACATTGCTCGCAGAACGGATAGCCGTTGGGGCCGAAAGGTTCTGGAGTGGCGACCTCGTACCGGAAGACGCAGCGTCTGAAGGCCTTCTACACGGTGGACCGATGACCTGGTGAAGGTTCATTCATCCGATGGATGCGAGACGACAGAAGTCAGTATTATATATATCAGAACCATAACCATCAGATGACCTGGAAATGTCAAATGAAAGGTCATAAAAAACTTATACAATAAAATACATAGAAAATGTTACTATTAAAACAGTAATTTTAAGAGTAAAGAAGAAACTTAAAAAAGGTATTAAAAAAGAAATACACGGAATTGGTAAGATTCCTCGCGAGACGGCGTGTCCAACGTTTGAAGTTGACATTATAAGAAGTTAGTGTGTGTGTGTGAGTGCTGGGTTGCCATAGCTGATTAAAATAAAAAAATATATATAGTTTTTTTTAGAGAGCAGTGGTGGCAGAATGGTAATGGCTCCGACTTACGAGTTGTAGGTCGCGGGTTGAAACCCTGCCAGGAGCATCACATTGTGTAATTTATTTCATTACCACTGCTCTAAAAACAGTGAAGGAAAACATCGTGAGGAAACCGCCATGTCCTAGAACCAAAAATTCGAAGACATGTGAGTTCATCCGTTCACCAAACCGCACTGGGACCGCGTGGTTGGTTACGGCCCATTATGTCTCCTAGAGAGAAGGCCTAAAGCCCAGCAGTGGGAACATTAAAAGACTGATGATGATGATTTTTTTTAGTTAATTGAAATGTTTTAGTAATTTATACTCTAATAAACATTGTTTTGTTAGCTTTTTTGTTTTTAAACAAGAACTCATCACCACTTTTAATAACATTTAGTCTGCCAGCGAGCAATGGAACGAAGTATTCTCGTGGTCAAAAGAACAGATCGCATAAGGAACAATATACTTCGTTCCAAAACACAAATCGCAGACGTAGTTAACTCAGCAGCCAAACTAAAATGTAACTGGGCAGGTCACATTTGCCCCATGTCCCAAAAATTGGGCGAAAGCAACTACTGACTGGGTTCGGAACAGCCGGTGACGCGGTAGGCCCAGAAGGAGATGGCGTGACGATTTGGACTCCTACTTTAAGGATTGGTCGGAAGTGACTAAGGACAGAAAAGGAGGCCTTTGCCCTGCAGTGGGACACAACGGGCTCATAATAATTTGACAAGAATTAAAAAATATATGAAATATATATATTTTTTAATCTTCTAATTTTAAATATGTCATTTAATCCCGTTTTTTGTGCATATGATGTTAACCTTTAATTAATTGTTGCATTTGCAAATGTTAACCTAGTCATTGAGTTAGAAATGTTTATGTGCAAACAATTGTTGGTTAAAACATCACTACATAGTATAAAACAAAGTCGCTTTCTCTGTCCCTATGTCCCTTTGTATGCTTAAATCTTTGAAACTACGCAACGGATTTTGATGCGGTTTTTTTTAATAGATAGAGTGATTCAAGAGGAAGGTTTATATGTATAATAACATCCATTAAATAGTGGAGAAGTACTGTTATTTTTGAGGTTTCTAATGTGATGTCGTAAATAATTACATTTTTTCCGCTTACATTGCAAACGCAGGCTGAACCCTACGAGTTTTATCAAAATAATGTACTAAGTATTGTACACATTGAAAAGGTCTACAGAAAAGTCCGTGATGGTATATGTCTATCTCTTATGGATAACCCACATTAACTTTTTTTTGTCATTTACTTTTTACGACAAATAATGGCTAATTTTCGAAGCGATTTTAACCAATACAGCATTAATCCTTAACCAATTAAATACCTTGAATACATTGTTCATTTAATATAGATCTATATGGCCCTTTACACCGTATGATTTAAGTGAATATTTTCGAAGATATTACAGATTTAAAAATTGCGGGACGTAGCGTTTGCGGCGGTACCGGCCGGCCGCCCGGTGCGGCAAGAGCATTGCACCCGTGCGAAGCCGGGGCGGGTCGCTAGTAAATAAATAAATGCAACGTATATGGTACAAAATAACCATCAGTGAATGTACCTATTTCTACGATAATTTACTATTGATAAGTATTGTTCGTAGTAATATGCGGTGCCTACAGACTATTATAGGGGGCATAAAAGAAAAGGTAAACATAATGTAGCCATTATTGCACGGTATTACAAGAAATCAACGGCACTTCCCACGCAAACTGGACTTTTATAGGTCAATCAACATTAATATATAAGGAGAGTGTTGTGTGTTTGTGCGTTTCCTACGCACCTTTAAGTATGGATGCGAATAAACGTCAATGCGTTACTATAGAAGACACCAGGTAACCGGGGAATAAAGTACATTGACCGTTTCCTAATATCTCTGCGTAGGTATCCGAAAAATAAACAATGAATTGCTTTTCATTACTAGATCTTATTAGATCTTGAGAAGCAGCGGTGACCGAGTGGTAATGGCCCCGACTTAAGAGTTGTAGGTCGCGGGTTCGAACCCAGCCAGACGCATTACTTTGTGTTATTTATTTCATCACCACTGCTCTCAAAACGGTGAAGGAAAACATCGTGAGGAAACCAACATGCCGGTTTCCTAGAACGAAAAATTCGAAGACATGAGACATCCACCAACCCGCACTGGGCCCGCTTGGTGGATTACGGCCCATTCCCTCACTTAAAAAGGCTGATGATGATAATGATGATTAGATCTTGTAAAGGATCACAATACATGTCGATTCAAGACAGCTTTATGTCTTTGTTTCCGTTTTTTAAATTAGGAATGTCAACAAATGTAAGAGGGTCAATGACCGTTATTCTACGGTTATTTTGTGCCTACCTTAGCAAGCAGTCGTTTCACTTGTCTGTCTTCGTACTTATGGTTAGTGACGAGTACTCAAGTGACCCAAAAGTAAACGTAATCGAAACGTTTGCCGCGTATGGCTCTCGCGATTGGTTAAGAGCTAGGAGCGGGTCAATCGGAATTTTAAGGCTCCCCGACATGGGATGTTTTGAGCCTCACAGACAGGAGGCCCTACCGATAGGTAGCTTACGTTAAACCTACCTAAGCCGTCTTAAATAACCTATTTTTAAGGCATAGCATAAAAAGGAAAATATCATAATTTCTTCAACAAACATTTCTGAAACACAACTTGGAGAACATTTATCCATTCTGGCAGGTATTTCGTATTTAGGGAGAAAAAATTGATGCATTTCTGGTAACCATTTCAAAATCCGTACAAAAAACCAACGGCCTTTTTTCCTGGCAACCCCGATGAGTCACTGGCCGCCTGTCGCGCGCGACAAGTCACAACGCCTCGCGACAAATGACACGTGTTCCGACTATTCCTGTCGCGTCATCGCTCGGCTATTTCCGTAACAGCTCGACTGTTGACGGACAGCGGTGCGTAGACGCATCTTATTTTAGCACCGTTTCTATTGCAATAAATACCTAGTGCTGTGTATTTTGGCAGGTCAGATGGTTGCAATTTGTCATTTAGGTTTTATTTATATTTTCTGCCGCATATTTCTAAGAGAGACGTTCGTTTTTTAAACAGGATGTTAAAAAGTGGAAATGTAGTGACAGTTTTCTGAATCATCTTTTTGTATTTTTCTTTTAATTATTACAACTGGCTGTAAACCTTACAGCCAGTGTGAGCAGTGGTGGCCGAGTGGTAATGGCCCCGACTTACGAGTTGTAGGTCGCGAGTTCAAACCCAGCCAAGCGCATTACTTTGTGTAATTTATTTCATCACCACTGCTCTCTAAACGGTGAAGGAAAAACCAAAAATTCGAAGACATGTGACTTTCACCAACCCACACTGGGCCTGCGTGGTTACGGTCCATTCCCTCTCTTAGAGAGGAGGCCCGAGTCCCAACAGTGGGAACATTAAAAGGCTGAAATGCTTTATGCTAAAGCTTTACTTACGAAGCGCAGATTTTAATGTTTTGCTATCGGGATACATACCTGAAAAGATACAAAACAAAATTATAAATACAAATATCCTTAAAGTGATACTTCATAAAAAATCCGATCATAAAAAGTCTTCGTCTCATACTAAAAGACAGCGTGAAAAGTGCTTCAACTTTTCCAAAACTTTTTTGTCAATCTACTAACTCGAAAATCTGCTAAAACTAAATCCATACAATCTTCCGCTCGATTGCTCTAAAACTTAATCACATTCACGTCGTATCTAGGCAAAAAACTAGACAGACTGGAAGGCGTCTAAGCAGCGATTTATTCCAGTCTCACTAAGGATTAACCTGGAGTTTAGCAAGCTATACGACAAAAAAAAAACGAAAAAAAGACGGTAGGTAAGGCTATCAAGCTCGTAAGCTGGAGGAGTGGGGGAAATGCAACGCTTTTGTTTTTATTTTTAGGATTGAAGTCGTACGGTCCGGACGTGTGGGAGGTAAAAGATTTACGATGTTAAAATAAGTAGCGTCACCTGTTACGTCGAGTGTTACGTTTTGTTTATTTATTTAGGATTATAGCGTCGGGTTTTATGGGGATATTTCATGTTTAATAATCTTATTATGCTAGAGTATTACTTGAATTAATAATGAAACTGACGCGTGTGTCTACTAAAGCAACCTAGAAGGTGAATACGGTTAAAACTGTCCTCATTTGCCGGCATTTTTTTTTAAATATTCAAGATATTTCTCACGGGAATAAGTACGAATGGAAAAACTTCACCCAAATGAACCAAATCGTCGTCTTTCATTCCTAAAAAGGCAGCATACCTAGGAGAAGACAGTTTTAAATTTTCAAACACATCCTACCTTTCGGGCTGCCCCTACATTTGGGGTTGAATTTTTGATGCCACCCTCCAGATAGGGCTTAAGGGAGGTGCAGGGGGTGCAGTGTGTACCTTTGTACCGGTAGATAACAAGAAGCGAGTACTACAAAGAGACTTTGTTATTTGCTTATTTAGATTTGGGTTCAAAGTATTTGTTTTGCTGTGAGACTCTTTGAGAATGAATTTGCAGAGTCAGGATATGGTAATGGGAAGGACTTAGGCGAACTTAAAAGAAATATGAGTTGTACCAAGTTGTCAGAGGAGTACAACGTCAAAAAAGCGAAACATCCTGAGTGCAAAACACAATAGTTCCTATATATCGTTCAAATTTCAAAAACACGTTGAATTAAGTTGCTGACTACAAAACTGCCGCCCTAGCCAAGTTACAACCGTTTCGCTTGCGCCAAACGCTTCGAGTTGACCTTGCCGCTAATTCTTTTGTTCTGACCACGTGACTGAGCGATAAGACGTCATTCCCGTACATTTTAAGCTTTCTACAAGCGTTAACTATTGCAGATTAGCAACTTGGCTAGGGTTACTGATTTACTTAGTTGAGTATTAAATGTGGAAAATACACAGCACACGTACAGCTAAGGAATGGAGTTTCCTGCCGGAGTCTGTGTTTCCTGATAGCAGACATAGCTACAACCTAGGTATCTTTAACTCTTTGAATGCCGTAATTAGAGACACAATAGAAAGACAATTGCTTATGTTGAACTGTGTAACATAAGACATTCAAAATGTTAAGTATACAGTGAATAGTTTACTTCTAGGCGAGCGTGCTCCATCGTCGACCACAACATCCCTTACCAACCGGTAATATAGTGGTTGAACCCTAGCCTGTATATAATAAAAAATGCAGGAAGATATTACCAAAAAAGACTAAAACCCAACTAAAACCAAATCTCCCTAATTACTTTACATAAAGAAGCCACAAGACCCACCTAAAAACGCAACATAAATCTCAGTTCAAACGGAGCATGTGTAGAACTAGTAAAAACAACTATAAACACGACTAGTTTCTGTTGGTAGTTAACTTGAAGACTCGACTCGGTGCTACATAATAAAAGGCACACGCAATCTTGTACGGAACCGCGCGGTTGTGTTAAGGGAGGACCCTGGAGGGTTCGGGTGGGGCGCCAGTGACCGCGAGTAGCGATTAAAACTTCAGCAAATCTTGATACAAATGGCCTCTCAAAGTTAGTTTAATAATAATAATAATAGGTATTTCTTGGACCCTGTTCCCGATGCCTGTGGGCTTAAATTTTTTTTATTTACTTATAAATTTATTTATTTAACAATTCATGTACACACTTAACTTACATAAGAAAAGAAGACAGAAACAGAAAAATAGGTACATAGGTGATGCTTATTTCTTATTTCTAAATTATTATTTTTTTAAAGAAATATTTGAAAATTCTTTTTTTTTTCTAGCCGTTACTGTCCCATTGCTGGGCAAAGGCCTCTCCCAAGTCCTTTCAAACTTTCTTCTCGTGCACCGTCTCAAACCAATCCTCGTGGTGGGCGTCCAAATCATCCCGCCACCTCTTTTTAGGCCGACCTCGACGGCGCTTTCCTTCAGTAGGGACCCACTGTGTGGCGACGCTCGCCCAGCGTAAATAAATAAAATAATAATAATAATATTTATGTTTTTTTTTTTTATCATAAGAAATATTTAAAAATATCAAAAATATGTATATAAAAAAGGAGATAACTATAAAATAATATGTATACTTTTAGAAAATAAATGAAATAATAATAAGGCCATTCAATTCCAAAAATCAAAATTTAAAAATTCTTAAGAATTTTTTATAATACATAATTTCTAATTTTGATTCCACATTTCAATTAACTGTTCCAAAGAAGTTTAGTCGTGAATATTCCAAAATTGTTTCGCAATGTTAAAATGGAAAAAAGTGGTAACATGGAGCTGACAGGAATAGAATACAATTTATTAAACTTTATACACCAAATAATAACAAATGATTTTACACAAAGCTATAGTGTACAATGGCGGCTTATAGCTCACTGTGATATCTACCGGACAACCTCAGGATAGATTAGAATTGTCTTTTCTTCACTATTTTTTTGGATGATAATAGTTCCTAAGATGGGCGCATTCAAACAAATAAACAAATTCTTTCCTGCTTTATAACATTATATATTAAATATAGACATACAAACTTCCTCCTAATACCGACTTCCTCGATAAAAACCCTTAAACCTTTTGCTAACCAAAACCAAATTACCCAACATTCTAGTCTCGTAAAATTTTAATGATCTGAAAACCGAAACGAGTAAAAGCAGCCGTTACCCTGAAGACCTTCAAGACCACAAGCTCGATAGGTAATACGTTATGCAAAGCGAATAAACTGAAGGGTTTGCGGTAAATAAATTAAAGAGCTGTTGTTTCACTGGCTCACGCTTGACGGCAGTAACTGACAGTTCTGTTAGAAACGGCAAATCTAAGAAGTAGCGTTTGATAGTTTTACACGTAGGACATACACTTTTTAATTTTAATTTGTTGAATTAAAATTGTATATCTACACTAATATAACAAAAAGGTAAAGTTTTTTTTTATTATTATTTTTTATTTATTTATAGGCGGTTTATCTCTGGAAGGAAAAGAAAGAAAAACGTTTATTCGTGCCTCACACAATAATATAAACTAAAAATGCACAATGAAAAGAAAAAAGAAAGATATAATCAGTGCGAAGCCAAAAAGGCACCTAACTCAGCACTACTGGTCCGATGGCTAATTTTTTTTTCGCCGATAGAAAGCTGCTTTATTCCTAAGTGACATAGGCTACATTTTATGTGTGCGGGCGAAACTGCGGGCAAAAGCCAGTGTTGTGGTAAAATAAAAATTGAATTTATAATTCAATGGTTTTACGGAAAAAAAAATAGAAATAATGTGAGTTACGCCTATACAAAGTTGTTTTTATAGAAAGGTGGCAAACGGTACTTCTTAGATTTGTTGAGATATAGTAACATACATTATCATTATTTTCTGTATAAGCAAAACATTTTTTTTTGCACCGACATCTTATTTTTTAAGTGGGAAATCATCTAATGACATCTCCGGAATTCATCTATGGGGCAGTTGCCCACCAGACACATAACACCCGTCTGGCAGGAGGATCCTCCCTTTTCAACGGCAGTATGTGGGACTTTACTGTCAGTTCCGCATACCTCATAATTCTAACAAACTCGCTGACACTAGCACCCCACCCTGACCGTCCGAACAATCCCATAGGATCCGGCATTAATGTTTGACGAGGGCGCCAGATCTTTAAGTAACGTGATTAATTACAGAATCAAGTTATAAGTAAACAAAGTCGAGTATTGATTAACTGCAGAATAGGGTGTTTGCTTGTGCTTTTTTCTGTATATATAAATCGGATCTAAACAATATATAATACTGATGACTGGAACAGTTTGATTGCCACGGTCTTCTCTTCCAATAATAATTTTGGTGTCTTCAAGGCAAGAGTGAATAGGCTCTTAATGAACTAGTGCGCTTCACCATCAACGATTGCATCACTGCTTACCATCAGGTGGAATCGCAGTCAGTCAAGTCACACTAATATTATAATAGCGAATATTAGGATGTGTGCGCGTGTGTATGTTTGTTACGTCTTAAGGCAAGGTACCTAATTAAGTTTGAGTATGACAGGGCACAGGAAGTATGTACATGGTATGAAAAGGGTAAACGGCTGTTATTTTTAAATTAGGTCGTATCTGTTAGTAATGACGGGAACAAAAATTAAGTTAATTATAACATGGTTGACACGCGAGAAGAATGAATGAAGACGCCACACGCCATGCGGCAACCCTAAGGACTATATTCCACCGGGACACCATGGCAACGCAACCGGTCGCGACGTCATGGTGTCCCTGTGTAATATAGACCTAAGCTATTAAACTAGACACCATAACGGACACCAGAGTCGCCACACGTCCGAACTGGTCGCGCCACCAAATTAGTTACGCAACCAAACGGACACCAGGTGAGTAACTCTCCATAAAGCTGTATACAAGGTTGTAGCTTCTAGGAGGTAGAGAAATATCGAATGACTACTCCCGCTACTACGGACGTAAAGAAAGAAAAGGAAAGTATTTATTTTGGCGCACAAAACATTGTAGACAACCAAAACTTAAGACAAACACAAAACAAAAAAATAAAATAAAAAGTAACATTGTATGTCACACGCTTGCGCCAAAAAAGGTCCAGTTCAGCGAAATGCCGCTGACGCTGGTTTTCAACTGAACCTTATCAATCAAATCAAATCAAATCATCTTTATTGTGGATCATAGGTAATACAGATGGTGATAATTATATATTTAGTGAACAGCTATGTCCTACCCTTAGGGCATACAATAAAATGTAGGTACATAATAGTGAATTTACATGAATGTAAACATTAATTAGAATACATTGCAATATTATTACATTTCTAAATATTAGTTGCAGTTACAAATTTCAGTAAAAAAAAAATTTCATCATGTATCTAAGTATACAAAACCTTAATTGGAGTGAACGGATAAAACATACGTATTAGACTTCTACTGACTAAAACCACCCACCCCTGTAACATTGTATGTCACACGCTTGCGCCAAAAAAGGTCCAGTTCAGCGAAATGCCAGACAACTACAAGGTAGTTGTCTGACGCTGGTTTTCAACTGTACCTTATTTGGAGTGAACGGATAAAATAGAACTTATTAGACCTGACTAAAACCACCCCTGTGCCATCCAGTTTCCCTTTACGTTCTAGGACAAGACCTTATTTTCCAGAAAACCCCCGTGGGCCTAGACGGGTTCCGGCACTGTTGGGCCCCAACGGTTTTGCAGACATCTCTTTGAGGCACGCGTGGAAAACTATGCGTCGTTAAAGACTCGGGTTCAGCCCTTACAGGATGGCCTGATGGGTAGCTTCCGATTGCTCGTCGTCCGTAAGGCCACCCTAGGTCGTAGCTATGTTAGTTTTTCAATTTAAAGCCCTTCAAGTATTTAAAATATTGAGTAGGTACTGTTTTTTTTTTATCTGATATAAACTAATGCTGGACTGCGATCCCATCTGACGGTAATAGCATAGTCGGCCTAATAATGTTCCCACTGTTGGGACTCAGGGCTCCTCTCTAGGACAGGGAATGGGCCATAATCCACCACGCGGGCCCAGTGCGGGTTGATGGATGTCTTCGAATTTTTGATTCTAGGACACGCCGGTTTCCTCACGATGTTTTCCTTCACCGTTTTGTGAGCAGTGGTGGCCGAGTGGTAACAGCCCCGACTTACGAGTTATAAGGTCGCGGGTTCAAACCCAACCACGTGCATCACTTTGTGTATTTTATTTCATCTGACAGTAAGCAGCGATACAATCGTTAATGGTGAGGCGCACTAGTTTAGTAAAAATAACTTTCAAGATCTGTTAACAAATTTTAATTGAATCTTATTATATAGATTTAACTTCTCTACAACTGATGTCGAGATATCGTCATTCATAACGACGTCAGAAAAATATCAGTCGCATTCAGAGCATAAGGCAGGAACTAATGGCGCTCGTCTTTCCATTCCCTGACTTGTACATCATTTATTATTCGGTATTGTAGCGTAGATCTATCCCGTATTTATGACTGCATTAATATTTAGTAGGCTTTGTGCCGATAAGGTGTTGTGGAAGATAATAAATCTGAATCTTGCTTTGTTTTATTCTTGTATGGGATGTGATTGAGTATCGAAGGGATGAACTATCCACCCCCTGGAAGGCATAGACATAGTTATGAATGTATCAGGGGATCAACAAAACCTATGTGAATTAATTCATTAAACCCCAAGCGAACGCACCTATTGTCTTTCTATTGTGTCTGTGATTTCCACGATTGAAAGGGTCAGTATGAATACATCATATAATAGCTTAATCAGCCTTTTTTAATGTACCCACTGCTGGGACTCAGACCTTCTCCCCATGAGAGGGAATGGGCCATAATCCACCACGATTGCGGGTTGGTGAATGTCACACGTTTTTGATTTTTTTATTTTAGGACATGCCGGTTTCCTCATGATATTTTCCTTCGCCGTTTTGAGAGCAGTGGTGATGAAATAAATTACGCAAAGTAATGCACCTGGCTGGGTTTGGACACGCGACTCGTAAGTCAGAGCTGTCTACCACTCGGCTACCACTGCTCTTTTGATAGATACATCAGATACATCTGATAGATCATAGAGGAAGATTTAAGAGGTCACGGGGCCCCTTTCCATGTGCGGTGATCATCGGTGTATCTTTAGTTCCCAGTGAGGTGGAGTGGAATTGAGAATCTTTTACGGTCTCCTCATGGATATGCATTAGCAGGTGTTGCAAGGATACTGGGGCCAGGGTTCTCCAAAAGGGAGCTCAAGCCCCGGTATGAAGGCTTGAAGGAGGGTGACGATATGTCCTGGATGAGAATCGAAACCACGACCTCTGGCATAGCAGTCAGGGCCACTAACCACTAGACCAACAGGCGAAACTGGGGTCATTGTTCACAACAAAGGAAAGAAAACCTACTAAATATTTGTCCGCACATAAATACTGTATACAGGGTGTTACAAATAGCTCATGCTGTATTATACGTCCGTCCGCCTCTAGTTGTGGCCGGCTAACGAATCAGAATAAAGCATCCTTTTCTATTATTTAGGGGTAATCCGTGGTCAGGAGGAATGGGGATCTTTAGGAAGGACGATACGATTTGGATACGATGTGCATCATTATCATCCATCATCATCATTTCAGCCGAAAACCGTCAACAGTTGGACAAAGGCCTTTTTTTATATGGTGGGAGATAATGTCAGACTCTTACTGACTAAAAGACCCACCCCGTTCCTTCTAGCCTTCATACCGGGGCTCGAGCGCCCTTTCGGATAACCCTGGCCCCAGTAGGCTTCGACCCGGCTAGGTCCCTGCTGTTGCTGACAACTCCTTGAGGCGCGCGGGAACAGCGCGCGCCGTCGACGACTTGGGCTTGGTCCGGACAGTTACCGGACGGCCGGACAGCGAGCTACCCATTGCTCACTGTCCGCAAGCCCGTGTCTACGTTGACGGGAAATTGGGATCAGAATCCCGGCGACCGCTCCGGACCATGGCCTCAACCAAGGCCCGGCGTGGACAAAGGCCTCCCGAAGTATCGCCACAACGAATAGTCCAGTCAATTTAAAAAATTCGCACCCGGCTGAAAATTGACAGTTTAAAACACCATCATAAATGAAATCTAAAAAGACCGCATCGATCCGACACCTAGAAGAAAATATTTTTATTTGTGTTATTTTTATTGGTTACAGAAACGAGTTTTTCAGCAAAACGGTAAGTTTTATTATAAAATTAGCTCAGATAAAAATTCTAGATCAGCTATTATTATTATTATTCCATTAATTTATTATTATATACATATTTATCATATTTTTAAATATTTCTTCAAAAAATAACATCAAAAAAATTATTATTATTTAGAAGATAAGGGGCTATGCATCACCCATAGTGTAGGGCATGTAGTCACTGCGACCTAAAAGATATATGACTCGCCACCTCGTTAGAGTAACTCTTTTAGCCCGGAGGCTTCCAAGAAATTTAGAATACTCCTAGCTTTTAGAGTTTTAATCTCCTCCGGGCGAATAATGTGTCGATAGATCAGCTAATTATCTAAAAAAATGTGTAAATACTTTTTTCCTAAAAGCCACTGTTTTTTGAGATTTAATGATTAACAAAGTTGAAAGAGATAATCGTCCATAGTATGCACAGAATGCACACGTTTTCACGCCACCTTTGAGGTAGTGTGCTCAGCGTATTTTAGGTCCAATCCTCCAGTAGTAACTGAGAGAAGCGTGTTCAAACAAAACAACTTTTCAATTTTTTTTATATAAATACGCCGCTAAATTTTAATCGTTTTAATCCCGTGGAGGATCGATCAAGTACATGAAACACTTTCGATTTGTAAAGATAAAATTAAAAAAAATTTTAACTTCGTATTAATTTACGCATATACGAAATTAATTTCTTTGAGAAAACGTCAGCTGAGCGAGTTCAATGACTTGTAGATAATTGGTACGCAACGCCGACTACTACCTACAGGTCTTTGGACTCGCTCAGCTGACGTTTTCTTAAAGAAATGAATGTACTTGATCGATCCTCCACGCGGGATTAAACAAATCAAAATTTAGCGGTGTATAGATTCACACGACTTATCGTTAAGCGTCGGTCCTATCTAGTCGTCCACTATAAAACAGCCCATCCGACCGCACGGTTGAGCAAAATTATTATTAAACACACAATACACACTTTTCTCGGGGGCGGTCGGTCGTTAAATAAATTAGCCACCACCCAGTAGGGTAGCTGCCGGCACACCGGTGGGTGCTTTTGAATTTTTGAGTACTAAACAATACTAAACATGTTAAAGGAAGGAAGTTTACGTTGTAGACACAAAATAATTCATGTGTAACACGTGTACGAGGTAGACACGCCAAAAAAATTGCGACCAACAAAAAATGTAATATGAAAAAGCTTCGAAATTGGCCAAGTGCGAGTCGGACTTGAAGGGTTCCATACTTACAGCATTTAAATCGAGCAAAGAAACGCTGAAAACATAACATTTCTTATACTACGTACGTACGTACTTTTATTTTTAATTTTATTATTTGTTGTAGTGGTAATAGAAATACAAATTCCTTGAAAATTTCAACTCTCTACCTTTTTAAAGGGCAAACTGACAGACGAACGGACAAAGGAACCTTAGTAATAGAGGCCCCGTTGATACCCTTCGGATACGGAACGCTAAAAACGAAAACACAAGCTAAACAAAATGTCTGTAATAATAGTTTTTTGAAGTCGCCTCTTGCAACGCCCGCAGAAAGAAATGGGATGGTGCTATTTTTTACATCCGGACACCTCACGATACAAAGGTGGACCGATGTCCAGTACCCCTAGCCAAGTTGCTAATCTGCAATAGTTAACGCTTGTAGAAAGCTTCAAATATACGGGAAAGACGTCGCCTCGACGCTCAGTCACGTGGTCAGAACAAAAGAATTGGCGGCAAGGTCAACTCGAAGCGTTCGACGCAAGCGAAACGTTTGTAACTTGGCTAGGGGGGCTGGTGAGAGTAGCGGGAATGCAATGGATGTGAGATGCACAGAAGCGTTCATTCTGGCGACTTTGGGGAGGCCTATGTCTGGGCTTAGGCCCAGTGGACGTTTTTCGACTGAAATGATGACGATGACTTGTAAAAAGACTAGCCTATAATGAAACCATTAAATAGGTACTTAAAAATTCGTTATTTGATTTTCTTAAAGATTTTCTATCTTCGGCCAAATCTTCCTTTACCAAATTAATTACAACCTTGATCGATGGATCTCAGACCGATTGTTCTGAAACACTTCACAGTCCTTTTGTCGGTAGAGCCTTTAAGTCGTGCGCTAATATACCGAACGTGTCCGATTGAGCACACGGTTCAATGGGCTGGACTGATGTATCCTACATAGGTATTGGGGTTTCCTTGAAGTGTCTGTATTGAGACTTAGACTTTGGCTAAATAATGATTTCGATACGAACTTACTGCGTTGTTTTTTTGTAATAAATAACAAAAAAATACTGAAAAAACCAGACAATTGAAAATGCTGCCCCACACTAGTAATAACTACAATATAGGGTGTAAGGAACAGCCCTCCACAAACTTTAAGGGCTTGCTCAGTAGACGAAACTGAACCAACTTCCACAAGACTTTTTTCAGGAAAATAGGTTTCCTGGAACCTATTAGGAAGTCCCAACTGCCTGACCCGACAACCCAGGATAGATTGTCCTGGCGTAGAAGGATAAGGAGAGCCGACTCCACCTAACGTGGGATGAGGCAAAGAAGAAGAAGAAGGTTTCCTGAAACCAGCCAGTTTTAGATGATCATATCACGAAGTCATCAATTCTAAAATCTGGCTAAGACATTGTGTATATTTATATTCATATCACGAAAAAAAAAAACTGACACCTTGACTTTTTTTTTAGTTTCAATATGGAGAAATAGATGTCGCTACAGTTTAGTTTAGTTTGTAGAGTTATTAAATTATTCCATGCGAACAGAAATAGGTACTGCTACTACTATCTAGGTCCTTGGTGGTTATTGGTGTTGCCTGGTAGAATTCGCTGTCAGCGATAAGACCGCGATTGTACCCATACATTTAAGTTTCTGGTGAAATTGTTACTATTTTCGTGTGCAATAGTTTTTATTGATATAAGCAAGTGCTGGACAGCGATCTCACCTGATGGTAAGCAGTAATGCAATCGCTTATTAATAAGACGCACTAGTTTATTAATAACTTATTCACTCTAGCCTTGAAGACACCTAATATAATCGGACAGGAAGACCGCAGCAGGCAAATTGTTCCAGTCCCTTGATGTGCGTGGTAAGTGACGAGGCGTAACGCTTGGTCCGGACCGTAGAGGTTTCAACAACGTAAGGGTAGATACTCGCCGTTCGTCGGCTTGTTTGATAGTAGAAGTTTATTCTTTTTTATCTACTTACTAAAAAAAAATGTTTGTAACGATTGAAACCGATGACCTAACTAAAATTGGTACTGCGTGTGATGGACACCAGGAAACGGCTTCGTTTTGCAGTGATTGATTGTTGGCGCACGATACTCGGCGTTTGTCTCGGGCATCCAATGAACGCAATCGGTTTAGGTGTGGTCCAAGTTACAAGAGAGAGCGGGTAAAGAAAGAAAATGAATATATTTGGTACAAACCACACACAGAATAGTTTACTTAAGTAAACACGAAACATACACAAAAATACAATTGTATGCCTCACGTCTGACTCAAAATGGGTAGAAGTGTCAAGTTACTTCTAAGCAAGCGTGCTCCAACGGCAAACACATCATCACTCACCATTAGGTGAGATAGTAGTTTATCCCGAGCCTATCAATAATAAAAAAAGTTTATATGCATCTGGAGAGAGGCCATCGAGAAGCAGGAGGAAGCGCTTACCGTCTGCCTTGATATCTTGAAGGCTTCTGACAGGGTTTGGCGCAACAGCTTTTTTGCTAAACTTCCTTCCATTGGTATACTTGTACCATGAGGTATTAAAATGAGAGTAGTGCGAGCGAAAAAGAGAGATGCAGCTAAACATACACTCTACATAGCTATATCATTTTAACAGTTCAATTTGCTGTCATTTTTGGGACGGATCTGCCCGATACCAGCTTGATGCACTTGAGGCAATTGAGAGGCAAGCCAAAAGGATAATTGGCGATGATACACTCGTCGAGTTGAGACATCAAAGTGTTGAGCATCGACGCAGAGTTAGCTATCCTGTCGGTTTTCTACCGGTTGCATTTCGGGGAGTGTGCATCGGAATTACAAAACCTAATTCCGCGTAGCCCGTTCCATCATCGGACTACCAGACGTACGGTGATGCGCCACCGGTACATGGTGGATATCCAACCTACACGCACAAAACATTGTGGGAACACATTCATTGTGCGTGCAGCTAGGGAGTGGAATTCCTTGCCGGAGTCTATTTTTCCTGATAGCTACAACCCGGGTATCTTTAAGTCGAGAGTGAATAGGTTTCTTCTAGGTAAGCACGTTCCATCGTCAACCGCATCATCGCTTTCTATCAGGTGAGATAGCAGTCAAGCGCGAACCAATAAAAAAAAAATTAAGCCATAAAATGGATCGCGTTGAGAGCTCGCGACTGACAAATTCTTCAGAAAGCAAGCGATTTATTTCGAGACTGGGAAGCGATGAAGAGTAGCATTTTAGGAGACTGTTTAATGATCGCAACGTTTACGACATTTAAATCTACATTATTGTGTAACCAAGGAGCAGTGGCGTAGCTAGGTGTCCAATGGAACGGCCCTGGGTTATGAAAAACGGCGGCCCCTTTTCCGTGGGTAATCATAACATAACATGTGTCTGTATTTTCTGGTAGCTACAACCTAAGGGTTTTTAAGTTAAGAGTAAATAAGTTACTTCTAGGCAAGCGTGCTCCATCGTCGGCCACAACATCGTTTACCACCAGGTGAGATAGTGGTCAAAAGCTAGACTATCAATAATAGAAAAAAGAAACTTGTCCCGCTCGCGCGCTCAGGGTAGAGTGGGAAGGAGTGTCAGACTTTTACAGACTAAAATGATACCAAAGGTACTGAGGCGAGCTTAACTCAAAGTTGAATTTTCTTCCAGCAAACGAAACCAACTCGTTAGTGAGTAGAGTAGATAAGAGGTTGGCTCATCAGGTTTAGGTGGCCCCCGTGCTCGAGAGCCCCCCTAGCCCTTTGGTAACTACGCCTGTCGCTCATAACTTGTACCAGACATACCAACGGGCTGTTTCTCGTCGTTGTCAAAAATAGCAGGCGGTTTAATTGTGAACTATTCCTGTCCGAGCGCGTTCGATACGCACTCGATACACATGTCGAACGCTCTCACTTTTATCGGCGTTTGATTTACAGCTTGCTTTCTGTTTTATTGTTGCGTTTAAAGATTTTTTAACACGTGTTTGTTGTCATATTTATAAAGGGTTTTGCAAAAATGTCTGAACATATTTGTAACACTGCTTCTGACCATATTAATGAACATCATTTTTAAAAGAAAGGCATAGTGTGTGGTCTCTGCTTCTCTATTTCTGCTTGATTATAAATAAGTCATTATTTTTTCTATTTTGGCCCCGACTAAAGAATCGTGATCAAATAGTGAAAAAAACAGTTTATTGTAGGTTCAAAACCAGCCAGGTGCCTATTTGGTGTAATTTATTTCATCACCACTGCTCTCAAAACGGTGAAAGAAACCATCGAGAGGAAACCAGCATGACCTAGGATGGCTGACATGGCTGGGTTCGAACCCGCGACCTACGAGTTGTCGTAAGTCGAGGCCGTTACCACTCGGCCACCACTGCCCATTTATTGAATGCAATAAAATAAAAAAATGAGCAAAATACAAGTTAATTTATGTAAACATTTATTTTCCTTGTAAAACAGAACAGCTGTTGCCATTTCAATACCGCCACAGCAGCTTAAAAATACCGCAACACCATTTGTCGTTTAGACTTTATAACGAATACAAAATATTACTTTATTTTCATTCTCCACTACAATACGTGCTAGCTGACGACAAATATAAATGTCTTTTTAAACGTACGTTCAACAATTCGTTACATAGTAGCATGTTACAGAAGGTCAAGTCTGCACAATGAGTGAAAACGCACGCCCACATACAAACGCTTCATGTACCATCGAAGATACTTCGGCATGACCACTGCTAAGTTCATTTTTGCTTGCACTCAAACAAAAATTTCAAAGGGTTTGGTTTGGCGGGATTAAAGCGAATATTGCCACTATCTGCGCTCGTTGTACAGAGTTGACCTTCTGTACGATTGCTGTACTGTAGGACCCAGGTTGATTTACTGAGGACACGAGGAGACACGGATTAGTTTTTTGTTATTACAAGATTTTCAAGTGACGCGTGTTCTTAATTACGTTATTTTTGGAAGTGTGATGTTATAATGCGATATGTCAACGTGAGATGCCGTGGGTTAGGTTCGGTTCGCAAATTTCGGGGCAGTTGCGAGGTTAATTTTACTACAGTGTTCGGGGATTATAAAATGCTTACACATTACGTTTTATACTGGTCAATTTGTCTTTATAGATATTTTTATGTTTTTGTACAATGTGAACGATGTATTTTTTGAATAGACGTCATCTTGTATTGCTCGATTAATAAAATAAATGTTTTTTCGAGCTTTTGTTTTGCTTAATTCTCTATGTAGAAGTACAGTGAAACGACAAAGAAAAAAAACTTTTCTTTAACTAAACTGCAAGCGCCAGGGAAGAAATTTCTTAAACTTTTACCCTATTTCACTAAGACGGTTAAATTGATCATTTCATTGATCATAATTCTGTAAATAAATATATATTTCTGCCGCAAATCATATTTTAATCAACACGTAACTTGACGCCGACCCGTAAAATGCAAAAAACTTTGAAAATTCTTCTTTTCGCGGGCCACCTCAGAGCATCTCCCATGAGATTAACATTTTACTTTTTTACTCTGTCAAACGTTACCTAACACACAGTAATAACCACAATAACAAAATTCAAGCTTGAATTTAAAACTACAACAAAATCTTCATCCTCCAGAAGACTGCTGAACAGAATAGAATAGACTTTATTGTACACCAAAAAGTAACACAGCTTATACAAAAACTTCAGTAAACAACAAACAACAACAAGTAACAGTAAAATTATAGTACCTAAAACCTAGCTATTCTAGCTAACAACACATATCACAACACGAGGCTTGTCAGAAGCCAGTGAGCGTCTCGCCGTGACATTAGCGGACGCTTCTCTTGAGAGATCAACGTGTGCCAAGTCATAAGCGGAAGCGAGACTGGATGCATTGAATAAAATCGACATTTATAATAACGTGAGTCCACAATTTTTTTTGGAAGTCTTTATGGCGTCCCGCAGTTGGGTACAGGGGAAGAGTTTCTCTTTCCAAATCTTTTTGTCTAGGACGATCTCGGACCAAATTTTGCCAGCGAACATGATCACAATGTCCACCTTCGCCAACTAAGTCGCCAACGAAGGTGGTATGTCATTACATTCATTTTTTAATTGCGTGTCAGAATAATGTTAGTTTAAATTATATAATTATAACATCGATAGGTACAAAAGCATAATACAAAAGCATTCTACGTTGCTAGAAAACTATGGAAGACTGGCGTTCTATGAGAAGAGTTTGTGAATCTTACCTAATATCAAAATGTCGCTGATTAATGTATTCAAAAGTTAAATGTTAAGAAAAATAAATGGACAAAACGAGACTAGGGCAACTTAGCATTTTTCATCATGCGTAATTTTTGTTCTTCCAACTACATGCTTTTTTAATGGCTGGTGAAAAACTGGGGTTATTTTGCATCACGATGATACTACTTTCCCAAATGAATGCTTCTGTTACCATGGGGGTGACTGACATACGATTCTAAATTTGTAATTTTTTGAGGCAAATGTAAATGCCACTATAGTTTACTGTAGCATTACTGTGAAGATAACCAGAGAATTGATGCTGTTAATTCAAACCGCTATCTCTTATAACTTGGTCCATCAGAACCATAAGCTGCGCGTTTATTGTGCTTCAAGACAGGGTTCGGATGGGATTTCAAGATTCACGCCGCATAGCCTCCTTTTATAAAAACATATAGTGTGCACTCGACTCACGCTGCAACGCTTTTCATTCTAAAGCTGTGTGTACACGGGCAATTTTTATAGCGTTTTGGGAACACATTTATTGCGCGTACAGCCAAGGAGTGGGATTACTTGCCGGTGTCTGTGTTTCCTGATAGCTACAATTTAGGAGTTTTAAGTCAAGAGTTGCTTCAAGGCAAGCGTACTCCATCGTCGATCACAGCATCGCTTACTATCAGGTGAAATGGTGGTCAAACGCGAACCTATCCCATAAAAAATGTTCTGTTACATAACGAATTTAGAAAGAAACCTTTTTACTAACCCGGATTGTGGGATGAATCTTAGCGAAAGGACTGGCCTCCACAAGTAAAAACTAAATTGTTTCCTACAACTAGTTTGCTCTGCAAAGGTTGACGGGGGCAGTTTCTTAATTTAATTTTCATTTTCTGTGCCAATTTCGGGCAAGACACGAGCCCGACAAGTTTTTTGATGGTAAACCACCTTAAATGTTTAGACAATATGAAAGTGTTTAGGCAATAATGGCAATAATATATTTTATTTACACACACACCTAAATATTGTTCTTTATAATACATATTGTTGCTAACAGTTTCACAGCTAAATAAACAGTAGTATAGCTAAATAGAGTGTGGTATATCTGGCAACGAATGCAAAAATTACTTGTTATTAGGTATGTCATTATTGCCCAAAATGGAGCAACTGAAGTTGTCCGTGTGAACCGCACTTTAAATATCATATACTATGGCATAAAAGAGTGTTGAAATGTGCAGCAGTGTTCTATGGGGAATGTTATTCTGACTTTATATTTGTTAAGTTTTAATTTTATTTCTTTGCTAGTGAAGTTGTTTTGTAAAAAGTTCGATGCATCTTGGTTTATGAAGCTATTTCTAACTTTTCTTTGTTGGAAGGGGAAAATAATCAAATAACTTCTCGCTCGCTTTGAGTGGAGCGAGAGGTCGTGTCAGACTTTTACAGATTAAAACCCACCGGTGTTCGTTCAGTTGCCCTTTGCGTTACATGACCACGGTAACTTTTTTAAATGGATTGTGAGCGTTACAACTAATTTCATCGTCAGTATTGCTATGGATACAAACACAGAAAAGAGCAATGCTCATAGTGCCACAAAGTAGGGCAATGCTCATAGTTCAACTATCAATAGCAAACTTGCGATCTAAGTGTGCGTGGTCTGTTAGTTGCGTAATGCGCGCTCGTATAGGTTTATTGTTTGTAGTGGAGGTGAAGGGTGAAAGCACAAAATAGATAGGTACCTACAGAAGTCAATCTCATGTATGTACTCCACTTTTTATACCTATGCTAGGCGATCGCGCTAGGGCTAGCGCGTTGCGCCGAACTGTACGAGTGCGACCGGGCGATTGAGCCGAGATATCGTGTCCGTGAGCGGTGTCTATGTGTGCGTTGCTCGAGCGCGCTCTGTATGTAGATTCTCTTCTGTACCTGGTGTGAGACAAGCGGTGACACTCATTTTGATACAAATCGGAAAGTATTTCCTTTCTAACTTCTTTCATCTTTTCTGTAGGCACAAATGAGATATCCAAGAGAAAATACTCATCAGAATTAATCAATAATTCACGACAAATTACACACAATTCATTTATTCCCGTTCCCAAATTAGACACGAAATTACTTCTACAGCGCAATGAAATGGCAAAACGAAGTATTAAAAACGCAAAATAATACGCAGATAACAATTATTGTAACCGTAACGTATCATTAATCTGAAATACGGCGTATCATTACAGTTGGATTAATACGAACGTTTTTACCACCGAGTAAGTAATACATGGAGTACTAACATCACGTTTAAGTTGTTAAATTAGTCAATGCATAGATGGTCACCTGTAGGCGTGTGTGTGTGATTGGCACGTAGTAGCTACAGAATGTACTTTTGTTCTATTTTACTTTATGTTTGTAATCGTTGTGCTATGTCTGTCCCAAATAAAAAGTATTTCTATTCTAAGTACACCATCGACTTAAATGGTCTTAACCTTTCGTATGCCGTAATTAGAGACACAATTAAAAAGTTATTGTGTCTCGCGTGGATCCACGTTCCGGATACACAAAGGGTTAATGGTTGAGTCTGTTTCTGTCAATAAGTGCGCATTTCTTCCGATATTTATAGAGACAGTCAGAAAAATATCCAAACATTTCTGCATGTTCCGTTGCAGTGCATTGGAATCAGTATTTTTTTGCCGCTTGAAGGTAAGCGATAATGTGATCGACCATGGAATACGCTTGCCTATTAATAACCTATTCAGCAGGTTTCAATCTCACTGTTGTGTGTGTGTGTGAATTAATAGACTATTGCTGGTCTCGTAGCAAATCCATTATAAACGAAAATTTTGTCATAATCTTAACTCATCACGCTTGCCAAACACATTAGTAGCTGCAGCATAACTATATTGTTACGGAAAAAAGTAGGTTACAACAGCCACATTGACAATTAACCTACTTTGCCAGCACTTGATCACTCCATTCATTCATACTCTGTGTTTTCACCAATTGAGTCGTATTGGCAACTTTCCGAATAAGCGGCCAAAGTGATAATTTGTCGTTGGTTCTATATAAATTACGTTTTACAAACGCTCTTGAGTGTACAACTGCAGTAGTTGTAAATACGTGTTACTTGTGTGAAAGCTATAACATTACTGAATGAAAAGTTGTAGCATCAAAGTGTTTTCTTTTTTTTTCAACTGCAATCGACGGAGTAGAATTGTTTATTTTTGAATGTGAAGAGAAATTACGAGACATTACGTTTCTTATAAAAATGGAGCTTTATGTTGAATTTTGGAGAAGTCTTCTTCTCTCGAAATTGCATAATGCTTACATATCAAATTTTTACTGACTAAGATCACACTGGTGTTTTTTCAGTTTCTTTTGTCACCTTTTGGTTTTTTCCTTTCAGAAATCGCCCCTTTGGTCCTAGTAGGCATTGGCCCTGCTGGGCCCCTATAGTTTTGCTGTCATCTCTTTGGGACGCGCGTGAAACACTACGCGCCGCCTACGACTTAGTTTCATCTGGACGGTTAGTGGACTGACAAGCTACCCTTTGCTCGTCGTCCTTTTAGTGGTTTGCGGACTGTTTCTGGGTGCACCTGACATTTCGTTCAACATTTGCTGCCGCTTTTTGATGTCTACCACTCCACCGCGCGCATGGTGCGCGTGTGATGTGGATAGTAGCAGATTCAAAACTAATGTGTGCTCCATTCATGTAATTACCGCAAGGGGTTCCATAGCATTATTATTCTATTGTTATAGCTGGCTTATATTGTTCCACTTCTGGGCAAAGGCCTCCATCCAGTCTCTCCAACGATCGCGGTTCCTCGCTTTCTCATTCCAATTCTTAACTCATTGAATGCCGTAATTAGAGACACAATAGAAAGACAATTGCTTATGTCGAACTGTGTGACTTAAGACATTCGAAAGGTTAAGGAAGCCATCAAGTTCGTCACGCCATCTTCTTCGTGGTCTGCCGCGCCCTGTGTCAATGTGTCTGGGCATCAATCCTGCATTTTACGGGCCCACATCTCGTTAGACATGCGGCAGACATATCCTGCCCAGTTCCATGTATGTATAAACTAATAATTACAATGAGCACGTCCTTTTTTATCGTCCCCAAAACCTGCACACAAAATATCCTTTTCACACACATAACAATTGAAAGCAATCTCTCTCAACATTAACGGCAGTCAATCCAACTGATTGATAGAGTCCAATCAATCACAATCGTGCTGAGCAAGCCATTTTGAACGAACTAGTGAGCAATTTTGAACGAACTAGTGTAAAAAATCGCGTCACTCATTCGTTCAGTGCGCGATGAGTCGACGTTTTGTGACAAGTGAGTGAAATACTAGAGAACTGATCTGTCTGAATAACTGAACGACTTAGGTCTTGGTTTCAGAAGTCTGTAGATAAACTGTATAAAAATTGCTCTAATCAATAGTGATTCGTCAGTTTTCTAGTGAGCATTTGCCTGTGTTAATAATTGTACAATATTTTATATTAAACAACAAAAAACACTAAAATTAAATCTTTTTTCTGAAAACAGCAACAAAATTGGTTATTAAATGAAGTAGCAATTAGCATTCCAAATAGGCCTATTTGAAATTTAATTCGGGCAGATAAATATTAATAATTCCAAAAAAAAATAACACCGTTTTCAAACCAAAAATTGTCGTCGATAAATCGCCAATCAATTCCACTCATTACCATTCCTAATAAGGTTATTTCAGCTAAAATATTCCGTGAAGGAAATCTAATAAAGAAGAATTATTAGAATATTAGAAACGTAGCTTTGAGAATCAGTATGATAAATACATTTTAATATTCTGAATATATTAGCACCATCGGCGAGGAAATTAGATCGCCCGGTTTTTTCTTACCTTTTAAATGTCAGAAGCTGTGGTTCTCAAAGTGGGACATTAATTTTGCAGGCATTGGAAAGAGGGTATGGAATTGGAAGGAAGTTTATTTTTAAAGTACAGCCATGAATAGAGAAATAAGCGTTGTTTTGTTCGCTTATGACAGTTAATAAATATACGTACCTAATATAAGGTAATCTAGGTAACGTTTTAATTCATTAAACCCCAAGCGAACCGGTGGCGTTCGCGCACCTATTGTCTTTATATTGTGTCTGTAATTTCCACGATTGAAAGGTTAACGCTTTGCGTGATCGCATCAGTAATGAAGTTGCCCGCAGAAAAACCAAACTTACCGATATAACCCGAAGATTCGCCAATTTTAGCTGGTCATTGTGACCTGGTGAGAGTCGCGGGAATCTAAGATGCGAGAGGTACAGGACCTAGGGGGAAAGCCTATGTCCAACAGTGGACGACTTTCGGCTGAGATAATGATGGTGAGATAATATTAAAGGCAATTTTTTACGACTACGTATTTAAGACTTAAAAAGCTGCACAGCTACAGGACTTGAAAAGGTCGAATTTAATAAACATTTTGTAAATACCAGTCTGTCTAATATTAAAGGAATTTCAAATAATTTCAAGTCTAGTCTAGACTATTTATTATTAACTCAACGATACTCTAATGAAAGATGACAACTTATTACTTCATAAAACATGTTCAAACCTTTACTATTTGACGATGTCCTTTTGATTCACGCCCTCAAAGTAAATGTCATTTTTATTTACTCTGCCTTTTCCGAAATATAATGGAGTCTGCCATTTCAGTGTAACATGAAATGCTGATTACTAGTATTTTACTGTATTACATTTCACCATCATCATCATCATTTCGGCCGATATTTGTCCACTGTTGGACATAGGCCTCCCCAAGCGTCGCCACAACGAACTTTCCTGTGCGTCTCGCATCCATCGGTTTCCCGCAACCATCACCAGGTCATCGGTCCACCTTGTAGGAGGCCTTCCAACGCTGCGTCTTCCGGTACGCGGTCGCCACTCCAGAACCTTTCGGCCCCAACGGGCATCTGTGCCCTGCTCATTGCCACTTAAGTTAGGCAATTCTTCGTGCTATGTCGACAACTTCAGTTCTTCAGTCGATCACGCAAGTAAACCTCGAGCATAGCCCTTTCCATTGCCCTTTACCATTCATCTATCTATTTCATTCATTCAACAACAATTTATCTACCTCGGCCAATCAATGGGAAGGCTGGGCTCACGTGTAAACGAGGCATAAAATGTATGGAGAACAACGCGCCCAGATCGCCCTCGAAAGCTCAATGTAGTTCTACTTTTACCCGCCATTATAAAGATGACCCCAAACAAAACCAAACAAAACAATGTCACACACACTTCTACAAAAGTTTACAACACGTGCCTTCTCAAAATTGCATACAAAATACCCCTTTTCACACGCCTTCCTAATTTAATATCAAATTGGTGACAATAAATATTAAAACGCGGTGCGTGCTATGTCATAACGTCACGGGGGACGCATGTGACGTCATCTGGGGGTCGTACGTTGTAAAGTTTGAGAACCGCTAGGGATACAATGTTGTGATTATACGTGGAAAGAGGACAGGCTTAGAAATTAAATTATGATTATTTTTTTTTCTATAAGAATAATTTCTTAGATTTGTAGGTGATGATGAATTCTATGGATTATAGATATGGCTTGAGTTGCCCGCTCTTTGTTTAAGAAAGCCACTAAATAAATACTTTCTTGTCTTTCTTTTTGAGATGAAAAATCACCCAATGACTTCGCCCGGAAAGGAGGGGACGGAGTGTCTAACTTTTACTGACTAACCATACCTGTGTCCTTTAGTTGCCATTTGCCTTCCAAAGCCACGGTAACTCTCAGGCATGATGGATTTCCCTCTTACAATCGAGTCATACCAGTTAAGGACAAAACCTGATGGATGCGAAACGCACAGGATCGGTCATTATGGCGACACTTGGGAGAGGTCTTTGTCCAACAGTGGCCGTCTTTTGGCCTAAATGATGATAATGATGAAGAATGAAAACCTACTTCTCATAAGTAGGATTGGGCCAGACCTGTATAACGCAAGTCAGATGAGCTGTGGGCCAGGGGTATTGGGTCCCAATAAACGTAAGGCGACATCGCGGCAGACCAAGATGAAGGTGGCGAAATGCATGACTCTCACAGGAGGGACTGGATCACAATGGCTGGGGACGGACGTGAGTGGAAAAGGAAGAGGAAGGCCTTCGCCCAACAGTGGGACATAAAGAGCTGATTAGATTAGACCAGTTAAGTGTCCATACATTTTATAATGACTAAAATATTTTGAACCAAAACAACACCAATTTTCATAGCATATCTCCTTGAATTCTATATATATTTTGACACACAGACAGGCTGACATCCTCCTGTCTATTAGCTTAGCCAACTGAGAGGTGCATTAATAAACGATTTGTGCGGAATATGAGACAGGAGCATTCAAATGGGACTTTGATTTGCTCTTTAATCTTAGCGTCTATTTGTGTAATTGCATTTTGAGCTGCGGAGCAATGAAACTCTGGGGCTGTGGGTTGACTTCCGAGAGGGAAAGGCATGGTCCTGGACGCAACGGCAAAAAAGGGACATAGGTGTGGTTTTAGTCAGTAAAAGTCTGACACGCCCTTCAGCTTTGCCATATAGCGGGATACACTGGAATTTTCCTACCTTAAAAAAAAAGGGTAGCTATTGGGCGTTACCATTAAGCAACGGTCCTAGCTCGCGAATTGGTCCTGAGTCCAAAATTTTAAACCCAGCCGAGAATCATCATCATCATTTCAGCCGATACACGTTCACTGTCGGACATAGGCCTCCCCCAAGCGTCGCCACATCGAACGTTCCTGTGCGTCCCGCCGTCCAGCCGTGAATATTACTCTATAATTTATCCCCTCACCACTGCTTTCAAGAAAGTAAAGAAAAAGTGTATTTTATGAAACTCTTTCCAATATACGTGTTTAAAAAGAGTATCAAAGTTCATGCAAAATAGAATAGAATAGAATAGAAAAACTTTTATTCGGTACAGACACAGCACAACGGTTATATACACAAAGTAAATAAGAATAAAAGTACAAAGTACGCCGAGCGTGCCCGCACCGAAAGGGTGACCACCTCAGCATTTGCTGGACGTTCGACACCCAGCGCTGGTTTTCAGTTGGCACCCCGCAGTGACGCAAATACATTTTCAGAGGTCTTTACTGGATTCGATTTACACAAAGTAAGTTGATTTCAATAGAAGCTTAGATAATGTCCACAAGATATTGTGTTTCCAAAATATCTAATATAAAATATGTAATAACGTCATAATCGCGTAAGAGCGGTTGTATGAAAAAAAACCGGCCAAGTGCGAGTCGGACTCGCCCATGAAGGGTTCCGTAGCAGCAAGTAACGTAATATAAAAGTTCTTGTAATGTGTTGTAACTTTGATCGATGTTTTAATAATAGTGTATTTTTTTTCGGTTTATGACGCATTAAAAAAAAATTACTTACTGGATTTCATTCAAACCAATTTTCGTTGGTAGTTTTTATAGTAATGTACATCATATATTTTTTTGAGTTTTATCATTCTCTTATCTTAGAAGTTAGAGGGGGGGGGACACACATTTTACCACTTTGGAAGTGTCTCTCACGCAAACTATTCAGTTTAGAAAGAAATGATATTAGAAACCTCAGTATCATTTTTGAAGACCTATCCATAGATACCCCACACGCATGGGTTTGATGAAAAAAAAATGTTTGAGTTTCAGTTCTATGTATGGGGACCCCCAAAATTTATTGCTTTTTTTCTATTTTTGTGTGAAAATCTTAATGCGGTTCACAGAATACATCTACTTATAAAGTTTCAACAGTATAGCTCTTATAGTTTCGGAAAAAAGTGGCTGTGACATACGGACGGACGGACAGACAGACAGACAGACAGACAGACAGACAGACAGACAGACAGACAGACAGACAGACAGACAGACATGACGAATCTATAAGGGTTCCGTTTTTTGCCATTTGGCTACGGAATCCTAAAACAGTGAAAATGTATGTCGAGTTGCATGCACTTAAGATCATACTAACAATTTTATGGTTATGAATAGACAAATATGATGCCTGAATAAATAAAGAAGTAATAATAAACAACGCCTTTTCCCATTGTTTAAATAACACAAGCAAATAAGTTTTCAAACACGTCCCACCTTCAAAAAACACACACACTCACACTCTTTTCTAACTTCTCAGGTAAAAATCTCCCCAATTTCTTCTCAAAATCCTTCAACCAATTTCTACAAATGTTTCCTTAACAAATCGGCACGTCATCGTTAAAATGTTATCCGTTCAAGCAAGTCATGTTGAGGGATCGCTTGACCTCACCGTGTAATATTAGTGACGCAAAATATGATTCTATATTTTTACACCTTTATATATTTATTGCCTGAATTAAATGCTACGTCATTTCTTTTTTGAGGTAAAGATTGGTATGTGTAAATTATATTAAGAGTTACCAAAATTAGTTTTTGAATGGGTGCTAATTAAATGGACTTCTTTAACAATTTTCGCCTCTAAAAATCTGAATTAATCACAATTAACGAGCGTTTGAACGATACTTTCTCAGCCAGTCTTTTGTGTAAGCCACTTTCTGGGTGGTTACGAAGAGCGGAGCTCCTACCTTAGGCTTCTAACCTAACCTGTCCGAGTTGGAGTGCCCTACGACTGCGAGCTCGCTTCGCTGGCTCTTGGACTAAGAATACTTAGTTGGGGTTGTAAATAAAAAAATAAAAACTGATTATTTATTAGTGACCATCTCATTTCCCGTTGCTTAATTATAAAATGAGAAGTCTGATCACGTGGCCAATAAAGAAAAATATGGCTTGACTTGTAATTTTTCATATTAAATTAAAAAAAAAAACATACAAAATAAAAAAAGGAAAGAAAAAAGAATTCATCTATTTAAGTCTTTAAAATACAGTGTACTCAGTGATTTGACAATTCATGTTAAGGCGAGCGTTTTATAGCGGTAAAACTTAATATAATAATATAATATAATATTCCACAACTATCACACAACGTCGTCTAGTCCCAAGCTAAGCAGAGCTTCTGTTATGGGTACTAGACAACTGATACATATTACAGATAAATTACACCCAGACACAGAAAAAATGATTACGCACATCACATAAACATTTGTCCTGGTTTGGGGTGGGAATCGGATCCACAACCTCCCGCATAGCAGTCAGGGCCACTAACCACTAGACCAATAGGCCAGTCACAGTTAAACTTAAGAAAAAAAAGACGTGTGGCACTCGGGGACTGCCGCGATAAAGCTATTGCATTGCATTTTTATTAACTTATGCAATTATAATTATTTATTCATTTTATTTATGCATTATTTTTTTTTTCTTTGATAATTTGAAGTTACACTTTTTTTGATTGATTGTTCAATAATTTGTTTTCTTATCGGTCACCACGCTCAAAAAACAAATGAGTGGGGGGGTATTAGGTTATTTTCGTTACGGAATTTCTTGATTTGGTCTCCACGCTCAAGGCCTGCGATAGAAGCTATGCAATAGCTTAAAAACATTTGCACGACACCACACAACCGGGTCATGTCAAATTATTTACTTAATTCATTACATGGCATAATAAGCGACAGACGATAGAGATGATTTTATTGTGATTAAGTCGTAAAAATATTGCCATCTCAGAAACCTGAGTCGTGATCAGATATTATGGCGACGATAATGATATTATGGCGGCGATAAAATTTATACGTTTCGAAATAATACGCAGTTACTACTGGAAACTGTTTTTATTTTTTTATTTATATGTATGAAAAGATTCTGCTAATCCTTACTTTCTATAAAAATAAAAGTAAAAATAATTTTAACCGCTATTTACATTTGCACGTTTAACTAACTAAAACAATTTTTATTATTCATATTTATTTTGCAATCGAAGAATCGCCAAACTTAATTGGCAATGAGTAGGGCACATTGCTCGCAGAACAGATGGCCGTTGGGGCCGAAAGGTTTTGGAATGGCGACGACGTACCGGAAGACGTAGCGTTGGAAGGCCTCCTATAAGGTGGACCGATGACCTGATAAGGGTTGCGGGAATCCGAAGGATCCGGATGGATGCAAGATGCACGGGATCGTTCATTGTGGCGACACTTGGGGGAGGCCTATATCCAACAGCGGACGTCTATCGGCTGAAGTGATGATGACACTGACAATGATGGTGATGAGGCCGGTGTTTCCTAGCTGACTACCCTGAGAAGAAACACCGAAACAAACTTGGGGGTCAAAGTATCTTTTGAAGTCCACCATGAAGATAAGACCACCATTTTGAAGAACCATGCAGATAAGAGTCTGAGATGGTAGAAAAGAAACTAAATGAGAAATGAGAAGACGAATTTAGTAATTTGATCTCGGACAAGAACATTGGATTTTTGATCCCGAGAGAATGTTCCCATAACTTTCAACTTTCACACAGGCAAAGCCAAAGGCACAAGCAAGTAGTCTACACTAATATAAGAATTTTTTTTTGTTTGTAGGAGGTAATCTCTGGAAGTACTGGTCCAATTGCTAACATTTTTTCACCGATACAAAGCTGCTATATTTTATGAACGCAAGCGAAACTGTGAGCAAAAGCTAGTTCTAATTTATAAAAATAAATGCTAACTTTAATATTAAACCCTAACGGCTTCAGTTAAGGTACAAAAACGGCGGTATTAAAAAGTTTTTGTTGAAAATCGTAGATTTTGTAAATGTTCAAGACAGATGTGATTAATTATATTTCTTTTGCGGGAAAAGGGAGTTGATTAATTCTTACTGGGATACTTAAAAATGTTCTTTTAAACTATAGTAAAATCATAACATAACACTGACGTTGAGTTTTTTAATCAAGTAAGTATGTTTTTTTTTTTCAAAATAGATAAGTAGGTATATCTGTAACGACGGCAGCCTTGATTTGATCTCGCAAAGGAGGAGGCCGAACGCATCAGGCAACGGCGTTATCGCCGCCGCCGCCGCCACCGGGATTCTGATCCCGATTTCCTGCCAGCGTAGGCGCGGGCTTGCGGACAGTGAGCAATGGGTAGCTCGCTGTCCGGCCGTCCGGTAACTGTCCGGACCAAGCCCGTCGTCGACGGCGCGCACTATTCCCGCGCGCCTCAAGGATTTGTCAGTAATAACAGGAACCCAGCCGGGTCGAAGCCTACTGGGGCCAGGGTAAGAGTCTGACACTATCTCCTGCTCCGCCCAAGAGCGGGGGTTGTCATTGGATGATTTTTTCCCACCATAAAAAATGATTTGATCAAATTAATTTACTTATTTGCTTTATAAATCATAACATTACAATAATATAAAGGCCGACGTACGACGAGTATACACCCGTTGCTGTAATCTCTACGGTCCGGACTAAGCGTTTTACTTCATCATCATCATCTTATAGTCGTTTACCACCTAGTAGTTGTTATTTGTTTATTGTGCGCACCTACCACAGTATTGCCTTTCTAACTCAAAAGTTGACTGGTAGAGAATGCCTTGTTGCATTAAGTCCGCGTAAGTACCAGGTTATTTGAAAAATTACTTGAAAAAACTTTATGTTAGATTTAGAATTTACCACACCGTTAAAAGAAAAATTATTAAGAACAAAAATTATAAAAATAAAATATTCCACCTTACTGAATATTAAAACTATTTAACAAATGTTTTATTTAATTTGTTTTCATCTATTGCAAGAACCCTACCAAAATAGGTAACCATTTTGCACGTTCTTAAAAAGCTTTGTCTTTGTTTATTTACTCATGTGCCACTACAGTACATGAAGTTTAAATAAATAAACAGCCCCTCTAGTCAAGTTACAACCGTTTCGCTTGCGCCGAACGCTTCGAGTTGACCTTGCTGCCAATTCTTTTGTTCTGACCACGTGACTGAGCGTTAAGACGACGTCATTCCCGTACATTTGAAGCTTTCTACAAACGTTAACTATTGCAGATTAGCAACTTGGCTAGTAGGGGTACAGATGATTCTGCTGTTTAAGCATCTCAAACAGTACACAAATCTGTAATTCCTCTGTTTCCCATCGCTGCGCACATTTCCAAATCTTAAAACATAACTTCAACACGACACAGGACATACATTTTCACTAGTATCGTAAGAAAACACCACAATTTCAAAGCTGGAAAGCCTCATGAAAAGTGCGACCGGAAAACCACAGAGCTTGCAACATCGCTCGTTGTAATCTATACCATAAACAAGGAGCTGGTTACTGTTCCATTGCTCTCAGAATACTATGTTAGGTCTTCAGTACCGTAACTAGGCAAGGGCGTTGCACAGAGAGGGTTCCGAAGCTTTTAACACGTTGACGGACAGTTACAACCACAGACGTCTAGGTAGCTAAAAGTGATACGACAGTACGCCTGTCGATGTATGAGTTTTTACTTGCATAAAATCAGTACGCCACTCGACGACCGGTTTTTCATACTATCATAAAGAACGGCATGTTGTACTGTCACCACAGGTATAATTACGACTTTTGTATTCTCACTATTATTTACAAAAATTCGTCAAAGAAAGTACTTCCACGCACACATTTATACTCCCCTCCCTACGCACATTACGCCCGGGGGCGTCGTGTTTACATACGATCAGTCGAGTACTGCGCCGCTTCGGTGGTCCTGCGTGTCGCTGCATGTTTTCGCTTTTTTAACGCCTTACGTCGTTTACGCCTACATTTGTGTCACTTATATTTTTTACAATGCATTGTGATTGTGACACTACGCCCGTGGGCAATGTATGAAAAAAAGTAGTGTCTCAGTAGCTGCAACCTGTGAGATAGTACTGTCCACGAACGTGTTAAGTGGAAACGGCGCCGATTCTATGTGCTGATGATGATCATAGCACAGCATAGTCGGCCTTATAGTGTTCCCGCTGTTGGCACTTGGGCCTTCTCTCTAATAGGAGGAATGGGCCGTAAACCTTCACGCGAGTTCAGCGATTTGGTAGATATCACATGCTTTCAAATTTTTAGTTCTAGGACATCCTTGTTTCCTCCCGATGTTTTCCTTCACCGTATTGTGAGCAGTGGTGATTACACAAAGTAATGCGCCAGGCTGGGTTTGAGCCCGCGACCTACAACTCGTAAGTTGGGGCCGTTACCACTCGGCCACCACTGCTCTCAATATGATGATGATCACCTTAGGCTGTAGTGAGGTATCGTTATCGCCAAAGTCCGGGGCGCCTTTTGAAGGTTTCCTATCGAAAACAAAAAAAAAGACATGGGCGAAGCGGCGACTCACTCACGTCTTCGCATCCTAAGGGGCCTCAAGCAAGCAAAGGCTCTTTAAGAACGAGGCTTATTTTATAATTCACTAGCTTTTGCCCGCAGCTTCGCCCGCGTAAATAAAATATAGCTTATGTCACTCAGGAATAAAGCAACTTTCTATCGGTGAAAAAAATTAAGCAATCGGACCAGAACTAACAGAGATTAACCTCCTACCAGCAAAAAAAAATAAAAAACGTAAACTTTACCGCTTTATTATATTAGTGTAGAAGTGTAGATAGGATCGTGTTTAACCACTGTTTTAGCTGATGGTAAGCAACGATGTGGTCGAACACAATTGCCACAGTCACTGTCTCGTTCTTGAATTTATGAAAAAAAGGCCTCACTGATGTGCCTTCGCCCACATTGAAATTGTTCCTCGTTACGCCTCTGTAGGTCTTAGTTTAATAACACACATATGTTCAGACTAGGGTATTTTACTGTTATGTTAGAAATATAAGACGTTTTGAGACATTAATGGTTTCATGGAGAAATATTTCACTTACTGCAATGTTTGAGGTTTCTTCTTGATGTTTGAAAGTCTTTTTATCAGCAAATAAAGCTTGGGTTGTTTAATTTGAAGGTTTAGTAATATTTATAAACACTCAGTTCCATACATCATCATCATCTTCCTGCCCAAGTCCCGTTTTATTTGGGGTCGGCGCAACACATTTTTTTTTTTATTTTTTTTTTATCTGATATAAACTAGTACTTGACTGCGATCCCGCCTGATGGTAAGCAGTGATGCAATCGTTGATGGTGAGGCGCACTAGTTTATTAAGAGCCTATTCACTCTAGCCTTGAAGACACCCAAAATATAATCAGACGGGAAGACCGCAGCAGGCAAACTGTTCCAGTCCTTTGATGTACGCGGTATAAATGACGAGGCGAAACGCTTAGTCCGGACTGTAGGTGTTTCAACAACGTAAGGGTGGATACTTGCCGTGCGTCGGCTTGTCCGATGGTAGAATTGAGATGGCGGAATCAAGTCAGTTTTTTCTTCCATTCTGTCCTGTCACTCGTCACGCTATCACTAACTCCCTTAACTTTCATATCGCTTCTCACACAATCCATCCATCTTTTCTTTGGCCTCCCTCTTCCCCTCCATCCATCCACATGCAAACTCATAACTTTTTTAGCAACATGCGTTTCATCCCTCCTTTTCACATGACCGTACCAAGACAAACGATTCCCTTTTAACTTTTCAGTCACTGGCGCCACTTTCAAACTTCCCCTAATATACTCATTTCTCACTCAGTTCCAAAAAAAATAATTATCGTCATAGTTGCGCCTACCATGTTATGTCTCTGCACCGCCCTAAGGTCGACTGGCAGATAATGCCTAAGGCATTAAGTCCGCCTTTGTACAGTTTTTTTTTGTGAAATAAATAAATAAATAATTTTAGCTGAAAGACACATTCTGTAAGTATCGCCACAAAAACCGGTTTTGTACATCTCGCATCCATCGGAATCCGGTGACCCTCATCAGATCAACGGTGTACCTTTTGGGAGGCCTAACAAAGTTGTATCTTCCGGTAAAGGAACTTCTTTTTTGAATATCGTCCGTTTAAGAAAGTTTCGTTTCGGAGAAAGAATAAACTAGTGCGCCTCACCATCAACTATTGCATCACTACTTACCATCGGGTGGGATCGCATTTAAGCACTAGTTAATTTCAGATAAAAATAAAAATATAGTTTAAAAAAACCTAAAAATACACGCTTTCATAGCTTAACAAACACTTTACACCTTCTAGTTTGATATGTTATGAAAGCGTGTTTTTTTAGTTTTTTTTAAACTATATTTTTATTTTTCACTAAAAAAATAATTGATTGTTGTATTATCATCATCAGTCTTTGATAGGTGTGCAAAGTTCGAAGAAAATCTGATCGCCCAAAGTTGGTAAAATCGAGCTCAAAGGCGTCGGTTACAAACATACAGGTGAAGCTAATATAAGCGTGTTAAAAAGAGAAGACGTTCTGAACATTACTCTTAGAATATCCATTCTTTACGTTAGATGTTGTAAATGTTGTACTTGGAAAAGCCTGGACAGTTTGAAGTCATAAAATTAAAAGTACAATACAACAACAGACGATTACAAACATCGCGTAATTTCATGCTAAATAAAGTTGTTAATTATCTAGAACTTGTAAACGAAAAGTCCAGCTGGCTAAACCCCCAGGCTTTGTCCATTAATCGAACCAATAAACTAAGCTCCCTGTGGCAGGATGCGACCGCGCTCTAGGTATCATCTGATATTACACCAGTACGTACAGTGACCACGCTTCAGGAAATATAAATATCCTACCCTATCTTGTTTTATACAGAGTTACAGAGATAAAACTATTATTAGTTTGAAATAAAAACGAAAGGATAAATTGATTGTGCGAAAAATGATAATGAGACTAGCTTCTTATCCGCTGACAGAAGCTAGTCTCATTATCACTTGCGTAAAAGTAGAAAATTCATAGAAAAAAAACCAATGAGTTATTAGTAAATAAATAAGCCAATGAAGTATTAATAGACAAATAGGTTTTACAGAAAAACTTTTACACGTAATTTTTTTTTTCGTCTGTTTAAACAAGATGAAACAAGAAACAAACTCAGGGTAAAAGTCTGTTTTAAAGTCTATACAGTACATATGGTCAAATCACGTCATCATATGAAAACCATGCGGATTAGGTTCTCAGATGGTCTTTTGAAGAAAGAACCACACAGATTTCAGTGGACCTGTCCAGTCAGTGCAAAACTGACAAATGTCAGTATTCGTGTAACTCAAACTTAGGACTACTAAGGAGCTCAGCAACTTGACGAACAATACCAAAGAAAGAACATTTGTGTAGGCCGCATCAAATACTCAAAACTGCCAGACATCATGTGAAAATTACAGAAAAGGAAAAGTAATCCACATGGTCCCCACATTCACAATAATAAAATAAAAAATTACAAAAATGAACCCTTTTACGTTTTCACTTTACAGTAACTTTGAATCTTTAGGTTACTATACAGGCAACTCAAATTCAAAGACGATGGCAGACTCAAAATTATTTAAAACTATCCACTATTTCTAAAACTCATGGCCTCCACAAAATTCGGTGTAGATAAGATCGCACACTGAAGTCGGTGGCGCCGAACCATTTGTTTTAATTTGGTCGTCGGCAGCACCCGTTGTAGCGAAGACGCTTCAAACTGGACATTACGACGCTCAGATACATTCTGATCCACTTTTATGGGAAATATTTCTTCCGCCATTTGTAATATAACGGACTGAAATCGTTGATTTTGCAAGTTTTCTGCTTTATGTTTTCACAAAGTTAGAAAATAATTTCAGTTGTTTTAAATAATTGGTAGGCTCGCGCTAACGACTATCTAAAGAGATGCTAAGCGAAGACGTGGTCAACGATGGAGTACGTTTACTAAGAAGAAACCTACTCGTATTAACTCCTTAACCTAGTTGTAGAGTACTAATTCAGTTTCTACTTGTGGAGACCAGTCCTTTCGAAAAGATTCATCCCACAATCCAGGTCAGTAAAAAGTTTTCTTTCAAAATTCGCCAAACGACGGACACTTTTTAATATTATTGATAGGCTCGCGTTTGACCACTTTCTCATTACATGGTAAGCGATGATGTGGCCGACGATGGAGCACGCTTGCATAGAAGAAACCATTCACTCTTGCTGACTTAAAGACCCCTAGGCTGTAGCTATCAGGGAACACAGACTCCGACGCAAAATTGCACTCCTTAACTGCATGCACAATGAAGGTGTTCCCAAAACGTTTTATGCGTTCCTGATAGCTACAACCTGAGGATATTTAAGTCAAGAGTGAATAGGTTACTTGAATAGGTGGCTGAAAGGTTGAAAGGAAATCGTTTGTCATGTAAAGAGGAGAGATGAAAAGCATGTTGCTGAAAGAGTTATGAATTTATTAGGGATAGGGAGGCCAAAGAAAAGAAGGATGGATTGTGTGAGAAGTGATAAGGAAGAAAAAAAGATTTAGTGATAGCGTGATGAGTGACAGGACAGAACAGAAGAAAAAAAACGTGTTACGCCGACCCTAAATAAAACAGGAAAAGGGCAGGAAGAAGAAGAAGTGAATAGGTTATTTTTACACAAGCGTGCTCCATCGTCGATCCCATCATCGCTTTCCATCAAATGAACGCAGTAGGCAAGCAAGTGCCTATACCTGCCTATCAATAGTAAAAAGAAATTTCTTCCTATAAACACAAAAACACTAGTTACACTTAGTACAGACTGACCGCAATCCACACAAATTAGGAAGGGTCCTAGTGTTGGACAGTACCAATGAAATGGAATGCGGATACTGTACGTTACAATTTGGTAGCATTGGAAGTTGTAGCCGAGCTGGGGTGAACGTCTTGGGTCCATTTAGTAAATGTTACTGTGAATTTAAGGTACAGTAAACTAGAAAAAAACTTGAGAGCAGTGGTAGCCGAGTGGTAACGGCAACGACTTACGAGTTGTAAGTCGCGGGTTCGAACCCTGCCTTTGTGTAATTTTTTTCATTACCACTGCTCTCAAAACTGCGAAGGAAAACATCGTGAGGAAATCGGCATGTACTAGAACCAAAATATCGAAGACATGTGACATTCACCAACCCGCACAGGGCCCGCTTGGTGGATTACGGCACATTCCCTCTCTTGACAGGAGGCTTGAGTCCCAACAGTGGGAACATTATAAGGCAGATTATGCTATACTCGGTAGATATAATGAATTGCGCGAAGCTTTGAGATGGAAATTAATACTGTATGTGTGTTTGTGTTTATTATATGTAGATTAATAATTTTGTTTGTTTGAGAGAGATTATGTCTTGAATCTTGAGTGGATTGAGGATTTGAATACGCTCGTGTAGACTAAAGCATGTGTTTCTCTGCATAGTAGTTGTTCTAGAAATATATTATTTTATAACAATACTCCACAACTGTGACACAACGCCGTCTCGTCCCAAGCTAAGCAGAGCTTGTGCTATGAGTACTAGATAACTGACATACATACTTATATATTTCTATACTTATACATGAATATTATATTATACACCGCTAAATTTTGATAGTTTTAATCCCGTGGAGGGTCGTCCCTCCACAGCGCGGGCTTGCGGACAGTGAGCAATGGGTAGCTCGCTGTCCGGCCGTCAGGTAACTGTCCGGACCAAGCCCAAGTCGCCGACGGCGCGCGCTATTCCCTCGCGCCTCAAGGAGTTGTCAGCAACAGCAGGAGCCCAGCCGGGTCGAAGCCTACTGGGGCCAATAGGGTTATCCGAAAGGGCGCTCGAGCCCCGGTATGAAGACTTGAAGGAACGGGATGGGTTTTTTACTCAGTAAGAGTCTGACACTATCTCCCGCTCCGCCCAACAGCGGGGGTGTCATTGGATGATTTTTCCCATCGAAAAAAAAAATTACCCTCCACGGGATTAAAACGATCATAATTTAACGGTGTATACAAGCTTTTCCTCGCGGCGTCGCCCGCGTACATAAAATATAGCCTATGTCACTCGTCTTTACAATAATATGCCTTGATCACACGTACCGAGTAAAAGGGCGAGACAGTAAAATGTTATTCGGCCGAGACAGTGATGTAAGCTAGTTGTGGAGATAAGCACTCGGCCGAGCACTCGGCGCTTTGTTTATACGTACCGAGTATTCGGCCGAGAGCAGTGTCTCGCCTGTTTACTCGGTACGTGTGATGAGGGCGGTAATCTTGAATAATTTCAAACATCTCAAATGTGCAACTAAACAAATGCATTTTGCACTAGTGTCTTGTCATCCTTCTGGTGACGACTCAAACTTAAATCAAGTAAAATAAACTACTTCAACCAAGTTAGATCCGATATCTCTCATAAGGTGGGGTCACAGTGTGGGCGGAAACGGACGAACAGTGAGATTTTTATTTGATTGGAAAATAGCTCCAGAAATTAGGTACGGCAGTAATAGTACATTTTTGATACAAATAGAGGCTATTATAGCGCCGAATTCTACAGTGATAAATTGAGAGACAACCTGTATTAAACGACGTTTTTTAATACGAAAAAATAAATGAAAGTGGGTTGACTGTGGGGGTCGCTTAGCGCCCAGCTGGATACGATAAATACAATAAATTGTGACGGGGCGAGTTCGTGCATTTTTCCGCACTAGTGCAAAAAACAGTAAATAGCGTGCGATTCTGATAAGAGTGGGTTTTCGAGTGTATTAAAAAATATTTATTCAAACTATTAGGCTGCTGTACAATAGTTTGCAAGCTTTGGAGATGTGCGGAGTAGAAAGTCCTATATTACCTCCATTGAAAGGATGGATCCTCCGACCAGACATATACTGTCTGGTCCGTGCTAATACCTGGTAGTTGATTACGGACGTTTGTATATTTTCTAATCGATCGAGGAACTCTGATACCACGATGTAGGATAGATCATATATGGCGATATAGATGTTGCTACAAAGATATAAAATACGAATATAATATGAAGAAAAACCAAAAGGTAAAGTTGAGCTTTAGATAAAAATAACGAGTAATTTGCTGAGAATTTTCTATGGTTGTGATTATAAGATTACTAGCAAGAACTAGGTAATACCGAGTTGAGGTAGATAAAAGAAAAACACTATTATCATAATTCAGCGTAATAATCTCTTAACCCCTCGAGCGCCAGAGTTTAATGACCCGGAAAATTGCCGTGTTTACGTAAATCACCAATAAAATAAATAAAAAAATAAATAAAATATTTTTTTGGTTTTTTCTAGGAAAAACAAATAATATAATAAATATGGAATAATATAATATAGAAACTAAATTTTTCGGTCAAATAAGTTTCGTACAGACGTGTGTACAAAATGAAAATTAAGCGTTTTTCAAAGTCTTCAAGTTGTACAGACGTATGTACAATCGGCGCTCGAGGGTTTAAGCTATCCAGATACGAGAACCCACTACAAAAATTAACTTCACAACTTAAATCATAATTCACTAAAATATTAACGAACTAATTCCGCTAACACACAATAGGACCCCACCCTTATACCACTGCTCAGCACGAGCTAAACGTAAGCAAACAATGGAAAAAGATCTCAATTGTGTACGAAATAAGATCCAACACGACTGCATCAGATATGCACCGAGATAACAGGGTGATGTAAATTTAATTAGAAACTTAAGACACTACAGATAGAGTGTCTTATCTCTTCAGTTTTCTCTAGAAACTGGGTGGTTCTAGTTCAGCGATACTCAAACTTCGGGCCCGCGGGCCGAATGTGGCCCGTTAAGCATATCTGAATGGCTCTGTAGTGTAGCACAATATTAATAGTATAATTTATAAATCAATTTTCTATACCAATAATAACAAAGAGGTAAAGTTATTTTTGTTTTTGGGAGGTAATCTCTGGAAGTACTGGTCCGATTACTAAAATTTTTTCACCGATAGAAAGCTGCTTTATTCCTTAGTAACATAGGCATAGGTTTTATGTACGCGGGCAAAAGTTAATATTTTATATGGCGGGACGATTTAGATGACTTCCTTGAGAATTGAAAAGAAGTTGCTCAAAGCCAGGAATATGAGAAGGAATGGAGGGAAGCCTTTGCCCAGCAGTGGGACAGTATAGTCTACTGTCAAAAACACACTGTCACTGTAAAAATAATAATATAATAAATATTCTATAATATCTCGGTAGCATTTTATTGTGCGAAAATCTGCTTACTAGTTCACTCCTTGACAATATATGAATTAATGATGCACATGCTAACAAAACAAAAAAAGTTTAACTATACCACAGCATGAAGAAATTTTATCGAAAACGGTCCCATTAGATAAGTAAAAAATATATTTTATTTGGCACGCATGGATGCCTACACATGCTGAAAAAACTATTTTTTCCTTGCTCTATTCATGTGGATACTAGATATAGTTTTATGAAATAGTTTTATTTTACTGTAATGGTGCGTTGAAATCTGCGCCGCTCGCGAGCCGAAGCGCGCGCGGTTCAGGAGCTTCGTACGAACGACCAGTGGTGCACGTAATGCATTCGCCAGGTCTGGACACACCATGATTACGGCCCATCGTGATAATGGTAGTATCGATATGTGGCCCGAGAAGAAAAAAGGTTGAGAACAACTGGTCTAGTTCTTCGTTACGGGAAATTGCTTTCATGAAAATTTCACACGGAGTTCTTGTATTGGGGAGTGTCGGGAAATGGGAAGCGAGGATTTTGGAAGACAGTTGTGCATTTGTTTTTGAGCAGACACCGTCTGTCTTACTTAGGACAGTAACTAATTAGTGCTTGTCTCTTTCATGGATGCTGCAGTCTCAATTTGAAGGAAAACTTTTACCACAGTTTATCTATATAAAGAGAGAAACTGACTGACATATTAACGAACGACGACGAAACTAATAGGACTAGAAACCTGAAATTCTGCACAGGGTTTCCTTTTATGACGTAGGCGAGCACAAAAAGAGGATTTTTCAAAATTCACCCCCCTAAAGGGATGAAACGGGGGTCCAAAATTTGTATGGAGAAACCTATTTTCACGCGAGCGAAACCAGTAGCGATTCACGTAATGAAAACCGTAACGATATCGTAGCGATTTAAACCATTTAGACTATTTCCGTATTCACATCCATCAATCGAGTTTGAACAACAACGATTTTATAGACGTTTGAAATTCGTCGGTTTGAAAAAAAAAAACATCTGTATTACATTGTCCTGGTAGAATACTTATTAATGTAACTGGACATAATGTCGATAGATCGTAAATATCGTTTTTGGATAGGACTTCGATCGAACGACTATAAAACTTCAACGATATTTGGCTTGTTTGATTTTACGTGAATCAGGCTACTGAGGAGAAGCTAGTTTAGTATAAGATAGTAAAAGTACAGAAGTGGACGTCAAGCCTAATACTAGTCAACTTTTGGAGGATGCAGTATTCTATTTTATTACTCACAACAGCAGGTTGTTGTAAAACAGCAATCAACATACCTGAAAAGAAAAAAACAAAAAAATTAGTAGGGTAGATATCATTAAAAAAACCATTCGCAGCCAAAAAATGACAAGAAAATCACGCTTGATGTAGGTATGGTACCCCCCTGATATATATATATATTTTTATTATTTCGGTTCATGAGATACCAGCTGGTAACAGACGGACAGACAGACGGACGGACAGCGGAGTCTCAGTGATAGGGTCCCATTTTTCCCTTTGCGGATGGAACTCTAACAAGATAGCCAACATCTAATTACCAACTCAGCCAATGAAATATCCAAGAATGAGCATGAAAACAGACGCGGCAAGAATCAATGCAAATTACATTTCTAACCCAGATATACCTTCATCTAATTATTATATGTGGGTAGTTGCAAAATGCGGCTAATCCGATTAAGAGCGGCCAACCCGGGATACATTTCCATATAACGGCTCTCACGTCAACGTGATTATGACGTTGTAACAGATCTTTCTTTTGATATTTTAGAAACATAGATATCTTCGTTGATATTATCTAGGTTTCTATTGAAATCAAGTTTTTTTTTTTAATTGATATACTAGTGCTTGACTGCAATCCCTCCTGATGGTAAGTAGCGATGCAATCTTTGATGGTGAGGCGCACTAGTTTATTAAGAGCCTTTTCACTATAGCCTTGAAGACACCCAAATTATAATCGGTCGGGAAGACCGCAGCAGGCAAACTGTTCCAGTCCTTCGACGTACGCGGTATAAACGACGTGGCGAAACGCTTAGTCCGGACCGTAGAGGTTTCAAAAACGTAAAGGATATTCGCCGTACATCGGGTCGTCCGTTGGTAGAATTGTGATGGCGGAATTAAGTCATGCAATTCCTGTGCACACTCTCTCAAATGCATCCTGTAAAACACCGAAAGGCTGGCTACCCTACGCCTGTGCTCGGCTTTGAATGTTGGACTTAACCAAATCTGGATCACTAATTAGCCTCTTAGTTTGACATGTTTTTATTTATTTATTTATTATTAATAATTTTTGACATAAATAGTTACTTTGCTAGGTATTACATTTTGTAAACTATATATTTCCTTTTATTATTGTGAATGTGAGGACTATGTTGATTACTTTTTTTTCTCTCGTAATCGTATGTCTGGCAATTTGAGTATTTTCTGCGGCCTACCCAAATGTTCTTTCGCTGGTATTGTTCGTCAAGTCGTTGAGCTCCTTAGTTGAGCTTCTAGTCCTGAGTTGAGCTTTGTGAATACTGACAAATGCTTGCACTGACTGGACGGGTCCACTCAAATCTGTATTGTTCTTTCTTCAAAAGACCATCTCAGACTTAACTACATGGTTCTCATGTAATTTGACAATTACATATTTACTGAATGAACTTTACTTTGACCTCTGAGTTTGTTTCGGTGTTTCTTCTCAGGGTAGTCAGCTAAGAAACACCGGCCTCATCTAGCTTATACTGACGAAAAAAAAATTGACGTGTAAAAGTGTTTTTTAAACCTATTTGCAAAAATAAATATCATTTATCATAAAGTTATGTAAAAATAATCCAGGAAAGACCTCTAAAAATCTGCTATTTTGCGTAAACTTTGGCCCTTAATAATGTACCAATAAATTAAAAATATCTAATAAAAAAGTATATTTATTTCAAAATGACGAATTTTTTTCCCAAAATACTTTTAAGGTTTAAAAAAAAAAACACCTTTTCCTGAAACAAGTTTTGTGAAATATTCGAGTAAATGAAAGAATTACCGAATGGCAACAGAGCATTAAAGCGTACTCTCTTTATTCGCGTTCCATTAGATGAAACAAAGAGCTTTTAAACTATGTTCAAAAATACTAGACCAGTGTTTCACGTTTCGCATATACTCTTAATTTTTAATTCTTTATTGTACACAAAGAGATTAAATAACATGTAGAGATACAGACAGTTCACGTACAAAGGCGAGCTTAACTCAGACAGGGACTTAAAAACACCTTCATAAAGGTTACAGAATTATAAGTGTTACATGTTGAATTGGTAACAGAATCAAATATGTAACACTTATTTATGTGTTTTCAATGTGTTAACCCAAAACACTTACAAAAGTGTAACCCTAACATATCTGTTACAGATATAAAAGTGTTAACAGTGTTAATTAATTTAACAGGTAAACGCAGCGTTGCAAAAGTTACAATTTACTAAAGCTATACTAAAACTGATTATTTCAGTTACACAAATTAACACTTATTAACACATATAAACAGGTTACAGTTTGATTCGGTAACATTATTGTATCTGTTACATTTAAAAGTGTTTTTCTGTTAAAACTGTTTGAAAAACAGTGTTAAAACACATTATTACGGTTACAGTTTGAGTCCCAGATTACTCAGCAATGAGTTTTCTCCCAGCAAACCTTAGAGAATATACTAAATAAGGTTTAAAAGCACATAATTATTTCATATAATGTTTGAGGCTGTCTTTTTAATATCTTTCTTGCATAGGAGCTACTTTTGATCTGCGAACTTTGGAATATATTGGAGCTTGATTTTTCTTCTGAAGTTTTATTGAAGCCGCTAAAACGGAAATTACATTTTTTATCCTTCTGAACCACTACAGTTTTAAATTGATATTTTCTTAACTCTAATTTATTCAGTGACAGCGCACTGGTAATTTAGAACCAGCTAGACCAGCTTCTTTATGGAATGAAATCTAAAAAAATAATTAGGTGTACAGTACAATTCACGAATGATGGCGGCCGTGAAGTTAGCCTTTGCGAACGTTCGCGCATAGTACACTCTTCTCTCACACGCACGTCGCCATTTGGTTCCTAAAACACGTTACTGCGCAGCCTTCTGCGCCAATTTCACGGCCGCCATCATTCGTGAATTGTACTATAATACTGTGACTAAATTATCGGAATTCGGCGATTGTTAGCGTCCGACAAATGTAGGCAGACAAACAGTTCGTCGAATCACGAAATTTCGGGCGAACACGAATGTTTGTCGACACTTAGCCGCATAGAAATATGATTGACCGCTAATGCAGACAATAAGATCGCATGGTTAGATTTACCCGAATAAGATATTTATATATTTAAACTTAATGCAACAAGGCATTCTCTACCAGTCAACCACACGGCACAACTATTCACGCGATATCGTAGCTACTGCATAAATGGATTAAATACAAAATAATTTAAAGTTGGTACAATATTTCATAATTTCAGCTTATTTATGAGAACAACAATTTGCGTGCTGCGGTCTTCCCGTCTGATTACAATTTAGGTGTCTTTAAAGCTAGAGTGAATAGGCTCTTAACCTTTCAATCGTGGAAATTACAGACACAATAGAAAGACAATAGGTGCGCGAACGCTGGCGTTCGCTTGGGGTTTATTATTTATTATAATTTTTATTGTACACCAAATATTTAAAAGAATAAGTTAAATGAATTAATAAACTAGTGCGCCTCAACATCGATTCCATCACTGCTTACCGTCAGGTGGGATCGCGGTCAAGCACTAGTTTATATCATTTAAAAAAAAGAAACAAAAATCAAAGGCACGTGACAGTCACCAACCCGCACTGGGCCCTCGTGGTGGATTACGGCCTATTCCCTCTCCTAGAGAAGAGGCCTGAGTCCCAGCAGTTGGTACATCATATAGCTAATTAGGCTATGACAAGCTACACGATACACAGCTTATTAAGCGTTATTATGAATATAAAAATCTGTCACAGAATATATTAATGTCAAAACTTCTAGTCTCAAAGACCACTTTTTCCAACTACCCTCCAAAATAATATCAGCCAGAATGAATTAGTTTCCTATTTTCCAGCTACCCTCAAAAATAATATCAGCCGGAATAAATTAGTTCCCTTTCAAAGACTCAAAAGTAGCTAAAGCCGATCAATACCCTGCCAAGAGAAAAGGAAAAAAACAATCAATACTTCTAGCATAGCCCTGAATCCCTGATACAAACGTCGCATAATGTGGGTAGTCGCTAATCGGATTTAAAGTCTCCGGGAGAACGTCCGTCGCTCACATGTTTTATGTATGCTAGCCTTGTTGGAGTAGGAACTCTTTTACTTTTATTACCAGATTTAGTATGTTTAGGGAAAGTTTTTGACAGCTTGCAACTGCGAAAATTGCTTAAAAACACAAGAATCACTGTTCTGGTTTTTATGTAAACCTTAAGTGGTGCAGCTTTTTGAGAGGATTCTATTAAATGCATCGTGCTGCGTGCATTCTCAGTAATGCTTTAAAATATAATAATAATAGTTGATATTTATTTTGGCAATCACAATTTCTGTTTCATTATGCGTGAGGCCGCAGCTTTATGCTGAGCGTTCGGCCGTTTTGCGCGGAGGAGACGCATATCTTCCCTATCTTGATGTTATGTTCTGTTTACCTATTTTTAAGTTTGCGTCTTTAACGCGTAAATAAACTGTTTTTCTTTCTTTTCTTTCTTTCACACACGTGAATTTTCGTAAATTCAGTCGTGAAGATGATGATTAGGCCAGTGTTTCCTAGCTGACTACCCTGAAAAGAAAACACCGAAATAAACTATGAATTCAGTCTCTTTTAAAATCCATGCAGTAAACATGTAATGGTCAAATCATGTTAGAACCATGCAGATGAGTGTCTAAGATGCTCTTTTAAGGAAAGAACCACACAGATTTGAGTGGACCTGTCCAGCCAGTGCAAGTATTTGTCAGCATTCGTGTAACTCAACTCAGGACTACTAAGGATCTGAAAATATAGTTTACGACTACTGGAAGAGAGAGACATGTTTCAACTCCAATGTCGTAGCGTGTTAAGAGGCCGTTGACGGATGAATTTCCATACAAACGTAATACCACGTTCATTTGCAGTTGGAGCATATTTCCAACATATTATGATGATATTCGGTAATAAACAATATTTATCTAGGTTCCTAGTCTGGTGGTCTTTCTTTTTTTTTAAAAATAAAAAGAAATTTAAGCGATTTGGATTTCGCACTTTTTTACAGCGTAAATGGCAAAACATGCCATTTGGCTTTTCCTGTATTAAAAATAACAATATTTCTAATATTCTCGACGTAGGAACCTAGATAAATATTGTCTATATACAACAGTAAATTTTCCAAAACCTTTGCCAAGAGTAAAATCAAAAAATAAAAAACAAGATGAATTTAAAAGGGCTCCATTGTAAAGTACGCTGTTGGCGAAGTCGTGTATGCACGTCCGAACAAAGTTGCGTTGCATGAAACGCAACAACTTGGCACACTGGCGTGTACCACTAATGCACATCGAACACTCTGTTCGTCAAACAAGTTTGCGGTGATCCTATTATTATGTTCACTATGGACGGTGTTCCACATGAATCAATTGCGAAGACCAAAAAAACTTTTCGCTACCACTTCTAACAACGCTACCATGACTATTAAGAAAGTTGTCGTGATTTATCTTAATTGTTGTGCGCGAAGTCGATTCGACCTATGTTCGCGTTCGAATATGCCTTCCATACGAACAAACCAAATGTTTTTTTTTTTTCAATCTTTATTAAGGAGCTTTGTCACAATTTTGACCATGTCGCTCCATCATAGCCAAATTTTGTGTTTTAATTTATTTTAGATGATTGTAATAAATGTTGTATAAAACTCTTGCCTCGTCTGACGTAGGCCTAGCTAAAATATTGTTGCAAATACCGATATGGAACAAATTTAAAGTGTTAAACATATTCCTTCTGAGGCGTTCGCCCCGCTCACACTCCACCAGAATATGTTGTACGTCCTCAATTATTCCGCATTTTACACAATTAGGTGAATCTGTGATACCCATGAGGAACGTAAACTTCCTCGATGGAATGTGACCAGATCAAAGCCTCATGTTTGGAGTTTGAGTTTGCTATGTTCATGTTCGTAAGCGTAAACGGCAGGTTCTATAGAAACAAAAGCTGTAATAACAGCCAAAAGAAAGCCAACTATCTTTCCTTATTACGTTACGGACGTTTAGTCAGACAAGCAACTGTCCATCATGAATAAAGCAATCATGTTCTCGAAGTAAACTGGTTTCTTAGCAAGACTAACTTCAAGCAATGCCACGAATGTTGCCAGAGTAAAGAAGATTTCAGTTACTAAGACAGATTTATCCACAAGATTCAGCAGCGAGTGCATTCCTAACCTAAATATAAGTGGCACGGTAGTCGAACTTAGAGTAAATTGAATTTAAATCCTCTCGCTATCTGGTATGTTTTATGTATATCCGTTCGCGTTGTTTTAACTGCGAATCTCTGGTTTAGTGAAGGATTTTCAGTTACATTATTGTCTTATGTGAAAGCAAATATTTGAGTACGTGTAGTGTGTTCGCTCATGGATGTAAGCCGTCGATCAGATTGTTTGAATTAAGGTGAAACATGACAAAACTAGGTTGCTCAAAACATAGGCTCTACAAAGAAATTAATACAAATCTGGCTTTTGTCTTTTAATTCTAAGTTAATTTTTTATTACCAACGCTATCAAAACATCGCAATCCACATTCGTTTTTACGACGACAGAAGAGAACACACTACACTGGCAAATGCTTAAACCCGTATGACTCAATCGGTACCGACAAGTTTGAACCTGTTTCTTTATAAATGAGCGTAAAAAACACGCAGGGAATTAACCTGCACCGACCGCTACTGACCCGTACAGACTTGCCTGTACCGGTAACTTGTTTCTTTATGTTAGCACCCTTAGGGTGGAGTGGAGGACGTGCACACTTACACTCTTCAGTTGCTCTTTGCGTTTTAGGATCACAGGTTTTCTTTTAAAAAAATCCCCTTAACTCTAGCGGGCATCGCCTCTGCTGGATCCCTATGGTTTTGCTGACACGTCTTTTAGGCCCGCGTAGCTACACGTTTACATGCTGTCGGGCTTGGTCCATACCGAACGGACGAACGGCAATCTTCCCGTTGCTCGACGGGTTTTAATAATTTCCATAAAAATTTAGGATAACATCAACAAGATATCTTTATTTCCAAAATATCTATCTACAGAAAAATATGCTAAAACGTTTTAGCATATAATATAAAAAAAATAGCGGTTGTATGGAAATGTAACTCGGGTTGGGTGCCCTAAGCGACATACATTACAACAACAACAGCTAAAGATCGATATCCGTTGCATCAGAAGCTTTGTTCTAATCGGATTTTGAGCTTCCGATCTAGTAGCCGGCATTGTTCCCGATAGAAACGGCTGTTTTAATCAGGATTTTTTCGTTTGATTGTGTATCCTAAAAGGTTTTAATGTCACGTTCATTTTGCTGGTGTAAGTGTAAGAAAAGCCCGCGCTAATCAATTTTCTTACATTTTTCTCGTTCCGTCTAATCCATCTAACTCTATGAATGGTTATTTTATGAAAATTCATTCAATAGAGTTGGCTGAACTGAGAGGGTTACACATCTTAGCTGTTAGTTGATATTTTAATATCTACCTTTATTTGGTGTTTATTTTTACTTTATTCACATTGTTCTCACATGATAGAGACAATAACAGCGACAGAGATATTTGTAATTACATAACATAAAAGAGTGTCCATGGAGTTTCTTGCAAATTCTTCATAGAGATCTACGCTTTAGAATTGCTTGTATATGGTTTATTTGAATAGTCCAGCCGTTCACGCGCGATGGCGTGACCAAGGGAATATACAAATATGAATCCCTATTTCCCTTGGTCACGCCATCACGCGTAAACGGCTGGACTGATTTACCAAAATATTTTTTTTTACAATTTTTGTCTGTCTGTCAGTCTTCCTGTCTGTCTGTTTGTCCGGGCTAATCTCTGAAATGGCTGAACCGATTTTGGCGGGACTTTCTTTGGAAGGTAGCTGATGTATAAGGTATAACATAGGCTACTTTTATTTTTGAAAAAATAATTCAAAATCCTGTACGGGAACGAAGTCGCGGGCACAGCTAGTCTTTAACAGTTTTTAAGCATGAATAGAATTCCGGCTGCATATGTTATTTGTTTTAATTGATATAAACTAGTGCTTGACTGCGATCCCACCTGATCCTGGTAAGTAGTGATGCAATTGTTGACGGTGAGACGCACTAGTTTATTAAGAGCCTATTCACTCTTGCTTTGATATCAAGCAAATTATGACATTACTTTACTGCCAACGATAAACATTGTCGCAAAAACAATACATTTCTGCTCCCACAAAAACAAAGCTTCGGCCCACGCTGGGCGCCAATTCATCTTGCGTGTTGCAATAATTAAACGTCAAACTGGTACGAATCGACATAAAATAGATTCCCTATTTGATGGCTTTCCCGATTCTATTATAAACGCTTGATTTAACAGAGCTCGGACTCCGTGAAATAACTTGATTCGGTTTTTGTAATTAGTTAAGGTATGAATAACATGCAGAATTGTAGAAATAGGTTTAGACTTACTTAATTTAAGTGTGCCTTCCATCGAAAAAAATTGATAATCCATTTACTATGACTATAAATCATAGATTGAATGACAAAATTTTCAAAATTAAGGACTGTAAAAAAAGTAAACGAAGCAACAAAAACTGTAGTACCCGCTATTCTGAAGTTATAGTCCAAATGGGAATATATCGAGAATAACAACTCGGAACTCGATAGCCGAAACAGTGAACAACTTCCATTTTATCAGTTATAAAAACACAATGTAACAGCGATAAACCGAAGCAAATAGTATAACTCCACTGGTCCCGCGCTGGGCGCCAATACATCATCTACCCGATTACAATATTCAAATCACAAACTTAAACTAACACACAGTATTCGTTACAGTACTAATATTAATTCCGCTACAGTACTAACAATACACATAACAGCGTCAAATCGAAATAAACAAAAAGGAAGTCGCGCCATTTTGCCGGTCCCGTGCTGGGCGCCAATTCATCTTGCCCGTTGCAATAATTAAATGTCAAACCGGCACGCATCGACGGGCAAATTGTTTCGCCTTCCCAACTGCACGTTGGCTTTTGACATCATTTTTCCTATATTAATTACCTGTCCAATTTTATCATTGAGTGTGAAAACTATGCTCTTTTACGAGGTTTTCCGTTAATTAACTTTTAATGTATTGGCTTGCGATACGGATGTGGCACGTCAACAGTTTTGGGTAACTATGTTTTAAAGTTTTATGTAAGGGCTGTCAAATATTCATAATTTCATATTTTTGTACGCAACCATATCTCTAAAGAAAGTGTTATTTATGATTTTGGAGTTCGCTCAAATTATAATATACAATTTAATAAAACTCGTCTTTCTTTTTTAAATTTTATGTGAGTATGTTTTAGCTGTAATGGATGACAACATTTTATAAAATAAAGCAGTAATGTATGACGTTATAGCTATGTACAAAATTCTAACCATCTATTTTATTTAACCTTTTTATACTTAAAATTTTACGATAATGATCTAGATACTAATATATAAACGAATCGCTAAATGTGTTGCTAAGCTCAAATCTCGAGGAAAGCTGAACCGATTTCGCTATTTCTTTTTTAGTTGTGTTTGTTATTGTGAGGAGAAGGTTCTTATGGAATAACAAAATTAAAATTTGTTTACTGTAGGGTAGATTAAGTTAGAGTAGGGTAGAGTAGGGTAGAGTAGGGTAGAGTAGGGTAGAGTAGGGTAGAGTAGGGTAGAGTAGGGTAGAGTAGGGTAGAGTAGGGTAGAGTAGGGTAGAGTAGGGTAGAGTAGTGTAGAGAAGGGTAGAATAGGGTATACTAGGCTAGAGTAGCGTAGAATAGGATAGCGTAAGGTATAGTAGGGTAGAGTATGGTAGAGCGGGAGCGAAGCCACGGGCAAAATCTAGTTATAAATAAATATGTTCTAAAAAAACCTAGAACGTTACTAACATTTCTATCAACTAATAACAAAGGAGGGTAGTACAATACTATTACATAAATGTGTTCTATTTCTGCAAGAGAGTGGGTGTCGAGTGATCAGATTACTGCACGTGGCGCATCAGCATTATAACGCTATTTATAGACTCGGGACTTCCACGCTTTGAAGATTAGATAGTGCAGGTTGCTTAATAGATAATTCTAGGGGTTTGTTTGTACGATATTTGCAGTTATAATATTTGGATACTTCCTCAATTCGCACACGCTGTAAGTAAATCTGTTGATCAATGACTACGTATACTATGTCTTCTCTCTACTCCTTAGATTAGTGATTTCAGTAGTCGCCCCATTCTATTAGCCATATCCTCTTTCACTACTTTATTGTCTTTCTTATTCGATTGGCTTAAAAAATTGGTACAACAAAATAAAGTCTCCGACTCCCATGCCAGATGAAATACCTGTGTTACAGGAACAAGTGTCTCAGAAAACTAATTACATTTTTATGCAGAGATATTATTTACTATTTTTTTTAGGTAAAGCTATTTAAAGAATAAACTTAGGTAAAATAAACAAAACCAAATATTTCAAAAGAAAGCAAAGGTGTACAGTGTAATGAGTGTGTTGTTGAGTGTACCTGAGTGTTATGAGTGTATGTGTGTAAGAGTGTTTGTAGGGCATTATTCAATATGAGACAAATTAAGTTTTTGTGTACTTAAATATGAACTTGCATTCATTTATTAATTATTACGAAAGTTATTCATTGTGAAAATTCCTTTAAAGGGTCTAATAACAAGGCAAAAAAAATGTGCATTAAAGTTGAGTTTTAGTTGGACGCCAATTAAGATTCTTGCTTAAAGGAGATGATGCGATTGTGAAATTTTTAAGACTCTTAGTTATATCATGAAGTTCACATGCATTTGTTAATATTGCCAACATAACAGAAGTCTGTTAAAACAAAACAGTCATTGCAAAATTTGCAACATTTGTCTCAGTGACATTTACAAACGAATCTACACTACCAATACTCCCAATACAGAATCGGCACATGTCAAAACGTCAAACCCTACAATGCTTCCTTTAAGTTAATGCACAACAAACCATCGCGACGTTATTTAGAATGCATTAGGGTTAATGCATGTGCTATCGGATCGCGATGCATTATGTTCACGGTGGATATCCGGGTGTAGATCATTTTGAATATCTTTAGACTATATTACGATGGTTTGGTTACATGGTTTTATTGGGTGGGCATTTTATGGTATATATTGCCAGATTTCAGGATATGGACAGTATATATCGTTTATATACTTTTAACATTAAGAAAGCTGGACTCAGATGCTCAGGTGAAGAAAGCGAATCGCTAAAAAGCCTGTCAAAATTATAACCCTCCTTTGGCTTGCCGTAGTTGGGTAAAAAGATAGTTATCATTTTAGTATGCAAGTCAAATGCAAGCATTATAGGTTAACGGATACTCCCTTAAAGATTCTGAATCTTTGAGAGGGTCAAAATATACTCTCAGATCCCACACCCGGCAGATCTTGTCTTACCTATATGTTACGGTCACATTCCACTATGTTTTAAGTTCCTTTTATAAACACTTGATTTTTAAATCAAAGTAACACTGCTTGACAACAGAAATAAAGCATAACATTCCATCTATTCTAAATACAAAATTACTCACCGACTTCACAAACCACTCTCTCAGTCTGCAAACTCGGACGCGGCAGTAAACTCAGCCTTTGAAAATTGTTCCACAATAAATTACCAATATGTCAGCCCTTTCAAACATAAACAACTGGGAACACGACAATCCATTTGTGCGTCAGAATTCTAACATGTTTTACGCAAAGTATAAAATATCAAACGATTACATTAACAAAAAGAACACAGTTACTGTCTTTCAAAACTGACGTGGACATCAAACGGGTACTAAGTCTGACAATAGCTCAGGGTTGGTGAACATTTTCCGCCTCTTATCCCAAAACGCTATCTAATTGTGGTGTAGTTCCTGGATTATTACTAGGTCTATGACCAAAGGTAGGTTTTGAATTTAGTATTTAGTTATGAAAAATGAACTATATCACTACTTTCTGAACTATCTATGGTAGTAAAGTCTGTCTAATAAGTCAACCGACTTGAGAATTTTGTATTTTAATTAATCATTTAAAAAATACATAAATTCGGTACTTTTTATAAGGTTCTTCTGTTAGTAAACAATGATCTCTATCTCTTAACCTTTCGAATGTCTTAAGTTACACCGTCCGACATAAGGTAATTGTCTTTCTATTGTGTTTCTAATTACGACATTCAAAGAGTTAATCAACCTTGATTATTGAACCCGTGTTGACTAAATGAGATTTCATTAAATCCTAATTAAAAATTACCCAAGTCGCTTAACTTATTAGGCAGACTCTAATTATGGTAACAACTTCGATACTAATATGTATGTATATTATTATGTATAGTTAGCTTTGATTTTGTGTGTTATTCATATAAAATTGTTAAAAGTGTATATTAATATATGATTGACTTGACGGATCTGGAAGATTTGAATATTTTAATTATAGTGACTGATACAAACAAGACCCGTTGCTAGGCAACCACACACTAGACACGCCACAACTCTTGTACTAAAGCTATTAAGGCATTTTTGTAATGGGACATAGAGCTTTGTTTATAGAATGACATCTGTAATGAGTCTGTAAGCGCCTTACCATACGAGGAAGCTATGGCAACGTAACCGTAATCTTACCATGATGTGTTAAAAAGTCAGGCGTGGAAGAGAGAAAAAGAAAAGTTCACTTTGGGCCGTAAAATGGATCGCGTTAAGACCTAGTGGTAGGGACTCAGGGTTGGTGAATCTTTGCTTTAAAAATAAAAATGAACCCGTGTGACGAAAAGCCAGCTTTCAAACAGGACATCTGTTGGGACCAGTAGTATTTTTATTTTATTTGATAAAATGAGTGAATAGGCTCTTAATAAACTAATGCGCCGCACCATGATGCATCATCGATTGCATCACTGCTTACCATCAGGTGGGACCGCAATCAAACACTACTTTATACCAGATAAAAAAAAAAAACCGCCTGGGGTGGTAAAAGATTTTTACAGAGTAAAACCGAAACTTGGTCGCAAGCACTATGGGGTGATGAGATTCCAATTGCTGAAATTGGAATACGGCCCATTCCCTTTCGTGAAAGGAGGTTTGAATCCCAGTAGTGAGAAAAAGCATAATAATAGCTATTTATAGTGAAATCAGGGTTGCTGACCCTACAGTGCGGTCGCTATGATTGGATCGTGATTCAAGATAGAATATTTTTGGCACAGCATTGAATTCATTGAGGTTTTAAATCAACATATTTTGGCACCGTGTATTTTGTTTAAATGTCATGTGTAAAAAAATACGCATTCTGTGCGTGTTTTATTGTAACGATGCTTTCTTCTTTTGTTGGTTTTGTATGTTCAGTTTATTTAGTAAGCTACAGTCGACGGATTTCCTTACATTAAATTGAACAAAGTCCTTTACAGAGTCTGTCTGTTTACGATGAACGGATTTTCACGCGGTTTTCACCAATGGAGTGATTCATGAGGAAGGTATAAATATATACATGAATAGTATAGTAGAAAAAAAAACGAGAATCGCAAAGATTAGTAACATCAGTGCGAGGCTGGAACGAGTGGCTAGTATCAATATAAAGTTCACGTTAAATATTATTGATAAGCTTGTAAAATTTATCCTCAACGAAAAAAAGTCACAAATCTAACAATAATTTTCAACTACCCACATTAAAATGTTCGACAACCCTGACCAGTAACAACATTTGTGTGCACTGTGCATTAGCGTCACTTCGTGTCACGTGACGCGTCGAACGTTGAGACCGTCAAATTGAGGGTATTATGACAAATTGACGCCCATTTTGATTATTACGTAACTTGATTTAATGGTTATGGTGTATGATGACGATTTGTGTCGTGATACTAGATTAGATAAGTTGACTTTTGGGTTCAGTAGGCGCAATAGTTGTGTGTGATATTATGGGTTTTATTTCCTACTAATTACTTCTTCTGTCAAGTTTCCTGGTACATATATTTTTTTTAAATAATATAACCAAGTCATTGACTGCGATTCCACCTGATGGTAATCACTGATGCAATCGTTGATGATGTGGCGCACTAGTTTATTAGGAGTCTATTTACTCTAGCCATGAAGATACCTAAATTATAATCGGAAATGAAGACCGCAGCGGGCAAATGTTCCAGTCCTTCAATGTAAGCTGTATAAACGACGAGGTGAAACGTTTAGTCCAGACTATACAGATGTTCACAATGTAGTGCCACGTACAGATATCGCGAGGCGTGCGCAGCGAATGGTTCGTCTCCCATGCCTCGAGCTGTGTGGACGTGTGTGCTCACTGTGAGCATACGCGTCATACGATCATTGCGACCGCCGCCTCAGTACGAGCCGTGCGCTCCATGTGGACGGACCGTGTGTGGTGGTTTGCGTGCTCAGCTTGAGCATGTGTCAGTCGGGACGCACGCATAAATGTACCGTCGTATGCCTCAGGTAGAGGCATGCATGACCAACCATTTGCGACGCACGCCTCGCGATATCTGTACGCGGCTTTAGGGTTGGTACTCGCCGTACGTTGAGTTGTCCAATGGTAAAAGGAAGAAAAGTAAGTTTAAAGTACTAACATCATCATTATCTGATTGCCTTTTCATAATTATGTTCGGATCGGTTTTCAGTCTAATCAGACGCAGATGACGGCCGAAGTATTTGCACGAGAAAAAGAAGGGAAGAATTACCATGATTTCATTAGAGAAATACTGTGAAGAACTCTAGCCTAAATAACTACACATATTAATTCAATAATAAGTTAGCCTTCATAAGTTTTAGCTCACATTCGTACGAAATAAAGGAGAGAGAAATCTTAACGTTTCCAGGCACAAAAGAACATGACAAAATAAACATTCGAACTTCGAAAAATACCGTTAAACCAAAGCCTTTGTAACGTCGCACACATGCAACCTAGCTACACGATTGGTCGTCCATAATCCAATAGGGTGTCCCGATTTGAATTTCGATCGGATTCGTGTTCTAAATTTAAATCTCGTTCGGATCACGTACGGTACGTGAGGGCGCAACAGACTTTCTGGTGTAAGTTTGTGGTACTTGTTTGTTTACTCTGTTTTCCGTGGGGTAGGCGGAGATTTTATCCAAAACAATGTTTAAGATGTAACTTGTTGCTATGATAGAGACAAGGCGTTTATCAGGATGGCCGAACTTTGTGTCTTAGTTTTGTGTTATTACAATTTCACTAATAACAATAAAGTTTCGAGGGTAAAGTTTCATTTCTGAGCGCAGCTGCTAAAATTAAGATACAATTATAATAATATCTGAGACACTGGGTTGCGCTCCACGTGTCAAAAAACATGATTGTTTGTTGTAATTTTTATAAAGTATTTAATGGTTGTGGTGGAAGGAAAGCAACGTCTTATCATTTAAAAATAGTATTTTCCGCACGCCCGTACAGCCTGCACCACTGTGCGGCGGCGCGTATGTATACAGCTCCATAGAGTTACTCACCTGGTGTCTGTTTGTTTGCGCAACCAATTTGGTGGTGAGACCAGTTCGGACGTTTGGCGACTCTGGTGTCTAATTTGGTAGGTAGCTAGGGGCTGTATTTCACCGTTCGCGCCGCCATTGTGTGCCTTTAGTGTGTTATTGACTACCGCAGCGTAACTTGCCGACAAAGCAGACTCATTTCGACTGAAAAAAAGCCCCTACACCATCAAAAACTATTCAGCTCTTCCTTTAAACCTCAAAAAAGTCAAAATAAACCTTATTTAACACACTACGTAACTGGAAGTCTGTGTATTACCCGGCTTAAGACAACTTAACGCGACTTAAAAGTTAGCGTTGACCGCGCGCGCCGCGTTCCCGCTTGCCAACTTTAGCCGAAAAACTTTTTGAAATGGTTTGAATTAACTTTTTAAAATTGAGATAATGAGTTGGCGAAAAGGTTGTAAACTGAATTTGAAGTGTTGAAAAATTGGCATTTTGCATTTTCAACACGAAAACTATTTTGTCGACATCCCGTCATGGTTTGGCGTGGCACATGACATTTTCAGGTAAGCAAAAACGAAGTGTAGGTCACGGTCACTATATGGTTTCACCAATCAGGTACCTATAGTTTGTCTAATAAGTCAACCGACTTGGGAATTTTGTGTAATATTTAATCATTTAAAAAATACTTATATTCGGTACTTTTTATAAGGTTCTTCTGTTAGTAAACAATGATCTCTATCTCTAAATCAACCTTGATTATTGAACCCGTGTTGACTACATCAGATTTCATTAAATCCTAATAATTACTCGTTTAACTTATTAGACAGACTCTATGTTACAGAACTTTATTGGCCCATATTAGGTACCTACTTTTCTTTTGTTTTGTAAGGAGGGAAAAATCATCCAATGACAACCCCCGCTCTTAAGCGGAGAGGGAGATAGTATCAGAGTCTTTCTGACTAAACGACCCACCCTGTTCCTTCTAGCCTTCATACCGGGGTTCGAGTTCCCTTTCGGATAACCCTGACCTCAGTAAGCTTCGACCCGGCTGGGTCCCTGCTGTTGCTAACAACTCCTTGAGGCGCGCGGGAACAGTGTGCGCCGTCGACGACTTGGGCTTGGTCCGGACAGTTACCGGACGGCCGGACAGCTACTCATTGCCGCCTTTGTACCTGTGCGTTGCATAAAGTTTTAATAAATAAATAAATAAATAGGCTTGCGTTTGACCACCATCTCAACTGATGTAAGCGATGATGTGGTCGATGGAGCACGCTTGCCTAGAAGTAACCTATTCACTCTCGACTTAAAGACCCCTAAGTTGTAGCTATCAGGAAACACAGACTCCGGCAGGGAATTCCACTACTTGGGTATTATATATGCGTTTGCATAATAAATGTGTTCTTAAAACGCTTTGTGCGTATGGGTGGGATGTCTACCATGTACCGGTGGCGCAACGCTGTACGTCGTGTGGTCCGATGATGGAACGGACTTGGGGGAATTAGATTGTGCAATTCCAGTGCACACTCCCCGAAATGTAAACGTGTGACTGTTAGGCGGTACAAAGTTCGCTGGTTCAGCTAGTTCAAAATATTCTACCATCAAATCATTATCAATTCCGTTTTCAAAATAGTTCAACGTTCACACCACAAAATGGACTCCCATGGCGATTCAACATTAACTAAGTAGTTCCAAATCCCCAGCACTTAACGGATCTATTTAATCCTGTTTATTTAACGGGTGTACGGTTGCAGTTAACCGATAGTTTAGTTTTTTGGTAACTTGAGTTAATCCTGTTTGGGTTCTACAGTTACTTCCCTTTTAGCAAAGTTGATTTTGAGGTGTTTTTTTTTTTATTAATAGGCTCGCGTTTGACCGCTATCTCACCTGATGGTGAGCGATAATGTGGTCGACGATGGAGCACATTTGCCTGGAAGTAACCTTTTCACTCTTGACTTAAAGAGCCCTAGGTTGTAGGTAGCTACTTAAATATATTCTAATTATTTATAATGTGAATGTATTGAGGTTTTTTTTTTTATAATGGATCGGCTCGCGTTTGACCACAATCTATGTGGCCGAACATCGATGTGGCCGACGATGGAGTACGCTTGCCTAGAAGCAATCTACTCACTCTTGACTTAAAGACCCCTAGGTTATAGCTATCAGGAAACACAGACGGCAGGGAATTCCATTCCTTAGCTGTACGTATAATTAATTTACTCCCAAAACGCTTTGTACGTATAGGTGGGATGTCCACCATGTAGGTATGCGGAACAGAGAGTAAAGTCCCACATACCTCCATTGAAAAGGGAGGGACCTCCAACCAGACGGGTGTGTCTGGTGGGCAACTGCCCGATAGATGATTTCGGGCTGTCGTATATATTCAAATCGCGCGGAGAAGTTTCATTGCGTGATGCAGGATTTCGTATAGGTATCTGTAGTTCTTATATGGCGCCATAGATGTCGCTACAAATGTGTTTAGAAATGTATAAGTATGTTTATCAGTTGTCTAGTACTCATAGCACAAGCTCAGCTTAGTTTGGGACTAGATGCTGTAGTAAATAAATATGCTTGAATTTATTAGTAATGTGCTTGTCTGAAAGCCTTCGGATCTTTCTCTCAGCCACAGTAATCCTCAAATCAAACCGAATCGAAACTGTAGCCAGTAACCACACAGAAACTCCGTGAAGTGTAACTAAAACTTTGATCTACCCGCAAGTTTCGTCCATGCCTCACTATTGGGCCGCCATGGACATGGAATGGAAAGTTCCAGAAGGCCAGGTCTGTTTGACGAAAAACTACAGGGTATAATGTGTATCGACCTCATTCAAAGGTCGGACACTAGTGTTCCTTAATTTTAATCAGATTAATCGTAATTCCAACACATTAATCACGATGAATATGTTAATGGTAAGCGAAATTTAAAAATAATCATTAATTGTTAATCATTATTTTGATTAAAATGGAAAACACCCATATCTTATTCCGGCCGAGTTGAAATAATATCTTCCTTTCTCTATCTTTAAAAAAAAAAGTTATATTTTCATCGCTATTTAATATTATATTATACCGTAATTAGAGCCACAATAGAAAGTCAATGAGAGAGCAAACGCGATTCACTTGGGGCTTAGGGTTTAAGTAAGTAATGTTCGTCAACCATGATCAACTTTTTAATCGTCTAACCGATTAACTTTTTTGCTTACACTGCCAGTCACGAGTACGCTTGCAATCGCTATACGTAAAGTATTGTTTAAGTCTATATGAGTGTATATTTTTTAAAGGAAAATCGGCTGATCGCCATCCCGATATTCATAATTTATCTACAGTATCCCAAAGTAAAATTAAATAGAAACTGTAGTTACAATAGTTACAGAAACTTTGGGACTAGACAAAGTTCGTCTACCGGACGGATATTTCGAATGACAAGACCGTAGTCACGGACCGAGGGGTTTGAGTTCGGAATGGATGAACCGCCTGGAATGGATTGAACTTTATTGTTTTATAGTTTAACTTTATTGTATTGGTAAAATGGATACTGGAAATAGGCTAGTTGCCGTAAAAATGTAATTAGTCCGTCTTTTAGATTATTCAAAAATAAGGGACACGTATTTTTTTATTTCTGAATTAAACCAAAAATGACAAAGATATAGCCCATTAAAGTTACGTGTAACGTCACGCCGTGCTGCATTTTTTCGCACGGGGTGACGTCACACGTAACTTTAATAGGCTATATCTTTGTTATTTTTGTTTAATCTAAAAAAGAAAAGATACGTGTCCAATTTTTTTTTTTATAATCTGAAATACAGAGTGAATAAAATGTAATTATTTTGACCCTGGACACTACCCTATTATAAACCCAAGCCGTTATTGTCGAAATAGTAATATGAACGTTACGATGACGTTACTTGACTGGCCTGTTGGTCTAGTGGTTAGTGGCCATGACTGTTAAACTTGAGGTTATGGGTTAGATTCCCACCCAGAACAAATGTTTGTGTGAAGAGCACAATCATTTGTGTGAATGAGACATAAATAACGTTAATATGAATATAATTCAATTTCAAAAATGGATCCATTACAGCACAATAGAAATCGTACATTTTCTATCTTCTTTTCCTTTTTTTGGACTTCATTAGGTTCGCCAAATCACCTACTGCAAAATTTGGCAGTGAGCCTAACTTCAATTAAAACATCCGTATGCTTCGATTCTCTCCATATGCTCTTTGCTCTTTGTTGTGACAAAAATTAGTCTGTATGCCTTCAATACCATCGACTTATATTTTTATGATACAAAAGCCCATACATGGAAACTATTTGTCAAAATATTAAAAATTTAAAACAAAAGTTCGCTGCAATGGCTGCAGCGTTAAATTTGCATTATGTTGTCTAACAGAATTATTACAACATGTAGTGCTAAGACAGCTTTTAGGGCACTTATGCGTTTCGTTCAACATAGTATATTAGTCAAGGTGTACTGTCGAAATTACACCTGAATCTACTGAAGTGAATGTTCGGCACGCCTAATCTAGTGCATAGTACATACATATATAAATATATACATACTACCTACATTGTGCTCACATATTAGAAGCGACAAGAAATATGTAACCAAGATCTATGTAACTCATAATATATTTTAAAAAGAGTGTCCATGGAGTTTCTTGCACGTTCTTCTCCATAGAGACCTACGTTTTGGAACGTGCAATTTAGCTTCACTTTTCTTGGACTGACCGACATTTGACTATTCAAAAGTGCCTGCAAATGGTCTATTTGAAATAACTGATTTTGAATTTTGAATGCATTTATAATATAATGATATTTTTAATGATGATGATAATAATAATGTTAATGATGATAATAATGTCATTTTTTTTTTTTTCTTGTTATAGTGCCATATAAAATGTATGGAGACCGACACGCCCAGTTCGGCGTACGTGACACACGTGTGTGCAGTGTAGTTCTTCCTTAACTAAACCAGAGTTATTGTACTTATATACCTTCAGTTACCTTTTGCATTTCAGAGCCATGGTAACTTCTTCAAACGATCCTGCAACCCAAACATAACGTAATGACAAGCTGCTCTGTACATTTGGCAGGCTCTCATCTTCCGGCGCCTAGACTACTAGACTTGCATTGTCTTGGCACTGGTTCGTACCTGTTGGACTTGCTTTGGTTAGCAAGTGAAATGACGGGTTTATAGGCTTCGTGTTGTGCCAAGTGGAGGAAAAAAGTAAGCTGTGAGTTCAATTGATTAATTTAAAGCCGGTTTTTTTTTACATAGGCACAAAATAGATGGGTACAGAAGAGAATCGCATGTATGTACTTCACTTTTAATACCTACGCTCGGTGGACGCACACTAATGAGCGTTTGAGCCGGAACTGTTCGACGAGCGGGCCGAGGCGCTCCGAGATATCTTGTCTGTGAGCGGTGTCTATGTGTGCGTTGCTCGAGCGCGCTTTGTATGTAGATTGACTTTTGTACCTATATATTTTGTGGTATAGGCTCGCGTTTGACCACTATCGACGATTTAGTACGCTTACTAAGAACTAACCTAACACATACTCCGGCAGGGAATTCCACTCCTTAGCTGTACGCATATGTGTTCGCAAAAATGTTTGTATGTGTGGGTGGGTGTCCGATGATGGAACGGAATTTTTGTGCAATTCCAATGCACTCACCCCAAAATGTAAACGATAAAAAATCTACTCGGCGTCGATACTCAAGCAAATAAAGAAAGAAAGTATTTATTTTGGCGTAAAAAAAAACATATTATACAACAAAAACTTAAGACAAAAACCAAACAAAAAATAAATAAATAAAAAGTAACATTGTGTGTTATACGTTTGCGCCAAAAAAGGTCCAATTCAGCGAAATGCCAGACTACTACGGGTAGTTGTCTGACGCTGGTTTTCAACTGAACCTTATTTGGAGTGAAACGGATAAAAATAAATTTACAAAAATTCGCACAAATCGAATTTTGACTTCACAAGTGCATCATTAATGCCGGTAATCTTTTTGGCTCGTTTCTCAATCTACTTTAGTGCTTCAACCTGGGCTGGCAGTTTTTATTTTAAGTAAGAGTGAATGAAAATAACATGTTAACATTTCTTTGAAGTAAGCGTAGAACACAACGTGCCATCGAAGTGGACCTGGTCCTCATCGGACGGCGAGCTAGCCCTTACTCACAGTCCGCATGCCCGCTCCGTTGCTTACCACTTACTCACTTGTTGAAATATTCAGGAACTTACCTGTAACAAAAACAAAACTCAAATTAGCTTCACAAAACTCAAAATACTTCAAATCTACCCAACGTAAGAATAAAAAAAAACAAAACCAACGACAAAATAATAACTCTAACAAAACAAACACTTCATTCATTCACTCCTCTACATTCTCATTGATCATCTATCAATTCATACGCGTTCTAAATTTCAAAACAAAAAGGCTAGTGCGCCACCTAGCGGCAGGAAATTGCAACATCGATCTGTCATGGACACTATAGAGGGGTGTGATGAATTGCCGCCGGTGTACGTCACAGGAAATGTAGTGCATTGTGAGAGTGGGCACTAGTGAGCACTGGACGGACTATTGTTATGCGGGTGTAGACGATGTTGATGTAGGTATATGTGAAAGTCTCCATCTAGATCTGTTCCCGTGAGTGAATGATTTAGTAAGATTGTGAATGAATGAATTTAAAAGTTATACGTATCGGGTTTATTATTTATTTAATCGCAGCACAAGGAGACACGAGAGGTTTTTAAAATATTTTTTCTTAGAATTGAAATTTTTTTTTCGGAAACTCGCTCTTATCCCAACGCTTACAGACATGCAATGGACTGTTTTCCGCACTAGTGCAGAAAAGTGCGCGTCCTCGTCCCCGCCACAATTTTATTGTAATACTAGCTGCTGCCCGCGACATCGTCTACGTGAAGGCTCTACAGCACCAAAAATACCTAAGATGCCAGTGTCGCTATAGTATAATGTTAACAACTTTTAAAATTGCATTAAAATATAAGTTTTTTTTGCAAACGAAGCAAGTGAAGGGAGTTATATGGGAAACCTGCTGAGTTCAGTCATAAGATGAGACTGAAGGAAATAGAGAAAATAATGCAGGAATACATTCCAGGACACAAAAGAGCAAAAATACGTACAAAGGTATTATCATACCTTACAACACTTCCCTATAAACTACGTTAGCATTTATGCTGCCGTGAGCTAAAATGTAAAAAGAGCCAGTACTGGTGACGCGGGAGTAACCGACGTACAATTGCCCGTGTGAGAAGCAACTCGTCCTGAGGTCGATACCCGCTGCCCTCAGTGTCTGCCCCTGCGACTTATTGATGGTCACCGCGAAGCAAACACTCACGGGGAACTGTACGCGCTTGAACTGGAACGGGAAGTTGTGAGGTATGAGGAGAATGGTATAAATACTGCCTCACCGACGCCACAACCCGTAAGAATTTGCGCCTCAATGATGTGTCTGTGGAGCGAGATGACTTTAAGGCGGGTTCCATTACACAACTTCGGAAGAGATAGGTTCCGAAAAAGCATAATCGGGACACCGACCATCAGCTTGATGGTATGCGCTGGAAGGCCACTTGCTGACAGGGAGTTCAAAAATTCCACGGGATAATGTGTGGCGTCATCTTGCTCGACAACAGTGTTTATCGAGGTGTAGACCACTTCATTCCCCTCAATTTCCGAAAGAATGCATTCGTTATTTGCAGCAGCCTGATCATTTTTGGCCGTCGGCGTTATCTGTCACACACCGAAGAAGCTGGTGCAGTATACGACTGTTGTCCCCGTACACACAGCAAATGAGTTCTTCTAAGCTGGATACCACTCTACCGAGAGACTCTGGAAGCACCATCTGTCAGAGTGCCTTCGCCAAGACTTAGAAGGACATCGGAGAATTCTTGCAATGCACGTGCATTGCCGCCGAGCCGAGTTCTCATATTAATGGTCAAGCGCAGCGTACGAACTCGTGACCACAACGAAGATCGTTTCAATGAAGCATTCACCTCGTCAGCCCTCGATCCCCACGTCGCTACGGGAAGTGTTTGCTGGAAATCGCCACTGAACAGAACTGTGACACCACCCATCAAATGTTCGTTTTTGCGGTTGCCCTGCAGAGTTCTGTCCACAGTCTCAACTGCCTGCCTATTGGCCATCGTACACTCATCCCATACGATCAGAGAGCAATCCTTGAGCACGTGTCGCTTATCGCTGTTACGTGACATACCACAAACAGGCGTTTCGGCGCTCTTTAAATCGATGGGAATTTTAAACATGGCATGTGCTGCCTTGCCACCCTGAAGCAGTATGGCAGCGATTCCCGACGACTCTACAGCAATAGCAATTTTGCCTTGCCTCCTGACCTCTGCAAGCATGCCAGTGGTAACAAATGTTTTTCCTGTTCTACCAGGAGCATCCATGAAAAACATTTTACCCTGGTTTTGCCCAACGCTTTCAAGAACGGTGTCATTGGTTTTTGCTCTGAAGAGAACACGGTGACATGGTCATTTCGTATGGTGGTAATTTCGCCCGGCTCGTAATTTGTCTTAGCGTTATACTCCCGATTTCCACGGCCTTGATGCGGTGATGATTGGGGAGCTGGTAACTCATATTCGATCAGCGGATTGCCGCCCATAGAAATGACCACATCTTGAAGTGAACTGAGACAGGTGTTCAGCACGCGTTCATCAGTTACTTCGACTTCGTCTCCAGTAGAACGCCTCAAAGCTCGTAGAAAATCTTCAGACAGATGATTTTTTTTTTTATGGTGGGAAAAATCTTGCATTGACATCCCCCGTCCTTGGGCGGAGCGGGAGATAGTGTCAGACTCTTACTGACTAAAAGACCCACCCCGTTCCTTCTAGCCTTCATACCGGGGCTCGAGCGCCCTTTCGGATAACCTTGGCCCCAGTAGGCTTCGACCCGGCTGGGTCCTTGCTGTTGCAGTCAACTCCTTGAGGCGCACGGGAACAGTGCGCGCCGTCGACGATTTGGGCTTGGTCCGGACAGTTACCAGACGGCCGGACAGTGAGCTACCCATTGCTCACTGTCCGCAAGCCCGCGTCTACGTTGGTTGTTGCTTCGCAGAAGTCGGCGACCGCCTGCCACTCCTCCTCGCTCCGGACCATGGCCTCAACCAAGGCCCGGCGCGAGAGGTCTCCGCCGCCGATCGCCCCCACGAGGGCACGGCGATGCTCCGCCCAAGCAAGGCACACCTCGAATGTGTGTGTGTTCCGCACAGTGGCGACACCCGGGCGTCACTTCCGCATGAATCGAGTGCAGGAAACTCCCGAACGAACCATGTCCGGTGAGTACTTGCATCATGCGGAAGGTAAGGACGCCGTGAGGTCTTTCCAGCCACGCCTCAAAGAGGGGACTTACCGCCATGATTGTGGCGTGCCCATCAGACAGATGATGGCGATACTTCTCCCCCAAAGCTACCGGGTTCGCGACTCCACAAAACACCAAGATGACGGCAAAAAGATGACGCATGCGGCTGGAACTGTTACTGACGCTCGCCTCCACGAGGATTCCAATTTTGGTCACCGTCTAGAAGCCATCAAATGTCCTCAGAAAAGCGAAAGACGATGGGCCTCGGACAGTGTGAAGTAACAACCGCAGAAAATAGCATTCGCCATTATTCGGATGCACGGTATAAACCCTACCCAATGCGGCGTCCTTGAAAATTCTCGGAAAACCTTCCACAGCACCTCCTCGTCGATGTCAGTTAAATACACCCCTTTGCTGGTCGTACGTGTAATATGAAGGCACTTCGTCATACGTAAGGAATCTCGCAAACTGGTCGACTTAACAGAGCTGAAAAATGCCACCTCTCACACCACAAATGTAATACTTAACACCGCATTTTTTTTTTAATTGTCTTCCTCAACTCTACTTAAGTTTTTCAGGGTTTTGTTGGAAATTGTATTTGTCAAAACGAACTATATGATACAACTTTTATGAAGAAAATGCACATCACATCACATCACCATCTATGAATTTTAAGAATAACTAACTACATGATCAAATTTAAATTATTAATTTCCAAAAAGTGTTAACATGTAACTTGATTTGATTTTTATGGAATCTCATAGATGGCGCTGCTTTAAAATTGTCTCTATACTACTAAAATTCATTAAACTATGTTTCTCTGCCCAAGTTACTTAAATGGCGTAGTTTTTATGGTGTAAAGCTAGATAATAGCATGACTTACTCAAAAACAACATTTAAAAATGCGTCGTTAGATCACACGCTGTCACAGAATGCGTAAGAAAAATAAAGATTCACAGCTCCTCCCCCGTAGGTGATAGCGTGATAATATGTAGCCTATATGTTGACCCGACCTCTTAGTAATATTCATGCAAAATTTGAAGTAAATCCATGCAGTACTTTTTGAGTTTATCCCGGACATACATACAGACAAACAGACAAACAGACAAACAGACAAACAGACAAACAGACAAACAGACAAAAATTCTAAAAACTATATTTTTGGCTTCGGTATCGATTGTAGATCACGCCCCAAGTATTCTTTTAAAAAAATATTCAATGTACAGTTTTGACTTTCCTACGATTTTATTATATGTATAGATAAAATTGTTTATCGTACCAGGCTGAGCGCGCGTCAACCCCCACGAGGCGCAGATCAACCCTCACGAGTCTCGCGTAGGTATTGAAAAACGTCGTTTGACACGCGTACTTTGTCACTTCATCCCTCGGCTCCATCACACTCGTCTACACAGCTCGTGCGAATTCCGGCTTGGTCGCAATGACAAACTTTCTGCACTTGTACCAAAATGTACTGATTCGTTCGTGTGAGCGATTGGTTAAGAGACAAACAATCAAACAAACTCTTCAGTTTTAATCACTAATTTAAAAAACTAATATAGTAAAGAGGTAAAGTTCGTTTTTTTGTTGTTGTAGGATGTAATCTCTGGAAGTACTGGTCCGATTGCTAAAATTTTTTCACCGATAAAAAGCAATTGTATTAAGCTCTGTACCCCTAGCCAAGTTGCTAATTTGCAATAGTTAACGCTTGTAGAAAGCTTCAAATGTACGGGAATGCCGTAGTCTTAACGCTCAGTCACATGGTCAGAACAAAAGAATTGGCGGCAAGATCAACTCAAAGCATTCGGCCCAAGCGAAACGGTTGTAACTTGGCTAGGGGGGCAGTTAATTGTAGGCCTGAGCGTACATAAATAATAACGTTAAAGCCATATTCTAAAGTGTTCCTGATCATAAACTAATGAAACAGTGAAACCTATCTATTACAAGTTAGGGAGTAGTTATGGAGATAAAATTGAGCTCAACAACGAACAGTCAAGTTCAAAGTTAGGTACTGAAGCTTTACAATCACATTATCTATTCCATAAGGGTGTGTTTAGACTATCGGATTCAATACAAAAATTGAAATATCTAAATTTTTCAATACATTTACTCGGAAACTCGCTCTTATCCCAACGCTTACAGACACGCAATGGACTGTTTTCCGCACAAGTGCAGAAAAGTGCGCGTGCTCGCCCCGCCACAAAACACACACACAGTTTTAGAAAATTCGCAGCATCAAACATAGGCTAAGTATTTTTTTTTAACGTTTACAACATGTTCGAATTTCGTCATTATTATTTTTAGCCTTAAGACATCCACTGTTAGACTTCAAAGGTTCCCGACATAGCACGAAGATACGCCAAACTTAAGTGGCAATAGGCAGGGCAGGTGGCAGAACAGATGGCCGTTGGGGCCGAAAGGTTCTGGAATGGCGACCACGTAACGGAAGACGTAGCGTTGGAAGGCCTCATACAAGGTGGACCGATGTCCTGGTAAGGGTTGCGGGTACCCGATGGATGCGAGACGCAAAAGACCGTTCATTGTGGCGACACTTGGGGAGGCCTATGTCCAACAGTGGACGTCTTTCGGCTGAAATGATGATGATGATGATGATTTCAATCACGAATGCTTGACTTCTGCGAAGCAGTAATGCTCGCTAAGGAAGAGGCCGACTTCATCAGGCAACGGCGCTCTCCCCGCCGCCGGGATTCCTATCCCGATTTCCAGCCACCGTAGGCGCGGGCTTGCGGACAGTGAGCAATGGGTAGCTTGCTGTCCGGCCGTCCGGTAACTGTCCGGACCAAGCTCAAGTCGTTGACGGCGCGCGCTGTTCTCGCGCGCCTCAAGGAGTTGTCAGCAACAGCAGGGGCCCAGCCGGATTGAAGCCTACTAGGGCCAGGGTTATCCGAAAGGGCGCTCGAGCCCCGGTATGAAGGCTTGAAGGAACGGGATGGGTTTTTTAGTCAGTAAGAGTCTGACACTATCTCCCGCTCCGCCCAAGAGCGGGGGTTGTCGTTGGATGATTTTTCTCATCGAAAAAAAAAGGTACCCGATGGATGCAAGACGCACAGGACCATTCATTGTGGCTACACTTGGGGGAGACCTATGTCCAACAGTGGACGTCTTTCGGCTGAAATGATGATTACAATCACGAATGCTTATCTTACCTTTTCGCCTTTCTACTCTCACCTTTAGAAATCCCCAACTCTAGCATTAACAAGATTAAAATAACATTTTAAGAGATAACTCTTTGAACAAGCATCTTGTAACATGTGCGATGAAATATGGCAGCGTTCCGTCAGTGCGATGAAATATGTTACTCGAAATATATATTGTGTGAACGTTTCAAATGGTGCCGTTGTATTGAAATTTTACAATGCATGGATAGCACAGTGGCTGTGCGGTTTACTGCCTTTTTAGAGTTCAGTACCTAAAGGGTAAAAGCGGAACCCTATTGCTTAAGAATCCGCTGTCTATCCGTCTATCACCAGGCTGTATCTCACGAACCGTGACAGCAAGACAGTTGAAATGTCTTTCTGTTAAAAGGACATTTACACTGATGATGTTTTTCTATGTGTACTAAACCCCAACTACGGCAAAAAAATTACGCTAGAAAAGTATGAAACTAGATTTTCAGGATGCTGAATAAACCAAGTATCTGGAAAAATAAGAAGAAAACAAAAAGAAAAGCCGTAGTCACACGTTATTAAAGTGTTTCGTTTGATGCCTATAACGTGGGACTGTTAAGTAAGGCCCAAGCGCCCTAAAAGTGCCATAGTTTTATGGCACTTTTCGGGCTGACTTTCCGAAGCCTACTCGTCAGTAACGGCCAGGTTAATAGGTTTGAAAAAAATATATGTTTATTAAAGATTCATGAACAACATTATAAATTATTTATTTTTAATTAAATAAATAAATTATCAACATTTGATTTTTTTCGTGCTATCAGCACTTTTGTCTAAAAAAATATTTAACAATTTAGCAACTTTTCCCTACTCCTTCGAAACGGCTTGGACCTTTACAGACATTTTTACACATAAAGTTGGTGGTTGAAATAAATATTCTTTTAAGTGAGCCTTAAGTCAAATTTGACTGGATACAACATTACCACATCATCCATAATTTTATCTATATTATCTTTTTTTTTTTATTATTGATAGGCTCGCGTTTGACCACCATCTCACCAGATGGTAAGCGATGATGTGGTCGACGATGGAGCTCACTTGCCTAGAAATAACCTATTCACTCTTGACTTGAAGACCCCTAAGTTGTAGCTATCAGGAAACATACTCCGGTAGGGAATTCCACTCCTTGGCTGTACGCATAATAAATGTGTTCCCAAAACGCCTTGTGCGTATTGGGAATATATCATATAAACTGTTTACAATGTAAAGGGTACAATGGTTGATTTATTGTCTTAAATATTCTCTAACAATCAGGTGAGGAGGCAGGTGGAGAAATATAAGATGACAAATGTATTGAATATCATCATTTTTTTTTTTTTTGTGGCAAATAGATCCCTTTTCGACTATTCTGCCAATGTCAAAAATAAATTGGATCAGCAAGGCAGACACAAGGGATTAGAATGTTAGTAGCATAGTAGCAGTAGGTATAAAAATCTTCGCTTGATACGTCTACATGTATTATTATTAGAATATAAAAATGCCATTAATTCTGGCTGTCATAAAGCGGATGGGACTAGAACTCTAGTTACATTACACAGATTATAAAACCAGTCACACAGATTCCGTCAACCCGCCGCAAAAAAGTTGCGAAAAAACCTCTAATCGCTTTATAAAGCACTTACCAGACTAATTATGTGACCACAACATATAATTAAGCCCGCAAATCGTATGTGCCTCGTAAATTATCCGCGGGACGTGCATTAGCCGACCGTCCGTCTATCCGCAGCGGAAACGCAGTGACGCGCGACAAACGCATAAATTTCGCGCGGTCTGAACACGCACTTAGGTTTCGTGTATAATGACGTCATTTTAAGGGTGTGTTTGAATATTTTATGGCGTTAAAATCTTTGTATGGGTTTAAAAAATGGAGACCGTCTTATACTAAAAATATCCTCATTTTATATTAAAATTAGAAAATATTTTGTATTTTTTCTTGTTATGTTGTGTTTAGTATTAACAATAATAATAAGCTTTTAATGAAAATATTTTTGTCATGGCAAAATTTTCTAACTCGGTATACCTATATAATTAATACTCGTCAAGACGAATCATACGAGCCCAAACTCGATGGGGTTGTGTCGATTAACTACCCAATCGAGTCACCTTCCGGTTCCATCATAAGATCAGCTCCATGTCATAATAATTTTGCATTGTCTTCTGATTTACACATGCATGCAAAATTTCAGCTCAATTGGTAACCGGGAAGTGGATCAAATTCAATTTGCAAGATTTCATTACAGACAAACATCGGGACAGGTGAAACTAAATAAAAGCTTGTAAACACTGATTCGACTGATATCTGATGATAGCAAAATAGTAAAAATACACAAGAACTAAGCTTAGATACTTCTACACTATATAATAAAGAGGTAAAGTTTGTTTTTTTGTTCGTAGGAGGTAATCTTTAGAAGTACTGGTTTTGAAGTATTGCTAAATTTTTTCACCAATAGAAAGCTGCTTTATTCCTGAGTGACATAGGCTATATTATATATACGCGGGCGTAGTTGCGGGCAAAAGCTAGTCAATTATATGACAGGGCTCGTCAGTGCCGATGGAATGGCATGGAACACGAAGGACAACTAAATGAACACGGGCCGGACATTTCAGTCAGTAAAAGTCAGAAATTCACTACACTCCACCCAGACGGGGAGAAGTACTTAATAAAATTATTTTCTGCCAAGAAAAAGAGTTTACATCAAAACACAGTCAAAGATATCACATATTTTTGACTGCAGCAAAGTCTTATAACGTAGCTTTAAGGTTTTGTGATCAAAGTAAAATTAGTCAAGAATGAATAGGTTATTTTTAGGCAAGCGACCACATCGTCGCTTACCACCAGGTGGCAAGTCTACTAGACCAGAATATGACCAAAACTAACCATTATTTTAGGACACAAACAAAACACGACCGGTGGCCATAATTGTGAGTCCACGACCACAAGTCCATTGGCGCGGTACAAACGTAATCACAATATTACTATCGCACACAACACGGAATGGTAGTCACTAATTCGACACACCGCAGCGGAGACCGCAGGACAACTGATTTATTATAAAATTGTGTAAGTACGAAATGTATTTGTTAAATTAAATACAGGACAAAATCATGCAAGTGTTAAAGCCTGGCCACATTACCACGGTATGGCTTCGATAACGTAAAAAAGCGCGGTCTACGCAAAACGTCTCTTTCGCAAAATGTGGCGTTAGTTACTTTCGCAATCTTATAAACGACATTCTGCGATAACGACATTCTACGAAAGACATACTGAGACAGAGACAGCGACTTTTTGAGAAAGAGTAATTATCCGAAAGCGACATTATGAGAAAGAGAACTTTTACGACCGTCAGTAATTACTAACGGGACGTAATGCGAAAGAGGTGTTGTGCGAAAATGAATTTTAGAGTGAGAGTCATTCTGCGAAAGCGTCGTTATGCGAAAGAGGCATTTTTTTTTCACGATCAGTCTTCAACCAAAAGGTTTGAGACCTTGCCTTGTCACGTTTATACGGCAGTGTACCGTATGACGTCCAGGGTCTTGGTGTCCTGTTTAAATGAGTTTAGATGTTTGTAAACGTATCTACGATACAAGACTAATACCATAGATATTAGTGGGAACTCCAAGGGAAACCAGCTTCAGCACGGGTAAGCACGATCAGCTTACTATGTTTATAGATGAAAATGGGTTTTTATCTATTTTTGAAAATGTTAGAGCGCGTTCACACGACACGCGCACGCTCAGCGCACGCCACCCGCGTCCAGCTCGCAATGAAATTTATTAAATAAGAATTTGAGTCTTATTATCATCATCAATAGATCTCAAATTGCATTTAACGAGGTCTACACGCGCACGCCAAGCGCACGCCCCGCGCCCGACTCGCGCCAACCCTGCGCTCGCCCTGCCCACGCTCTGCACCCTCCCCGCGTACGTTTTGCGCCCGCGCTACGGCTAAATGCCTAGTGAACGAAGGAGTTCAGTCACTAGTAGTATAAGTGGGCGCGAGGCGTGTGCGAGGCGGACGCAGCGCGTGTGCGGGGTTAAGGCGGGCACAAAGCGTGCGCGGGGGCTGTGCGTGATCGGCGCGTGTCATCTGAATACGCCCTTACTGTGCCTTACAGTGAAAATATATTAGCAGGCTGATATTCAAACAGAATAAATATTTAAATCGCATTTTTAGCCGTTGCTCTCGGCTGACATTTTGACAGTTGCTACAGTCTGAAAACAGAAAATCCGACATCAGTCTTGCAAAGAGAGTGTTACCTATTTACTCGGTTGTGGAGGTCAGATAGACGATCGCTTCAAATATTTAACTTTATACTGTTAGACTGGAAACTTACCGCAATATACCTACTTGGGCAAACGTTTAGCAGATTGCATTCCATACATCACGGAGACAGCAGAATAAGATTAAAATTTAAGATGATTTTAATTTAGATATAAAAATTTCGTATCACAGCTTTTGTTATCAAACTCCTCAGAAACCGATTGACCGATTTTTAGGTTTTTTGTGTATATTTGGTAGGTCTGAGAATAGGTCGTAGGCTATGTTTTATACCCCTTCCTACCATGGAGCGTTTACGTCAAGGAGGATGGTCAAAGATAATCCCGCGGTAATCAAATTTTCTTAAATTTTCTTTCTTTTTTTTACATTTTGCGGACCATAGTCAAGATTTATATTGATTAAAATATGATTAGCGGTCGTAATACTGAATTACAATCGTTAAAATAATCAAAACAACCGTCTCAGTTCGTCTTACTCCTATTAAACGGGTATTTCATGAAAAAGAAATTTTGCAGGGCTCTTTTTTTCTATATAGAAACCCCTCTTTTTTCACATAACCACATAAAAACAATTAGCCATTAATTCCTCGCACATTTTTAATCTCCCCGCCGCAGATAATCTAATAAATTACCAGCGGATACGAGTGCGCCCTTACAGTACCCGCACATGCTTACACAGAAGATTTATTGTAGCACTAATCTATGGCACGAAGGCTAATGTTAAATGTATGTAATATAGCTATTGCATATTTAACAGGTTCTGCTGGTTTATTGATATTTTAACGACGTTTTAACGTTGGCATTCTTCAAATATTCAGTCAGAAGTCTATTAAAATGGTAGTTGTTGTCATACAGCATTATCGTTTCTCGTATTGTCAACTTCTCAAAATGACAACCGGCCCCTGAGACCCCAAGCATTTAAATAGGTATAAATACGGGAAAAATGGAAAGGTTGCTTATTTTCGATATTTGTAGACTAGTTTATGAAGAATTTCTTATTTACATTCTTAGATACATAACCAATAAATAAAACGCTCAAAATTTTAATAATCTACGCGGACTTTTAATAATCTTAGTGTTCAACCGAATGGCGCAAAATCACGCGCGAACGCTGGCGTTCGCTTGGGGTTTGAGGGGTGTCAATTTCTCACTATATCAACTTCTTAGAATGTCAATTTCTCAAAATGTCGATTTCGCATAATGACAACTTCGCTTATGGTCAACTTCTTAAAATGACATATTCGCAAAATGACAACTTCACGTAATTTGTACTCCCGAAGGATTCGGTGGATCATACAATGGAGGTGCCCCGCTTGGGCGGAACACCGCTGCGCTGTGTTCTCGGGAGGCGATTGACAATACAAGACGATTCGCAGTTACGAGTGCGCTCTTACAGTTCCCGCACGTGCTTACAAAGAAGATTTATTGTAGCACTAATCTATGGTACAAAGGTTAATATTAAATGTATGTAATATAGCTATTGCATATTTAACAGGTTCTGCTGTAGGATTATGGATATTTTAGCATGTTTTAACGTAGCCGTTCTTCAAAGAATTAGTCGGAAGTCTATTGAAATGGTAGTCTTTGTTACATTATATCATTAGCTGTGCCCGCGACTTCGTTCGCGTGGACTACAGGATTTTGAATTTATTTTTTCTAAAATAAAAGTAGCCTTACTTAGTCCTTATTACATCAGCTACCTACCAAAAAAAGTTCCGTCAAAATCGGTCGAGCCATTTCAGAAATTAGCCGGAACAAACAGACAGACAGAAAGACAAAAATTGTAAAAAAAATATTATTTTGGTGTATGTACCGTATATATATTCATATTCAAGTAGTAAAAAGCGGTTATTTCAATATTACAAACAATTTTATTTATATTTATAGAAGTATAGATAATCGTTTCGGCCGAAACGTATCGTCTCGTATTGTCCACTTTTCAAAATGTCCGGTATGAAAGGCAACGAAGGAACGGGGAAGATTTTTTAGACAGTAAGAGTCTGACACTATCTCCCGCTCCGCCCAAGGGCGGGGAAGCATTGGAATATTTTTACCCACCGAAAAAAAAACTGTCGTTAAATGTCCACTTCTCACTATGTCAACTTCTAAGGCTTGTCCACAGGAGCGGAGCGAGGCTGCGTAGCGGAGAAACGGAGAAATTATAACAAATGGAATTCCAATTTCGCACAAAATCTCCGCTTCTTTGATTTTGTGCAATCCTTTTTGTTAATATTTCTCCAATTATTCGCTCTGCAACCTCACTCCGCTCCTATGGACAGGCAGCTTTAGAATGTCAACTTCTCATAATGTCAATTTCTCAAAATGTCAATTTCGCACAATGACAATTTCGCACAATGACAATTTCGCACAATGACAGCTTCGCTTATCAACTATCTAACTTCTCAAAAGGACATATTCGCAAAATGACAACCCTGCGTAATTTCTACTCCCGAAGGACACGGTAGAACATACAGTGGAGGTGTGCCCCGCTTGAGCGGAGCACCATTGTTGTCTCGTGGGGGCGATCGACAAAACGAGATGATACGAGCCGAAAGACGTCCCCGACTAGACATAGCAAATCAAACAAAACTTAGTAAACTTAATAGAAGTTAAATTTGTTTAAGTTTTTTTTTTAGGTTTTTTTAAGTGTTATTAACCCTTCAGTTGATAGTTGCTACTATCATTTGACCAACTTTGTCTTATTACCGTAATAAAAAAATATTATCCTATTGGCCTCCTCCACACAGAACAGGAACGATCGATGTGGCGACGCTTGGGGGAGGCCTACGTCCAACTTACAGTGGACGTGTATCGGCTGAAATGATGAGGCCTCCCCCAAGCATCGGCTTAACGACATGTCCTCAGCATATGCTGAGATAAGAGCCTTTTTGGCCTCGCACAGGTCTTTAATTTTTTTTTAATTATTTCTAAATAAAGTAGTTACTTCTTTTTATTTTATTGTCTGTGTATTTGTGTTTTTTTTGTTTGTAAGAAGTATTCTCGGAAAGTACCGGTCCATTTGCTTTTTTTTTTCACCGATATAAAGCTGCTTTATTCCTAAGTGACATAAGCTATATTTTATGTACGCGAGCGAAGCAGCGGGTAAAATCTAGTCTACACTAATATTATAAAGAAGTGAAATTTGTTTTTATGTTTTTTTGTTTGTAGGAGGTAATCTCAGTGCTTTATTCCTAAGTGACATAGGCTATATTTTAGGGCGAAGCCGCGGGCAAAAGCTAGTAAAAAAACAAAGAGGATATAATTGATGACTTGCCACATCAAAAAAAAAAAAACACGAGTATTTATAAAACTATTGTACCCGCAAAATCTCAGTCATGATTTTTAATTCAACAAACAACACATCCTGTTGTCAAAATTCAGAAACAACCTTTACATTGCGGTCCTCATTTTGGCTAAATCCTCTCCACTTTCCCGAGTCCTCTTATCATGAATAGTTTGTTAATTGCCTCTTACATCATAATGTACAATATACCACTAATTGGCTCTCGTACCTTTGAGCCTTCACAACATGTCTTTGGTGGAAATAATAATGCTTTACTGGAGTGGTCGTAAGTGCGCTTAGTTGCCATCACGGATCTTGAACGCTCAGCGTCAGAGTGGGGATCGCTTTGCGCATTCCATACATTGGTGAGCCAATCGTTTTCGTTGTTAGATACATGCAGCAACGCAGTGAGCGAATGAGGAGTGACGTCTATGACACGATGGCGTAGCACTTAGCGCGTAGCACTTTGTACCACTAAAGAGACCGAATATTTGACTTCTGTGCAAGTGTTCAAGATCCGTGATGGCAACTGTATATTCCTTTTACACACAACGTGTAACATTAAATGCGCAAAACCTCAGACACTCAAAATTATTTTTAATCAATTGACCTAATGCTGTGAGAAAACTGATTTGTAAAATAGAAAATTTAAAAAAATTCATTTGACTACAACCATTTATGTTTGTTTACTTATTTGGGCGGGTTTGCGTACATGATGGCTTGACATATTAATGATAAGACAGGGCAACATTTTTAATGAAGATTTTTTTTGCAAAATGTTACCTATATCAAAAAGTGGTTCAATTGATTCTGCTCGATATTCTGATCAAACTTTTTTTACTGCTTTACGCATTTAACGTTACACGATAGACATGTCTATCTATATCTGTGGCTCTGACTATATTTAGGTTCTATCTAATCAATGAATAACTAGCTTTTGCTCGCGACTTCGCCTGCACATAAAAAATATAGCCTATGTTACTCAAAACTAAAGCAGCTTTCTATCGGTAAAAAAAAATGTACGGACAAAAGATATATTTTGTAACATCATGCATGCTATAACTGCTTTTATCTTTTGACAAATAAACTGATCTTTATCAGAAACGTTTATTTCAAATACACCAATTACGCTGCCCGCCCACGTCAGGCTTTTTGTAGGACAGATAATCGGTCCGATTTTATATATTACGTTTTCCGACCGACTTTTTGTAGGACGTGTGCGATGAACTATTGCTATCACTGTGTTCTATTTTTCTCCTACAAAAATCGGTCACCAATTATCGGACGTGAGCGGGCAGCCTTACAGGCACTTTTGAATTGTCAGTGTCATTCAAAAACAAAAAAGTGAAGCTAAATTGCACGTTCCAAAGCGTAGAACTCTATGGAGAAAAACGTGCGAGAAACTCCATGGGCACTCTTTTCAAATCATATTAAGAGTTACATAAATCTTGGTTACATATATCTCGTCGCTTCTATCTTTATCTTTACCAGTCAAGTTATACAAAATCACTAACATAGAAAACCAAAACCAAATAAACCAACATTCGGGGCACATTACTGAAACACTGACCCAATTCCAACCCCCAATCTCCCACTACCCTCACTTTCGTGAGATTGCACTAACTATTCCCAAAGAGTCCTTGGTGCCTCAAGGTGCCTAAAAGAGTACCAAAAGAGGGCGTTGCGTGAGGTATCAAAGAGTGAGCAAAAACTCGCTCGGAGCGAGTCGAGACCCAAATGTTTTGCACGAGTGTCTTCGTGTCACCAACTTGTGCTGAAAGAAATCTCGGACACTGAAGATGTCGGCTTAAGAATGTTTAGTTTCAAGGTTTGTGTAAATAAACATGGTCAAGAAATGTGTTTTTCTTTGGTGACCATATTTTTGGTATTTTTATTTTATTTTATTATTCGATAGGTTTGCGTTTGGCCACTATCTCACCTGTTGGTCAGTGATGACGTGGCCGACGATGGAGCACGCTTGCCTAGAAGTTAAACTACAGTATTCACTATTGATTTAAAGACCCCTAGGTTATAGCTATCAGGAAACACAGACCCTGGCAGGGAATTCCATTCCTTAGTCCTTCTCATGAAGGACTAAGGAAAGGACATGTATGTGAGAAGACATTTATTTCTCAAAAAGGCTGATTCGCAAAACGTCTCTTTCGCAAATCGTCTTCTTCTCACAATGTCACTTTCGCAGAATGACTCTTTCGCAAAATGACCCTTTCGAAAATATCGCGACCAAATCGTCGCTTACTATTCGGTGTGAGTGTTGAACACTCACAGTGAGCCTATCAATAATAATGATTAAAAACCGACCAAGTGCGAGTCGGACTTGCGCACAAACCGGTTCCATACCGTTCTTAGTTGACAACGATAAAAAAAAAGGCTCTACTTTTATATATACATATAGTATTTGTTGTTATAGCGGCAACAGAGATACATCATCTGTGAATTTCAACTGTCTATGGGTCTTGAGGTACAGCCTTAAAGGGTATGAAACCCTAAAAACGAGCACAGAACGTAATTTGAACATGGAAATTCTGTATAGAATACTGTAATTACAATAAGGAATTTTCCTCAGTAAAAATACCTACGTTTCAAGCGTCTCGAACTGAGAACGACAGATGAAATACATTGCGTAGGGGTGTACTATGCCAAATCGAATTCCAAATAATCAAACGTACAGAATATCGAATGGCTAATAAATCGAACTTTCAATGTGTCGAACACTCGATATGTCAAGTATTCAAAATACCTAAAGTTTGTTTGATGGAGCGCGAGCGGCCCATGCATTGCACTGATTGATTTAATAGTGAATTTTGTGTTTTTTTTTTTGTATGAAGTCAATCAATTATCACATTTTAAAATATATTTTAAAATTTTAAGATTGAAATGTGATTTAATAGTGACTTTTTGTGTTTTTCTTCTAAGAATTCTGTATATATAAAGTTTTCTAGTATATTTTGGCCGCTCGATCAAACATTCGATATTTTGAACACTCGAAGTAGTGAGTGTTCGAGATATTGAACGTTGAGCGATAAGGCCGCCAATTGTGTTTTTTTATTATTTGGTTTCATTTTGTAAATTTTTAATCTTGATGTGCAATAAAGAATAATTATGTAAATTAATTAATAAACGTTCGATTTTTTAACTATTAGATATTATGAACGTTCGAATTTTGAATTTTTTTACATTAAGTAATAGATATTCTGTTATTTGGAATTCGATTTGGCATAGTACATCCATTGCGTAGGTGTAAACAATGGGAACTGTAATTGATTCCTTCAGAACTTGGAACCCTTTCACGTTTTCAGCAGCACTTAACCTGAAGGACTTGAGAGGGAGATTGTACATCGATTTGAGCTTAAATATTTCATTATGGAAGGGAATAACAATTGACTCCGTTAGCGGGTCAAGGCTCTAATTTTGAAGGGTTCTCAAATTTTTTTTGTTAAAGAAAAAGAATATTTTAACTCAAGAAAATAAATGTTACTTTAGATTGTAGTAAAATTTTAATTTTCAACTTTTTATACCCTAAAGATTCGCTCTTATTGGGTATGAAATAGGAATCTTGAATTTTTTCAATGATGAAAATCAGTGACACTCATCGATATTGTAGCTTTCTACCAGAGATAAAGTTACCAGCATACCCAGGCAAGTTAAGACCGTTTCGCTTCGAATCTCTTTCTGCAGTCGGTAACGCTTCCGAGGTATTGTCATTCCCATTCATTTGAAGTTTTCTACTAACGTTAACGATTGTAGATTATCAACTTGGCTAAGCCCACTGATCAGTTCGTTCAAAAATAACCTTCTACTCGCAAACTAAGAAATAATCTATTTACCTCTTCATAATGCTTATAAACATTATTAAACTTTCCTGAGGAAGTTTCAGACTTTAAGCATAGAATAAATAGGTACAGAAGACAATCTCCATACAAAAGCACGCTCGAGCAACGCACACATAGACACCGCTCACGGACACGATATCTCGGAGCGCCTTGGCCCGCTCGTCGAACAGTTCCGGCTCAAACGCTCATTAGTGTGCGTCCACCGAGCGTAGGTATAAAAAGTGAAGTACATACATGAAATTGTCTTCTGTACCTATCTATTTTGTTGCTTTTACTGGCTGCACCCATTTATGCTTATTCTGTTTACAATGCATGCCATCTGCAATTCAGGGCCACGGCAATTCATATCCTGTTTTGAAGATTACTGTTCATTTCTGGATGCCAAGACGAGATCGCGGAAAGCGATATGCTGGTCCATTGTAAGTCTTAGTAATTAGTTTTTCTTTTTTGTCTTAGTATATACACCCCTACTTTTTAATTAGTACACAAAATATTGGGGCTGTATCTGTACCCGTTACTGATCATATTTTTGTATTCAAAAGTAGAAAAAACCGAAAACCTAAAATTGACCACGAAAAGGTAAATTCATAATAGATTCAATCATACATAACAATTGCTAGTAGAAAATAATGCGGGCAGTGTCTTACCATTTTAATCGTCATTTATTCATTCATAATCAATAGCCTGCACAATATTGAGACATTTTGGGATAAACACAAACGCTAATAACTTTGCTGTTTATGAATATTATTTATTGAGACTTTACTTAAATAATAACAAGGGCTTTTTTAATAAGCCCCTTAAATTTATGTACTAATTAAAAATTAGTGGTGTATAAACTAATATTATTAAAAGGTAAAGTTTGTTTATTGGAAGTAATCTCTGAAAGTACTGATCCGATTGCTAAATTTTTTTCACTAATAGAAAGCTACGTTATTCCTGAGTGACATAGGCTATAATATGTATACGTACGCGGGCGAAGCCATGACCAAAAGCTAGTAATAAATAAATAGCTCTGTCGAAAAATCCCCCAGTCTATTTTCTCGATACTTAGTAATAATAAAGATCGTTCTTGGCGATAAAATTAAGAAAAAAACCGAGGACTGTCCCACTTGTCAAGCTAAAGTAGTCACCCTACGCTCTTTTGATGTCACAAGCGCTAAATCGCAGCCTCTCCCATGTTTGCCGTGGTGGCTCAGCGAAAGAGCTGAATGTGCAAGATTTTAGTTTGTTTAACCAACAGCTGAATGAAGCGGTGATTTTAAAGCATTCAAGCCGCTTGAAGGGTAGAATTGGTGTTTGAGTTAGCTCGGTTATGGTTTAAGAGATGTGGTGCAGTTTGTGGGGCTTGAGTGTTGAAGGTCAATTTTGGTGCATTTTAAGGATTGGGATTTCATAGTCTGTGTTTCTAAATAACCTAGGGGTATTTAAATAGAGAGTTAAAAGGTTGCTTATAGGAAATCGTGTTTTAACTTCTACCGTATCACCGTTTACCATCAGGTGAGAACGTGAGATAGTGTTCGCAAGCCTGCCTCTAATAAATAACAAAAATATGAGTTTCAGTTCAAATTTAAACCACGTTTATTAATACATCTGGGCTCATGTTTTTAATTAAAAGCTTTTGTTATATATAGATCCATAATTCTTCAATATCTCATCCGAAAGTTGTCCTCTAATGGACTTTCAGAGTTACACGGAACAGGGTGCAAAATCCGACATACTCCCGTAATAAGGAAGAATCCTCCAACCAGACGGCTATTTGTGTCTGGTCCAGGTAACCGCCCGACAGATGATTTCTGACGTTTGTATATGTTTCAATCGTGCGGAGAACTCCAATAGTACCTATGTGGTGGATGTCAAAGATGTCGTCAGAAAGCTAAGCCTCCTCCCAACCAATATTTGAACTAAATCAGAGAGAATGCTAATTTTATCCCACCATTCTTGAGCCTACTGATCGCGATTGACCTACTAAAACAATAGCAAAACAATTCGAGCAACCTCACACCTAAATACCAACAACTCATAATTGCCAGTATAATAACGTAGGTAATTAATGTGAAAACTTTGATCCGAAACCGCTTAGAATCTAAATCAACCAAAAATATTCCCATTAACATTTTCGCAGTCACCGATACAACTCTAGGTACGACAAATTCGGAAGTCGGTGGGAGTACCTACAACCACAAAACAGATTAGTACAGAAGTCGATCAGCCAGCAAGGTCGAAGCTTACTGGAGCCAAAGGTCTGCTTCTGAAAGGAACATTCGGCCCCGGCACGAAAGGCAACGAGGGAAAAGTTATATATAGTTTACTTTTTATAGCTACGTTCGGCGGTTGCGCTAGGGTCGGCGCTGCTCTGTCCGAGCGCGCCCGGACGCGGCTATAAGCTAATATAATTTGTAAAAATATTACATGGCCACAAAGTTATGTTCGTTTCCTCGGCGAGGCCCGGGCACGAAATAGTAGTAAAGAAGTCAATCTACATATAAAGCGCGCTCGAGCAACGCACACAAAATATTATACACCGCTCACCGACACGATATCTCGGTTCGGTTGGGACCAGTGAGAGTGGCACCCGCTTGAAACATGCGTTTGTGAAATGTTTTGTGCAAAAATTAAGTCAAAAAAAGTTATTATAACTTTTTAGTGGACGATTGTTAGAAATCAAAATTAAACAGTGAATTGTTGTTTTTTAGCTACGAGTTGTTTCAGTTATATTTAAGTAGTTAAGTTTATATTTCCGTTCTTCCTGTTTCATTATTTACAAAAATCAAACAACTTATAATTTGGATGTCTTCAAGGCTAGAGTGAATAGACTCTTAATAAACTAGTGCGCCACCATCAACGATTGCATCACTGCTTACCATCAGGCGGGATCGCGGTCAAGTATTAGTTTATAACAGAGAAAAATAAAAAAACTAGATGTGCCACTTGGGCACGCCATAATTATGGCGGTAAGTCCACTCCCTGAGGAGTGGCTGGAAAGATGTCACGGGGTCCTCCCCTTCCGAATAACGCAAGTCCTCACTAGACATGGCAAGTTCGGGAAGTTCCTGCATCGGATTCAGGCAGATGAAACGCCTGGGTGTCACCATTGTGCGTACTGCCCGGAGGACACGGAGCATACGGTAGAGGTGTACTCTGCTTGGGCGGAGCACTGCCACGTCCTCGTGGTTGCGATCGGAGGTAACGACCTCTCGGTCCCTGGTTCAGGTCATGGCCGGACCATGAGAGGAAGAACGCAAGGCAAAGGAGTGGGTTTTACTCAGTAAGTCCGACACGCCCTCCCGCTACGCCCAAGAACGGAAAAAGTCATTGGTTGATTTCCCACCTAAATAAAAACTACCACTTAGTTTTAGTGCATACGCCAAAGTCGACTTCCCTAGCTCGACCGCCGAGCGTAAACGTATGAAAAGTTAGCTGCATTATGCATGAGATTGCCTTCTGTACCCATCTGTTTCGTGATACAACCTTGTAGGCTTGCCCTCAATAAATATCAAACAAATATAAATTACGTTGAGTAGGCTGTAATTAGTTGTAAAACGTACTCAAATTCCTTCCATTGTTGGGTTCAGTATAAATCACTAGGAGCTAGGGTTGGGATATGGCAAGTTGGCGACTAACGAATTGGAAATCGATGGACTGGTACCTTGCCTGCTGCCGTCTTCCCGTCCGATTATTATTTAGGTTTAAGACCGAACCAATTCTTAGTAAACTTTCCTTCACGATCAACAATTGCATCACTGATTACCGTCAGGTGGGATCGCAGACAAGCACTACTTTATATGACTTAAAAAGCAGTCTAAATAATGAATTCTAATATCATAGTACCTAGGTAATAGTGGATAATTGTAGTCTATTAGTATTTTGATAAGTACCCTTTTTTCAAAACTTGTTCTTTTTTTTAACAAAATTGCTAGATTTTTGCAGCGTTATACACGCTTACCCAAGAGAAACCTATTCACTCTCGACTTAAAGATTCCCGGGTTGTAGCTATCAGGAAACACAGACTTAGGCAAGGAATTCCACTCTCTATTGTCTTTCTATTGTGGTTAAATCAACAAAAAAAGAATCATTAATAAAAAAAAAACAATACTTTATGTGAAGTGAAGATTCTTTATACATTCTGATACATAAAACTGACCTATATTTACTTGAGTCGGTATAACATAAAACTTGCAAAAATTCTCATTTCCAGCCACCACACGTTCTAGCCACAAGTGGCTTTTACTAGCTTTAATGGCAGAATTTTTACTACGCCTCCATTTGCGATGCTGCTCACCAATACGAGCTTGATAACTGAGATTCTACTTCGTTTACGTCATGTCTTGGTGGAATAACAATGGAAAAGGATAAAAAAAGACTTGTGATGGGAGTGTTTTTTTTTTTGGTGGCTAAAAATCATCCAAATGACAACCCTCGCCCTTGGGCGGAGCGGAAGATAGTGTCAGACTCTTACTGACTAAAAAACCCACCCCGTTTTTTCTTGCCTTTCATACCGAAGCCGAGCTACCATTAAGAGCTAATCCTAGCCCCAGTACGCTTTGATCAAGCTGGGCCCCTGCTGTTGCTGACAACTCCTTGAGGTGCGCGGGAACAGTGCGCGCCATCGACGACTTGGGTTCGGTCCAAACAGTTACCGGACGGTCTGACAGCGAGCTACCCATTGCTCGCCGTCCGCAAGCCTGCCCCTACGGTGGCCGGAAATCGGGATCGGAATCCCGGCGGGGCTGGAGCTTTTGCTTTCCATTTGTAATGCTGCTCACCAATACAAGATCACGAACTTGATAACTGAGATTCTACTTCGTTTACGTCATGCCTTGGTGGAATAAAAATGGAGAGAATAAAGAAAAGTCCTGTGATGCGTGTGTGTTATAATTGCTTTGTAGTTTTTTCTTAAGAGTTGGAAAGATGAAACGAAAAATCGAGATCGTTCGAAGGAATGGAGAGAGGCACTCATGAATAAAGCAGCTTACTGTGAAAAAAACTTCGCAATCGGAGCAGCTCTTTCAGAGATACTAACTAGCGTAGGTACAAACAAAAATACACAGTTTACCTCTTTATAATACCTATTAGTGTTGATTATCTTCGATAACTTGAATCCAAAAAGTAGGTCAAAAAGTAATTTATCTAATGACACTTTTCTTGACACCCCGTCCCCGTGTTAAAACATTATTATTTTCGACAAACTCCGCAAATAAATTAAACTCGGCAATTTGTATGCAAACTCCGGTGACAAAGTTGTTAATTTTGTTATTCCTGTTTATTGTTTATTACTCGACGTTAAAATGTGATAAATTTAACGTTTATTTAGATAAAGAATAAATCTTACTGTTGATTGTGACTGTCACTAAATTACAACAAAATTCATAAAGATCGAATAATCTTGTTTTTTTTTTTTTTAAACTTGGTGAGGAAAATGTTGATGGATTGTGTGAGAAGTAATATGAAAAAAAAATGGGAGTTAGTGATAGTTTGACGGGTGACAGGACAGAATGGAAGTAGAAAACGTGTTGCGCCGACCCCAAGTAATATGGGATAAGGGCAGGAAGAAGAAGAAGAAGGTGAGGAAAATGACAAAAAATTTAAAGAATCGATGGTTAGATACTAAGACTAGTTGCGCGTAAAACAGCACAATGGTATTTGGTCACAACTTCGACGGCGCGCTCTGTTCCCGCGCATCTCAAGGAGTTGTCAGCAACAGCAGGGACCCAGCTGGGTCGAAACTCGAAGCCTACTGGGCCAGGGTTAGTTTCAAAAGACAGCTCGAGCTCCGGTATGAAGGCTGGAAGGAACGGGGTGGGTATTTTAGTCAGTAAGAGTGTGAGACTATCTCCCGCTCCGCACAAGAGCGGGAGTTGTCATTGGATGATTTTTTCCCACCATAAAAGAAAAAGCTACATAGTAAAAGTTCTGTCAAAATCGACCCAGCAATTTCGGAGATTAGCCGGAACATAATGAGAGATAAAATTTAAAAAAGTAATACTATTTAATTACAGCTGGTATCGACTTTCATTTACATTTGGTAAAAAAAAAATATTTCGCAATGTATTACATACAGACACTCCCTTATTCATTCATTCATTCTTATTTAGGTATACGTATAGTTGTATATGTAGATAAACTGGCTAGACTGGGGTTGAGTAGGTACTGAAATGATAGCTGAGACATTTTAATATAGATAGAAGAAGAACCCAAATGAGTTAAAAGAACAGATGCAAGGGAGCCTTTTTCTTCCTGCCCTTATCCCACATTACTTGGGGTCGGCGCAACACGTTTTCTTCTTCCATTCTGTCCTGTCCCTCGTCACACTATCACTAACTCCCTTTTCTTTCACATCACTCCTCACACAATCTATTCATCTTTTCTTCCCCTTCCTTACCCCCTATACGAGGGTAAGGTATAGGAGGAGTGGCAGGCGGCCGCCTCCTTCTGCAAAGCAGTAATGCTAACAAAGGAGGAGGCCGACCGCTTCAGGCAACGGCGCTCACGTACCAGCCGCCGCTGGGATTCCGATACCGATTTCCGGCCACCGTAGACGCCGGCTTGCGGACGGCTAGCAATGGGTAGCTCCCTGTCCATCTAGTGACCGTCCGAACCGAGCCGAAGTCGTCGACGGTGCCTACTGTTCCCGCGGGACAACTTCAGCAAAGGAACGGGGCGGGTTTTTTAGTCAGTAAAAGTCTGACATTATCACCCAGTCCGCCCAAGAAGGATGTAATCTGGATGACTTTAGTCACCGAAATAAAAAAAAAGCCCCGTATAATAAAAAACGGAATATATCACTCAACGCCTCTAATTACCCCATTAAAAATTCAACCATACAATACAAATAGAGAAGTAGAATTTAGTCGTAAATTTGAACTCTCATCAGATCCCTATCAACGATAAAATTAAGTGCCCTCTGGGTCACTCAAAACAATTAACATAAAATGAGGGCTAATATTAAATAATCGGGTCGTTTGTCCCACTGAAATATGTAGGGAAAGAGCTATTTCGGGACGGAAGAATGTGGGGCAAAGTTTAAAAATCGAATTAAGTTTCGAAAGGAGGTTTTTTTTAGGTGGGGAATCATCCAATGACTTTTCTCGCTCTAATTTGTAAAACTGACTAAACCCACTCCTATGTTCCTACTTTTCCTTACTTTTCAGGACCCCGGACCTTTCAGGCACCCACCCCAGTAGACTTCGACACAAAGTATCTAAAAAAAAAATCATTAAGTATGCCTTTTTTGCGACGTATCGTCTTTACTCTTTAACTTAGAAGTTTGATTTTTTCACAGTTTCAAGGGGCCGCAGACCTTAGTACATGGTTAATATCTACTGGATACCTTCACGCGTTCCCGAGATAAAAGGTCTTGAAAGAAAAAAAGAAAGAAAAACATTTTATTTGCCCGAAAGAGGCGCACACTTAAAACTAACATAATACATTTTTAAATAAAAATAATAAAATAAAATAAAAAAATAACAGAAATAGTAATAAGAAAATATGCGCCACGTCCGAGCAAAACGGCCGTACGCTCAGCATAATGCTGTGTCCACACGCAAGAATGCAGCGAGTCCACAGCGCTAGTTTTCAGCGTGGGCCGGTAACAATAACGACAAAAAAGAAGTCGGCAACGGTGTGGAGTGCCAATAGATTGATCCTATAAGGGTCTAACCAGATGGACCGCATTTCAACTGCAATCCAACTGCAAATTGCAGTTTAAGTGCAGTTTGAATGCAGTTGACTGCAATAGAACTGCAAACACGACTGCAATAGAACTGCACACCGATTGAATCCGAACTGCATCATACCCACCCGCCCGCACGCTCCGCCCTCCCGCGCATGGTGCAGTTCGGATGCAGTCGGTGTGCAGTTCACACGACTGCAATCGGACCTCACGTTTGGTTTGCAGTTCTATTGCAGTCGTGTTTGCAGTTCTATTGCAGTCAACTGCATTCAAACTGCACTTAAAATGCAATTTGCAGTTGGATTGTAGTTGAAATGCAGTCCGTCTGTTTAGACCCTAAGGGTTCCGTTTGTCCTTTCCAGGTACGCAATCCTAAAAATGTTTTAACTTTTCGACAATGAAACTTCACCGTCAACTCTTTGTAACTAAGTATGCTGAAGAAAATGACTGAAAGACAAAATGGCTTCCAGTCGCGTAATTCTGTCGCTCGCCTGATGAATTTTGATTATGGACACGTAGCGATGGTTCGTGGGGGAAATACTGAAAGGACTAAGTTTTGCATCGGTTTTTGTATTTGTATGAGAGGTGGACAATTGTTTTTCGAATTTGCCGTTATAGAACATTGTTTTAAAATTACACGAAACCTGAATATAATTTGTTCAGAATCAGTAACTGAATCTATGCCTAGAATGAATGAATAGTTTTTACACCATGTTTATATATATGCAACAGCTTTTGCCCGCGACTTCGTCCGCGTACATAAAATATAGCCTATGTCACTCAGGAATAAAGCTGCTTTCTATCCGTGAAAAAATTTTAGCAATCAGACCAGTACATCCAGAGATTACCTCCTTAAAACACAAAAAAAAAAAACGTGTGGTTCTCGGGGACTGCCGCGGTAAAGCTATTGCATAGCATTTTTTATCAACTTAGACAATTATAATTATTTATTTATTTTATTTATACAGTATTTTTATTTCCTTTGTTTTTTTCTTTGATATTAACTGAAGTTACACTTTTTGAGCGTGGTGACCGATAAGAAAACAAATGAGTGGGGGGTGTTAGGTTATTTTCGTTACGGAATTTCTGGATTCGGTCTCCACGCTCAAGGCCCGCGATAGAAGCTATGCAATAGCTTAAAACAAACTTTACCTCTTTATTATACGAGCCCCGATACAAAATAGTTCGTCTAGTGTAAAATTTTTTCTGTGAGATTTTTTCTAACTTCATTATACAATATTAAGCTGTTCTACGAGTATTAGTATCTATAGATATAGAATCTACAAAAACTTTAAAACTCTTCGTCTACAGCGTGAAATTAAAACAAAAATGGTACCAAAAACATTAAAGTCTTGCTTGCCTCTAATGGCCGAATTTCGAGCACACATCGTCGTTCCCCAACAACGGCGCAAGTGCAAACGCCGCAGTTTCTAACCGCAAGTGGGGACGGATGTGATTCTGGGATGTCGCTTGCAGTTTTGTGATGTTTGCGGTTGAACCTTGTGTTCGTACTATGTTTGGATTGGGTCATTCGTTATTATTTTAACAGAGTTTCTGAGTGTCAGTCGTATTTTTAATGGGAGTTGATTCGATAATTTTTGCAAGAGAGACAAAGGAGAAGACTTGTTTTTAATACTTGTGTGAAAATGAACTCATTTTTGGAAACATTTTGCTGATCATGATATCAACGCTTGAAAGGCAAAAATTACTAAGCGACTTCGAGTAAACTTTACAGGAAGTAAATTTTTAGTAAAAAAAAAAAAAAATGGCATTTAGATATTATTACCATGATGTTAATAATAATGAGTAAACTTTCTTCAAGAGAGCGATTTAAAGTTAAAATTTTTTGAAAAAAATTGTTTAAAATGACGAAATAGTCGGATTTAGACATTATAATAATTTAGATAATATTTTTTTTTCTGAAATTTTTGTTTTTAAATCATTCTCTTGCAAAGTTTACTCAGTGTCGATTAATAATTTTTGCCTTTTAAGCGTCCTATGACATGATAATGTTCCTAAAGCCAGATCTCAAACTTAACAGTGGTTTCTGAATACCGTTTTGCAGCCGCTAATATATTTCTTCACAAACGTATCATTTGAAATAGAAATGAAGCTGAATTCCCGTCTACATTTCGCATATAGATTAATTTCAACCCCCAAGCGATTGTACAGTAAAAACAAAACTAACTGTCAATACTGCAGCCATAAATTCCCGGTCGGTTTAGACAGAGTATTACGTCACAATACGCGAGCTTCGCAATATATGCTGATTTATTATGGGCGAGTGGTGTTTGAAGATAAAAGTGTACATATATGGTTTAATTTAGATAGGTTTGAAAAATGGACCTAGTTTGGATAAAATATCGTACTCTAAAAGCAAAAAACCGGCCAAGTGCGAGTCGGACTCGCCCATGGAGGGTTCCGTAGCAGCAAGTAACATAATATAAAAGTTCTTGTAGTTCGTTGTAACTTTGATCGATGTTTTAATAATAGTGTATTTTTTTAGATTTATGACGTATTAAAAAAAAAAAAAACTACGCACTAGATCTCGTTCAAACCAATTTTCGTTGGTAGTTTGCATGGTAATGTAAATCATATATTTTTTTTAGTCTTATCTTTCTCTTATTTTAGAAGTTAAAGAGGGGGGGGGGGCACATTTTACCACTTTGGAAGTGTCTCTCGCGTAAACAATTCAATTTAGAAAAAAATGATGTTAGAAACCTTAATATCATTTTTGAAGACCTACCTATCCATAGATACCCCACACGTATGGGTGTGATGAAAAAAAAATTTCTGAGTTTCAGTTCTAAGTATGGGGACCCCCAAAATTTATTGTTTTTTTTTCTATTCTAGTGTAAAAATCTTAAAGCGGTTCACAGAATACATCTACTTGCTAAGTTTCAACAGTATAGCTCTTATAGTTTCGGAAAAAAGTGGCTGTGACATACGGAAGGACAGACAGACAGACAGACATGACGAATCTATAAGGGTTCCGTTTTTTGCCATTTGGCTACGGAACCCTAAAAACCAACTATGTATTCAGTTTCATTATCATGTTCTCACTACTGGGACACTGGCCTCCTCTCAAGGAGAGGGAATGGACTGTAATCCACCACGCGGGCCCAGTGCGGGTTGGTAAATGTCACATGTCTTCGAATTTTTGGTTCCAGGACATGCCGGTTTCCTCACGATGCCGTTTTGAGAGCAGTGGTAATGAAATAAATAACACCAAGTATTTAGTTTAAGCACCAACATTTTTGTATTCGTTTTTTTTAAATTAAGTATTACTAGATATATTCGTTCGGTCATTTACTTTTTGCCGAAGCTATCTTTTAAATAAGTTTCGCAGCTAATACCCGGTTTTATCTGTAGATTCGTCTTGTTGAGACTCCTTCCTAATTTGCCCAAAAGGAAATCCCAGAAATTTGGAACTTTGGATCGCTGGCATGAATTTTAACTACTGTGATTATTTTATTGACGCCAAAGGGACTAAGGTCCAAAATGTGAAACAACAAAAAAACCCATCAAGTGTGAATCGAACTCGTGCATGAAAGGTTTCGTACCATCCTAACTAATATTATAAATATGAAAGTGTGGACGTTTGGATGTTTGGATGTTTGTTACTTAATCACGCAAAAACAGCTGAACGGATTTGGATGAAATTTGGCATGCATATAGCCTTTGACATGGAAAAGAACATAGGCTATATTTTATCCCGATTCCTTAAGTATCTAATGCCACGCGGGCGAAACCGCGGGCAAAAGCTAGTTATTAATAAAAATGGCAAAAAAAAAAACATGTTTGTTGTAAGATATTGTAAGAGAGTATTGATGTACAATGCCCTTCACACCGCCAGAGACAGAAACAGATGGAGGAATATCATGAAGGTTAAAGTGATGAAGCAGGGAGGTCACGACCCTCAGCATTGAGGAATACGACGCAAGGAAGAGGTTGTAAGAGATCCCACTTAAATATTTATTTTGTTCTTTTTTTTGTAACAACAAAACTATTTATCATCTGTAAAAATTTCATAACTATCACGGTTTATGAGATATAGTCTCGTCAAAGAAGAACAAACAGATAGCTGAGTCTTAGTAATAGTGTCCCGTTTCACACTTTGGAGTACGGAATTATAAAAAGCTTAATTATAGTATCAAAGTGAACTTTAGACCATCGTACCGGCACGAATTTCAACTATTGTGAATATTTCACTGACGTCAAACAGAATATTAAGTCCAAAGTTTGAAATAACGAAACAAGCTTAATTATAGTATCAAAGTTAAAACCAATTATTATATCAAAAGCGAATGAGGAAAACTAAGCCGAAAATAGAATTTGGGTAAAAAAATATCTGCTGGGGAGATTTCAACGATGAATTTTAGGGTCCAAACTCCAAAAACTTCGAATATGGTCCCTATCATCATGACTGGCAGTGTAGCGACTTTAATATTGTAGGGTTGAAGGACGCAGTTATCTGGATGTGTTTTTCTAGAACTGCAGTATTTGGGATTAAGGATACAGGGATAAAAGGACCTGGAGTAATTTAGGATCGAACCGAAGGAACATAGGTGGGTTATAGTGGTGGTAGTAAAAGACTGGCACGCCCTTTTTTTTTTTTTTTTTTTTTTTATGGTGGGAAAAATCATGCATTGACATCCCCCGCCCTTGGGCGGAGCGGGAGATAGTGTCAGACTCTTACTGACTAAAAGACCCACCCCGTTCCTTCTAGCCTTCATACCGGGGCTCGAGCGCCCTTTCGGATAACCCTGGCCCCAGTAGGCTTCGACCCGGCTGGGTCCCTGCTGTTGCTGACAACTCCTTGAGGCGCGCGGGAACAGTGCGCGCCGTCGACGACTTGGGCTTGGTCCGGACAGTTACCGGACGGCCGGACAGCGAGCTACCCATTGCTCACTGTCCGCAAGCCCGCGTCTACGTTGGCCGGAAATCGGGATCAGAATCCCGGCGACGGCGGCGGCGATAACGCCGTTGCCTGATGCGTTCGGCCTCCTCCTTTGCGAGCATTACTGCTTCGCAGAAGTCGGCGACCGCCTGCCACTCCTCCTCGCTCCGGACCATGGCCTCAACCAAGGCCCGGCGCGAGAGGTCTCCGCCGCCGATCGCCCCCACGAGGGCACGGCGATGCTCCGCCCAAGCAGGGCACACCTCGACTGTGTGCTCCACCGTGTCCTCCGGGCGTTCCGCACAGTGGCGACACCCGGGCGTCACTTCCGCATGAATCCGGTGCAGGAAACTCCCGAACGAACCATGTCCGGTGAGGACCTGCGTCATGCGGAAGGTAAGGACGCCGTGAGGCCTTTCCAGCCACGCCTCAAAGAGGGGACTTACCGCCATGATTGTGGCGTGCCCAAACTGAGAGACTGGCACGCCCTCAACCTCCACTCCAGAGCGGAAGAAATCATTGGAAGATTTCCCACCAAAAAAAAGGGATGATTTTCAACGTGTACTGACCCAAGGAACTGCGAAAGGCAAGCAAGGCAAAGAGGGTGCGAATATCTGTGGGGACTACGTTGAGGACCAGTTCAGCGTTTATTCAAGCAAAGCCTATAAAATATATAAACTATATCTTGACTGCGATCCCAGCTGTTGGTATTTGGTAAGCAGTGATGCAATCGTTGATGGTGAGGCGCACTAATTTTTTAAGAGGCTCCTTTCCCACACGTATATCGTCAACATCGAGCATGGTTTAGAAGCTTTTTGCTTAATCTAGCGCATGTAAAGCGATGTTTGATGAAGAAGCAATTGTTCCAGGAAATACGTGTTTTTTTAAAACCACAAAAAATTAAAACAAAAATTGTTGTCATTCAGAATCTTGATTAAAGGAAGCCTTCTGTTGTCATATTTTTTAAGACTTTTTTAATTTTTAAGTACATTATGAAGGGTAAAAAGCAGATTTTCAGAGTTCTTTTACTGGTTTAGTCTTACACAAATTTTAATTTATAAATTGCTTTCAATAGAAACCTAGATAATATTCACAAGATATTTATGTTTTCAAAATATCTAATGAAAAATTAGTAATAACGTCATAATCGCCTAAGAGCGGTTGTATGGAAAACAGTGAAAGTGTTTTTCGAATTGCATGCTTTTAAGAGCCCTTTCATTGTAAGCCTTTTTTTTTTATGGTGGGAAAAATCATGCTTTGACATCTTCCGCCCTTGGGCGGAGCGGGAGATAGTGTCAGACTCTTACTGACTAAAAGACCCACCCCGTTCCTTCTAGCCTTCATACCGGGGCTCGAGCGCCCTTTCGGATAACCCTGGCCCCAGTAGGCTTCGACCCGGCTGGGCCCCTGCTGTTGCTGGCAACTCCTTGAGGCGCGCGGGAACAGGGCGCGCCGTCGACGACTTGGGCTTAGTCCAGACAGTTACCGGACGGCCGGACAGTGAGCTACCCATTGCTCACTGTCCGCAAGCCCGCGTCTACGTTGGCCGGAAATCGGGATCAGAATCCCGGCGACGGCGGCACTGTAAGCCTTGAAGACACCTAAATTATCATCGGGCGGGAAGACCGCAGCAAGAAAATTGTACCAGTCCCTCAATGTACGCAGTATAAACGACGAGGCGAAACGCTCAGTCCGGGCCTTAGAGATGTGAAGATAATTCGGAATATAGACATATCACGATGACTGGCAAACTTCTGAGCTATTAACTCGCGACGAGGTGAAGGACGCGTCTACGTCACTAACATGGATTCCGAGCTCAGGTGTTGTCTAATGCGAACTGCGGTTGTCAAAGTTTTTATCAAAACCAAGCAAGTATGAGGAAAAATATATCCAGTAATGCCGTCTTGTGGATAATATGATGATGATAGGGAAAACACAGCGTTGGAAGGCCTCCCGCAGGGTTTCTATGACGTGGACAAGGGTCTATGACCTGGTGAGAATCGCAGGAATCCGATGACCGTGCTTTGTAATTAATTTAATTTAATTTAATTGAGATAAACTAGTGCTTGACTGCGATCCCACCTGATGGTAAGTAGCGATGCAATCTTTGATGGTGAGGCGCACTAGTTTGTGGTTATACTTAGGGTAGGCCTATGATCAACAGTGGACATTTGTCGGTTGGAATGACGATAATGGGGAAGAAATATCCATCCTAATAATTTGTGTGCGTAAAGTACTTCTTAAATAAATATTAGCACTATCAAACCTTTCAATAGTGTCAATTAGAGACACAATAGAAAGACAATGACAGCGCGAACCGGCGTTCGCTTGGGCTTTAATGAATTAGTGCATCATCTAATTTATTTTACCCAGTGCCACAAATTTCGATAAAAGAGAGAGGGACACTTAGACTAAGATTCTGATAATGTTCAAAAATCAAAAGAAGAAGAAATCATGGCTATGCCAGTGTTTATAAATGAAGCATGTTCGTTCAAGGTTTTCGATAAGGTTTTAACAATTATGGAAATTATTACTAATATAAATATACACATGTTTTAAAAAGGAATGGACCGTATTCCACAATGCTAGCCTACATTTCTTCGTTTTTTTAAGGACATAAAGGCTTCCTTCATCGTTTTGAGTAGTGGCGATTAAATAAATTACAGAAAGTAAAGCGCTTGTACCAGTAGTACAAATCGTAAGTCAGGATCCTTACCACTGGACCACACAGCTTTATACACATGCAATTTTACAAACTTCAACACACCATTCGTATTCATTGTACGATACCCTAGGTTTCCAGAACTTTCCTGAACTCAAAAGTTGGAAAACTAACAATGTTGAAACTGGGAAAAGCGCATCCCAATGGTGGAGAACTGAATTTTAGTCAAGGATAAATGATATTTCAAACTGAGATACTGGCTACAAACCTAGAGGTTTTTTAGTCAAGCATGCTCGACCACATCATCGCTTACCATCAAGTGGGATAGTGATCAAATGTCATCCTATCAATACATTTTTAGAAAATATCACCACAATTTAGCTACTGGGACCATGAGTTTGCTTCTGGGAGGAAAACCCGGAATCCTGGAATGCAAAGCAAAGAAAGGAACACAGGGAGTGGGTCACTAAAAATCTGACACGCCCTCTCGCTCCACGCTAGAGCGAAAGAAGTCATAGCATAATTTCTCACCTAAAAAAATCATAATCCGGCTGAATGAAGTAGCCAAATTACATTACAACGACGTTCTTTAATCCGGCGCGTCAACTTGTAATACGCCGTGTTTTACGATACGGCTGCGACATCCAAATTTAAATATTTTACTTGATATAAAAAGGTCGACAACGGGATAAAATATTAATTCATTTACAAGTTTATATATTATTACTTTATGATGTTATTGTAAATACTGACCGAATTTCCTCAACCATTGCGTAAACGTCCAGTGTATCGAAACGAAGTATGTATGCAAATTTCATAAATATTTTATTGAAATTTCCATTTCTCTGGGTCCAATCCCTTTGCATTTCAATTGAACACTGTCCAAGAATTAATCCGAAAACAAAATGGTTACATGTTGAAATTCCCTGACTCAGTCAAATATAATTAAATCATAAAAAGACCACATAAATAAAATAAAAAAACAGGAAAAAAATAATAAAAACTTTGAGAACTCGAAACTATATCAACAGCAGAAACCAGTTTGCTAATATTCGAAACCTCAACGACGTACGTCGGCAGTCACACAGCGGCCACCATCAGACACGGTACCGCGGAATGGATTTTACCGGGAAAATCGCTATCGTCACCGGTGCAAGTTCCGGCATCGGAGCAGCTACTGCCAAACTGTTTTCACAACATGGAGCGACACTCGCACTAGTAGGACGAAATGAAGCAAGATTACACGCCGTAGCGAACCAGTGTGAAGCAGCGAAAGGATTGCGACCCTTATGTCTCCTCTACGACTTGACTAGCGACGAAAATTGCGATGAAGTCGTCAGAAAAACAGTGCAGACCTTCAAAAGGATAGACATTCTTGTGAATTGTGCTGGAAAAGCAAGTGTTACATCGCTTTTTGATACAAATATGGATGCTTTTGATGATCTAGTTGCTCTGAATCTTCGAGTGCCTTACAAAATGACTCAGCTGTGTATACCGCATCTAAGAAGAACGAAAGGCAATATCGTGAATGTTTTTGGTGCTCCCGGTCGAGTCAGACCCGGCTTCCTACATTTCGCGATGATCAGAGATGCTTTACAGAGATTTACGAAAGCTGGTGCTCTGGAATTAGTGGTTGAAGGTATAAGAATGAATGCAGTTCGACCAGGATTAACCAGAACGAATATTTTATCAAATCTGAATGTGCCAGAAGATGATATGGCTCATGCATATGAGAAGCTTGCTCATACAGTGCCTAATAATGTGATAATAGAGCCGGAGGAAGTAGCTAAAATGATTTTATTCGTTGCTAGTGATATTAGCCCAAATCTTAATGGTGCTAATGTGGTGGTTGATGGAGCAGCATCTGGTGGTGTTTAGTGACAAGTGATAAACATGATGAAGTGTTAAATACAATTTAAACATTGTCAATCAGATGACACCTTAAACGATAAAATTTGTGTAAACAAAACATGTATTTTGGTATTCAATATTGGTGATGCTATCAATGATGTTGTTAAACAACACAGCATTTTATCAAAAACATAAATGTAACAGATCGGTAAGCAACCAAAATGATACGACGATAACAATGAATGGAGTAAAACTCATATTTTGATACGTATTTCGTTTTAATTGGCGTCCATTTCAATGTACCCAAATATAGAAAATTACCTACTGACATTGACAATATAATATCTGAATTTGTATACAATGCTGAAATTATTTCGAATGAGGACGATTTAACACAAAATATTAAATTCCTCATTGCGAGGTATTGTAAATTTTGACTGTACAACAAAACTATTATAATTAAGTATCTTTTGTGTTTATTTAACTGTTAATTAAAATGTTAAGAAGTAACGTCAAACATTTTTAGTTATATAACACTGACTTGATTATGTAAGAGTACAACTACATGAATCACAAAAACAGATATTTAAAAACCGGTATATAAAAATAGATCTCAAACAGGTTAAGTTAGTAAGTATCTCCGTATGAGGAAAACTTGTACAATAATATTATGGTGATGACGGAAACCCGTTGTGACGTAACAACCATAGGATACTACAGAAGGTCAGTCCCATACAATCGGCGACCGATGACAGATGAACGAGTTTATATACACACTCGTGGTAGTACAGTTATCGGCACGAATATTGAGCGCTTGCTTCAAGTTGCGCAGAAATCAAATATTCGGTCTCATTAGTGGTGCGACGTGAGACGCAGGAGCGGTGAGTGTCAGTACTAGGCTCGCCGCGCCATCATGTCATAGACGTCACTCGTAATTCATTATCTGCGCTTGCTGCATGTCTCTAACAACGACGACGATTGGCTCGCCAACGCATTCGCGTTCGTACATGCGCATTCCATAATGCGCAAAGCGATCCCCACTCTGACGCCGAGCGCTCAAGATCTAGATGTAATAAATAGTACTATTATAGTCACCGAGGTGGACTAAAACCACACAGGTGTTCCAGTTGATCTTTATGTTCTAGGACCGCGTGATTCCTTTTCAGAAATTCTCCGTGGGCATTGACCCTGCTGGTTCCTTAGGACGCCCGCGTGCAGCCATCGCATGACATCTCGCATGTATCGTGTACGCCGGTCCTCGGCTATTTCAACTTTAACGGTGTGCATGTATTAAGTAGCAAAACGGGCGGGGGGCGCGGATGTCTGCGACGAGTTCGACCTTACTGTTTCACTGACATCTCCAAGCGTGCGTTTTCGCCAGTTGCGTAGAGTCGCCCTTCTGTAGATAGTTACTCTGTGTCACGATTGTCGAGAGAATGGTTAACAACACATGTAAGTACTTGAGTTTGTTGTCATTATTTGATAGTTCATTCATATGTACATACATGTATGTGATTTTTAAAAACACATTATGTTTTGTTATTATGGAATATTTGTATCTTTGAAGGTTATTCATAATTATCAAAATATGATGGAACCTTTTGCTGATGCTATTGATGGTTAGTGTATATAATATTTAGATAATTATTCATCAACAGTACACAATACTTACAATAAATAGTACAAGATGGGAGTTTTTTTAAGCTATTGCATAGCTTCTATCGCGGGCCTTGAGCGTGGAGACCGAATCCAGAAATTCCGTAACGAAAATAACCTAACACCCCCCACTCATTTGTTTTTTGAGCGTGGTGACCGATAAGAAAACAAATGAGTGAAAGCAGCTGTCGGCGTTTTGGACGGGTGGGATTAAGCAGCTGTTAGCGAGGTCTAGTTTTTGATGGAATAGGTTAAGCAGCTGTTGGCGAGGTCTGGTATTGGATGGGTGGGGATAAGCAGCTGTTGGCAAGGTCTCATTTTGGATGGGTGGGGTTAAGCAGCTGTTAGCGAGGTCTGGTTTTGGATGGGTCGGGTTAAGCAGTTGTTGGCGAGGTCTAGTTTTGGATGGGTTGATAAAAAATGCTATGCAATAGCTTTACCACCGCAGTCCCCGTGTGACACTTTTCTTTTTTTTTAAGTTTGGTCGACCAATTTCTGGTGTTTGGTGTAAAGCTGGCTGTGTCCCAAAGGTGGACCGCACGGTTGCAGTTCAGCGTCCCAACATTTTTTTTTTACTATGGATAGGCTCGCGTTTGGCCACTATCTCACCTGTTGGTAAGCGATAATGTGGCCGACGATGGAGGACTCTTGCCTAGAAGCAACCCATTCACTCTCAACTTAATGACGCCTAGGTTATAGCTATCAGGAAACACAGAATTCGGAACATAGTTTGTGTGTTATGGCTTAATGGATTCAATCCACACGCCAACATGTCCGCAAATCAGTCAGTATGGTTGCAAAAACCGACCACTAAGGGCGTTAAGTCATGGATTACAACTACTGTCTGCATGGAATGAAACTAGCATCCCAATCCAGCATCCCAACAGGCGTGACTCTGCCAGGATTGTAACCATCTGGCCCATGCTTTAATTCATTAAACCCCAAGCGAACGCCTGAGTCCGCGCTGTCATTGTCTTTCTATTGTGTCTCTAATAGACGGTATTCGAAAAATTAACCTTAGATACATTAGGAAACAAAATGTCACCCAACATGGCAATGGCGATCGGCGGCGGCGATCTCTCGCGCCGAGCCCTGGTACAGGCCATGGTCCGAAGCGAGGAGGAGTGGCAAGCCTTCGTATCAGGCAACGGCGCTGGCAGCGCCCCAGCTGCACGCCGCCGAGATTCTGATCCCGATTTCCGGTCACTGTAGGCGCGGGCTTGCGGACGGCGAGCAATGGGTAGCTCGTTTTGCGACCGTCCGGTAATTGTCCGGACCGATCCCAAGAAGTCGACTGCGCGCACTGTTTCCGCGCGCCTCAAGGAGTTGGCAGCAACAGCAGGGGCCCAGCTGGGTCCAAGCCTACTGGGGCCAGGGTTAGCTCCGACAGGTGGCCCAACCCCGGTATGAAAGGCAAGAACGAACGGGCTGGCTTTTTTAGTCAGTAAGAGTCTGACACTATCTCCCGCTTCGCCCAAGGGCGGGGAATGTCATTTGTATGATTTTTAACCACCAAAAAAAAACCCAACATGGCAATTGTCTAAGTACCATTCCCTCTGTACGTACACAACCTACCACTTGCCTACATTCCAGCAACATTCAATATAAAAGCACCTAGTTCCCCAAACAATACGAAGCCTATATTCACTTGTAAAAACAAGAAAAATCTTCACATGTGCTGATGAAAAGCTCAGTATTGTTCGTAAGCCCCTCTGTTCGCGGTCGCGTAGTTTCAGGTTATTTTCAGGCAAAAAATCTTGGCCTTCACAAAAAGTTGGAATCGTACCTCACATTTTGCGATGATACAAAACGGGGCTTTCAATTTGCTTAGACGTAAAAAGGTCATGGTAAGGTTAGTGTATCTCTCTGATTGTTTCAGGGTATCTAATATAATATGAAGATTTGATAGAAGAATCTTTGACATTAACCTTTTGAATGTCTTATGTTACACAGTTCGACATAAGCAATTGTCTTTCTATTGTGTCTCTAATTACGGCATTCAAAGAGTTAATAAAGAACACCAGATACGTAAAACAGCTAATATATTATTACAGCTATATTCTGTATCTGTATTCTTTCTTTTAACAAATGATAGAGCACTGATGGCGTAGTGTTAACGGCCCCGACTTAAAAGTCGTAGGTCGCGGGTTACTATACTTTGTGTAATTTATTTCATCACCACTGCTCTCGAAACGGTGAAGGAAAACGTGAGGAAACCGGCATGTCCTAGATATAAAAATTCGAAGACATGTGACATCCACCAACCCGCACTAGGCCCGCGTGGTGGATTACGGCCCATTTCATCTCCTAGAGAGGAGGCTTGAGTCCCAGCAGTGGGAACATTAAAAAGGCTGATGGTGATGTATGTATTTAGAAATATATAAGTATGTTTATCAGTTGTCTAGTACTCTCTGCTAGCCTGGGTCTAGCCTGCGTTGTGTGATAGTTATGGAATATTATTATTATTAAAAAAATAGTAACATTATCGAAATCGCGTGATACTCACATGTGCAGAGAGATAAAAACCAAATTACATAAATAGTTCCTTATCAAAGTTATAAAATGTTATAACTCGGCCACAAGTAAACAAAGTAACAGAACAACATACTGATAGTGTTATCAGTATTTATCCGTCCACCGTCTTAAACAGACGAGTATTCGATTTTTTATAAAATTAAAAACGCGATTAATATACTCAAACAGTAGTTACAACAGAAGTTGACGAAAAGAATTCTAAAACAGAAGGAATATTTGACAAACTTGAAGAAAGAGTCATGGATAATATAGACTTAACAGGAAAAGTGGCGATAATAACTGGTGCCAGTTCAGGCTTTGGAGCTGAAACAGCAATAGCTTTTGCTAGATTTGGAGCTGCACTCTCTCTAATAGGAAGAGATGAAGTAAGACTTCTCGAAACAGTGAACAAATGTACAGCAGTAAACAATGTTGTTCCTTTATTCATACCATTAGATTTATCACATAAAGGTGCTTGCGAAGCAGTAGTCAATAAAACAGTGGAAACATATGGAAGAATAGACATATTAGTGAACTGTGCTGGTAAAATAGCATTATCGTTTCTGTCAGACGACTCAATGGAGAATGTGGACGAACTGATGAACGTAAACTTTCGTATACCCTATCATATGTCGCAATTGGTGCTACCATACTTAGTGAAAACGAAAGGGAACATTGTAAATATAGGATCTTCGATGTCGAAAAGGTCTACACCAGGAATGCTGGGATATACAGTGTCGAAAGCAGCTTTGCAAATGTTTTCAAGACAAGCTGCGTTTGAATTAGCCCCTCAAGGGGTAAGGATCAACTGCATAAGCCCCGGTCCATCAAATACAAACCTTTTGGCAAAACTAATAGTTCATCATCCAGAATTGAGAGATCAAATTAATAGTAATGTCCAAGAATCAACGTTTGAAGGAAAGATGTTGGATCCTAAAGAAGTGGCTTTGTTGATATGTTTGACAGCTAGTGATGTATTTCCCAGTTTAAATGGTTCGGACATGTTACTTGATGGAGCTGCTTGTAATGCATGACACGAAAGAAGTGCGAAAAGTGATGTTATTTGTGAAAGTGATTATGGATATAAAATTGTTTGGTTTTATCACTGGTATGATATGTTATGTTATTTACGTTTCTGATAAATAATGAGTCAACGTTGTATTTGTAGAATTTTTAATACTAGATTAAATTTTATAAAGATTTTTTTTCCTTGTTTGTTATACCTAAGCCATTATCGACCTAGCCTCTTCCCAACAAGCTAAGGATCGACTTGCAGTCTAACTAGATGCGGCTGCATACCCCTGTTGTGGATGGACTGACTACTTATCAAACCTCCACAAACCAGTTACTGTGCTTCTTACATTGACAGATGATCAGACTTTGTGGCATCTGACTGCCTGTAACTGATCAAAAATCTATGAATAACAACTTAGTTTAATGTTTGTTACAAGTTAAGTGATTTACAAAAACTATCGCTTTACTGAGATTCTCAATCGGAACTTGTTTAGTTTATTTTTCATTAATACTGTATCGGAGATTGAGTAAACGTTCAATATTAGCTCAGGCCTTCTGAACTGTTTACAGCAAATATTTATCAACAATCTATAGATCAGGATTGAAAAAATCTAATCTCTTTCAGCTTTAATAGAAATATCTCAGTATTTATATCCAATAAAAGCCATAGCTGTAATACAGTCTGTCTTCATAACTTCCCATTTTATTATATACAAAGTAGAATTTATTCACGAAACCGAATTGATCGCTATTTCGAAGAAGATAGAGGTTATTATCGTATGTCATAGTGACAGATTTGAAGCTTGATACTTTGTAGGCAAGGCCAGTAGGTTGAACTAAATTAGGTTTATTTATTAATTTGATTCACATAATTTAGTTGATAGTGTTTTAGTTCGTAACCTTGGAGTTAATTTAGCTAAAGTTATGTTTAATGTAATAGTTTGCAAAATATGGGAGTTGGCTATGCAGTCTGATCTGGTAATTAATTTTAAAAAGATTTAATATCTACACTTCTACGCAGAACGACGTGTAACACGCCAATTTGTACGTAGAACGACGTCGTGTGGCGTGGATCTAGTGTAGCTCCATATAAAATGTATGGACGCGTCCAGATATGGCGCACGTATGAGCAGTGTATGTATAGACTACTATACATAAAAATAAAATTGGAGTGTCTGTTTGTAATATTGAAATAACCTCTGTTTACTACATACATATGAAAATATAGACGGTACATACATACACCAAAATATTTTTTTTTACAATTTTTGTCTGTCAGTCTGTTTGTTCCGGCAAATCGCTGAAATGGCAGGACCAATTTTGACGGGACTTTTATTGGCAGGTGGCTGATGTAATAAAGAGTAACTAAGGCTACTTTTACAAGAAAAAAAATTTTCAAAATCCAGTAGTCCACGCGAACGAAGTCGCAGGCACAGCTAGTTCTACCTTAAAACTCGTCCATTTCAACTACACAAACTGTATATAGGGTAACTGGTAATTAGTGTACGATACTTAAACACGTTATTGTGCTCATGATAACCAAAAAAGTAAAAGTTGTTGGTTATCATGAGCACAATCACGTGTTTAAGTATCGTACACTAATTACCAGTCACCCTACACATGACCTATTCTTGTAAATGTAACCACGGCCTTAGAGACAACTTAAAGACAACATTAACGAGAGTCTATATTTGCAGAATTAGTAAGGCAATTTACATACTTGTTTATGGATCAGTAACTCTATTATAATAAAGTCTATTAGTTACATAAATTAATTATTCATTAACTAGGCTCCTTCGTTCCCGTCAGATTATTAAAACACAATTGGCGGGTTTCTGGGGCTTACTATGACCAACTAAAATGTCAGGCGAGTGAGAAAAAGGGATAGAGCAATACATCCTATATAGCTTTAACAGTTCAGATTAGGTCGTGAAATAGATCGCGTTAAGAGCTCGTGGTATTGATTTTATTATTTTGAGTTGTAGTCTGTCTAAAAAGTCCAATGACTTGGGAATTTTGTATAAAATTTAATCATTAAAAAAATATATTCGTTTTTTTTTATAAGGTTCTTCTATTAGTACCTAAACAATGATGAAAATCTTTTAATCAACCTTGATTATTGAAGCGACGTTGAATACATCAGATTTCATTTTACTATAATAATTACCCAAGTCGTTTGACTAATTAGCTAACTATCAATTCCCATTTATATTTCTTGTTCTGTGTTTTAGTGTTGTTATTATTGCTGACATAATTTTTATTTTTATTAATTATTAATTTTCTCCTTGATGAATTGAATTGAAAATGAACTTATTTACTGATTTTATATGTTTATGTGTTTTAAAATCTGATGTTCTCCATTAATGTAGTGATTGTCTGTAAGTGTTGCAGCACTTGAATAGTATATAAAATGATTTACCTATGTAAATTCCCAGTGCCTGTAATGTTGGCGATCCTAAATAAATAAATAAATTAGACAGACTCTAATAATGTCTCAAATCCTACTTTAATGCATGGTCAACAAATTTTGACAGGTGTTTGAGCTCAAATAGTTTGAGAAATACTGTAAGTTCAATTTCTCATATAAGAAGTCGGTGGATTGTGTGAGAAGTGATATGAAAGAAAAGGGACTTAGCGGTAGTTTGACGGGTGACAGGACAGAATGGAAGAAGAAAACGTGTTGTGCCGACCTCAAGTAATATGGAATAAGGGCAGGAAGAAGAAGAAGTCGGTGGATTGGTCACACAATTACGAAGAAGTTTGTTTTTTTCGTTGAAGCCTATTCCTTTTTCTAAAATAAAAGTAACCTACTCATAGTTACTCCTTATAATATCAGCTATCTACTAGTGAAAGTTCCGTCGAAATTGGTACAGCAATTTCGGAGATTAGCCTGAACAAACAGATCGATAAAATTTGGAAAAAAAATTGCGTTTTAGGTATCGAATATACTTTGATATGCATTTAGTAAAATAATCTTATTTTTTTTTGTAATATATTGATTTTGTAAAGTGGCACTTCAAATTTTTTTTTATGTATGTACTTACACCTATATGATAACAAACTGCGTCGGTCTATATGAACGCGATAAACTTAACGCAAAAACCACCGAATGGATCTTCACGTACTGGTACTGGTACTTAAGTACTGGTCCGATTGCTAAAATTTTTTCACCGATAGAAAGCTGCTTTATTCCTGAGTGATTTAGGCTATATTTCATGTACCTACGTTGGCGAAGTCGCGGGCAAAAGCTAGTGAATAATATAATAAAAAATACAAAATTATTATGTATCTTAGTGTCAGAACTCAGCATGTATCATGGCGTGTCTGTTGAATGCAGCGTCAGCGTGAAACGCTATGATTTACAGCGGCGAGACGTCTCAGTGGAAAGAGAGTATACGAAGATATTTGAAAAGGTAAAGTATGATACATCTCTAAGAAACTGCTTGAGAATAACCATACTATTAATAAACGAATAATTAAGAGCCTATTCACTCCAGCCTTGAAGACATTCAAATTATAATCGGACGGGAAGACCGCAGCAAGCAAACTGTTCCAGTCCTTCGGCGTACGCGTTTTAAACGACAAGACGAAACGCTTAGTCCGGACCGTGGAGGTTTCAACAACCATAAAAATCATCATCACCAGCCTTTTTAATTCCCACTGCTGTGACTCAGGCCTCCTCTCTAGGAGAGGGAATGAGCCGTAATCCACCACGCGGGCCCAGTGCGGGTTGGTGACAGTCAAATGAAAAAAAAAGAAAAAAAAAAGCATGTCTTCGAATTTTTGGTTCTAGGACATGCCGGTTTCCTCACGATGTTTTCCTTCACCGTTTTGAGAGCAGTGGTGTTGAAATAAATTACACAAAGTAATGCAACTGGCTGGGTTCGAACCCGCGACCTACAAATCAACAAGTCGGGGCCGTTGCCACTCGGCCACCACTGCTCCATACTACCTACTACATAGAAAACATGTCGTGTGGCTGCAGCCAGCTTCGTGTTGCATGGCTCGATTGTCACGTTTATATTATAACTAGCTTTTGCCCGCGACTTCGTTCGCGTGGAATAGTGACTTCCGGCAGATAGTACTGAATTGATGCCGACTCTTGACCAATAGATGGCGCTGTATGTCCGGAATAAATTTTATTTTTTATTTTATTATTTGTAATAAAAACTATCCTATGCCCTTTCTCAAGTTCCAAACTATGTCTGTACCAAATTTCACACAAATCGGTCCAGTAGTTTAGGCGTGAAGCAAAGACAGACAGACAGACAGACAGAGTTACTTTCGCATTTATAATATTAGTTTGGACTAAACCTTCTGCCTAACCTCACAGTAGTGACGAAGCTCAAAAGACCCCAACTTGCATATTTCCTTACCTGGAACAATGAGATACAGAGTGATTTTCATAAAAATACCATTTGTCAAGCGAGGTGTAAGCGCTCGTAAAAATATACTAATTTAATAACTGCTGAAGTTTTGATCGTTGGATAAAAATGTGTGAAGCGTGATTTGTTTCAGAGAATTTTTAATGTTTAATTTTTGAGGGTATGTTGAGTCTGGTGTCAACGACGTCTCTGAGATGGTATGAAGGGGGTATGTTTATCAGTTTTTTTTAAGTAATGCTCAGTAAGTATAGTTATAGGCACGAATATTGAGCAATGGCTTCAAGTTGCGCAGAAGTCAAATATTCGGTCTCTTTAGTGGTGCGACGTGAGACGCGGGGGCGGGGAATGTCAGTGATTGGCTCGCCGTGCCATCGTGTCATAGACGTCACTCGTGATTCGTTCCCTGCGCTTGCTGCATGTATCTAACAAAGACGACGATGGGCTCGCCAATGTACGGAATGCGCAAAGCGATCCCCACTCTGACGCCGAGCGCTCAATTTTCGTGCCGATAACTACAAGTAGGGTACCCAAATTGTAAGTTAAATATGATTGAAATAAATACAAGTTTTCACTGAAAATATTTTTTTCATAGCAGGCTTATATAGAGCGGTATATACCTATACAGCATTATTTTTAACCGACTTCGAAAAGGAGGAGCTTCTATGTTCGGCTGAATATATGTTTTTTTTATGTATGTTCACCGATATCTCGGTCAATTGCGGACCGATTTTGAATTTTTTTTTTAATTAATGCAAAACCAGTTTGTTCATAATTTGTAAGTAAATGGATTCCAATAGTTTTTAAACCATGTTATATTTTTTCCCGAAAATATTTAAAAAGGTCACTAGTTGGACACCACCGACAGACACTAAGTACAAAAGTACAACACAGGTCACGGCAGATCATAGCGGGCATTAGCGCCAGCAAACAGCTGGTTGCAAATACAAATCAACCCCTCTTTTTCCCAAAAATATTTAAAAAGGTCACAAATTGGCCACCACCGACACTAAGTACAACACAGGTCACGGCAGGTCATAGCGGGCATTAGGCACCGGCAAACATCTGGGTGCAAGTGCAAATCGCCTGGATGGCCCGGTGACTATGTATTTTGCTGACATAACCTGCCTCTGGGTCTTTTTCCATTTACTTTTCTAGTCAGGAATATGGTTAAAATAAAACAATTTCACTATTACATGTTTTTGAATTTATATTGGTTATCTATGGTAAGATTTGTATTAGCAGTAGGCAGAACACATTGTTCGCAGAACTAATTGCCAATAGGGCCGTAAGGTTCTGGAGTGGCGACCGCGTACCTACTGAAAGACAGCGTTGGAAGGCCTCCCATAAAGAGAAACGATGATCTTTTTTTTAAGGTGGGAAAAAGTCATCCAAGGACAACTCCCCCTCTTGGGCGGAGCGGGAGATAGTGTCAGACTCTTACTGACTAAAAGACCCACCCCGTTCCTTCTAGCTTTCATACCGGGGCTCGAGCTGTCTTTTGAAACTAACCCTGGCCCCAGTAGGCTTCGACCCGGCTGGGTCCCTGCTGTTGCTGACAACTCCTTGCGGCGCGCGGGAACAGTGCACGCCGTCGACGACTTGGGCTTGGTCCGGACAGTTACCGGAAGGTCGAACAGCCTGCTACCCATTGCTAGGACCGATGATCTGGCGATGGTCGCATCAATCCGATGAAAGAACCGTTTCTTATGGTGACATATGGAGTTGCGTAATTCTACTGTATGTGTGCGGTACGAATTTTCTTCTTTTCTTTGCTTCACTACTTTAGAACGCAAAGGAACATGAGTGGCTTTAAGTCAATAAAAATCTAACTTTATCTCTCGCTCGAAAACTGACAGGCTAGGTACACTATAAAGTTTCGACTCGACGACTTCATTACTGAACTTAATATTCAAATCGCATCATAACTTATTAAGCTTGATAATGGAACATTTAATCACACTTCCATAATTTCTCTAATAATAGGTTTCTTATTCCTAAAGAAAACTATTCGGCACAGATCATAAGCGAAAGCGTGTAACTGATACATGCGTCATCAAAATAATGTACGTCCGCAACGGTCGTCCCAATCGTAGGAGATGACAACCACTAGAGTAAATAAAACAAACTGTTTTGATTTGGGGTGTGGTGTGTGGCATAAGCGTTAACGATTCTTATCATTTTTTTTTTTTAATTATTGGTAGACTTGCATTTGACCACCATCTCACCTGATGGAAAGCGACGTGGTCGACGATGGAGCACGCTTGCCTAGAAGTAACCTATTCACTCTTGACTTAAAGACCCCAAAGTTGTAGCTGTCAGGAAACACAGACTCCGGCAGGCAATCCCACTCCTTGGCAATGACACTCTATCCAGTGTTTGAGTTGTCATATTTGTTTTAAAGCCGTGTTAACAAATGCTGCGTCTTCCAGACTCTTCCTGGTACCGGAAGACGCAGCGTTAGAAAGCCCACAATCTTCTTCTTCTTCCTGCCCTTGTCCCATTTTATTTGGGGTCGGCGCAACACGTTTGTTTCTTCCATTTTGTCCTGTCACTCGTCACGCTATCACTAACTCCCTTTTCTTTCATATCACTTCTCACACAATCCATCCATCTTTTCTTTGGTCTCCCTCTACCTCTCCATCCATCCACATGTAAATTCATAACTCTTTTAGCTACATGCTTTATGTTTATGTTAGAAAGCCCACAATGTGGACCGATAACCTGGTGAGTAGAATACATCAACTGTTGGACATAGACTTCCCCAAGTGTCGCCATAACGCCTGGTCCCGTGCGTCTCGCATCCATCGGATTTCCACGACCCTCAACAGATCATCGGTCCACCTTGTGGTATGCTTTCCAACGTTGCGCCTTCCGGTGCTCGATGGATTCCTGAAGACACTGCATTTGTAAACACTACATAATCGTCTTCCATTCCTTCGCGAACGCAACACACTCAGAGTGTGTGCCCAAAAGAGTGTTGAGCGCAAAGAGAGTGCAAGGGACAGGATACGAAGCTTGCGCAACAGTGTGAGACTCGCAAGCACAACGAATAAGCTATGTCTCATGACACTATACCTACTTACTGGAGCACAAAGTTGAGACAGATGGAACTAATTAGAAAGCAGGTATCTAACTCTAAATAACTTTCATACAATAAACAAATGAAACAATAACTTCCAATCTACAATTAACACTTATAAACATTCCCCTATATCTTTCACTTCGCCGTTCCGAATGCTAGTTTGGCAGTGAACGCAACATTATCATCAGTGACGGAACATTATAATCAAAATAATGCGACATAGACAATGTAATTAAACAATACAATGTGGCTGTATATTGTGGTGGCTGACATGAGAGAATGCGGAGAGAGAATGACTAATCACTGTTTTAAATAAGGTGGAAAGATCGCTTGCGGTCTTCCCGTCCGATTATAATCTAGGTGTCTTCAAGGCTAAACGGTGAAGGAAAATATCGTGAGGAAACCGGCATATCCTAGAACCAAAAATTCGAAGACATAATATGACGTCCACCAACCCGTACTGGGCCTGCGTGGTGGTTTATGGCCCATTCCCTCTCCTAGAGAGGAGGCCTGAGTCCCAACATACTTCAAGGCTAGAGTGAATAGGCTCTTAATAAACTAGTGTGCTTCACCATCAACGATTGCATCACTACTTATCAGGTGGAATTGCAGTCAAACACTGGTTTACTTTATTTGAAAAAAAAAAAAATGGCTCAAATACAGGCTCGCGTTTGACCGTCATCTCACCTGATGGTAAGCGATGATGTGGCCGACGATGGACGCTTGCCTAGAAGCAATCTATTTACTCTTGACTTAAAGACCCCTAGGTTGTAGCAAACAGGAAACTTCTTAAAAAGTTCAAGAAGGTTATGTTCGTAGAGCTGTGACGCGTATATTCTGAGATATCGTCCTTTTTAATGATCGCGAGGAAGTTGTATCGCGGATGTCGTGTCGGATATTTGGATAGGCGATTTAAGCGCGCGTGCGTTAGCCAGGTGAAGAGCTAGAAGCTTACGATATGTTTTTCTTTCTTTTTTATATTTCAAACTTTTACCGTTTTCCGCCCCCGCTTATCCCTCGTCCCGCACACCTCTCGAAGACTAACATTCCGCTCCACTTAGTTTGGCACACTCTAAATATCGCCACTAAATTAAAACCAGCGCCATTGTCTCGTCACATGCCAACTGATCAGCGGCTTTCATATCCTTTGTTTGATTAATCAGACTATATTTAGTTAGCCATCTCTATAGGTAGGAAGCAAGACATTGTGACTATGTGCGAACTATCAATCAATTACTGAAATGGTACATTTTGATATAAGTGCAGAAAGTTAACCCTAGGTTGACTGGAAGAGAATGCCTAAGGCATTAAGTCCGCCCTTGTATCATTTGTTGCATGAAGATTGAATAAATAAATAAATAAAGTTTGTCATTGCGACCGAAGAGGAATTCGCACGAGCCGTAGGCGTGAGTTTTATGGAGCCGAGGACTGAAGTGACCGGGTATCAAACGACTTTTTTCAATGCACTTACGAAGATATAAATAAACAGGGGTGGATCGGCGACTTGACGGGGACTTCCCTGCCTGATACAATTAATGTAATAAAATTGTGGTGGGGGAGAGCACGCGCACTTTTCTGCACTAGTGCGGAAACAGACTAAAAGCGATGGGATAAAAACGAGTTTTCGAGTATTGTATTGAAAATAGGTACTTTTCTGAATAAAAGCCTAGTCATATGACCACGATGCAGTCAGTGCCCAGTTGCTACTTGTCACCCCCCATGTTTCAACGTGACGCGAGACATATTGGACAATTTGACAGCGTTGGTGATTTTCGCAGTAGACAAATTGTCCCCCAATATGACGGGGGACATTTTGTCCCCTAACGTATATGAAATTTAACCAAAAATCAAATTATTTAGAAGTAATAATCAGTAGCGATAAAAACGTAAAGCCTATCAAATGACGATAAACTCGACACCTCCCTTTATTTACACTTCGGGCCACATTAACAGACCATTTCATAAATAATTTAAATGTCTTCCGCGAACCGATCATAAAAGATGTCCTAATTAACAATTATTACTGCAATAATCTGTTTCATTATTACTGCAGTAATAATGTCACTAATTATTGTCATAAAGCAACGATAAAATTTAAATTTAAGCTAGGGACACATCTAGTTATTAAGACGATCCAACCCGAGATAAATTTTCATACAACCGCTCTTACGTGATTAAGACGTTATTAAGTACCCATTTTCTCTAGGTGATTTGAAAACAGTTATCTTGAGGATATATTGTTTAAGATTTATGTAAAACTGAACCAGTAAAGACCTTCGAAAATCTGCTGTTTTGTGTAAACTTTGGCCCTTCAAAATGTACTCATACATTTAAAAAATATATATTTTTATAAACCTTGCAGATTTCAAAGTCTAAATATTTTATTTCACATAGGCCTACATGGGCACTTATAAAACGTTAGAAGCTAGTGCACGGTTCCAAATTGGTCGTTTCTTAGGGAGAAGAACCGGCAAGAAACTGCATTTAAATGTCTGAGTGACGAAACATCCAAATTAAAAAAAAAAGTATTTCCTGGTACAAGTTTTGTTAAATATTCGAGTGGATGAGGAAATTACCGAATGCTAGAAGAGCGTTCATGTGTTATCTCTCCTTTTTCGTGTTGCCCCTTTATCAAACACTAGCTTTTGTCCGCGGCTTTACACGAGTGTACATGTCACTCAGGAATAAAGAAGCTTTCAATCAGTAAAAAAAAATAGGAACCGGACCAGTACTTTCAGAGATTACCTCCAACAAACGCAACAATATTCTTTACAATATTTGTTTAGATTGCGTTAAATGAACCAAAAAGATTTTTTAACCATGTTCGGTTTGATGACAGACGAGTCAAGAAAGAGGCCCTCTTAACAGTTGAAACTAAAATAGCCAATCGACTCTTAAACAAAAGTCGCATACACTGGCGGACATTTACCTGGAATTTAATAACAATATAGCATAGCATAGTCGGCCTGGTGAAGATAGCGAGAAACCGATGGATGAGGGACGCACAGGAACGTTCGATGTGGCTACGCTTGGGGGAGGCCTATGTCCAACAGTGGACGTGTATCGGCAGAAATGATGATGATGATGGTCGGCCTTATAATGTTCCCACTGCTGGGACTCAGGCTTCCTCTCTAGGAGAGGGAATGGGCTGTAATCCACCACGCGGACCCAGTGCGGGTTGGTGGATGTCACATTTCTTCGAATTTTTGGTTCTAGGACATGCCGTAATCCTCACGATGTTTTCCTTCACCGTTTTGAGAGCAGTGGTGATGAAGTAAATTAAATAGATGAAGTTAATTAAAACCTGCGACCTACAACTCGAAGTCGAGGCCATCACCACTCGGCCACTACTGCTCTAGGGGTGAGGGGACAGTATGGCGTAATAAAAATATAAACAAACAAAATAGTCTCGAATGTTCGCATGTGATGTTATTAAATTTTGCAAGCTGTGACGTATATATTATGTTTAGGATTTGAGTAATGGCTGGGTAAAATTTTCAGTTGACGCTGAAAGAATTTTGACGCCCGACGTGCTTGGGTTACAAATTTTCTTTAATTTTGGTATTCAGGTTGAAGAAAGCATGATTTGATTTGCATTTTATCGAGTTTTTTTTTTGATGTGGGCAATCATCCAATGACCTCTATTTTTCACCCCGTTCCTTCAAGCCTTCATACCGGGGCTCGAGCTCCCTTTCGGATAACCCTGGCCCCAGTAGGCTTCGACCTGGCTGGGCCCCTGCTGTTACTGACAACTCCTTGAGGCGCGCGGCAACAGAGCGCGCCGTCGACAACTTGGGCTTGGTCCGGACATTTACTGGACAACGTCCGGACAGCGAGTTACCCATTGCTCACTGACCGCAAGCCCTCGCCTACGGTGGCTGGAAATCGGGATCGGAATCCCGGCGGCGGCGAGAGCGCCTTTGCCTGATGCGGTCTGCCTCGTCCTTTGCGAGCATTACTGCTTCGCAGAAGTCGGCGACCACCTGCCACTCCTCCGTCTAATGACCTCTCCCGATTTAGGGTAGAGCGAGAAGGCGTAACAGACTTTTACTGACTAAAACCTACTCCTATGTTCTTTCTTTACCTTGCGTTCCAAGTACCTACCCTGGATTTCCCTTTCGGAAGGAACATATCTTCAGAGTTTTCTAACCCCAGAAAACTGTAGGGGCCCAACAAGCCCGATGCTTGTTGGGCCCCTACAGTTTTGCTGTCATCTTTTTGATATGCGCGTGGAAATGCTCTTCTTTTCAGTCGGTACACTACACTCTTGCTAGAGTGGCCGTGGTTATCACTGTGAATCAGGATGAGAGATCATCTTGGTATTACGGCGCCATTCATCGCGGACTGTAGCTTTCCGGGTACGTTGGTAAACAGAGCATTTAGTTGCGGCCTTGATCTGTACCCCAGTTTCTAATCTGCAATAGTTAACGCTTGTAGAAAGCTTCAAATGTACGGGAATGACGTCGTCTCAACGCTCAGTCACGTGGTCAGAGCAAAAGAATTGGTGGCAAGGTCAACTCGAAGCGTTCAGCGCTAGCGAAACGGTTGTAACTTGGGTAGGGGGCCTGGTCTGTCTAGCTCATAGGTGATTTACCACGTGGCGTAGTGCCCTCAACTTTGCCCTGCACTACGAGACGCTCTATGTGAAAATGCTATCAAGAATGAAAACTATGTTTAAGAAACTTAATTAGTGCTTCTGCTCTCTAATAAATTGCTAATCCCGCTTGCAATTCTGCTGCTTAAAATAGTCCATTATAATCAGCATCCATAATAACTAATAATGATACAGTAACAGGTTTTGCTTGCCATATGAGCGTCGTTAAGATACAGAATTAAAGTGAGTTTTGCAGCCATCGGTGATAAATTGTATGATAAACAATTGCATAAACTGATTGGAAGTATATTGGAAAATTAATGTTGGTTAATTCTGTGTGGTGCCTCTTTAATGCATATGTCGTATTATCAATTCAATTTGAAATTCTTATTGTAGAGCAGTTAAGGGCTGTGCTTCTGTATGAAGAAAAATGGAGAGTTACTGGTTAAACTTTCTATTTGGAGACAAAATGTAGTGAATGCACAAGACACTTGCCTCATCATCATCATCATATAAGCCGTTAGACGTCCACTGTTGGACATAGGCCTCCCCCAAGTGTCACAAAATGAACGATCCTGCGCGTTCCGCATCCATCGGACTCCCGCAACCTTCACCAGGTCTTAGCTCCACCAGTTTGGCGATTCTTCGTGCTATGTCGTCAACCTTGGTTATCATGCGGATATCTTCATTTCTGATGTGATCACGCAAGGAAATTCCGAGCATAACCCTTTCCATCTTTGGGTGGCGACCTTCTGATGAGGCCCATTGTGAGCGACCACGTTTCGGAACCAAATGTCATCACTCTTCAGACACTTGCCTACAGTAAATAAATCATATTTCATCCAGCGGATTCCCATGGTCTTGACCAAGTCATTGGTTTGTGTGATGAGTGAAACCGAAGGGGGGCCATATAGGCTGATGTCAGCTAATGGCCCTTGAATGCAAAGGGCAATTGAAAGACACAGGTGTGTTTTAGTCGATAAAAATCTGACATTCTCTCCACCCTAGAACGAGAAAAGTCGTTTGATGGTTTCCCGCTTCAAAACAAGACTTCAAATCATATTTATTACGACATGTTAAAAAAATTGAATTCTATAAGTACCAGCCTTTAAGGCTAGAGTGAATAGGCTCTAAATAAACTAGTGTGCCTCACCATCAAAAATTGCATCACTGCTTACCATCAAGTGGGATCGCAGTCAAGAACTAGTTACATGATAATCATCATCATTTCGGCCGAAAGACGTCCACTTTTGGACATAGGCTTCCCCCAAAGCGTGGCCGTAATTATGGGTCCTGTGCGACTCGCATTCCAACTACCCTCAGCACGTCATCGGTCCACCTCGTGGGTGGCTTTCCAAAGCTGAATCTTCTGGTAGGTACGTGCATTATTTTCTACTAATAAAAAAACATAAATAGAACATTTTTTCAGTACAATGTTAAAACGAAACGCAAAAAAAAAGTAATAAAGCGAAATTTTAAGAATTTTAAAAGAGACAAAAACTGGAAACCTTTACAGAAGTTTAATGGAGCTTCCCCTTTATTTCGCCGTCGCTGCGTCAGAGCTTGTTTTTTTCTTAAAAGAAGCGATTCTTTAGTATTGTCAAGGTGAAAAGTGTTTGAAAGGGTATGAAAAGGTCTTATTTGAAGGCTCATTAAGTTAAGTTTCGTTGGGAATAATTTCGTTTTGTTGTAAAAGACTTTTTTTTAAGGTGGGCCATCATCCAATGTAAAGAGGAGAGATGAAAAGCATGTTGCTAAAAGAGTTATGAATTCACATGTGGATGGATGGAGAGGGAGAGGGAGGCCAAAGAAGTGATATGAAAGAAAAGGGAGTTAGTGATAGCGTGACGAGTGACAGGACAGAGTGGAAGAAAAAAACGTGTTGCGCCGACCCCAAATGAGATGGGACAAGGGTAGGAAGATGAGAGAGATCATCTAATGACTTCTGCTGCTCTAAGTTGGAGCGTGGCGTGTCAACTGTGTCCTTCAGTTGCTCTCTGCGTTCTAGGTTTCCATTTCAGAAATTTCCCGTGACCCAAGCGGACATCAGCCCTACTGGACTACTCGGGCTCATTATTTCACTTACAAGCCAATTTATTCACAGAGCCGCTAAACGCCATTCATTTTCTTGAAATAGTCTTAACCAAAAAGTAAAATAAAATCCATACGTACAACCACAGAATAGATGAAAAAGGTTATTAAAATCTAGGTTTCTGTACCGTCTAGCTGATACCTAAGTCATTATCGTAACCCATAAATGGTATTGGTAATATCCACATAACGGATGAAAGAGGATAGAATAGTCTTGTGGGCGGGGCAGGCGTACCACAAAGTAGGGCAATGCTCATAGTTCAACTACCAATAGAAAACTTGCGATCTAAGTGTGCGTAGTCTGTTAGTTGCGTAATGATCCGCGTTCGTATTGATTTATTGCCTGTACTGGACTTAAAGGGTGGGAGATAAGCGACGACACTCGTTGTAGTACAAATCGAAAAGTATTTCCTTTCTAACCTCTTTCATCTTTTCTATGCGTACCTATAACAACGTACGTACAAATTTATGGTTCATTTTTAAAACCACAATACATCCAAAAAAAAAGATGAAGCCGAGATGTTGTGAAAGTCGGTTCAGCAGCCAAAACCCGACCATTGATAGTACGAACCGAGTGAAATGGCGAAGACTTAATCGAGGCCGACTCCTGGCACAATGCCGGGACATAGCTAAATTATTTACAAGTTGAAACATCATTTCACCCTGAACCATTACATACGCAATAAATTTGCAACTAAGAAACGTTTCGGTCGTTCATCGGCGTACATTGCAATTCCTACATTAATTAATTTTCGAGTTATGTGACACTTTAACTGTGAGCAAATAATTCTGCACTGATTTGTATACTACTCTCGATTTACGGTCGGTTGCAGAAATTATTGCAAAAAAATCGTGGAATGAAAGTGAGTTGATAATGTTTTTTTTTTATAATATAAACTAGTGCTTGATTGAGCTCATCAGAAGGCTTGCAGTCACCCAAAGGGCAATGAAAAGTGCTATGCTCAAAGTTTCCTTGCATGGACGTATGAGGAATGAAGATATCCTCAGGAGTACCAAGGTCGCCAACATAGCCCGAAGAATCGCCAAACGGCAGTAGCAGTGAGCAGGGCACATTGTTCTTAGAACGGATGGTCGATGGGGCCGGAAGGTTCTTGAGTAGCGACCAGAAATCGCAGCGTTGGAAGGCGTCCCACAAGGTTATCGATGGCCTGATGAGAGTCGCTGGAATGCGGTGGAAACGAGACGCACAGGACCGTTCGTTGTGGTGACAATTGGGGGAGACATATGTCCGGTGGACGTCCTTCGGCTGAAATGGTGACGATGTTGATGAATGCTTGACTGTTGAACCTGATGGTGTTGTAATCGTTGATGGTGAGGTGCACTAGTTTATTAAGAGCCTATTCACTCTAGCCTTGAAGACACCCAAATTATAGTCGGTCGGGAAAACAGCAGGAAGCAAATTGTTCCAATCTCTCGACGTACGCTATAAACGATGATACACTGATTTGTATTGTGTTGTGTTTTTCAAAGTATTGTATTATATGAATGTTTATATATCTTCTACTAACTTTCTCCGTGTATTGGCATCTAGCCAGAAAGTAAGCGAGCATGAGTACCAAACAAAATTGGTGTTTGATTGAGCGGCGCGGTCAATCCTGAAGTTTTACTACTTATTTCTTATTTGGGGGAAACAAAATATAAACAAACCACTAGAGCATGTCAGAAACAGTCGGATAACTTATAGGTAATATTTTTTCAATACAACCCGCTCTTATCCCACCGCTTTTAGGCACGCAATGGACTGTTTTCCGCACTAGTGCAGAAAAGTCCACGTGCTCGCCCAGTCGGATAACTTATACGTAATTTTTTTTCGAAAACCCGCTCTTATCCCACCGCTTTTAAGCACGCAATGTACTGTTTTCCGCACTAGTGCAGAAAAGTCCACGTGCTCAACCAGTGGGATAACTTATACGTAATATTTTTTTCGAAAACCCGCTCTTATCCCACCGCTTTTAAGCACGCAATGGTCTGTTTTCCGCACTAGTGCAGAAAAGTAGACGTGCTCGCCCCGCCACAATTTTATTGTAATTGAAAAATGTCGTTAGACACACGTGCAAATTTGTCACTACTGCAGCCTAGGCTTCATAACATCTCCATGAATTGCGCCTCGGTCGCAATGACTAACTTTCTGCACTTGAATCATAGTGTATTATTTTTCCAAGAAGAAATCTTTTCGATTACTACTTGTAAATGTTTAGTCAGAGTGAATGTTATTTATAGGTAGGTAGGTACTAATCTCTGCTAATAATATAAATATATAAAAGTAATTCCGTAACTATGTCTGTATTTTTATTAATTCTTCACATCATAATGGCTTAACGGAATTTTAACATGAAAATTCAAAGACCATAAGAGGGTAGACCATATCCTAGATTAGTACTTATGGGATAGGATGCTCCGCTTGGGCGTGTGGATCGGCAGCAATGATCTCTCGAGCCGAGCCTTGGTACAAGCCATGGTCCGGAGCGAGGAGTTGCAGGCGGTCGCCTCCTTCTGCAATCAGTAATGATAGCAAAGGAGGAGGACATAAGACAACGGGGTCATGCCCCAGCTGCCGCCTGGATTCCGGTCCCGATATGCGGCCACCGGAGCCACCGTCAATGGCGCGTATTGTTCCACGCCCGCCTCAAGGAGTTGTCAGCAAACCGTAGGGGCCCAGCAGGGTCGAAGCCTACGGGGGCCAAGGATCTGTTTCTGAGAGGATTTGCTTCGCAAGACAACGAAGAAACAGAAATGGGTTTTAGTCAGTAAAAGTCTGACACTACCTCCCGCTCCGTCCTAAGGCGGGAGATGTCATTAGATTTACCACCTAAAAAAAATAATCCTAGTGTGGAGCAACTTATTTTTTTTATAAAAAAAGAAACATTTCAGCGTTTCTTTTTTTTTTGTTGAAAAGTAAATAAAATAAAAGAGCAACAAGGTTATCTGTCTTGTTCACCGTAATAACATAGATAACAGAGCTGTCAAACGATAATACCAGTGTAACAGGTATTAACAACGCTAATTTATTATCGTCAGATTATAAACCAGTGAATTTTATGAGAATTTTCACGCTACGAGAACAGGCTTGAATTATTATGAAGTGCATTACGCTATGATTTTTTTAAAAGTGAAACTGAATTTTAAAAGCCGATCTTTTTGATTGATAGATTTTTTTTTTGAAGTGAGAAATCATCAAATTACTTCTCCCGCTCTATTATTATTATATTATTTACTAGCTTTTGGCCTCGGCTTCGCTCGCCTAGCCTAAGTCACTCAGGAATAAAGCGGCTTTCTATCGGTGAAAAAATTTTCGCAATCGACCCAGTACTTTCAGAGATTATCTCCTCAAAACAAAAAAAAAAACTTTACCTCTTTATAATATTAGTGTAGATTGTACACCACATAAACAAAAATACAAGACAAACACCTGGTGCCTTACCACCAGGTGGGATCGCAGTCAAGTACTAGTTTATATCAGATGAAAAAAAACACCATTAAAAAATAAGTGTAGGTACAATGGGCGGTCTTATCGCACAGGGCAATTTCTTACAGACAATCTTTGGATGGACTGAAGAAAAAGGAGTTATGATTTATTTACAATTTTTGCTCTAGGAAGGGGCGACACGGCGGGTCAGACTTTTACAGACTAAAACCCACTCGTTTCCTTCAGTTGTCTTTCTAGAAGGCAACTGAAGGTCACAGCCACTCTTTCTAACGTTCTCGGAAGCCTAGCAGGCATTTCCGGAGCGAGGAGGAATGGCAGGCGGTCGCCTGCTATGTAGTAGCTTCTTACACACATACTTGAGTTTCAAGGTTTCCAAACTTCAGCACGCTGTCCGACCGTCCGGTAACTGTCCGGACCGAGCCCAAGTCGTCGACGGCGCCCACTGTTCCCACGCACCTCAAAGAGTTGTCAGCAACAGCAGGGGATTGAAGCATACTGGGGCCAGGGTTAGTTTGAAAGATAGTTCAGCCCCAGTATGAAGGCACGAAGGAACGAGGTGGGGTTTTTAGTCAGTAAGCGTCTGAAACTATCTCCCGCTCCGCCCAAGAGCGGGGGATGTCATTAGATGATATTCTCACCAAAAAAAGGGCTCCGAACTTGGTTCGAGTATTTTGCCTACATTAACTTTATTTTTGGCTGCACGTCTCATGAAGCACCCTATATGCTTTATCAGGCTATAATTGTCTTTACTTTCAAAATATACAATCACAAGCTAGATTAAAGGTATAATGTTTTAGACTCACATTATAGGTACAGTTAGCAATATAAATCAATGCATATAAAGAGAGCCGATATGTGGAGTAATAGTTAATATTAACTTGGAAATAATACTTACATTTCTTTCTTAAAAGTATATTGGTTTCAGTATATTGTATTTTAATTATCTCACAGATGTAAAAAGTAGAATATCCAACACAGAGATAAAATTGTCTTTATCTTGGGCGCTTTGAATTCCTCAATTCACTCAGATTTCTATATTAACTCCCTCACTGTTGTTCGGGATCAAAACTTAGCAACCTTGTTTTCTTTGTATGGGCAGGGCACAGTACTCGCAGAACAAATGGCCGTTAGGGCCGAAAGGTTCTGGAGGCATCTTACGGCGAGATATATATACATATACTGCTCCGTTTATTGTGGTGACACTTGGGGGAGGAGTATGTGTGGATGTCTAACGGCAGAAATTATGATGATGATGAAACTTCATTTCATTCGGAATTCAACATGCCATCCGCGACTAAGATACTGCTTTATCCCCTAGTCACATAATCTATTATTACTTAGGCCATAAAGTTACTTTGTAAGTGTAATTGTGTGATGCAACTGCTGTTGTTGACTGTACATGGTGACTAAGAGAAAACGCGCTTTCTAACACAGGTGAAGGTCACGACAAGTGAAGTTACTGCCATTGAGCACAAAGTCGTTACGTGCTCAAGTGAGAGCATCGATGACCTTATATGGGACAAACACATCTAAAGGTACTTTGAGAGAATTACTCTCTATAAGCCACAATCGACTAATTATTTAAAAAAATATATTTGCATCGTTTATCTATTAATCGTATGCGCCACTATTTAACACAAGATACTATTTTAGCATAGCATAGTCGGCCTTATAATTTTCCCACTATTGGGACTCAGACATCGTCTCTAGGAGAGGGAGTGGGCCGTAATCCACCATGCGGGACCACTGCGTGTTGATGTGCTTTTATTACGTGGAAAATCAAATGGCATTTACTGACTAAAACCCACAGTGCTCCTTCAGCTGCCCTGTTGCAAGTGCTACAATAACTCAGAACTTCGAACTATCCGCAGCCCTGGTACTCATTGGCCCTAATTGAAGGAACGTCTCTTTGACTACGCGTGGGACACATGTGCTTTCGACCCGAGTTTGGTTTTTGCCGGACGGCTGTACAGCGAGCTACCGACTGCTCGCCGTACGCTAACCTGTGCTTAAAACCCTTCGCCTGTAAGGGAAGGTACTCCCTCTCACCCCCCCCCCCCCCCCCCCCCGTCAACCTTGACAAGTACTTGCGGACGGCGAGCAATGGGTAGCTTGCTGTCCGATCGTCCAGTAACTGTCCAGACCGAGCACAAGTCGTCGACGGCGCGCACTGTTCCCGCGCGCCTCAAGGAGGTGTCAGCAAAAGCAGGAGCCCAACTGCGGCAAAGCCTACTGGGGCCAGGGTTAGCTCCGAAAAGTAACTCAGTCTCGATATGAAAGGCACGAAGGAATGGGGTGGGTTTTTTAGTCATTAAGAGTCTGACACTACCTCCCGCTCCGCTCAAGGGCTGGGGATGTCATTTGGATGATTTTTATCACAAACAAAAAAAGAAAAAATACCTTGACAAGTAAATATAGTACCTAGTAAGTTTTACTTACCAAGCGAACCATGGGAGAATTATTTCTGAATGTAATACTAACAAAAATAATTGAAAAACTTCCAATTAGCTTTCACCTAGCCGATTGATCAGTTCAAAAGAAAAAAAAAACAATTCGAAATAGAACGACGTAGTTGCAGACTGCAGTATCGCGATCCAATTGGAACGATAGTGTATTGAAAACCATATTATTTTATTTCACTATCACGCCAATCTGATACGCGTGAACGTTAAAGTTAATTTCCTCGACACGTCCTCTCGGCCGCGCGTCGATCACAGAATGACGCCCGCGAGCTAGCGCGTCCGGAAATTTAAACTTTTCGTCGACTACCCGCGCGATTTAACTTTTTTATTTTCATATCGATGTGTTCAATCTGTTTGATTCAATTCGTAGAGTTTCATACCGTGCAGTTCATTATCGTTTTTGACGGGTGCAACTGTGCATATTAAAATTTATATTTATTGAATTTTATATGCAAAATCATTCACAAAAAGATACAGAATTCATTTAGACGCAAAAATTTTCAACAACGTCCACATTCTGCGAAGTTGGCATTTTGAGAAGCTGGCATTCTACGTCAGAGCTTTGCATACATTATGTTATCATTTACAATAATTGACTATATCTTTTATTTATTTGTACATATGTATTGTGATACTAAAAATGTACATAAATATAATACAAAATGAGAAAGTACACTCTGACGTCAAAGTATCTCTACATCGCTGTCATCCGGAAATGTGCCCAGAAGACTGGCATTGCCACGCTAAATGGCTATTCTTTATTTGTGGGTTATAACACTTATTTTTGACATTGAATTAATTTTACATTTGTGGCAACCCAAGATCTTAGTTAAAAACATAAAATAGCACAATTAGTGTAGATTCGATCTATTTCCATACTCGGCAACAGACAGTAAATAAGAACTACATAACATTCTATATTGTGATATAGTAACGATATATTTGGACCATTGTTCGTATAAAATTCAATACAGACATACCAATGTCACAGAAGCCTTTAAATCATAACATTATTGCACTCCGCACTACAAATCTAATAATGTTCTAACAATCGAAACTATAAACATGCACTAAACAAAACACTAACAGTTATCTAATATATAATAGATTGGAAAGTAGTAAATATGGATTAGCCAGCAATAAACTCTGGTTTTCATTGGCATCAGATGAAATGAATATATCGAAACGTAAAGGCGCGAGCCCACCGCGGCGTACAAACAGGCTGCGCACGTTTGTTTTAAGCTTCGCTTTGTAAGAAAATGTATGTGGTTGTGTCTACATATTGTTACTACATTGTGTGTATCCTACGAGTGTGTTTGTCAAATAAAATAGTTTTCTTTCTTTTCTTTCACTGCAACACACGGAGAGGCTGCGTATGAATTGACGTCATTGTTACATGCGTGGCTTGCTCGAAAAGGCGGTTACATAGCTTAACGCTGTCGACGTGGGTCTACGTTTCCACTGGAGTACACGTATATGACCCACGACTATGTACAGCTCGCTTGTCGCAGCACAGTTTTCAGCCATACACCTCCCACAGTGAAGCCCGTGTCATTGCAGTGGCACGCGCGTAGCCTCTCCGAGCGCCGTACCACGCTATACATATTCGTGGGTCTTCGCGTACCTACTCCGAAACGGAAACGTAGACCCACGATGTAAAACAAACTAATACACGCAGCTGAAATGCGCCGCGGGGTCATGTACAGCATGCGCCGCGATGGGCCCGCGCCTTTACCCAGGTGTAATTAATGCTATGGTTATAACTGATATCGTCTTGGAGAGCATAGAAAATGCAGCCAATGAATTAGATACGATTTTAGAACTACGGGTATGGTATTTACAGTTACAGTAGGCACAACGGATCTTGAGAGGTTGCGCAGAAGTCAAATATTCGGGCGGAAGTGTCAGTGATTGGCTCGCCGCGCCATCGCGTCATAGACGTCACTTTTAATTCGTTCCCTGCGTTGCTGCATGTATCTAACAACGAAAACGATTGGCTCGCCAATGTATGGAATACGCAAAGCGATCTCCACTCTGACGCCGAGCGCTCAAGATTCGTTTTGCCTACTGTAATGACATTCCAATAAGAAGTGACACAAACAAAAATCACATTATATAACATTATTTTTAATTTATGCGTAACTTGAATATAGTTTGTTCAAAACCAGTCGATTCCAATATTTTTTACACCATGTTTGATTTTTTCCCAAAAATATTTAATAAATTTCACAAGTTGGAGACCACCGACACTAAGTAGGTACAACACAGATTAAGGAAGGTCATAGGAGGCATTAGCATCAGAGCACTAAACAAAACAACCCCTTAGTTGCCCGAATACACTGGTGACCATGTACTAATGCGGACAACCATGTAATATGACTGTGATATTTTATGATACAGTTATGAAATTTTGTACATAGACTCTTTACATAATACTAGACATGTGTTTCAGGTTTCGTATGTACTAAAAATAATGTTGTATATCACACTAACATTATTAAAAAAAATTGTGAGTGTATGTTTTTGACCTGTTCATGCTCGAACGGCTGAACAGATTTCCATGAAACTTGGTACATGGGTAGACCACGTCCAGGATTAGCACATAAGATACTTCATATCGTGGGAGTATTTTCCCTTGACTTAATTTTTTAAGATATGTAAGTATTGAATATAAATGTTGTATGTATCATGTGAGTATATTTGTTACTCCTTCACAATCAACCGACTGAAAGGATTAAGATAAAATTTGGTACCAGAATAGCATACATCCTGAATTGACACAGATTAAAACCAGAGGCTAAATATTGGTTCCACGCGAGCGAATCCGTTCTGAGAAGCTAGTGAAACTGAGGGCAAAGTTTAAACACCACCACACAATAATAGCCAAAAGCAATTTCCCTTAATTGACCGGAAAATCAGAAATAACACAACTAATAGAACCACAGACCGACAACACAAATGTCAATGCCATTAATGAAACAAAAACAAACGACTACAACATAATTAATCAGTATTAAAACAAAAACACGTGAAAAACTGGCGAAGAAAAAAAAAAGACGGCAAAGAATGTTTAGATTTTACAAAGCGATACTATCATTACTAATAAATTACACGAACTATTAGAAGCTGAATATTTTTAACTAGCTAAAAAACCAAACAAAGCAGAACCCCGAAATCTTCACCGTAAAAGACTAAAGTACCGTTTACAGCGAAATGTACATCGTCCGAAGTGTCTCACTAAAGTGGTACCCCGTTTTTGGCTATAGTCCAACTTTGCCAGCAAGCTTGGCCATTGTACACACTTGCCATTCAATATTAAGCCGTATGATGAATGTGATATGGTTGTAAATCGATCCATGTCTGACAGACCGCTAAAGTTATTGGGTTTTGATAGGTTTGCCGAGCTAAGGATGTCGGTAAACGATTCCGGAACGATAATAAAACGGTTTGCAGATGAGTTACAGAGAAATATTAAGTAATTTGCTTAGAAATTGTAGTTGGTGGCTAGCTTCTTGGTAATTACTAACTTATGTCAGCGGCTTTGCTTGCGTGAAAATAGGTTTTTACCATACAAACATTGGACGCCCTTTTCAAATTTTTTTTGAATTTTTGTTGAAATTATTTACATTTATTTTACTAAATTACTAATTTTATATTTTTTTCTGGCTACTTACTTCACCAGCATGTCTATATAAATTAATTTCTATTTTTAGAATGATGGTTTTTAAATGTAAAGCATAAGCAAAGCTGTCTTGGCAGGTAGTTAACCTAACCTCAAAATTTTAACTACTGATATCTCCGTAACCATGGGGTTCTGCCGATGCTATATTTGGATTCATTTTGCTTAAATAGGATAGCGAGTTGTTGAAACTTTGGTTATAATTTTACATTAAAATGTAGGTTTAATTTTAGTGATCATTTACTATTTTTGTCTTTTATATGTTACTATATCTGGTGGTAAGTTAAACATAAGCCTTAAATTTTGGTACAGTGGTTTATGTAACTCTACAATTTATTTAATACAAGCTTTCGCCCACGGCTTCGCTCTCATCAACTGACTACTATATTCTACTCTTCCCTACACTACCCCACTCTACCCTACTGTACCCTACTCTACTCTACCCTACTCTCTAGAGTATAGATTTAATAGTGTAACGAACACGACTTTCTTTATATGTATATATCTGAACAAAAGTAATAGTTTTCAGATATTGAAATGGAAGCCTAGTAAACTAAAATTAACGATTATTGCCACCACTAATACGGAAAACATGCATAAAAACGAAAGCAACAATGTTGCCTTAATTGACGCTGCAAAGCATTTCGAAGAAACCGATTCGCAGGATTACAAATTTATTATCGCTTGTGGTTTTAACATTAATATTCGCAACAAGTAACCATTAATAAACAATCACTTCTGGCTTCCATAGAAAACTTTATTTGATGACTAGCTGACCCGGCAAACGTTGTTTTGCCATATAAATAATTTTTAAGTAATTTCTTAGTCTAGGGGTATGAAAAATAGATGTTGGCTGATTGTCAGACCTACTCAATATGCTCACAAAATTTCATGAGAATCGGTCAAGCCGTTTTGGAGGAGTACGGGAACGAACATTGTGACCCGAGATCACATCGAATGAGGCAGTTTATAGTTTTTGCATTATGGTTTTTGCATTTATCTTTCCTATTTAAAAAGTATTTATATGCATATGCAATTAGCATATTATGAACATAATGCTTTACCCATTAATCACCTATTTATTATAAAATATCAGTAGTTTCAGTCTTAATATTTTTTGAACTACATTATCATGATTATGGATTCATTCAGAATGGAAATGTAGAAAACGTAAACTGTTGGCCACGAATATTCGTCCTGACAAGGCTCGATACCTATGTCAAATAATTTGATTAGCTTTTAGATTACTTAAGCTATTTAGGTTTCTCTCTACTGATAAACAATATCAATCATAAGTATAGTCCACTGTAGTAGTCTGATTACAACCGGACATAAGTCTATCTTATCCTCTCACCACACCTTGTTGATATAATTAAGCTAATACAACTTAAGGACAAATTAAAGAAAGAAACATTAATGAGTAATACACCAGATGTTGCAAATATGAATAATCATAACAGTTGCTAGCCAAAATTCGAAGACATGTGACATTCACCAACCCGCACTGGGCCCGCGTGGTGGATTACGGCCCATTCCCTCTCCTAGAGAGGAGGCCTGAGTCCCAGCAGTGGGAACATTAAAAAGACTAATGATAAGTTGCTAGCCTGTCGGTTTTCTAGCGTTTAAGTTGTGGGGAGTGTGCACTGGAATTGCATAATCTCGCCAAGTCCGTTCCATCATCGGGCCACTATATGTACGGCGTTGGACCACCGGTCCAAGGTAGACATCTCACCTAAACGCACAAAGCGTTTTGGGAACACATTTATTATGAGTGAGTCTGTTTCCTGATAGCTACAACTTAGGGTTGGTCTTTAAGTCAAAAGTAAATATAGGTTACTTCTAGGCAAGCGTGTTCCATCGCCGACCACATCATCGCTTACTATCCGGTGAAATGGTGGTCAAATGCGAGCCTATCAATAATAAAAAATAAAAAAAATTAACAAATTCAGAATCGTCACTAGTCTTCAACTAAACTTCAACTCCTCCAATCTCATGTAATAAAGAGGTCATGATCATGGCATGGCCAGAAAGTGAACCGATGGCCTGGTGACATGGTGAGGGTCGTAGGAACCCGATGGATGTGAGACTTACAGGACCGGTCATTATGGCGACAGATTTGGAGAGACCTATGTCCAACAGTAGATGTCTTTCGACAGAAATGATAATGCTAATGATGATGAACACGGCATAAAGAATCACAGAAACAAATTCTTTCGACTTTTAGGATGCTAAAGAATCTTGTCCTCACTTTTTGACAAAGAACAATGAAACAACTAGATATAACTCCCCATATTATCTATATCAAAAGACACTCAACACACAGAACTGCCGAAACATCAAAAGCAAATCTAAAGAACAAAATGTCGTTAAATCCTCGTCCCCCAACATAGCACTGTCGTTTAAATAACTAACTTTGACTGAGTGCAAAGTTTTCCTACATACGAATGACGTTAACTGTGGAAACGTTTGATTTTGAATATTTTGGCACTTGATATGATGCAACAAATGCTTGTAAAAGTTTCGTGGACGATGACGTCATATCAAGTACGCGTTTTTCATTTGTTTTTTTCTATCATAGCTTTGGTCTGCAGCTCTATAGTATGGTACACTTGATTCTGGGTTGAATAATGCCTGTCATTAATGAATTTAAGGCAGTTAAATGCTAGAGTGAATAGGCTCTTAATAATCTATTGTAATTCACAAACAGCGATTGGGTCACTGCTTACCGTCAGGTGGGATTGCAAGCACTAGTTTATATCATTTAAAAAAATGAGTTTCTATTGTAATTTTTGTGGTTTACAATACAGATTATGGCCACAAAATAAATAGATACAGAAGTCAATCTACATACAAAGCGCGCTCGAGCAACGCACACATAGACATTGCTCACGGACACGATGTCTCGGAGCGCCTCGGCCCGCTCGTCGAACAGTTCCGGCTCAAACGCTTATTAATGTGCGTCCACTGAGCGTAGATAAAAAAAGTGAAGTACATACATGAGATTGTCTTCCGTAACTATCTATTTTGTGCTATGGCCGTTTTGACATTACGGTATCATTGGGTTAGTAACTTCGTTTATCTGGAGTGTCTTCATCTTGAATGCGATATCCCACCAAGCAGTCTCCAGTATTTAGTCCTACCAACAAATTACATCTTTCATGAGAAAATGTATGAGACTACTAGTCCGTTGATATCGGGTCATTACAGTTACCATCTACCCTGCCTACATCTCTGCCGGAATCTGTGTTTCCTGATAGCTACAACTTAGGAGTCTTTAAGTCGAGAGTAAATAGGTTTCTTCTAGGCAAGCGTGCTTCATCGTTGGCCAAATTATCGCTTACCATCAGGTGAAATGGCGGTCAAACGCAAGCCTATCATTAATTTAAAAAAAAATCTATCCATCTATGTATCTACCCATCTTATTAGGCTGCGGCCTCTTGGTCGTTTGCCAAAAAACATTAAATAAACAAAAAAAAAACATTTAATAAACAAACCAAAGAAACAAACAATAATAAACCATCTTTCAAAACTGAGAAAACAACAAAACATGGTTCTATCTCATCAAACGGTAAAACTTTCTGGAGCTCTTGTTCATTCAATCTTGCATCTCTCAAAGACTGTGGTGTTCAAAGTTGATTAAAAAGTTCAAACTTAAGAGATAAGGGCAGCTCATCCAAAAGTTTTACTTATTTGATTGCGAGAGCTATTTTGTTAATAAGAGCGGGCGTGGTGGTCGAAGATTGATGGAACTAACTTGTGATAGAGTCTTTCTTATTTTCATCAAAATATACGATTTTTCATTAAGAGGACTGCAGAAGCTCGAAGTTTTATAATGCGCAAAATTATATGATCCACACAGTATAAAGTAAGATAAAAAGTACGATATAAATAATAACTCTAAAAATACTTTTATCGATTAAAAACTGGACTACTATACAAGCAATCAATCATTCTGATTTTTTATCAGGTTATTCTACAAGCAATGTAAAACGTTTGTATGAAGAATTTTGTATGAAGAAATTTACGCGACTAAAGTCGCTGGCAGTAGCTAGTTTGAAATCCGCCGCCGCCGGGATTCTGATCCCGACTTCCAACCACCGTAGGCGCGGGCTTGCGGACAGTGAGCAACGGGTAGCCTCGCAGTCCAGCCGTCCGGTAACTGTCCGGACCAAGCCCAAGTCGTCAACGGCGTGCACTGTTCCCGCGCGCCTCAAGGAGTTGTCAGCAACAGCAGGGACTCAGCCGGGTCGAAGCATACTGGGGCCAGGGTTATCCGAAAGGGAGCTCGAGCCATTCAAGGCTTGAAGGAACGGGATGGGTTTTTTAGTCAGTAAGAGTCTGACACTATCCACCGCTCCGCGCAAGAGCAGGGGTTGTCATTGGATGATTTTTCCCATCGAAAAAAAAGGGAGTTTGAAATAAAACGAGTTGAGCATTTTATGTAGATACGTTCATCTATCTAAATTAGCACAACTTAAGTCAAAAACAGAAGCGGTGCTAAACAATTGTATGGTTATACAATATCTAGTAAAGTTGACAGCTGATTAGAAAATTTAATTAACAATACTATTCCTGATAAGTTTACTGATTGAATTGCCAGATGTCTATATAATCACGTATGCCTGACCCGACAACCCAGGACAGATTGTCCTGGCGCAGAAGGATAAGGAGAGCGGACCCCACCTAACGTGGGAAGAGGCAAAGAAGAAGAAGAAGAAGTGTCTATATAATGACGTATGTTACTGCGTTAAACAAATTAACCAATAACACACACACACATTCATTGTGCGCACAGGTAAGGAATGGAATTCCCTGCTAGAGTCTGTGTTTCCTGATAGCTATAAATAACCTAGGGGTCTTTAAGCCAAGAGTAAATAGGTTGCTTCTAGGCAAGCATGCTCCATCATCGGCCACGTCATCGCTTTACATCAGCTGACATAGTGGTCAAACGCGAGCCTATCCATAGTAGAAAAAAAACAAACCTAAAAATATAGTGTCCGTAAATGTACTTTAAAAGTAGAATTCTACTGGTGAAAGAATTTTTCATCAGTCCAGTAGTTTTGAGTTTATTCAGTAAATAAATATACCAATACAAATCTTTTCTCTTCATAAAATTATTTATAATTAAAAAAATAGATACCCTTGTTTTTATTATTTATAGAAATAAAAAAGTTTGTCTCGTCACGACCTTTGGTTGACTGGTAGAGAATGCCTTAAGCATTAAGTCTATTTTTTGGACCTTTGTGTTGTATATAGTTTTCATAAATTACATAATATCGGAACCTTGCATGAGGACGTACTTCGGCTCTGGTTCGGGGATGTGTTCTTTTAAAATTTAAAGTTTTAACAGTTTATATTTCTCAGCAACAATATTCTATTCCAAAAATTAACTGACTTAAAAAACCAACCCAATTCTTTCATCTATCAAATTCAAAACCTTAAAAACAAACTGAACCCAACGAAACCCGTAACCCGCAAACACTTTGCCTCCGCAACTAAATTTGCATAATCCTTTTAAAATACAATTATCTAACCAGCCCGCAAATTAAATTCTAGAGATTTTTTCGTGCGATCTCCTTCGATATCACAATAATATTAACCAAGATATTTATTACGAATGCCTATAAAATCTCATCATCATCTTCCTGCCCTTGTCCCGTTTTATTTGGGGTCGGAGCAACACGTTTATTTCTCCCATTCTGTCCTGTCACTCGTCACGCTATCACTAACTGCCTTTTCATTCTTAAGGCGTATAGTTCCATGAACCATCTGGCCGAAATTATGTGAACGCAACTCTCGCACTCGCCTAGGCGGCAGTACGCAAATCTGTACATTTATTTGCGGCCAGCAGCGCCCGGAAAGCGCTTTAAACCCATTTTCTCTGCGAGATATTGATTGATTTACATATGCAATGTTCACTTTAAAGAATATTTAACCACCAATTTTTATGTGTAAAAATGTTTGTAAAGGTCCAAGCCGTTTCGAAGGAGTAGGGAAAAGTTGCGAAAAGTTGCGAAATTGCTAAATATTTTTTTTTTGACAAAAGTATTAATTGCACGAAAAAATCAAATGTTGATATTATTGTTCATGAATCTATAATAAACATATATTTTTTTCAAACCAATTGACCAAGCCGTTACGGAAGAGTAGGCCTCAGAAAATCACTGTTTTATGGCACTTTTCGGGCGCTTGGCCCTTAACACTTCTCACACAATCCATCCATCTTTTCTTTGACCTCCCTCTCTCCCTCCATCCATCCACACGTAAACTCCTAACTCTTTTAGTAACATGCGTTTCATCCCTCTTCTTTACATGGCCATACCAAAACTTTGAACTTTTCTATCACTGGCGCCACTTTCAAACTTCCCCTAACATACTCATTACTCACTTTATCCATTCTCGTCACACCACACATCCATCTTAATTTTCTCATCTCTGCTACATGAAATCTAAGGATTCGACAACGGACTTGAAAATCTACCACAATATGACCAGCAGAGTCACCGTGACGTTTAAAATAAGATTTCATTCTTTTTTTTCAGCGTGGGTAAGAGATGGCACTAGACAATCTGTATAGATCTGTCTCTCACCCACGCTGGAATAAGAATAAAACAATCTTACTTTGAAAGTCATGGTAACCCGGTAGGTTACAAAGAAAACCTATTCTTAAGATAATACCATTACATAATCAAAAGTAAATCGCTCAGCTAATTCTGACATGATCTGGTCTATCTCGACACTAACCAGACGGGTAATCCAGTAATCCCATCAGTTGCGATGGCTCTCGATAAGGTATAGTAATCTGTGTCTATAATCGTACAACTGTCTGTGTCTGGCTGTCCGTCAATGTCGATCAAGCGTTGCATATCAATGACTTTGGTCGGGTTTTGTGAATACAAAAGCGAATTTTGTCGTTTGACACAGCAGAATATTATATCTGCTATTGTATGTTTTCATACCAGGATTTTTTTTTTATCTACACTAATATTATATAGATGGAAAATTTGTATTTGTGTGTGTGTGTGTGTATGTTTGTAATGAATAAACTCAAAATATACTGTGCCGATTTCAAAAATACTTCCACCATTGGAAAGCTACTTTCACCCTGAGTTAAATAGGCTATATTTATCGCCCGTGCTAAGCCGGGACGCTAGTATTACATATATAATTTAGTACTTGATTGCGATCCCAACTGAAGGTAAGCAGTGATGCAATAATTGATGATGAAGCGCACTAGTTTATTAAAAGCTTACTAGACCCCTCAATAATAATCAGACGGGAAGACCGATATAGTAATTTATATATTACCTATGATAGACAAAACCAATGTATTGGTAATTCTTGAGATAAGCCGTTTCATAAAAAAACTTTACTTACAAAAATACTCTAATCTGTCTTCCTGATTTTATTTGATACCAATAATAAAACAATAGTTGATTTATTACAGAACAATAAAATTGTAGTCAACAAGATAAGCCTATCACCTCATGGCAAAAACGATATCAAATATACATAAAAACATCATGATAGCAACATTTAAAATAAATTTTATTTTAAATTATTATCCAAACTAATATTATAAATGCGAAAGTAACTCTGTCTGTCTGTCTGTCTGTCTTTGCTTCACGCCTAAACTACTGGACCGATTTGTGTGAAATTTGGTACAGACATAGTTTGGAACTTGAGAAAGAACATAGGATAGTTTTTATTACAAACAATAAAATAAAAAATAAAATTTACCATTCCGGACATACAGCGCCATCTATTGGTCAAGAGTCGGCATCAATTCAGTACTATCTGCCGGAAGTCACTATTCCACGCGAACGAAGTCGCGGGCAAAAGCTAGTTTAATAATAATAATTTAAAATAAAACTCTGAATTTAAAGTGCTATTACCTTGGCGTGAGCTTTGAGCACTACTTTTTCTCCATAATCGGATTAAAAGAACAGTTCTACGATTTCTAAATCATGTCACAAAGTCTTATATTTTAATATATTTTAATCATGAAAGATGAATCAAATTTGAAGAAAGTTAAACAAGTACCTTATGAGTTTCTTCATTTAATATTTAAAATAACTAACAATCCTAATATACAAAATCGCTTATAACATACAAGCTAGACTCCACAATCTATATTATATTTCGATTTCGAAATAGTCAAAGACATCAACTAAAGTCTTTCACATGTCACTTTGATATTTAAACACTCGCAGCTAAAAATTCAAAGAGAATTCTTTTCACTATCACATAAACGACGATGCACCTGTTAGCCCAATATCTGAACCATTCAGATTCGGACACACTTCACTAGCAACAAACACTACCATTTTAGCCACCTCTTCAGGATCCAAGATCTTCATTTTGTTCGACAAAAGATCATAAACATACTGCATTTCATCCTCACCCATAGCTAGGTTCGTCAATATATTCGTTCTTGTAAGACCAGGCTGAACAGCATTGACTCTTACACCTTCAGATGCCAATTCTACTGCAGCGTTTCTAGTAAATCTTTCCAAGCCTGCTTTTGTCACAGTGTAAGGTAAAAATCCATGTACAACTTTTGTATACTTCGTCGCATGCAAATTTACTATGTTCCCTTTAGTTTTGACTAAGTACGGTAAGGCGAGGTATGTTAGTTTGTAAGGTACACGAAGATTGATGTCTATCATTTCATCGAACGTGTCTATACTATCATCGAATAGTGATCCCATAAGCATTTTAGCAGCACAGTTCACTAGGACATCTATTCTTTGGTATTGAGCAACTGTTTTGGTTATCACTGTGGCACAGCTTCCATTAGCTGTGAGGTCTAACCTGAGGCACAGAGGTGTTAATCCATTGGCTTCCTGACACTTGTCTGCAGTTTTTTTGAGCCTTTGTTCATCTCTGCCGATAAGTGTGAGTTTGGCTCCGTGTTTTGCGAATAAGATGGCTGATGCTGCTCCAATTCCTGAACTGGCGCCTGTCACTATTACCACTTTATTTGTGAAATCCATTTTGTCACTTATTGATGATGTGAGAACTCGTTGTTTTATTATGACTACTATAATTTACACTGTTATTATTTATTGTAACTTTGTTGGGTTCTTTCACTAAAGATTTGTCGTCACTTTTATTCCAAGTTAATTTACTTGTAAGTATTCGTGTGATTTCTGCCTTAGTCGGTTTGTTACTGCGACTAAAAACATTCCGCTTGAGATAGGACGAGATAAGGCTATTTCAGTCTGCGTTATATTCGAGAACTTGTAAACATGGCTGGTGATAAGAGCGATATGTAATATTTATCATTGTAATTATCGTAGAGTTAGACTTTTGATAATGTGACAATGAGGTAACAGGAATAAATAGTAACAATGAATGGCGCCTAGTAATTGCGCAATTTGTTTATGAGTTTTAGGTATATTTTTTTAGAAACGTTGAAAGAAAAAGCGAAGTTTTAGACTTTTTAATTGAAGTAGGAAATCATCAAATAACTCTTTCCGTTCAAAGTAGAGCAAGGCAGCGTTTGTCGTGATGATCCCGTCTGAGTTTTACAAACTTAATTCCACCTGTTTCTTCATATGCCCTTTGCAACTCCTTCGAGTAATCCCGCAGCCCCTGGAGTTCTAGCCTTCAATCATCAACCCATTTTAACCAAACATGCAGATTTACAATTTGTTCCAAATCACACTAGTTACAGAAATGTGCTTAGAAAGTTAGAATACGGTACACACAAAAACACGTTAACCAAATGCCTAATTATACTTTCCATTCGTATGGGTATCAGGTGCAAATAATTCCGTAAAATACTCGTAATCTCCTCACGCTTTACCCAACCACAACAAAGCAACCCGAATATCTCTATCTACCCGCACGCAATTCAACGCGCCATTTACGAATCAACGTCAGTCGAAATCGGTACTCAAAAGCGTGCGGACGTGCCTTGCATTCGCATGGAATGTGTTACCGGGCGATTAGTGTGCGTCGAATCATGCATTTAATGTATCGTTGGATTATTTGGGTAGTAGGATTAAGCTTCTGTAACACTGCTTTTAGCTTTAGTAAGACAAAATAGCTTGTAATAGTTTAAAGTACAGAAAATGGCTACTTTATAGGCAAGCTGTTTTGTGGCTAATGTTAGTACACTGTGTACAAGAAAAGTTCCTGGAAGACTGCCATCTCCAATTTTATTGGTAACTAGCTTCTGCCATCGGCTTCGCCCGTGTAAAAAGTACAAAACATACAGCCTAGGTCACGCAGTGGCATTCTATTGGTCATTTTTTTTTTTAAATCGATTCATTAATAATACTTTTTAAGTATATTATTCGTAAAAATGACCTCTAAAATATTTTAAAGACCATTTTATTCATTTGTTTATATTTCAATTCACTTCAGTTTTCTACACTTCTATACTAATATAATAAAGAGTAAAGTTTTTTTTTTTTTGTAGGAAATCGCTGAGAGTAGTCATCCTATTACTAATATTTTTACACCGATAGAAAGCTGCTTTATTCCTGAGTGACAGGCTATATTTTATGTACGCGGACGAATCTGCAGGGAAGAGCTAGTTTATTTTAAAGTTCACGTAATACCGTCACATTCACTTCCATTTTTCCCTGTCCCGTTTCGTACTAGTAAAAATAAGTGGTCCTCTGAAGAAACCCAGCTCTCATCTCTCTAAACATCACACAACCCGTACACTTGCGTGCATTATCATGCCTTGGGCACACACTCGGCCTGAAGTGTACGCTGGAGCGGAGCGGTAATGCGAGGGAGCTTATCTCCCTCCATTAGTCGAATTGAACTGGGCACTTTTGTTTGCAACGCAGTGTACCGGCCGGATTGTTGTGATGCATCGCGGGCGGTGGTGTGGTCTAAGTGATAAGAGGACGTAATTAATAGAAAATGAGATATTACATAATCAACCTTTTAATGTTCCCACTACTGGGACTCAAGCTTTCTCTCTAGGAACGGTAATGGGCCGTAATCCACGACGCGAGCCCAGTGCGGTTTCGTGAATTTCACATGTCTTCCGACTAAGATTGCATGTAGCGGAGATGAGAATGTTGAGACGGATGTTTAGTGTGACGAGAATGGATAAAGTGAGAAAGTTTAATAGAAGAAGTTTGAAAGAAAGTCACTTAAAAATTGAAAAGGAATCATTTGTATTGGAATGGCCATGTGAAGAGGAGGGATAAAACGCATGTTACTAAAAGAGTTAATGTAGAACTACACTGCTCACACGTGGGCTACGTGTAGCCCGATTCACGTAATGAAAACCGTAACGATATTGTAGCGATTTAGTCGTTTAGCCCCTTATTCACATCCATCAATCAAGTTTGAACGACACCGATTTTATAGTCGTTTAAAATTCGTCGATTAAAAAAAAACATCTTTATTACATTATCCTGGTAGAATACTTATTAATGTAACTGGAAATGAGTCGATAGATCGTGAATACCGCTTTTGGATAGGATTTCGATCGAACGACTATAAAACTTCAACGATATTTGGCTTGTTAGATTTTACGTGAATCAGGCTACTGGGCGCGTCTCCATACATTTCATATGGCAACTAGACTTGTAGAGCTACATTAGATTTACCCCACGCGACGCCACGAGACGCGCCGCTACGTGCAAATGAGGCGTGGTCCACATGTGCGTCGGTTTAAAATAGTGTAGTTTTCGCTTTATTAGTATACGTGTGGATGGTTGGAGACACAGAGAGAAGGCCAAAGAAAACATGGATGGATTGTGTGAGGAGTCTAATGAAAGAAAAGGGAGTTACTGATAGCATGACGGGTGACAGGGCAGAGTGGAAGAAAAAAATGTGTGTCCTAAGCAATATATATATATATAATAATTATATATTCCACAACTATCACACAACGCCGTCTAAACTCAAGCTAAGCAGAGCTTGTGTTATGAGTACTAGACAACTGATAAACTTACTTATGTATTTCAAAATACATACATATTATAGATAAATTACACCCAGACACAGAACAAATGATCGTGCTCATCACACAAACATTTGTCCTTAATATGAGATAAGGACAGGAAGATAATGATGATGAAAGTTGTATATAAACTTTGACCTTTATAATATTAGGGTGACATCGTGATTCAACCCGACTACGTTTTCATATAGCGGAGATGAGAATATGGACATGGATAAAAAAAGAAATCTACTCATTTCTCTTTTTATCCATGCCCATATGAAAGTGGCACCTATGACACAAAAAATGGAAAGGAATGGTTTGTTTTGACAGAATGGAAGAAAAAAGATGGGGTAATATGGGACAGGGGCAGGAAGACGATGCTAGTAATTCAGCCCCGCTACCGCTTATACCTCGCGGCCTATTTAGCAACATGTCTACAAATAGAAAAAACACAATGCAATCTGATTAATAACAGAGCTACTGTGATGTGTACTATTAAAACAATAAATTATTAAGTACATGCGTTTTAGATAACACGTTTGAAGAGCTAGACTTGTTTGATGTTGGTACTCGTATCTTATTGATTGAATGTGTTTCTTGTGTTTTTTAATTGGAAAGTATTGTATGTACGCATGGAATATTATAGGACGATGCATTAAGAGCGACCAATCCGAGGCACATCTCCAAACAACCGTGATTATTACCTTATTATATACCTATCTTTTTCTAGGTATTGAGGCGTCCAAGAAGGTCTTAGGTAACGTTACCTTTTATGGCTTATGTTTTAAAAAAGCTTAGAGATTCATATTCGAAACTAAATTGATTGGAGTTGTCAACAAAAGTCTAGACGTAATCCTTACTAATATTATAAAAGCGAAAGTGAGTTTGTTTGTTTTTTTGTTTGTTACGTCTTCACGCCTAAATGGCAAAACCGATTTTGATGAATTTTGGTACAGAGATAGTTGGGACCCTGGAGACGGACATAGACCAATTTTTTTATTTAAAAAAGTGAGAAAAGGGGGAGAAAGAGGGAAGTTCTTTTATGTAAGCGGGCGAAGCCGCGGGCAACAGCAAGTTTTATACAAAAAAAAAAAAATTGCTCCAATTTATGGACACGAAGCCTTTCATTTGTGTCTTAACCCACCACAACATTATGGAAACAAGGATATATTATGAATATTATCTAGGTTTCTGTTGAAATTAAACCTAATTCGGTAAAGGCCTCTGAAAATCTACTAATATTTCGTCTAATAAACTAATATTTCCCGTTTCTTCGTTGCCTTTCATACCGAACGAAGCCGAGCTTTCCTTTCAGAAGCAGACCCTTGGCCCCAGTAGGCTTCGACCCTGCTGGGCCCCTACGGTTGCTGACAACTCCTTGAGGCGCGCGGGAACAGTACGCGCCGTCGACGACTTGGGCTCTGTCCGGGCGGCGACCGGACGGTCGGACAGTGAGCTACTTATTGCTCACTGTCCGCAAGCCCGCGATCCTGTGAGGGTCAGTTTTTCCTTTTAAGGTAAGCTACCCAAAAGGACAAAAAAAATTTACCACTACAAAAGAACTCAAAACCTCTCTAAAACGGTCTAAGAAAATAACTAAGCGTAAACGACTATTTGGCCTTCAGCCCAACCCCTAACAAAACATACGACACATTATATCTCCCACAAAAGAAACAACTAATCATATAACTAAACAGTATTGCAGAAATAATAAAAAGAAAATAAGGAAAAGGAATTTATATCAAGACTAGAGGGGCGACTGATGCTCTGACGACTAGGGGTGCGCCTGCGATAAAAATAGGGAAAATATTATCTTATTTCCATTGACGGCCTATTGGACTGTTAAGTAGGCGGCATTTATTGGTAAGGCCAGGTAATACAGAAAGCGGGTGGTGGCGTTAGCGGGTTGTTGCTACTTAAAATAAAATAAAAGATGGTCGATCTTGCCCGAGGTCTTAATACTATAATTTTGGTCAATGGCTTCATGCTTCAAACGCGTCAAGGTAGAAAATGTACCTACAGCATTAAAATTTTTCTAAAATATTAACTAGTTTTTGACTTTGTTTAGTACAAGCAAAAATTCAAAAATTTTAATCTTTCCTCTTTTTAACCGACTTCGAAAAGGAGGAGGTTCTATGTTCGGCTGAATGTATTGTAGGGTTGATCTCAGAAGTAAAATACCGTATTTGCTAAAAATCACACTTTATTTCCTATTGTCGTATATAGTACAATTTACAATATATTTAGCACTTATTGCGTCCGCACTCTTCAACTGCTCACGACTTAATGCCCTTCCGACGAACGCGAACGTTGTCGCCCCACCATCTTTAGACAATCCCTACTACTCGTTTTCACGGCGAGGGCGCCACTGCGACTCAAATAACAAACTATACTCATGACCTATTATTTCTAGAGATAATTAAGCGTCTTTAAATAATAACAATTGTACATAACGATCTATAATTATCATAAATAGGCTACAATATTACATCTGATAATTAATAAGCTATCAGCTCGGCCATCCTGTTCGTAGCGAGTCCCTTCGCTACTTAAGAGTTATTAAAAAAAGAAAACCTAAATCAGACTCAGGATACAAATGTAATCAAAGGATACCAAATCTCTATATAATAAAAAATATATACCTAATTAAAGGAAACATTATATCTAGGTAACAATAATTTTTTACCAGTAACAAAATAATTATAACTAAATCAACAAATTGATGTGATTGTATCTATCTCTATACAAAGAAATAATATTATAAGCTAAACATGCACAGAGGTAATTCTGCTATAATTCCTGATTCGACTTTACGCATATCTAAATAACTCTTCTTTGTCGATGATTAGGCGAGTGGGGACTCCAAAATAACTAATGTGGTCTTTAAGGCGTATAATTTGTATTAATTTTGTAAAACCATCGATTATAACGAGGAGACAATAAAAGTGTAACCTTATTGAAACGGCGAAAAACAGAAAATTTTTAGACAGCATCAGTCTTTCTAGATCCTGAACAAAAACTTTGAACACCAACCTCAAGTCCGAGAAAGTCAATTTGACTTGCACTTGCTCAATTTCAATGTATTGTGTTTCAATGTCCTCTATGCCCCTTAATACCGGCTAAATTTTGGGCTGTTGAATGCCAAGATTCCATTCTCTGGCTATGCCTATTTTAATTAAGGAACATTGACTACCTAGATCTTGAATTGTTTAAAAATATTGAGTTTGGTATACAAAACATATTTATCGTTACTATCGTAACTCGGTGATTTGTTTTTCTGACCGTTCTTTAACGTGTGCATCGTCTTTCTCTTGGATTTTATTTAATTTCTTAAAATAGTGTTCTGCCAAATGTCCCATTTTGTCGCAGTAGGTACATTTTTCGGCGGGCTTATTGTACTTATTACTACGGTGCCCCACCTGGTCACAGTTAAAGCATGTAACGTTAGCATTAGGATCTTTTGTCGTATTCTGTCGGGAAAATGGCTGTTTTTCGTCATGATTACGAGAGCGTTGGGGAGGGTCTTGATGATCTTTACTTTGCCCTACTTTTACGGTCTTAAAGTACCTCAGTACCTGTTCGGGTTCAGAAAATTGAGCAGCTTGGGCACCCACCCTAATTGCACGATCCTCGATACCATAAAGAAAACAATATGCTTTAGCTTGTTTGTCATATATGTTGCACCTATTCAGCAAATTAATCTTCGCATAAAAGTAATACTCTAACGATTCACCGTAGCGAGCCCTTTTAGGGGGGATATCATTTTTGTAAGGAGTTCAGCGTAGTCGTCGCGGCAGAGAAAATACTCTATCAATTTTCTTTTCCATTCAGTCCAAGAAAGTAAGACAGTTGATAGACCTTGATACGAGGTTTTAGCAACACCTATGAATTTAGGAAGAGCATAGTGAATAGTTTCCCTATCGTCCCACTGATAAATGGTAGCACTTTCCTCTACCCTAGTAAACCAAGTCAATACAGTTTGCTCCTTAGACATCAGATCAAATTCAGGAATAATATTTTTATCGAACGTGAGTTTTGGTTTATCAGAATTTTTCATACTACTCTGTCAAGAAAGTACCGGGAAAAAAAATCAATAAAACACAAAATTAGCCATATCTGGCGAATATGGTGGCTGCCCGATGGTATTTGTTGAGTGTTTGGTCAAAAATTCGTTCACAATGATGGCCTTGTGCGAAGGCGCATCATCGTGATGCAAAACCCAAGAATTTTCTTCCCACAAATCTGGCCTTTGTCGTCGAATTTGCTCTCTTAAATGAAGAATTGGAATAGAAAGAATTCCGAGTGCACAACACCGCGATAGTCAAAGAAAACAGTCAACATGACTTTGACATTTGATCGACTTTGGCGTGGTCTTTTCGGTTTTGGTTCAGTTCGAAGGCGCCACTCCGAAGCTTGTTGACTTGTTTGCATGTCAAACTCGTAAACCCACGTCTCCTCGCCAGTATCAATGCTTTTAATGAATGTTGGGTCGGAATTGATTCGTTCTAGCATGGCCTCAGCGACTCTTATGTGATTGAGTTTCTGGAGAAAATTCAGGTCTTTTGGGACTAGCCGAGCGGCAACATGTTTCATACCCAAATGATTAGTTAATATGGTACTGATCGACTCGTGAGATACAGGAAGTTCGGCTGCCATCTCTCTCAAACTTGAATGAGGATTTTCAGTTACTATTTCCTTCACTCTTGCGATGTTAACTTCAGTTGCAGAGGTTGATCGCCTACCAGAGCGAGGCAAGTCTTCCATCACATCTCGACCGCTTTTGAATGCTTTGTACCACTCATAAACACGTGTTTTTGATGAAGTCCACTCACCATAAGCCTTCTGTAACATTTTCAGTGACTCCGAACATGAAATTCCATTGGCGATGCAAGATTTAAGACAAACCTTTGTTCGATGTTTTTATCCATTATGAAATTCGCAATACGCACTATATAACTGTATAACTATAACTAAAACAGCACTGTATTTAATATAAATAACAGATGCAACTCAAACTCCGCGGCAAAATGGAAAATAGTTGTGCCAATCTCCTTCCTTGTGTCGTATTCCTCAATGCTGAGGGTCGTGACCCCCCTGTTTCATCACTCTGTCTCTTATGGTATTCCTCCATCTGTTCCTGTCTCTGGCGGTGTGAAGGGCATTGTACATCGTGGAGTCAAGAGCGGTACGGATCTGGTCGGACCAACGTACTGGGCTGCGCCCGCGAGGCCTGTTCCCGTCCACTTTACCGGTCTCAATTAGCCTTTCGAGGTTGCCACCGTCTTTCCTTGCAATGTGACCGAAGTATTGCAGAACCTTGCTAAGACACTCGGACGACAGCCGTGAGGAAATTTCGAGTTCTTGCAAAATGGATACGTTGGTCCGAAATGCTGTCCAAGGAATACGGAGCATTCTTCGCCAACACCACATCTCAAAGGCGTCAATGCGTTTGCTGTCTGCAGCCTTTAGCTACCAAGTCTCAGCGCCATACAAAAAGATCGAAAAGACTAGTGTCCGTACCAGTTTGGTTTTGGTCTTTACGGAGATGTTGCGATCCCTCCAGACTTTATTAAGCCGAGACATAGCGCTCTTGGCCATGCCAATTCTCCTGCGAACTTCCCCCTCGCACGACCCATCGTTACTGATATTGGAGCCCAGGTAAATAAAGTTGTCCACTGTTTCTAGGTCTAAAGCGCCAGTGAGCTCCAATTTTCCAGTTCTATACACCACCATGACCTGGGTTTTGGACCTGTTTACGGAAAGCCCCATCTCCTCGCTGATACGCTCCATTCGGGCTAGGAGTGCCACCATTTCTGACTCATTTGCTGCAAGTAGAGTAGTGCCATCAGCGTAGCGCAGGTTGGTAATTTTTACGCCACCAACTGTGATGCCTCCCTCCCAATTCTCGCAGGTTCGTCTCATGATGTATTCTCCATAGATTTTGAATAGGATAGGCGATAAGATACATCCCGGGCGCACTCCTCGGCGAAATTTAAAAGGTTTTGATGTTGCTTTATCGACTCTTACGACTCCCCGGCTCGAGTTGTACAGGGTGCGAAGTAGGGCAATCAGATGTGCCAATCGGAGTCTTCAGACGATGAACTGCGCCATCGCTTGCGGTTAATCCTCGCACCACCTTCGGACCAAAAGTATGTAGTTGTGTGTTCATGGTTTCGTAGCGAATGGTCAATCACTCCACGGCCCCGACACCTTGCAGTTTTTAATATTGGGCTCACCTGTTTTTCGCGTTCGAGATATTGATTCTCAGACCCTCGTCCTTCTGAGTCACCATTGCTAGAACCCCGGCCCTGTGACCTGGGCGCTCCTAGGTTGTGATGATTGAAACCCCGGCCCTGTGACCTGGGCGTTCCTGGGTTATGATGATTGAAAGCCCGGCCCTGTGACCTGGGCGCTCCTGGGTTATGATGATTAAAACCCCGGCCCTGTGACCTGGGCGCTCCTGGGTTGTGATGATTGAAACCCCGGCCCTGTGACCTGTGCGCTCCTGGGTTATGATGATTGAAACCCCGGCCCTGTGACCTGGGCGCTCCTGGGTTATGATGATTGAAACCCCGGCCCTGTGACCTGGGCGCTCCTGGGTTATGATGATTAAAACCCCGGCCCTGTTACCTGGGCGCTCCTGGGTTATGATGATTGAAACCCCGGCCCTGTGACCTGGGCGCTCCTGGGTTATGATGATTAAAACCCCGGCCCTGTGACCTGGGCGCTCCTGGGTTATGATGATTGAAACCCCGGCCCTGTGACCTGGGCGCTCCTGGGTTATGATGATTAAAACCCCGGCCCTGTTACCTGGGCGCTCCTGGGTTATGATGATTGAAACCCCGGCCCTGTGACCTGGGCGCTCCTGGGTTATGATGATTGAAACCCCGGCCCTGTGACCTGGGCGCTCCTGGGTTATGATGATTAAAACCCCGGCCCTGTTACCTGGGCGCTCCTGGGTTATGATGATTGAAACCCCGGCCCTGTGACCTGGGCGCTCCTGGGTTATGATGATTAAAACCCCGGCCCTGTGACCTGGGCGCTCCTGGGTTGTGATGATTGAAACCCCGGCCCTGTGACCTGGGCGCTCCTGGGTTATGATGATTGAAACCCCGGCCCTGTGACCTGGGCGCTCCTGGGTTATGATGATTAAAACCCCGGCCCTGTGACCTGGGCGCTCCTGGGTCATGTATATCATTTGAACCATGATGCCTCAACTCGGGTTCTCCTTGGTAGTAAATAGTTTCCATTTTTCTGAAACTTACAATGCCTGGGTTAAATCTCATTACTATAATAATTATACAATAACTAAAAATATTTTCCGGGATTGTCGAAGTTGGTAGTTCATTATTATTAAACTGTTCACATAAAGTTAATGACAGAAGTAAGATATTGTTGTAGAATATAAATACCTTGAACTGTTGAGTAAGTTACTATTTATGTAAGTGAGCTCATTATTAGTACTCTTTGTGTTTTTTATTGATACTGATGATTAATAATCTCGAACGAAAATAAGGGGTGTATAAAATTAACTCCCGAGCATTGGGAGGGAGTTAAAAAGGAAACTTGAGCGAAGCAAGAAATTCAAACCTCCCAAGACAAAGACAGCTTCATCCCCGTGTTGCACACTCTACTCCTTACACCATCTGTGCTAATTAAAAGACCATTTGGTCGACCAAATCATGTTTTAGAGAAATATAAGTATTAAGTTCATCAAACAAACAAAGTTCACTACTCCAAGATTCTCTATTTTCAATTTTTCTATAATGCTGCTATCAGTAATCACGTTTTATTCTATTTTCTTCTCTTTTTTTTTTGTTAGTAGGCCGTTTGAATTTCGAATCAACTTGTTCGATGCACGTACCTACATTTTAATTTAATTCACAATGTTGACGATTTTTGATTTCCCAAATTCAAATCTAATTATTCCCCAGGGATCAGCCATACTGCATTATCTCCCTAGGGATGGAATGACTTGCTTTAAGTGAGGTTTGTATGACGTATAAAACGACATTATCGAGCAGGTGGTGCAAAATAGTAAATTGTTACACGGGTGAAAAGTATCACTTTCAGCCCGCTCCTCGGGCAACTTCAGACCTACTTTCAGAGTATGAGTAATGAAAAGAATATTTACAATCGTCATATACGAGTTTATCTAGTGTACTAGTAGAAACGTATTTACTAGGATGATGTTATAAATTTCTCGTTATACCGTTTTTGTTAAGAGTTTTATATTTTAGGGCCACCTTTTTAACTTTAGTAAATTCAAGCAATAGTATTTATATAATAAAACAACTAAAAATAAAATCGATGAATTATACACTTGATCATCTAAGTGGGCAGTAAAATCAGTAAATTAATTTCTACTTCACGTGAACCTATTTAAACTGTAGTGATAAAATATGTGTATACATATACATGGTTTTATCAAAGTAGGTATCGTGTTACGTTGCTTGCAAAATACTTTTAAAAAGATTAAACGGTGCAATGAGATAAAAAAAAAATACTTGCGTTTTTGTGGCGTGGCAAAAATCCTTTTGATTTTTGTTGATCCCGCTTCTGAGACTGTAGGGTTGATCTCAGAAGTAAAATACCGTATTTGCTAAAAATCACACTTTATTTCCTATTGTCGTATATAGTACAATTTACAATATATTTAGCACTTATTGCGTCCGCACTCTTCAACTGCTCACGACTTAATGCCCTTCCGACGAACGCGAACGTTGTCGCCCCACCATCTTTAGACAATCCCTACTACTCGTTTTCACGGCGAGGGCGCCACTGCGACTCAAATAACAAACTATACTCATGACCTATTATTTCTAGAGATAATTAAGCGTCTTTAAATAATAACAATTGTACATAACGATCTATAATTATCATAAATAGGCTACAATATTACATCTGATAATTAATAAGCTATCAGTATGTTCACCGATATCTCGGTCAATTGGGGACCGATTTTGAAAATTTTTTCTTCTTGAAAAGGTTATGCTTCCAAGTTGATCCCATAGAAATATTGTTATGATCTGATCATGAACTTCGAAGATATGGCATGAAACTCCTCGTAGAATCACAGCAGAATTGTCGTAATAAGCAAAATTTCTTTGTTTACACGTGTAGTCGATGACTGACTGAACGAAAATGAGGAGGGGAGGGAGGGGATGTATCGAACTGACCTGGTGATGAAGCCAGGACATGGTGCATGCCAAGTTTCATCGAAATCCATTTAGCCGTTCACATGCTCACAAACTTTTGCCTTAATAAATTTGATTCACATACAGTAACTGCCACCATTACATAAAATATGTAAATAAGCAAAAGACGCTGATGTACTAGGGTTTTCCAAGCATTTATTTCACGACTCATGTAATATAGATTAGTCGAATATTATCGAGCGATTTCATGTAAACATGAAAATATAAAAACTCTCATCGTAAAACCATTTGTCGCGTCGCTAGCAGTCTGAACAAAGCCTTACGACTCCTTGAAGAGATGAACTCTTCGGATTATTTCTTAATTTGAGTAGCTGCTTGGAATACGGAAAGAAATATTGATAAATAAGGAAAATACATAAAATAACTTTTAAGTTAAATTAAATTTTCTGCAGGAGTAATCTATCGAATGAAAATGCAAAGTGCATGTCTACGTGATCGGAATCACTACATCATCTTGGAATTTTATATTCTTTTTCAATAAACTTAGGTACTCCAAAACCCGCTCTTATCCCACTGCTTATAGACACGCAGTTGACTTTTTCTCGCACTAGTGCGTAAAAGTGCGCGCAATTTTATTACATTTATCGTACCAGGCTGGGTGCGCGTCTACTCCCACGATTTGCGCATCAAACCCCCGTTTATTTAGTAAGTGTATTGAAAAACGTTCTTTGATACATGTGGAAATTTGTCACTGCAGCTGATATTTTTTTATATTATTATTGATAGGCACGCGTTTGACCACTGTCCCACCTGATGGTAAGCGATGAAGGAGCAAAAAAAAACAAAATAAAAAAAAAGCATTTCAGTAAATAACTTACTGCATTAAAAGACTCTCCTTCCAAGGTAGCAAAGCCATTCAGCACTTACCTGAAAACAAATAAAAAACACTATTAGTAATAAGAAAACAGATAAAATATTATAATTACAATGTCGAACGGATCCTGAGTGAAACCTACCCGTGCTTCTTTTTATGTGCTAAGAAAACATCCAATGAGTTCTTTCGCTCAAAGGTGGAGCGAGAGGGTGTATTAAACTTTTACTGACTAAGATCCACCTGTATCCTTCAGTTGCCCTTTGATCCACAAGTTTCTTTTTTAGATACACCTCTACCCTAAAATAATGTGGTCAGAGTTGTCTAAACTTACTTTACTTTAATTGTGTTATAAAAAATTTAAACCCTCACAGTGCTCGGGAGTTAATACACAAATCCCTCTCTGTGTTCGGGATTAAAACTTAGCAACCTTTGTTTCGTTCGGAATTCAACATGCCGCCCGTTACTTTAAGACACTGCTTTATCCCTTCACATAATCTTCTATCGGTTACCTCAAAAATAAAGTTAGGTACGATTAACACGTTTCCTTTCTAAAATCAGCCAAACTTAGTACAACCCATGGGACTATTAAACGCACAGTTGAACTCTACTCAAGCGTTAGTCGCGAACATCAGCTGAATCACTAATGTTATTACTGAACGTCTATAATAGTTAACAGCTCTTAGCTCTAGAGAGCAGTTTACTATTCAAATAGAACTTTTAGAGTACGTCAAGTGACAATAGGCTAGCATTATCTTCTATGTAGGGTAACTGTTTTTTTTTTATTTGATATAAACTAGTGCTTGACTGCGATCCCACCTGATGGCAAGTAGCGATGCAATCCTTGATGGTAAGGCGCACTAGTTTATATCACTTTTTAAATATATATATAGGGTGACTGGTACGATACTTAAACACGTGATTGTGCTCATGATAACCAACAACTTTTACGATGGGAACAAACCTGAAATCGCCAAAAAAAAAATCAGCTGTTCAGTACCTACATTTATTTTTGTCTAATTTACTGAACAGCTCAATATATAATTCACCATTAAAAGGCACCATAATTCTTGAACTCATCAAGCATTTTTTACTTCCGTAAACAGAGTTCTGAGTAATAATTTTTCATGGCTGTAGCGCTCACGATAAGGTGAAGAAAATTAATATCTTTCAGTCAGGGCCTGGAAACTGGGCTTGTTTGATCAGGTTATGTAAAGCTGGAGATTGCGTTAAGTTGCCTTGTCATATTACTTTGAGTTAGTTTGGATTGAAGCAAGAAAAATAAGTATACCAGCATACAATCGCGAGTATAAGTTACATGGAGTAACATAATATGTTACTATTCATATGCCTGTGGGAACAGGACTTCAAACAATGGCATATGTTTTTCACATTTTCAATTTTATTTTTTGTTGTACCTATAGATTTTTTATTTTTACCCGACTACGGCAAAGCCAAAGGAGGGTTATGATTTTGACAGGCTATGTATGTATTTATGTATGTGAGTATGTTTATTTGTTCCCCTAAACTCGTAGCTCCTAGTCTACTTACATTATGAGGTAACATAATGTTTGTTTGTGGTTTTGTTACATTATGAGGTATCGTTAGAACCGTCTTAATCGTCCGCTGAACATAGACTACGTGTCGCAAAACTATAAAACTCAATATGTCGCCAAAAAAAACAAAAAAACACGTGTGGCACTTGGGGACTGCCGCGGTAAAGCTATTGCATAGCATTTTTATCAACTTATGCAATTATAATTTTTTATTTATTTTATTTATGCAGTATTTTTTTTCCCTTTGTTTTATTTTCTTTGATATTAATTTAAGTTACACTTTTAGACATTGAATTGAATTTTGATTGATTGTTCACTCATTTGTTTCTTATCGGTCACCACGCTCAAAAAACAAATGAGTGGCGGGTGTTAGGTTATTTTCGTTACGGAATTTCTGGATTCGGGTCTCCACGCTCAAGGCCCGCGATAGAAGCTATGCAATAGCTTAAAATAACGTGATAAAAACAAAAATAAAGATAAATATAAAGTGTTTCGGTTGGTACCTTGTGTGACTACGGCTGTTCTTTTTGATCTTTTCTTGTTTTTCCAGTTATCTTGTTTATTTCAACATCCAAATCAAAAATCAAATCAAATCAATCAAATCTCGTTTCATACTTTTTTAGCAGCGTTTTTTTTTTGTAGTATTCGGGTTTTAGTTTTTAAATAAAAAAAAAAGTATATTCTGAGCTATAGAAATGCATGAGTACGCCCTTACTGTCACATACTACAGACCAATAGTGAAGAAATCGTTTTTATGAAATGTTAAATATAAGTGATGCTTTTTTTTTTAGTAAACAAACTAGTGCTTGACTGCGATCCGACCTGATGGTGCAATCGTTGATGGTGAGGGGCGCTAGTTTATTAGAAGCCCATTGACTAAACACCTATATCTACGCCTTTTTACTGGCAGTATCTTCTTCTTCCTGCCCTTATCTCATATTACTTGAGGTCGGCGCAACACGTTTTTTTCTTCCATTCTGTCCTGTCACCCGTCAAGCTATCACTAACTCCATTTTCTTTCATATCACTCCTCACATAACCCATCCACCTTTTCTTCGGCCTTCCCCTCCCTCTACATGTATACTCAGAACTATTTTAGTAATACGCACTTTATGAAAGTATATCTAAATAAATAAACAAAAAACTACACAAGACACCGTCAAAGATATTGAAATATCCAGCTCCATATCAGTCCCTAAACGACTCAATAAGCGATCAGTACGTTTCGACCGACACACTACACTGTTGGTTCCGTACGTAATAGTGATTGCAGTGAAGGACCGTCCCGCCAATAAGGCCCGACGCACACCCAGAGTAAAACTTAATTAAGCAAAAGTAATTATTGCCGAGTGTTTTTTCGTGCGAAGTGTGATGTTTTTCGTTTTAGTTCGTCCGTTTGTGTGAATTGTAAATGGGAGTGATGGAAGCAATTAGTTTCGACGTTTTTATTTGAGAACGTTTACTTTTTGTTGTTTTTGGGTGTGTTTCTTTGGAAGTTCCAGTAATACACATAATGAGTGTAAGATAACATCATAATCATCATGTTGCTAGACTTTTTAGGATTCAGTGGTCAACTAGGAACCCTTATAGTTTCGCCATGTCTGTCTGTCCTCGCTTAATCTCTGTGACTGTTAGCACTAGAAAGCTGAAATTTGGTACCAATATGTATATCAATCACGCCGACAAAGTGGTAAAATAAAAATTGGAAAAAAAAATGTTTTATTAGGGTAGCCCCCCTATACGTAAAGTGGGGAGTGATTTTTTTTTTTAATTTCAACCCTAACGTGTGATATATTATATATTGTTGGATAGGTATTTAAAAATGAATAGGGGTTTACTCAAATAATTTTTTGATAATGTCAATAATTTCGGAAATAATCGCTCCTAAAGTAAAAAACAATGTGCCCCCCCGCCCTCCAACTTTTGAACCATAAGTTTAGAAAATCTGAAAAATAGAACTTTATAAGGACTTTCTAGGAAAATTATTTTGAACTTGATGGAAAGAACAGTTTGTGTACAAAAAAAGACAAAAAGGTTCTACAAAATAATTTCTGGACTAAGTTTGTAGTGTAATCGTATATGCAAGTATTTTTTAAACTCATAAATGGTTACAATTACTGTGACGGACGAGAAACTACGGAACCCTACACTGAGCGTGGCCCGACACGCTCTTGGCCGATTTTTTTTGAATCGTATTCTACTTTATGTGTGAGGTACGAACTGCTTAACATCAGGTGGGATCGCAGTCAAACAGTAGTTTATAATAATACAAATAAAAATGCTTTGTCAGCTATATTACGTACACTAATCTAACCTCACGAAATGTGCCATATTATACGACGCTACGGTCATATTTTGACGACCTTTTTTATCTCTAGAACAAATATTTTACTACACACTGCGGTCTGTCATTCATTTTGACGATCTACTTCTGAATCCCATCAATTAAAACTACAACCATCATAAACCACCACATACACACACAACTTGACACCTTATCAACCCCTCATAACATCACTGTCGCAAAACCGTGACATTTCCCCTACCCAAAACCGAGTACACTCCATTATCTGAACAGCCGGTGTGCCCCCACCCTATTTATCCGGTTGTAACCGCTTGGAACCGCTCCGAAGCGGTTCGGTCCGGAATTGAACGGTTTAATTTACCGCCACTAGTTCGGTACGGCTGATTAACGGTTCCCTTCTAGGAGTACGGCTAGCAGGATGAATATTGATGATATGGTGAGACCGGTAAGAAGAGTGGGTTTTAGATGGTTTATTTTTGGATTGATTATTATGACAATGATGAGTATAGTATTTAAGTGTCATAAGTGACAGTGGACGAGGTACAATGCTCATAGATCGGATGGTCGATGTGGACGAAAGGTTTTAGAGAGGTGACCGCGCACCGAAAGATGCAGTGCTGAAAGGCCTCCCACTAGGTGGACCGGTGACCTGGTGAGAGTTGAGGGGATGCCGTGCATGCGAGACGCACAGGATCGTTCGTTGTGGCGACGCTTCGGGGAGGCCTATGTCCAACAATGGACGTCTTTTGGAAAATGATGATGATGATGATGATAATGACGCGAGCGATGCCGCATGGCAGTAGGTAGTTTAATAATGAAGAAAAAAATTTTTTACAGCAAACTTGAATTTTCAAGGATACCTGTGATTTCAGTAGTGTACAGTGTACAATAGCATAAGCATAGTCAGCCTTTTAATGTTCCCACTGCTGGGACTCAGGCCTCCTCTCTATGAGAGCGAATGGGCCGTAATTCACCACGCGGGCCCCCTGCGGGGTGGTAGGCAGTGTACAATAACTTGCGTCCAAAACGCAAGTGCACTAGACAGTAGTGTCAGTGTTAATAGACAGAAAATATATTTTTAACTAGCAGCCCTCGCAAACTTTATACCGCCTTTTTTTTTTATGGTGGGAAAAAATCATGCATTGACATCCCCCGCCCTTGGGCGGAGCGGGAGATAGTATCAGACTCTTACTGACTAAAAGACCCACCCCGTTCCTTCTAGCCTTCATACCGGGGCTCGAGCGCCCTTTCGGATAACCCTGGCCCCAGTAGGCTTCGACCCGGCTGGGCCCCTGCTGTTGCTGACAACTCCTTGAGGCGCGCGGGACCAGTGCGCGCCGTCGACGACTTGGGCTTGGTCCGGAAAGTTACCGGACGGCCGGACAGTGAGCTACCCATTGCTCACTGTCCGCAAGCCCGCGTCTACGTTGGCCGGAAATCGGGATCAGAATCCCGGCGACGGCGCCGGCGATAACGCCGTTGCCTGATGCGTTCGGCCTCCTCCTTTGCGAAAACTTTGTACCGCCTAATAGTCAATGAATGTAGCATCAATGAATCTTGCGATATAGTCAATCGATTGCGTTGAAACAAAGTCCAAGTAAATATATCAAGTTACACACAATTTTAAAGTACCTATAGAAGTTATCTACATCGATTTCGTACATTTTACTTAATGCGCGCAAAAGCGCATAAAACTTCAAAAGATTTTACTTTATTATACGTATTGATAATTGAATGTCGGAGTTCCAACAAGTAGCCTTATAAAACAAAAAAACTTTTACTACCAATTGTACAATCAAATCAACAACCTCATCAAACACCGCAAACTGCATAAAATCACTGTCATCAAAACGAAAATTACCGTCACCTTACGTCACTCCAGCAATTTCTTTGAACTCGAACAACTTGATAGAAAAGAAATGAATAATCTAATCAGCATAATCACGCGCTTCCGTGTAATCTAACACCTTGAAAACACAATCCAACCCTAACAACCTAAATATAAGACCTGTATTTCCTTGCACAAATTTTAAGTTAATAGAGAATTTTGCTAAGAAAACCGTGCAGTTGTTATGGACTTAGAACGTGAGAAGTTAAGGTTTATATTGGCTTGAATCGGGTACGACTATGATTGGCTGGGTGCAATGAAACTCGGGAAGACGTGCGGTGAAAGTTTTCGCGCTGACTGTCGGAAAAACCGTGTGTTTGACGCGTGGTACAAGTTATAAGTGAATTGTAATAAGCTAAATCGTTTAATTTTTAATACGGTTAATCTAGCTAGCTCTGAAAATGTTGTTCGTAATTATAAAAGAAAAATAAAAATCGGTTAAGCCGTTCGGAGGAGTTGGATAACAGCCACTGTGACACGAGATTTTAATGTATCCAGCAAAACTTTTTTGTAATTTTGTCCCATGAGTAAGTTCCCTTTGAATAATTTTTTGCTTTTACGCGATGACGGCAGAAACAAGCACGTAACCCGTAACCATAGGAAATGTGCATTTTTTGATAAATGTAATAATTTTAGCTCTAATAAAAATGTGACTTTTTTCAAACATGTTCATCAACAACAAAGTCGTTTCAAAGCTACTAATAAAAAAGGGAAATCCGACATGAACTTTGACGTCAAAGACTCAAAGTTCATTACGCTCATACGGTCATCAAAGAAAACGGAGATCAATATATACAAAATATATAAAATGAGAAACTGACCGACTTACATATCAAAGCAAAAGTACTGGACCTAAGAGTGTTAAACTTTGCACAAGATTTATTTTTATGGCGATTTTTAAAGTAGGTTTTTTCTTAAAAACTTTAGATCCCCGTTAGATCCAAAGTTTATATGAAAAAAACCTACTTTCAAGCGAGAGAAGACATTGAGAAGTTTTTGAGTAATTTATTTGCAAGCATTTTCCTAATTGTAGTCAATCGCCGCCGGGATTCCGATCCCGATTTCTGGCTACCGTAGGCGCGGGCTTGCGGACGACGACCAATGAGTAGGTCGCTGTCCGTCCGTCCGGTAACCGTCCGGGTCGAGCCCAAGTCGTCAACAGCGCATACTGTTCCCGCACGCCTCAAGGAATAGTCAGCAAACCGTAGTGGCCCAACGGAGCCGAAGTCTACTGAGGCCACGGATAGTGTGAAAGTGAAACTCGACCCTGGTATAAAAGGCAACGAAACACAGAAGGGAGTTTTTTTATTTTTTATTTGGGACAATAACAGTTACATGCTAATGAAAATACAAAGAAAACCTTAAAGCTAGATGCACAAACACGTAACCTACTCCGATGTCCACATCTAAACATTTGGATAACAGAAGTGAAGGACTGTGGTAAGAGTTAAGAGTTTACAGAATACAATGCCTTCTGCGAAAGTTTCATGGAAAATAAAATACATCGTCGACCACATCATCGCTTACCATCAGGTGAGATGGTGGTCAAACCCAAGCGTATCATTAATAAAAAATAATAATAATAATAATTTGGCCCGCGAGGTTGTCGACATGTGGGAAGTGGATTCAGCGGTCATTGTACCGATAGTTGTTTCAGCCAATGGCTTAATAGCCAAGAGCCTCGACCAACATCTTAGGAGGCTCTCGTTAGGCGGCTGGATCAAGGGCTTGATTCAGAAAGCAGCATTGCTGGACACGGCTCGTATAGTCAGGAGGTTCCTTTCTCTGGAGCCCTGACCGCCGGTAGCTTGGACCCTGTTCCCGATACCGGTGGGCAACTATTTTTTATATTTTTAAATGTTTTTTTTATTTTGAAATATTTAAAAATATAATTTATATGTAATATTAATGAATAAATGGAAATAATAATTTGTTTAATCATAACATTTAAAATGTAATTTAATTATTCTTAATTCTATTTAGATTACATCAATATTTTTTTTATTAAATTCAGTACAATTTATTATAAGTCAATTTAATTCAACATTATTTAGTTTAATTCAATACAGTACAATTTTTTATAAGTCAATTTAATTCAACATTACTTATTCTAATTCAATACAATTTAAAATTAATTTAATTTAATTTATTAATAAAAGACAATCAATCGCTTCAGCTTTTACATTGGAGCCACCACTTTTACTTAACGATCGAACGCGTGTGAATCTAGTTTTTTTGCAAAATATTACGCGATCCTATTGTAGCGCAAACGTAGAAGCAACATGTCTATTACTATTATTATTTATTGCAGTTCTAAGAGAAAACAGAGTTTATTGTTTTTAAGATATTGTGATTCAATATCAGACAATACTTTCCACATTTATTTACGCAGGGATTATTGTGTGTAGATTTGGATTTTTCTAGAAAATACATTTGTTTTTTTTAGGTGGGAATAACATCCAATGACATCCCCAGCAATGTCTGTCTGACACTATCTTCCGCTCCGCCCAAGAGGCGGAGCGGAAGATAGTGTCAGACTTTTACTGACTAAAAACCCACTCCTGTTTCTTTTTTGCTATAGTTCCAGGGCCCCGGGGATCTCTTTCGCATCACCCATGGCCCCAGTAGGCTACGACCCTGCTGGGCCCCTACGGTTGCTGAGAAGTCCTTGAGGCGCACGTCTTGGGCTCGTTCCGGACGATTATGTGACAGTTGGACGGCGGGATACATTTCGAGTTGTCGGTTCAATCTCTCAAACTAAAAACTAAACTAAAACTATATATGTAAATAATATCAGTATTTATTTGTATGCATGTTTCTGAGTACTTGTACATAGGGTGACTGGTAATTAGTGTACGATACTTAAACACGTGATTGTGCTCATGATAACCAACAATTTCTATTATGGGAGCAAAGCCGAAATCGCGAAATAAATATCAGCTGTTCAGTACATTAGGCAAACATAAATGTACTGAACAGCTGAATTTTCTTCGCGTTTTCAGGTTTGTTCCCATAGTAAAGTTGTTGGTTATCATGAGCACAATCACGTGTTTAAGTATCGTACACTAATTACCAGTCACCCTGTATATTTATTACTAGCTTTTGGCTGCGGCTTCGACCGCTTACATAAAATATAGCCTGTTACTCAATAATAAAGCAGCTTTCGATTGGTTAAAAATTTTTACTGCCTGTAGTGGTAGGAGACGAGCGGCGACACTTGTTGTAGTACAAATCGGAAAGTATTTCCTTTCTAACCTCTTTGATCTTTTCTGTGTATAAAATAGACGAGCTGTTCGTAACATCACCGTACTCGTGTACCTACAATTACAAAAAAAATAAGTTGCTGACGTCTCCCAAACTCGATTCACATGAAAGAAGCCATTACATTTTTATTTTCTATAAAAAAAAAAACTAACATACGGCAGACAAAGTCAAACGGCCGTCATGTTCTCCCCACTACTAACACGGCACGGAAAACTGAAAACGAACCGACACGTTCCTAACCCTCAAGAGACGCGCCAACGAATTTCTGCCGTTCTGGTCATGTCAGCAAAAAAAAACTAGGCAAGTGCGAGTCGGACTCGCGCACTAAAGGTTCCCCGTACCAACTTAGGTACCTCTGAAATAGCGCAATTCCCGAATCGAGTCTCAAAGATTTTTCCGAATCCTATAAAGTGTTTTTAAGCTATTGCATAGCTTCTATCGCGGGCCTTGAGCATCCAGAAATTCCGTAACGAAAATAACCTAACACCCCCCAGTCATTTGTTTTTTGAGCGTGGTGACCGATATGAAAACAAATGAGTGAATAATCAATCAAAATTCAATTCAATGTGTGAAAGTGTAACTTAAATTAATATCAAAGAAAAAAAAAACAAAGGAAAAAAATACTGCATAAATAAAATAAATAAATAATTATAATTGCATAAGTTGATAAAAATGCTATGCAATAGCTTTATCGCGGCAGTCCCCGAGTGCCACACGTCTTTTTTTTTTTTTGTGATTTTACAACAGTTTTAATGTTTCAGATTTATTCCTATACCTACCTAATTGCTTTATGCCCAATTTCAGGATTCTGGGCTGCACACAGCTTCAAGGCACCTCACACCTATGGCCCGATTCACGTAATGAAAACCGTAACGATATCGTAGAGATTAAGTCGTTTAGACCATTTCCGTATTCGCATCCATCAATCGAGTTTGAACAACACCGATTTAAAAGTCGTTAGAAATTATTCGATTTAAAAAAAATCTGTATTACATTATCCTGGTAGAATACTTATTAATGTAACTGGAAATAAGTCGATAGATCGTGAATACCGCTTTTGGGTAGGACTCCGATGGAAATACTATAAAACTTCAACGATATTTGACTTGTTTGATTTTACGTTAGCCTCATTGGCTACTGAGTATATATGGCTTTAATTTCAACTCGATAACTTTATGCGTCCTCGCGATAAAGGGTCATGACAGATATTAAGATGGGCAAGGACAGGACATTAATGTGATCCTATAAGGGTTCCGTGTTTCGTTTTAGTTACGGAACCCTAAAAACCAGCACAAAGTTAAAAACCATTCCCACCTCAGTGAGCTTTGGAAACCGCCTGGAGCTGCCCATCACCACAAAGAGAAAAGAGCATATTTTTAATTACTCCTCTCACAAACAATTGTTTGTGAAGTTGAGCGGGATGGAGGGTAAACAGAGGCTCATTTCCTCTCTCATGGGGAGGGAAACGACGTAAAAATGCCCCTCCCTCACATTAATGAGGCGTTATTAAGTACTGGGAAACGGAAATAAGTCTAGGGTTGGAGGTGAATCGTATTTATCGGTCGCTTGTTCCTGAGCTTTTGTAATGCGACTAGAAAGAAGGATTTAATATTTTATGATTTGAATTGGAAAAATCTTGAAAGCTGTACTTTGGATGGAAAGAATAGAGGGCACTTCAAACAACAAGTAGATACCCGTGTAGATACCCATTTCTTTTTCTGAAGTTATGATCAAATGAATTCACAACACACGACCTCTCGCTCCACCCTGGAGCGAGAGGTCGTGTCAGTCTTTTACTGACTAAATTCCGCCTGTGTTTGCCCTTTCCATACCAGGGAAGGTAACTCTTTCGAAGGTTCCCACTGCATAACTTTTACATGCTAACGTATCTATCTAAAATAACTATGTCCCACTGCTAGGCAAAGGTCTCCTTCTATTTTATTTACACACGTTTGGCCTCCTTCATTGCGGGCTAGGTATCTGTAATTGATAGAGAAAAGAATATTTGTAAACTAACCATTTTATTTATTAATATAAAAAATAGAATACTAATTGTGAAAACACTATTAAAAAGATATACAGCCATAATCAACTATCGGACAGTTGCCCGGCTCAGACACAAGATCTGTCTGGTCGGAGGGTCCTTCCATTTCAACAGACGGTTACGGGACTTTACACGTTGTTCCGCCTAAAACAATACCTCTAAAATATCAAGAGAGACGGGATTAAACTTTGTAGGTAATAACTTCTAAAAGTTTACAGGGATCAACGTTTGAAATTGTAACTACAGCCTTAATTCAACTACCAAAGAATTCTGAATATTCGGACACTTTAGCAATAAAGAGAATTCCTGCGAAACAAAATCGCTAGACTTTGTCGTTGAGACAGGCCAAACGCTTGGAATATTGATGACAAAAAATACGTATTTTGGGTCGTGGGGCTTTTTGGACCGGGTCCGTGGTCCCAATTTCCATTTATAAAAATAATGTTTGTTAGTAGTATTTTGGGACCATTAGGAAAAAATGCTTTAAGAGGTCTTTTTCCACTAACAACATCGAGCATGCTTTAAAAGCTTGTTGCTTCATTTAACGCGATGTTTGATGAAGAGGCGATGCAAAAAAAAAGAGATATAACGCTTAAAAACTCTGTCGGCATTCGGTAATTCCGTGATTTACTCGAATATTTTCTATAGTTGTTCCAGAAAATACGTCTTCTTTTTAAACCTTAAAAGTTTTTCGAACAATTGTCGTACATTTATTCGTCGCAAATGTGCAAGGCTTCTATTGATGTACTTTTTTATATATTTTATACAGCAGGTTCCCAAAGTTGACGTAAATTAGCACATTTTCAGAGGTCTTCACTAGATTAGTTTTACAATACTATCCCAAATATCTAGAGGAAGATGTGTAATAATAACATAATAATCACTTAAGAGCGGTTGTATGAAAATATACCTCGAAGAGGACGCTCTGAAAGTAGTTACCAAAAAACTGTATTATTTTATTTGTGGTCCTAAAATACTACTCAAAAAATAAATTTATAGGTGGAATTTGGGACCGCGGTCTCGGTCCAAAGAGCTCCACGACCCGTATTTTTAGCAGTCGCCTTTATTGGGACCTTCGCTCTGTGATTAGGATTATAAGAATAATGATGGCATTGAAATCTGAGACCGCCGATTAAATGCCGTTTACATAATGATTTTAAATGTAGCCTTCTAATTTTAAATGTGGCCTTTTAATTTTAAATGTAGCCTTTAATTTTATTTTGTCTTTTGTTGAACAGGAAACATTTAGATACATAATATCAGTAAATGTTCATTTAGACGTCTAATGCCTTGATCACACGTACCGAGTAAAAGGGGTTGAAGCCTACTGGGTACGCATCTAAAATGAAAACCCTGGATTCTGGAACGCAAAGCAATAAAGGAAAATAGGAATGGGTTTTATTATGACACACCCTCAAATTACTCGATTACTATAACAAAACATTTGTTTTTTTAATGTTTTTCGGTCAGTTTGTTACGGTTAATCTCCTTAACGGCTGGACCGATTTTGATGACATTTTAAATGACTGACAGCTATTGTAATAAAGAGTAGCTTAGGCTAGTTTACTTTTTCTCACGGGAACGATAATTCAATCCTCAACAAAAACAAAATTGGCCCAATAATGGACTCTCTATTACGCCTTGTGCCTTAAGCCACAAACATTTAGTTTTATTTGAATAACTAAAAAAATATAGAATAGTTTTTTTTATTCAATGAAAGTACGAAAGCTGTAGCCTGATTCACGTAAATCAAACAAGCCAAATATCGTTGAAGTTTTATAGTCGTTCGATCGAAGTCCTATCGAAAAGCGGTATTCACGTATTCCTTAATCGGGATTGGATAGAACGACAACTCAACTGGCTCGAAACTAAACGATCTATCAACCACTTATTTCCAGTTACATTAATAAGTATTCTATCAGGATAATGTAATACAGATTCTTTTTTTTTTAAATCGACTCTTCCACCAGACGATTTTCAAATCGGTGTCGTTCAAACTCGATTGATGGATGTGAATACGGAAATGGTCTAAACGACTAAATCGCTACGATATCGTTACGGTTTTGATTACGTGAATCGGACTACTGGTCTTGAATCACCCTTTACAAAACATAAAATTCATACCAGGTTTCTGGCTCCACCTCCTACAAGTACATGTCCTTTTTGGACATGATTGATTGGCTCGGAGCACTCAATCTTTCGCTACTACCCTACTTCGGATATATTTTTATTAAATAAGAACTTTTTCTCGAAGCTAAAACGAATTTTGTGTTGTGTGGATTCCAATTAAAACTAACTTATAAAGGATATTTTGAAAGTTGAAAAGAAATAAAAGATCATACTAAAATTACTTAGACAACATAATTTTTAGAAACCTGAATATAGTTTTGTTCATAATTTTCAGTTACTGTGAATCGAATCAGTAACCGAACTTTTATACCATGTTATAATTTTTCCAAAAATATGTATTTAAAAAAAAAGTCTCAAGTTGGTCACACACTATATACAATACAGGCCACGGCAGTTGATAGCGAGCATTAGACGCCAATGCATTGCTGGGTGCGGAAAAAAACAACCCTTCAGCCACTCAGATGGCCCGGTGACCATGTATTTGTGCGGACAACCTAGTAATATAATTAACTTCGGGATCGCAGTCAAGTACTAGTTTATAACAGATAAAAAAAAAACTTATAACTTAGTTATTTTTAATGATACAGCTATGATAGATTCTTACATAAAAATACTACTAATGAGCAGGCCTGAGTCCCAGCAGTGGGAACATTGAAAAAGGCTGATGATGATTATTATTATTTATTGCCCTTCTAGTGGAACTGATTTATGTTTGGGGTACATCGGTACGATAGTTGCAAAGCCTATAATGAAAAACAGCCTATTAGTTTTTTTGTGATTCTTATATTGGCATAGGCATCTAGCTTATAGCGTCATTATCATCATTTCAACAGGAAGACGTCCACTGTCGGACATAGACATCCCCCAAGTGTCGCCACAACAACCCTCATCAGGTCATCGGTACACCGATTTCCGGCCACCGTAGGCGCGGGCTTGCGGACAGTGAGTAATGGGTAGCTCGCTGTCCGGACCAAGCCCAAGTCGTCGATGGCGCGCACTGTTCCCGCGCGCCTCAAGGAGTTGTCAGCAACAGCAGGGGCCCAGCCGGGTCGAAGCCTACTGGGGCCAGGGTTATCCGATAGGGCGCTCGAGCCCCGTTATGAAGGCTTGAAGGAACAGAATGGGTTTTTTAGTCAGTAAAAGTCTGACACTATCTCCCGCTCCGCCCAAGAGCGGGGGTTGTCACAGGATGATTTCTCCCATCGGAAAAAAAAGGTCATCGGTACACCTCGTAGGAGGCCAACGCTGCGTCTTCTAGGACAGAACCTTTCAGCCCCGTCGACTGTTCAAATAAATGTCACAGTTCAATAAATGTCCCACAATCAAACAGACTCAAACTCGACATCACATCAAAGACTCAACAATAGAGACAAGCCCATCAGATTATCAATAACGCGATTAATAAAATTCTAAATAAAATCCTGTCTAACAAAACCAACCCGACAACACAAAGCGAGCTGTCGTCATAAATATAAAATATAGAATTAATATCTCCCGCTCACTAAGCGAGAGGAAAAATCTATTTTGCGATGTCAAAGGGGAATGTCTACCCCCCAATCATTATCTCTCAAAGTTACCCCCGCCAGGCCCCCAGAGAAACCGGATATTTCTGGTTTTCACTACACTTGCGGGAGAAAGGGAATGCCGTACCACAAAATAGATAGTTACAGAAGTCAATCTCATGTATATACGTTTTTTTTATGGTCATCCAATGACAAGCACCGCTCTTGGGCGAAGCAGGAGATAGTGTCAGACTCTTACTGACTAAAAGACCCACCCCGTTCCTTTTAGCCTTCATACCGGGGCTCTTGCGACCTTTCAGATAACCCTGGCCCCAGTAGGCTTCGACCCGGCTGGGTCCCTGCTGTTGCTGACAACTCCTTGAGGCGCGCGGCAACAGTGCGCGCCGTCGACGACTTGGGCTTGGTCCAGACAGTTACCGGACGGCCGGACAGCGAGCTACCCATTGCTCACTGGGCAGGAGTAGCTTGAGCGCAGCCCCAGCCCGGTTGATTTTGGGAGCCAGACGTCGGAAATGCTCCACGAAATTCCACCATCATGTATGTACTTCACTTTTCTTTTAGCAATCGCGGTAGAGTCAGCGCTGCTCTCTTAGAGCGCGCTCGGGCGCGGCGATAAATACCTAATATAAATTGTAAAAATATTACATGGTCACAAAGTCATGTACTTATCTAACTACCTAACTGGCTAAGCTAACTAAGGCGCGCGGCAAATATGCGCGCCGTCGAAGACTTGGGCTTGGTCTGGACAGTTACCGGACGGCCGGACAGCTAGCTACCCATTGCTCACTGGGCAGGAGCAGCTTGACAGCGTTACGTAAACACCAACTATCAAAGTACAAGCAAATTCCTACCTAATTACGTCTTAAAACTGGCTAGCGTAAAAAACGATAATACAGCAATTAATGCTGAATTAAAAAAAAAAAACCGTTAATTAAACAGTTATAACTTTTTTGCTCCATTATTTCACAGACGCGTGTCTCAAGCGGATGCATACACGCTCGCAGTGACCTGAGTTGAGCCGAGATATCGTGTCCGTGAGCGGTGTGTGTGTGTGTGGTGCTCGAGCGTGCTTTGTATGTAGATGGACTTCTGTACCTACCTATTTTGTGGCCATACCTACTGACAGTAATACAATATTTTTTTATGTTAAAAGGTAATATTGAGTGATCGACAATATTATTATTGCAATGAAATCATGTTTCAGTCGTATCTGTTTGGATTTGAAGAGGAAATGTGATATCAGTAATAAAAACTGAAGTAATAAAAATACAAGTATTCACAATATTATTGTGTAGGTATGGTAACCCATTTCTTGAGCCGTATTGTTGAATTAAATAAAATAAGAAAAGTTATTTATCTATACATCTATATCTTATAAATATAAATAAACTTGAAGTGTCTGTTTGTAATATTGATATAACTGCTTTTTACTACATGCATATGAATATATTTATACGGTACATATACCAAAATAACATTTTTTACAATTTTTGTCTGTCTGTCTGTTTGTCCGGGCTAATCTCTGAAATGGCTGGACCGATTTTGACGGGACTTTTTTTGGCAGGTAGCTGATGTAATAAGGAGTATCATAGGCTACTTTTATTTTAGAAAAAAATAAATTCAAAATCCTGTAGTCCATGCGAACGAAGTCGCAGGCACAGCTAGTTTACCTACATAAAAGGGGAAACTGACTGACTGACATATCAACGTGTGAAATTTTGCGCAAGGTTTCCTTTTATGGCAGCAAACACTAGGACAGGATTTTTCAAAATCCCCTTCTTTTTTCAGGGTGGGAAAATCATCATGACATCTCCCGCCCTGGGCAAAGCGGGAAATAGTGTCAGACTTTTACTGACTAAACAACCATTCCTGTTCCTTCTTTGCCATTGTTCCAGGGCCCCGGGCTTCGACCCTGCTAGGTCTCTACGGTTGCTGTCAAAGTAAGCATAGAGATATCTACCTTCACGCGGGTGAACTGCTGGTAAAAGCTAATCTTATTCTTTTCGTGTCGATGCTCTCAAACTATATTTTTTCTGACCAATATTTGGAAACCTGTACAGCTCTATTGTTGGTTTCGTATAGATCCTGAAAACTGCAGGTGGTTATGCAGGATGGGCAGCATAACAGGTGGCGCATGTCCTGTGGAGAGGATCCACACTGGCACTGCGTAAGAAATGGGTCGAGGAAGCCCCATTTAACCAGATTGTTTTTACATCGGCCAACCTGGGTAAAAGGTAATTGTAAATGTATTGCTACCATCATTAAAGTAGTTACCACAAAATTAAATCACAAAATTGAAAGGTACAATAAGAACTTCGTGATAAATAATATCTAAAATGTGGGTAGTTTTTTTGCTACGGCCGGCGGTTCGGTGCTTATTCCTCCCGGGGGAAACGGGTCACCACTCGCCGGCGAGGCTAGACGTTAAGCGAAATGTCCGGTATTGATATATTATCTGCTACTTGGTAGTCTGACTAGATTGTTTGCATAGTGTTGTATTTGAATCCTGTGTTTTGAAACTGTGGTATTTATTTGTTTGGGTTTCACAAGTTTATTCTTTATTGTACACCAAAAATAAATATTACTTAAGGAACTTAAAATTAATAGAGTGTCACAATGGGCGGTCTTATAGCTAAAAGCGATTTTTTTTTGCAAATTGCATGAAGGTGTGTGACCCTTCAGTTTTTTCACACAATCTGCGAAACCATAACAAATAAATACCACAGTTTCAAAATAGTGCCGACGCCTATTAGGGTTGAGATCCCATTTGAAAAAGTTACCGTTGCCCTACAATGAAAAGGGCAATTAAAGGAACATTGGTGGGTTTTAGTCAGTAAGTCTACCACGCCTTTTATACCTCCTAGATGTGTGAATGAAAACTATGCAATTACTACAAAATTTGTTTAATAGTGATATCTACTGAAAATAATATTTATTTTGCCCAAGCAGATTTTTCATATCAATTTCGTCAATTCTCAATTCGAATCTTTTTTACCCGCTTTGTCCCAGAGTTTGGAAAAACTTCTTCCCATTACTTTTGCTTTTTCAATCTAGCTCTAATATCAATTACGGGACATTTTAATTTATTATATTTAAGAAACTACTATTCTATTCGATCAAGATCTTACAAACACGGACACCGACGTAATTACACAATTATAAGAGACTACAAAAAATCCAGCAATAAAATAAAATCCAACAAAACTTACATTCTCGCTTACACATATTTGCTGACGGGGTTACAACGCCACCCCCAGGGGGAACGGAACTAGACGTTAAGCGAAACGTCCGATGTTGATTTATTGCCTGCGACTTGCGTATTCGTTTATATTGTGTTTGGCAACACCTGGAACGCTTCCCGACTATTTGTATGAGAATTTTTATGTATTCTTATTTCCTTTTTCAGTGTGGAAAATTTCAAAACGTTACGAGTCTGGCATAAATGCGGCGTTGAGTTTCACCTCTCTGGATGCAAATTGCCGTGTGTTGGATAGTGATTGCATCAGGAGGCCTTTTTTAAAAATAAAAGCCAGGTTGGACTGGGGTGATACTGTTTATTTTTTATTTTCTTTTTCTATTTTCCTGTGTACAATAAATTAAGCTTGTTGTTTTTATTCTAACGTCGTTTTTGAAGTTGGCTAGATTGTCGTCTACTATATTTTTATTCAGATATATGTAAAAAATAATAGCCCATCGGTATCGGGAACAGGGTCCAAGCTACCGGCGGCGGCGGTCAGGGCTGCAGAGACTTACTATTACTGCTTTCTGAATCAATCCCTTGATCCAGTCGCCTAACGAGGGCCTCCTAAGGTGTTGGTCGAGGCTCTTGGCTATTAAGCCATTGGCTGAAACAACTATCGTACAATGATCGCTGAATCATTTAACCACATGTCGACCACCTCGCGAGCCAAGTCAATTATTATTATTGCACAATCAAAATTATTCGATAGATTTCTTGAGATGTGAAATCGTTTAATGTCTTCTCTCGTTCTAGTGTGAGTAGGCGTAACAAACTTTTACTGACTAAAACCACCACTAGAGTGAAAAAATTAAAAATATTTTATTTGCGAAGAAATGACGCAATCTTAGGAGCTGTGTCCTTTAATTGTCCTTTGCGGTTCATTACGGCTTCCATTTCAGAAATTTTGCAGGGCTTTTTTTATTGGGATATTATCAAATAAGTAATACATCCCGCTCTAAATAGAGCGAGAGGGAATGTCAGGTTTTTACTCATTCAAATCCACATATGTTCCTTCAGCTGCTCTACCTTCTAAGGCGACAGATACTTTTTCCAACAAACCACAGGTTCGAAAATTACGGTGTCAGATCCGTTCGAAACGGCAATCGTTCAGCCTTTTTTATTATGATTATTGTTATTGTGCTTTTGGGTATAGTATTGACTGGTCTACACTGTTCTTACATAATATCTACTGATACTGTAATATGGAAATATTGTGATCAACCACTTTTTTTAAAAGAGTAACCATAGAGTTTCTTGCCGGTTCTTCTCCATAGGAAACGACCAACTTAGAACCGTGCACAAACTTCTAGTGCACCGTTCGTGTGTGTGCTCCCAAGTGCACATGGTTTTTTTTATCTGTTATAAACTAGTACTTGACTGCGATCCCGCCTGGTGGTAAGCAGTGATGCAATCGTTAATGGTGAGGCGCACTAGTTTATAAAGAGCCTATTCACTCTAGCCTTGAAGACACCCAAATTATAATCAGACGCGAAGACCGCAGCAGGCAAACTGTTCCATTCCTTTGATGTACGCGGTATATGGGGGCCCCTATGTGAAATAAAAATAATTTGAATTTGAAATATCATGTTGAGAATTGTACATCTCGAGTACACAGCGCCAAAGAAAATAATGCATAGTTAAAAATTTCAATAACATGCTGACTGCAAATTATTCACCTAAACCTTACTAAGAACAGCAAAACTAACTACACATAACTAATTTCAGTAACACCAACCAAAGTTCGTCTTAAACGTAACCGCCCGGGGGAACGGAGGATTTAACTTGATAACATGATCAGTTAAGTGAAATGCACGTTAGATTTATTGTTAACAGTCTGCCACCTCAGTTAATAGGAATTACGGATTTCAATGCTAAACTGAATCTGAAAAGCCGTCAAGTTAACGAAGAGAGGCATGAATCTTGATACTTGAAAGTTGATATCTGGCAGAAAGTGGGCGGAAATGGCTGATAGACTGTAATGTGAATGGTTGAAAAACTGTTGCACCGACCACAAGTTTTTTTTTTATATAGAACAGTTGTTGTTAAACCTATACAAATCAAGATATAACCCTGCCTCTTAAGCTAGGTTAAACCTGTGTTTTAAGAGACAGTGTTCGGCCAGTTAATTCCTTAGAATAAAGATATGATTCAAGACAACAAGTGAACGGTATTGAATTGTATAGGACAAGGGTAGGAAATAATAATGAGATTGTACCCTGTCGCACTATTCTTAAGTAAAATTTCATTCTTGCTAAAAATTAGACTTTCATTTAAAATCATTTGGGAAACAAAATATTTACATTTACAAATCTCCACATACAGTTCACTCATAACGGAACTAATAAAAAAAACACACCCTTCCTTTATGACATAGCTACAACCCATAATAAGATCTAACACCACATTATCCTCAGCCGCAAAAATGTAACGACGGATATAGGTACTACGCAAAACGTCCAATATTACTTTAGTGACTGCCACATACGCTTGTTTATCGTTTTACATTTTGACGGGCCCTTGGTTTTTAGAGCCTATAATATTCTATAGCGCCATTACAAGTCCCCGAAGAGCTTAAGAAGATTTTTTCGCTTTGTTGATATTTTTTATACTGATTTGAAATGGAGAGGAGCAATTGATTTTTTAGGGTTCTCGTACCTTAAATGGTAAAAACGGAAACTTTATAGAATCACTTTGTTGTCCGTCTGTGAGTCTGTCCCTTTATATCGGGAACGCGTGGCAATATCGAGTTGCAATTAAAAGCATATGCTCAGGACTGCGGTCCTTTGAAGCTGTGAAATTCAAACTTCAACACACAAAAAACATTATATTAGTAGATTACCAAACTCGCCATGAAATCAATGATAGACTATTCTGACACATATTGTAATAGCAGACTTGAGGCTTGATTCACGTAAAATCAAACAAGCCAAATATCGTTGAAGTTTTATAGTCGTTCGATCGAAGTCCTATCCAAAAGCGGTATTCACGATCTATCGACTTATTTCCAGTTACATTAATAAGTATTCTACCACGATAATATAATACAGATGCTTTTTTTTTTAAATCGACGAATTTCAAACGACTATAAAATCGGTGTCGTTCAAACTCGATTGATGGATGTGAATACGGAAATGGTCTAAACGACTGAATCGCTACGATATCGGTACGGGTTTCATTACGTGAATCTGGGTACTGGTCTCCGGTCCATTGAACCTGTGACAAAATCAAACTTCTGAGCTAACAAAAAAAAGATACGGCCGTTTATGTTGTAAAAAATGTGTATTTCGACACTCCAAGGGAATCAAAATTCATATAAGGTACTTCCCGTTGACCTAAAATCCTGAAATTTGGCATGAATTAAGGTCTTGCAGCACAAGTATAGGACAAAAATCTGAGAACTGTACATTTATAGGTACGTAACGAATTTTTTTTTGCGATTCGGAAAAATCTTCGTAACTCAATTCGGGAACCGAATAATTTTCATAGTTTGTACAGAGCCCTCCGACCAAGTCCGACTCGCACTTGCCCGGTTTTTATACTCATTTGAAATGGAGAGGAGCAATTGATTTTTTTTTTAAACTTGTTACTGCTAGTGACAGAAAAATAGAAAAACAGTTATTTTTTGTGCTCTTCGTTTTACAATCCGAATTTGTATTTACACGTCAGTTTCGTCCAACATAACATATGTTAGATGAAATTGAAACAAATACAGAGGTATTTTGTTAGACGTTTTTTCATACTTTTTTAAATGTAAAATCATCCAATGGATTCTTCCGTTCCAGATTGGATGGGAAAGCGTGACAGACTGACCAAAAACACGTTTTCTTCTTTCAGTTGACTTTTTTAAACGGTTTTATTTAGCTCATCCCGTTTGTTTTATTTATTATTCTTGGGTCAAATTTAGTAATTCAAATTTCACCCTCTTCCGCTTTCGCTTGCGCTTGACCGCTATCTCACCTATTGGAAAGACGATGCGATCGACGATGGAGCGCGTTTATCTAGAAGAAACCTATTCAGTTTCGACTTAAAGATTCCCGGATTGCAGCTATCAGGAAACACAAACTCCTGCAAGGAATTGCACTGCTCAGCTGCACGCACAATGAATATGTTCCCAAAACTTTTTTTGCGTGTAGGTGAGATGTCCACTATTTTACGTAAAAGAAACACAAGTAGGTATTAAAAAAGCAACAAAAAAATTAAATGTTTTGCCTATTTCAATTCAGTGTGTCCACTTCCCATCCACCTGGTCTGACGTCACGTGTATGGGGCGTTATGTCAGCGTTCATGCGGAACGTGAAAAAAAAAAAAAGTTATTGCTACCGGCGTTGTGACGTATTTTATTCGTGATGCTTTATTAAAGGGTTCTTTTTTGAGGTGGAAATTCATCCCATGACTTCTCCCGCTCTAGGGTGAAGCAAGAAGGTGTGTGCTTCTTTAATGACTAAAAAACGAGGGTGTCTTCTTCTTCCTGCCTTTATCCCATAAACTTGGAATCGGCGAAACATGTTTTTTTTTTTTCATTCTATCAGGCTTAATGACTAAAAACCACACCTGTGTCTTCAGTTGCTCTTTTCATTCTAGGGCTATAGGTTTTCTTTATAAAAATTTCCTGTGGCAACCCACCGGGGTTATATTTTTTAATATTCTAAATTTGTCATAAAATACGTTTCATCCATTAGACAAACCGGTGAAATTCGTTCTTAATCGGATCTTAGACTAAGAATATAAATTCATACGGTACTTCCTTTTGACCCAGAATCCAGAAATTTTACATAAAGCAAAGTTTAGGAATAAATCTGAAAACAGCAAATTTGTTGTTACTTACGTCACCAAAAATATATTTTTTTTTTGCTATTCGGAAAAATCTTTGAGACTCCATTCGGGAATTGCAGTTTGTACGGAACCCTGGTTCTTGAACTGTTTATTATATACCTTCGTTTATTTTCTTGTAAACAAATACATATACCGTTTACCAACATTTATACAAACATTATTTTAGCTTCAAAGCTCATTCGTGTGTATGTCATAATATTTGTTGAAGTATGTAAACATTTACAATCATCCATATTGTGAGGGAAGATGCGTTCAGGCGTGAGATTTGAACGTATTCGGTATGAAAACGTATATGAATGGCTTTAGAGTAAGATCCCTCTTTGAGGAGAGGCGTCAAGGCGTCTTCACCTTCCGCATGACGCAGTTCCTCATCGGATACGACAAGTTTGGGAGGTTCCTGTTTCAATAGAACCGTATATAGTACGGATCGCCCAGAACGGAAGGCAAAGGGGAGCATACGGTGGAGGTTTGGCTCGCTTGGACAGAACACCGTTGGGTCTTTGTGGAGGCGGCGGCCTCCCATGCCGGCCATTATTTTTTTGTTTTATGGTGGGGAAATTCTGGATAGCTATAGCCTAGGGGTCTTTAAGTCAAGACTGAATAGATTGCTTGTAGGCAAGCGTGTTCCATCGCCGGCCACATTATCGCTTACCATCAGGTGGGATTGTGTTCATACGCGAGCCTATCCATTATAAAAAAAGCAATTATTGCCCAAACATAATGTTTCGCCTTTTTATCAACCCTCCTCCTTCAGCTTACGAGTTCGTCATTATTTGAAGTCTAGGGAACATTGCCTCATCATTTTCACTTTAACACTGCTTATTATTTTTATTAAAAAAAAAACATGTCAATCAATCAAAAGGCTGACAACCCTAACGAAACATTTAAAAAAAATAGCTCAATACATAAAACAGGTGATAGCACGTGGCAGCACCATCGCGGCGTCGCGTGACAAGATATGATCAGTTGCGTCCCGTCAGCCCCGGAGTGCGGACGTCTCGTTTGCATAATTGTTTATCACCGTTTGTTGCCTGCCAAATACCTTCGGTATTTTATTGTTACCGTTTTGTTGTTGCGTCAGAATAGTAAATTGAAAGATCATTCACTGTCGTTATGTTTTAGGTTTCATTATGGAACAAACAAATATTAATTTATATAGAATTTTAAGCTCTTGCATAGCTTCTATCGCGGGCCTTGAGCGTGGAGACCGAATCCAGAAATTCCGTAACGAAAATAACCTAACACCCCCTACTCATTTGTTTTTTGAGCGTGGTAACCGATAAGAAAACAAATGAGTGAACAATCAATCAAAATTCAATTCAATGTGTTAAAATTAATATCAAAGAAAAGAAAACAAAGTAAAAAAAATACTGCTTAAATAAAATAAATAAATAATTATAATTGCAAAAGTTGATAAAAATGCTATGCAATAGCTTTACCGAGTGCCACACGTCTTTTTTTTTTCTCCTTTTTTCTGGCATGTACTTAATTATGACCATGGCAGGCTGGACGTATTTTACTTTGTAATAAAAGTCTAACTGGCTAAGGTTTCTAGCATTAGCATGAGGCGGAAGCCCTGAAAATACACGTACTATGCGTTCCAAATGAGAATAGGATCGATTGCCATGTTGTGACGTCTCGTCGTACTGTCAAATCGAAGAAATTTTGTCAAAATTGAAGAACTCACAGATGAGTAAAATTGAAGAACTGGATTCTGATTAAAGTTTTTCATTCACAGTTCGTTTACAGAGTATAACACTGATTTGAGATCTGATCTGAGATTTGTATAACACTGGCAACCTCTCAGAACTATATAACTAACCTAATAAACAAAAACTTTTGTTCTGTGATTTTTAAAATATAATAATATTTTAGTTCATCAGATTTTCATGCAAAAATAAAAATATTTTTATTGAACATTCTAAATATTATGAAGTCTATTCGAAGCAAGCGATAGTACAATAGCGGAGGTGGGCGGGGAACGGGCGGTGGGGGTAATTAATGCGCTTGCGTCACGTCATACAGACGTGTGTAGGTATAGAAAAATACAGAGTTGAAAATGTAGTAGATAGAACAACGAAATCTTGAACGTTTGTTCAACAAGTTTGTTTGGTAAACGAATTATGTTTCGTAAAAAGAAATTTAACAAAAGTTGTTGTTTATTAAGTAAGTAATACAGTCCTGCAAGAATGTTAGTGTTTTACAAATAACACTGTATAAATAAAACACTTTCCTCGATTTGACAGTAAATCGTGACGTCACAACATGGCAATCGATCCTATTCTCACGTGGAACGCATTGTACATACATTCGCGAGCACACTCCAACTGGCAGCCTCCTCCCACACCCCCTCCACCAGCACGTATAATCCTGGGCGCGTCGTAAACGTTATCTCTCGATGACGTCACGCGTTTATGACGTCACAAGCATGCGTCGGAGTGCAGGTGCGAGTATCTAGGTTAACTGTCGACGTGTTAGTATGACAAGCTATGTTATGTGGGTTATTTTGGAACGGCCATGTTTTCATGTTTGTTTTGTTTTGGGTTTGCTCGTTCCGTTGTATAAATTGTGTATTCACATCATCGTCCGTGGAATTAGTACTGCCTAACATGCTAAGCTGTACCGTTTACCAAAACCAGAGAAATGATTGATCATTTAAAACTTCAATTATTTGATCCAATTTGACATTCACATATTTATCTATTGTAATGTACCTAACTATCAATTCCCATTTACATTTCTTGTTCTGTGTTTTTGTGTTGTTATTATTGCTGACATAATTTTTATTTTTATTAATTATTAATTTTCTCCTTGATGTATTAAATTGAAAATGAACTTATTTACTGATTTTATATGTTTATGTGTTTTAAAAATCTGATGTTCTCTATTAGTGTAGTGATTGTCTGTAAGTGTTTCAGCACTTGAATAGTATATAAAATGATTACCTATGTAAATTTCCAGTGCCTGTAATGTTGGCGATCCTAAATAAATAAATAAATGAGGTATATAAGATATACTCTTTATACGAGGTTTTTTTTTCATTGGGAAAATCATCCCCTCGCTCTTGGGCGGAGCGGGAGATAGTGTCAGACTCTCACCGACTAAAAAACTCACCCCATTCCTTCGTGCCTCCATACCGGGGCTGAGCTACCTTTCGAAACTACCCTGGCCCCAGTAGGCTTCGACCCATCTCGGCCCCTGCTGTAGACGACAACTCCTTGAGGCGCGCGGGAACAGTGCGCGCCCTCAACGACTGGGGCTCGGTCTGGACTGTTACCGGACGGTCGGACAACGAGCTATCCATTGCTCGCCGTCCACAAGCCCGCGCTCTTTATCCGAAGTCAGTTTTCTCATGATTAAGGTGAACGCACACCTTATCATAAAAGAGAAAGAAAAATGTTGATTAGATCTCGATATTTTAGCTTACACCAAAATTTTTGATTCCATCATTTATCTCCAGAGATATTCTCGATAATCAACCCACGTTAGACTGAAACCCTGTCTCCATAACACACGTTTCCTCGTAACATAATCAGACAGACAAGACGTCCCAGGAATGATAATAAGGAACCCTAATAAGAATTTATTTCCGCATGACATCGCACGGACCCCATCGCATGCAATCAACCCTTCAAAATTTCGTTGGGGTAGCTGACTCTGTATTAGATGTTTGTTATTAAAAATATGACAGTTCTGGATGTCAAATATGTGTGTCTTGAAGTGGAAAGGACCTGTCCAGATCCGTTCGGAACCGGACAGGTGTCCGGTTCCTGTACCAGAATGAGTTGTATGTGTTACCTGTGACATGAATATGTCGTAAAAAGATTGTTGTAGTAGTTTTTTTTTACGTTGGGAAAATCATCCAATAACAACCCCCGCTCTTGGGCGAAGCGGGAAATAGTGTCAGACTTTTACTGACTAAAAACGTACTCCTGTTCCTTTGTTGCCTTTCGTACCGGGGCTGAGCTACCTTTCGGAGCTAACCCTAGCACAGTAGGCTTCGACCTAGCTGGGCCCCTGCTGTTGCTGATAACTCCTTGAGGCGCTCGGGAACAGTGCGCGCCGTCCACGACTTAGGCTCGCGACTTGGGTCGGACCGCGAGCTACCCATTGCTCGCCGTCCTAAAGCCCGCGCCTACGGTGGCCGGAAATCGGGCTCGGAATCCCGGCGGCGGCGAGAGCGTCGTTGCCTGATGCGGTCAGCCTCTTCCATTACTAGAAATACTGTCAGAAGACTCGCAGAAGTCGGCAACCGCCTGCCACTCCTCCTATAGTAGTGATATCTTATCTACTAATGATATAAAGACAAAAGTTTTGGGTGTTCATATGTTCGTTACTTCTTCACATTCGAACGGCTGAACGGATTTGAATGAAATTGGAGACGGGTAGGACATATTCTAGAATAACCATATTTGTTATTATGTATCTAACTGCGATTCCACCTGATGGTAAGAACTGAAGCAATCGTTGATTGTAAATCGCACTAGTTTATTAGGAGCCTATTCACACTAGCCTTGAAGACACCTAAATTATGATCGGACTAGAAGACCGCTGCAGCCAATTATTAGACCAGCAAATTATTCCAATCCTTCGATATATGTACCATAAACGACACTTCTGCCTGACCATCGCGAAGTTCAATTTGGCTTGCATTCAAAACGAAAATTTTCAAAGGATTTGGTTTAGCGCCGCGCTACAAGATACAAGCGATTTTTTGAAGTGAAAACTTCTTTAGCGGCGTTGAGCACTTTTTCTGTAATGGGTATAAAATCTTAAACTCGCGTCAGGACACGTGACCTGATCGAAAAAGCGTAAGACGGATGGAGAGTAGACAGCTATCCCCTCTCTACGGCGCGGCGAAAATGTATGCCTGGGCCTACTGTTTCAAATATATAGATATACTAGCGACCCGCCCCGGCTTCGCACGGGTGCAATGCTCTTGCCGCACCGGGCGGCCGGCCGGTACCGCCGCAAACGCTACGTCCCGCAATTTTTAAATCTGTAATATCTTCGAAAATATTCACTTAAATCATACGGTGTAAAAGGTATATTAAATGAACAATGTATTCAAGGTATTTAATTGGTTAAGGATTAATGTTGTATTGGTTAAAATCGCTTCGAAAATTAGCCATTATTTGTCGTAAAAAGTAAATGACAAAAAAAGTTATTGTGGGTTATCCATAAGAGATAGACATATACCATCACGGACTTTTCTGTAGACCTTTTCAATGTGTACAATACTTAGTACATTATTTTGATAAAACTAAAACGCAGGCTGAACCCTACGGGTTCAGCCTGCGTTTGCAATGTAAGCGGAAAAAATGTAATTATTTACGACATCACATTAGAAACCTCAAAAATAACAGTACTTCTCCACTATTTAATGGATGTTATTATACATATGAACCTTCCTCTTGAATCACTCTATCTGTTAAAAAAAACCGCATCAAAATCCGTTGCGTAGTTTCAAAGATTTAAGCATACAAAGGGACATAGGGACAGAGAAAGCGACTTTGTTTTATACTATGTAGTGATAGTGATATAAATATACATATATATATTTCAACGTATATAGATATTATATATATATATATATTATTTATATATATATATATTATATATATATATATATATATATATATATATATATATATATAGATATATATAATATATATATTTCAACGTTAATAATCAAGTTTTCACTTCTGCCGGCACTCCCGGAGTGCAACCCGTCTTTTTTTTTTTTATGTGATCAGGCAGAAATGACTGCGATGGTAAAAAAAAAATTTTCATCTTTACAGCAAAATTTGATTGGTTATTAAAACCTCACACGATAAAACTCATTCCAGACGACCGAAATAAAGTCATTATAAGAATATTTAAAGCCGATCTGAAATGTCAAACAAAAATAAATATGGCGTGGCTAAAAATATAACTTTTATATTTTCTTTGTACACATATGAGCTTCTTAACATTTTTCCACGCTGATATCGGTATTTTTATTTTGAAGCTAAGTTATGAAAGAGAAATGGATCGAGTTATTTTTCCTTGCAAATGGGTTTAATAATTGTGTACAAGAATGTTAATTTTATTCAAATTTTTGAACTACATTCAGAAGCCTGTAAATAACAATAATGAGTTAATTATAATAAACTAGTTAGATCCTGCGATTTTACTCTTTTAACAAAAAAAGCACATTCGATCGTATATGGAATACTGCTTTCATCTTTGGGACAGCATAATAATAGCACAGCATAATCACAGCATTTTTTAATGTTCCCACTGCTGGGACTCAGGCCTCCTCTCTAGGAGAGGGAATGGGCCGTAATCTACCACGCGGGTCCAGTGCGGGTTGGTGAATGTCACATGTCTTCGAATTTTTGGTTCTAGACAAGCCGGTTGCCTCACGATGTTTTCCTTCACCGTTTTGAGAGCAGTAGTGATGAAATAAATTACACAAAGTAATGCGCCTGGCTGGGATTGAACCCGCGACCTACAACTTGTAAGTCGGGGCCGTTACCACTCGGCCGCCACTGCTCTTTTCTTTGGGATGAATCTGCCTAATACTAGATTGAGGCGCTAGAGTCGATTGAGAAGCGAGCAAAAAAGATAATCGGCAGTGATGTACTCGTCAAATCGAAGCTTCAAAGTCTTGAGCATCGACGTCGAGTTTCCTAATAGCTACAACTTAGGTTTCTTTGTGACAAGAGTGATTAGGTTACTTCTAACAAGCGTGCTTCAACGTTGACCACATCAGACATAGTGGTCAAACGCGAGCCTAACAACAAAAGTACCTAAGTGTAAAGTGTCCCATAGGTATTTAAAACCAGTTCATGGTCTACATGAGTAGATATCTCAATCACAGAAAAGCTGAAAGAGGTTAGAAAGGAAATACTTTCCGATTTGTACTGCAACGAGTGTCGCCGCTTGTCTCCCACCCTTTAACTCCACTACAGGCAATAAACCAATACGAACGCGCATTACGCAATTAACAGACCACGCACACATAGATCGCAAGTTTGCTATTGGTTGTCTCAATTATGAGCATGATCATATTTCATCTTTTCTGTGGTCCCATTATAATCCAAATCCGGAAACCGCTACCGCGTAATCGTCATCATCATTTCAGCCGATAGACGTCCACAATTCGACATAGGCCTCCCCCAAGTGTCGTCACAATGCACGATTCTGTGTGTCGTATTCCCGCAACCTTCACCAGGTCATCGGTCCCTATAGGAGGCCTTCCAACGCTGCGTTTTCCGGTACGAGGTCGCCATCTCCACTATCGCGTAATTCAGCACCAAAAATACAAATTCTTCACGTATACAATTTAGAAGGATTTTGAACCAAATAGGAATTTTCTTCATTAACTTTTATTTGTTACGTTTTTAACATAACTCGACGCCCAATAAGAGGTGACACGAATTACGATCCAATTTATTTACTTTTCCGTGATTGTGTACAATATATCGTGTTTATTTATACCGTATTTTGTAAATAAGAGCCATTCCTTAAATTTTAGGAGACCACTTAAGTTTAATTAGGCTCTACAGTTTGAAGGATGGTTTGTTTCTAAAACAAGACAAGTTAAGCTACTTACGGGGGCTTGCAGACGGCGAGCAATGGGTAGCTCGCTGTCCGACCATCCGGTAACTGTCCAGGCCGAGCCCAAGTCGTCGACGGCGCGCACTGTTCCCGCACTGTTCCCTCGCGCCTCAAGGAGTTGTCAGCAACAGCAGGGCCCCAATCTGAGTCGAAGCCTACTTGGGCCAGGGTTAGTTTGGAAAGTTCAGTCCCGGTATGAAGGCACAAAGGACCACGGTGGGTTTTTAAGTCAGTAAGAGTCTGACACTATCTCCCGCTCCGCCTAAGAACGGGGGATGTCATTGGATGATTTTCCCACCGAAATCAAAAAAACTAAGTTACTTAGACCTACTACATTAGACCGAAGCACAAGTGTTACACGCCTGATTTGTACGTAGAACGACGTCGCGTTTTTGTCAGACTTTTACTGACTAGAACTCGCTTCTATTCCTTCTTTGCCTTCTATCCAGGGCCCCGGGGCTCTCTTTGGAATCACTCATAGCCCTAGTAGGCTTTAGCCCTGCTGGGCGCATACGGTTCTTAACATATCTCTAAGGCGGAACACTACGCGCCGTCAACGATTTAAGGTTGACGATACGTCCATCAATCTAAATGGAGTGGACGTCTTCCAAAATCGTCTCGTGAATGTGATAAACGAATAATAATAATAATATTCCACAACATCACACAACGCCGTCTAGTCCCAAGCTAAGCAGAGCTTGTGTTATGGGTACTAGACAACTGATAAATATACATATATATTTCTAAATACATACATATTATAGATACCTAAATTACACCCAGACACAGAACAAATGATCATGCTCATCACACAAACATTTGTCCTGGGTGGGAATCGAACCTTCGACCTCCGGCATAGTAGTCAGGGTCACTACCACTAGACCAACAGGCCAGAATGCCAATGAAATGGACATCTACCAGCGTTGGATTTCCAAACGGATTGAAATCCCTGTATAGACGTCATCCGCGGCCGACTGTCAATGTCAAAAACGTGCTCCACGCAATTTGGAAGCCGTTCGAATCGTCTGTGAATGGGCAAAACCCCGTCCATTTTTTTTTTGTCTCAGTTTATGTTCACGGAGGGTATATGTGCTGGAATGCGAGAAAGGTCTGAGCTGGTAGGGACCATCACCAGACATTGCTCTCTGAATAAACACTTTTTCACAGATAGCCCTCTGAGCAAAGGATATATATGGAATCAGAAGAAACTGTCGCGCGTGTGCTCCTCGAGTGCACAACCGTAAGCGAGATAAGAACACGAACCTTGGGAGCATCGAATTCTCTGATGGACGCCCTGAGCAAACCGAAGAGACTCATCTGTTTCTGGAATGATGTGGGCTGGTTGGAGTAAAGGCCGCTATGGCTCACGCACAATGGTCCGATATGGACTAAGTGCGGAAACCAGACCACAAAGATATATAAAAAAGGTCTGAGCCTATGAAACCAAGATTGTTTTATTTATAATTATGTCTACGTCTGCGCGTGACCTTGTATTAGAAGTACCTAATAGAAAAGTATAAATCACACCCCTATATGGCAAGTGAAACACCCTGATTATCGACGACAGGGAAAAGAGCAATGCAGCGTTTAATACGTCCAAATGGAAGTAAGTCAATGTGCCTTCAAACTGAAGCACCTCCATATGGAATTATTGCATCTAGAAGCATTCCAAACAGACGTATCGTCGATGGCTACTTTTAGGCCTGTTTAAAATCAAAAAAATCAAAGCATTTATTTTAAATAGACCATTTACAGGCACTTTTGAATAGTCAAATGTCGGTCAGTCCAAGAAAAGTGAAGTTAAATTGCACGTTCCAAAGTGTAGGTCTTTATGGAGAAGAAAGTTCCGGACGGTTACCAAACGGTCAGACGGCGAGCTACCCGTTGCTCGCCGTCCGCGGTATTCCTGGTCTGGGTGTCTTGTCTTGCGTGGTGGAGACACAAGACACAAGAGTCATTCTTAGACTGGGGTAAGGTTTTTTTATAAAATAAGAAAGAAAATTATACATTACTTTAAACACAAAAATGAATAGCTTAATATCTAAAAATAATTTCTGTATCTACAATTTTACTTTTACCAACAATAAAAGAGAAATTCTTTCTTTATTTTTCATTCCTCAGCTATGTTCAATATTTCCAATATTCCTGACGGGTGCTACAATTCATATATTTTATTTACAAATCTACAAAGAAATATCTTGGGAAAGATTGGGACAGGTATCAAATTTATCAATTCTATTCGAGGTAATACAGTAGGGTGTCAATACTAATACTTTTTTTGGGACAGTTTTATTTATTCGTTTAATTTTGAGCATGATTGCTTGGAAAACATCGTGAGGAAACCGGCATGTTCTAGAACCAAAAATTCGAAGACATGTCACATTCACCAACCCGCACTGGGCCTGCGTGGTAGATTATGGCCTATTCCTTCTCCTACAGAGGAGACCAGAGTCCCAGCAGAGAGAACATTAAAAGGCTGATTATACATATAAACTTAATGTATTGAAGTTTTCTACGTCGATTTTGTACATTTTAACAACAAGATTTATTATACATAATATGTATAGAATTGGAACTACAACCAACATTCAGTTTCCTATACCATAGAATCAGCCCCCAGCTCCTCTATATCCTGGAACCATAGGTTTCTAAACACAAACAACTGAGGGTTTCGGCTTTAATATTGAAATTCGCTTGAAGGCAGTTCGACCAAGCAAAACGGACTGTAGACATGTCCGATTGGTCCAACCAATCCTGACAAGACAGCTAGTCCAATAGCGAATATGGCTTTGAGCGACAAAGCGTCATATTTATTTACGTTATTTTGGTTCGAAATTTCGAGACATGGTGATGATCCGCTTTGAGAGCAAATATCATTACCTAGCTTTTGCCCGCGGCTTCGCCCGTATTCATAAAATATACCTAACCTATATCACTCAGGAATAAAGCAGCTTTCTGTCGGTGAAAACATTTTAGCAATCGGATACTACAGTACTTTCAGAGATTACCTCCTACAAACAAAAAAACATAAAAACAAACTTTACCTCTTTATTATTCACCGCTAAATTTTAATCGTATTAATCCCGTGGAAAGTCGATCCGGTACATGAAACACTATCGATTTGTAAAGATAAAATTAAAAAATAAAGTACCTTTTTTAAAACTCGTATTAATTTACGCATGTACGAAATTAATTTCTTTAAGAAAACGTCAGATGAGCGAGTTCAATGACCTGTAGGTAGTTTGTACGCAACGCCGACTATTAAAATTTAACGGTGTATTAGCGTAGATAAAGATAAAAAAATTGTGTGTGTGTTTTGGTATGTATAGTACTTTCTTGCGTTCGATCGGCTGATATTTAGCTCATGGGTACACCATGTCTTATAAAAGCACGTAAGATACTTCTAATACCGTAAACATGGTCGTTTGGAATAATGTTCTACAATCACGCAGGCGTAGCCGCTGGCAGTAGCTAGTAAATAATGAGATAAATTCTCATCATCTGCTTAGCCTTTTCTATGTACGCGTGCGAAGCCGTGGGCAAAAGCTAGTTATAAATAATTTGCCTACATTTTTTTTTTATTGATATAAACTAGTGCTTCAATGTGATCCCATCTCACCTTCTGGTACGAAATCATGAAATCGTTGATGGTGAGGCGTAATAATTTATTAAGAGCCTATTCACTCTAGCTTTGAAGACACTTAAATAATAATCGGACGGGAAAACCGCAGCAGGCATTGTTCTGTGACGAGAAAAAACGCTTGGTCCGGACCGTAGAGGTTTTAACGAAGTAAGGGTGGATACTCGCCGTTCAACTGTTACTTTTCATGAAAATAACAGAGGATAAAGTGTAACCTTCCATAAATAAACACACCATTATTAACTACCACCATTCAACAACAAAAACCAAAAAAAACAGCTGATCTCGAAATTTTGACTAACAAAAACACAAAACAGCTGATTTCGAGTCCTCCAAAACTTTCACCTCCCAATCACCGTCACAGACCAAAAGGACACGTTATATCAATTCCCAAAACATCAAAGACCGTCATCCCCGTGACCCACTATCCTATTTAGCAATCCATCCGCCCACCATCCTCCGAAGCGATCCATCCCAAACATATAGGCAGAGTTGAAAACTAAACATCACGCACGGAGGCTCGTTTGAACTGAATAATACAACAGCTACGCACGTGTCAACGGGGCTTTAGAACTGGGGCGAGTCACTTGACAATAAAATGTAGTTTATATTCATACGGTTCTCTATGATTTTTGTTGTGAGATAGTTTTGAAAGTGAAATGGAATGGGCGATGAGTTCGGAAAAAAATGAAACTTGCAGTTACGATGATAATGTTTTTTTTTTGTCATATAGAAAAAAATATGAAATTGAAATTAGTTATTTCGAGAGCAGATCCTGAAATTCCTCGCCGTCGTATATTTTAAGCATTTACTGTTTACCTAATCTTTGCTAAAAATTTTGTTGAGTTAAAAAAAAAAACTTGATTTATAATTTTGCCTCGTCGTTTATACCGTCTATATCGAAGGTTACGAACAATTTGCCTGCTGCAGTCTTCTCGTTCGACTATAATTTAGGTACGTGACTTCAAAATTAGATTAAGCTCTTAATAAACTAGTCCGATTCAATATCAACGATTGTATCACTGATGAATCCAAGTCAAGCACTGGTTTATACCATTAAAAACTAAACTAATATCTTTGTTAAAGATGATATGGTTTAGTGAAAAAACAAACTATTCAATTTCAAACTACATAGCTTGTCCAGTATAACAAAATTAATTTCAGATAATTCAACTCCACACTTTTTAAACACATACCTGAAACTAATACTACTATCCAACAAACTCACCCCAGTAACTATCCCAACATACCTATACACTAAACGACCAACTTATTTATTCAGGTTGTAATTAAAACTTGCACCAACTATTTATTAAATGATAAAATACACGAGCGTCCGGCCACGATCCCGGGCTATCCCGGGACGTTCCCGGAGTCTGGGATGCCGGGATACATCTCAATTATGAGCCCCGCTGGACTCACTATCGATGTAGTAACCGCTAAACATAGTCTGCAAAGTTCTGAACGGAAAATGAGACTCAAGGCTTTTTTTTTTGGTCTTCTAATCTTTTAAGTCGTCTTTGAGCCCATTTTCTTTTAAAATATGAGATGGTCTCAAATTGACTGATTAACCCTTTGTCCCAAACGCAGATCAACGCGGGACACAATGGCTTTTTAATTTTGTCTCTAATTACGGCATACGAGAGCTTAATAATGATGTTTTTAAATATCAATGTCTTGTTTGAGCAAGGTAGCGCAAGAACTCCGTCGCATTTGTAAAAATTTTCGAAATTTAAAAAAAATTGTTATTTTTGGGAAACCAGTTATAATTATATGTTTACGAAGCGCGTTTCCGTAAATTCAATTATTTATTAAATAAAATACCCTCTAAAAGGGAGCTTAATACTGATAACTAGATTAATCGGTGAACAAAATTATTAAATTATTTGTCTAATCAAGAAGATTATTTTGAGATGGGGAAATCATCAAAACTTTTAATGACTTTTTCCGCTCTAGTGTGGAACGAAAAGGCGTGCCACACACCTGTGTTCTTCAGTTGCCCTTTAAGTTCCAGGACAGCGGTGACTATTACGAACAATACCGCAGCCGTGAGTAAATTCGACCTAAGAAATATTTATCCCAAAACAATATATGTATCTGTATAGTTTGACGCCCTAATCGTACTACCAATTCAATCAAAACTCAAGAACTTATATTTATCACTACTAATTTTACCATCACGCACAAATTAAACCCTTAAATTTTAAACCCCAAACCCCTCGAAATTAAATTCACAAAACACTTTTACAGCCCAATAAATTTAAGGAAAGTCCCACTAAAACCGGCGGCATGGTCACCGGTGTCCACATAATTACAGTAGGTATCTACCTAATTAATTACGGAAGCTACATTATAGACTAAAACTGACTATTTCACGCTAGCATCGATAACTAATGGGGGTAAACTGATATTTGAGGGCTTGTTCGATAATGCAGAATTTGTGTGTTCATTTTTGAGCAACACAAAAGCTTCTAGCTTCGCTTTTGTTGCAAAATCTCTAAATTTCGTCAGCAGGGGTGTGAGGCGGTAATCATTAGCGGCCGATCGCCCCCATGAGGACACGGAGGAGGAGCACACTTCCACCACAAGGTCCACCTTGTCCTCCGGGCGGTTCGCACTGTGGTGACACCTGGGCGTTTCTTCCGCCTGAAACCGATGTTCCATGCGCACCTCAAGGAGATGTTAGCAAATCGTAGGAGCCCAGCAGGGTCAAAGTATACTAGACCCATGGGTTTAGTGAAAGTGAATCCTGGAACAAAGGCAGAGAAGGAACCAAAGAGAGTGTTAGACAGTAACCTTACTCACCCTCCCACACCGCTTATTAGCGGGAGAAGTAATTAGATGATTTCCCATCATAAAAAAAAAAAAAACTATACCAACAATTCAGCTAAAGTTTTTAACTTTATTGTTCTTGTCCCAATTTTCTCTGGGCAAGATGACCCAAATAGTTTTCAAGCTTTCTTCGTCATTATCATTTGCTTTTTATTGTTCCCACTGCTGGGACTCAGACCTCCAATCTAGGAGAGGGAATGACCGTAATCCACCACGCGGGCCCCGTGCGGGTAGGTGAATGTCACATGTATTTTTGGTTCTAGGACATGCCGATTTCCTCACGATGTTTTCCTTCACCATCTTGATATCAGTGGTGATAAAATAAATTATACAAAGTAATACGCCTAGCTGTGTTCGGACTCATAAGTCGGGGCCGTTACCACTCGGCCACCACTGCACTCAAAATGTTTAACGTTGCCATGTTTTCCCAGTTGTCCCTGTAAAGGCAAAGTAGTAAAGGCAAAGTTGGATTGGTTGACAAAGTACAATGTGGGCACAAAGTTTTCAAGCTCTCGTCATAAGTTACTTAAAAACAATATCAAATTGCTTTCCACCAAGCATCACATGTCACATTTCATTACATTTTAATTTAACTACTTTTAATTTAATTCAAATTACCTTCCAGTGTAACACCCTAGGGTACGTACGAGCGACATCACTTGTCATGTCTGCTACCTACATAGGCTTATAACACGAAGCTCCAAAGGTTTTATATCCCAGTGGATTTGTTTTAATACGGAAGTCGAATTAAGTCGGTTTATATTTTTTTTGAGGGTGTATTTTGAGTTTATATTTACATGGAAATGTTCAAATAATACGTATTAAAAATTAAAATAATCATAGGTTACTACACAAGATTTAATTAGGCATAATTAGCCTTTAAATGTCGTCCCTACTGCTGGGACTCTGATCTCCTCTCCAGGAGAAGGAAAAGGTCTTAATGCACCACGCGGGCCCAGTGAGTGCGGGTTGGTTGAATGACACATGTCTTCAAATTTTTGGTTCTAGGACATGCCGGTTTCCTCACGATGTTTTCCTTATTAAGCTTATATAGATAAAATAAACTTTAAATTCTAATGTTTCTTTATCATCGATGTGTTCATATTTAGAGGTCTGCAAAACAGGTTGTAAAGTCCCAAAGTGAACCTCAGGGGCTCTATATCAAAGGCAAAGAAGAACCAAGAGTGGGTTTTAGTCTCTCACGCCCTCTCGCTCCGCCCAAGGGCACGAGATATCATTAATAAAAAAAGAAAGAAAGAAAAACAGTTTATTTACGCGAAATGACGCAATTAGTGTCCGACCGAATGTTCGGTTTCGGTCGAGTGTCGCCAAAAAAAACGAGTTTCAGTTTCGGCGGCAAACCTGCCGAAAATACGACCGAAACCGAAACTGCACTCGCGCGATAAATTTCTTCCAAAAGAGGAAGCATTGAAGACGTTTTGCCGTGTCCACGTGCCTAATCATGTCGTGACTACTCGTCAAGGAACCAGGTCCACTCCTTACAACTAAGAAGGTTCACGGGCGCGCATATTCCCAACACTCTTCCCAATACGCTTTTCCTGGTCCACACGCAGGAGGAGAAGAAGACCCTCATTGACCAGGGTTATGGGGTTGGGGTTGGATCATGCGTCCTAACTATACACGAAGCTCAGGGACTTACTAGCGAGACGGTCATCATCTTGAAGACAAAATCTATTAACATCCGGATACACAGCAGCGTCCCCCACGCAGTTGTGGCAGTCTCCAGACATACTGCCCGCTGCGTGTACTACGCCGACAACGCTGACGACGCTATTGGAAGGTTTGTGAGGAGGGCACAGGAAGCGTCGACCAGGGACATTATCAACGCTAACTTGAAGATCGCCATGCAGCATCGGGACAAAACAGTCGTCGAGGCACTGATTCGCCTGCTTAGGCAATAACGGGCTGAAGTAGCTTTGGACGACGGACGTGGGTATTGCTCGGGGCGGTTGGTTTTTAACGTAAGACAGCGACCGGTCTTGGGGAGGATAAACAGCGGTTGAAGACATATACCTATAACGTTGAATGTATTATGAAACTCGGTGGAAAAAAAAAAAATGTCCTACCTACAGAAAAAAAAAAAAAAAAAAAAAGGAAAGGCAAAACAAACACTGTATTTACAGCAGTAGTTATAGTTATTATAGATATTATATATTTATGGTTATGGATGTGTGTATTTGTATTGTATAATATTAATTATAGTTATAGTTATGTATCTGGAGCTGGGGAGCCGTCTGCTTGGCGTGGCATTTTGGGCGGCGGGGGGTTGTATGTGTGTTGAAGGTTGGGAGAACCCTGATCTTTGATGCGCTTATGACTCATTATTGCTTGGGTATCGCTTCGGGCTGATAGCCTCTCAGCCATTAAATTTAGACGGGATTTACTGTAATAGCTTAAGTGCTCTGGAGTGACGCCACTTGCACGTGGAGTTGCCCAGCAGCAAACAATGTAAAACTATTAAACAAGGGCACGGACGTCATGTCTGTGGTTTACACACTGCCCAGACTGGCTCGTTTGTGAGGCAGCCTGGCCGTCCATGAGGATTTCCCACTCCTGCCGAAAAAAAAAAAAAAAAATCATTTCGTGACAGGCTTGTATTTGCAGTTCGTTTTACCTACTTACTCCCAAACTAAAATCGAGTGCAGTAAAATTCACGATGGTCAACGAATAAAAATACTAAAAAAAAAAATTGAAAAAAAAAATTAGGCCTAACTGATTATAATATCGCTTTCTTTATTTTTCCCACAAAACATGATTGTTGTTGTAGACTGTAGCCGAAATGCGGTTTCAGTTTCGGAGTCAGTTAAAAAACCAGTTTCGGTGGGACATAACTATTATTACTACTACTCCTACCTTCCACTCCCACCATCCACCATCCATCCATCATTCATCTTCCTTCTACTGTTTTCTGATAGCTATAACCTAGGGTCTTTAAGTCAAGAGTGAATAGATAGCTTCTAGGCAAGCGTGCTCCATCGTCGGCCACATCATCGCTTACCATCAGGTGAGATTGGGGTCAAACGCGAGCCTATCCAATATAAAAAAAAAAAACTAGATGACCTACTTATTAGATGATTTCCTACGCGCGGAGACCTTTAATACCGCGAAGCAGAATTTCGAAATTTAGTTCCTATTTGGCATCATAGATGTCGCTAGGAGTAAGGTTCTATTTACCCCGCTCTAACTCAACTTACCCCGTTTGTCCCTATTTAAGTAATCTCGTTAGGTAAAATACTGGGTGCATAAACCGGGCGTAAAGTGTAACGTAGTGAAGATTATAGCCAGGCGATGGACGAGACTTGAATAACAATGGACTGGGCTGTTTCGAATTTGAATTCGGTGTTTTTTTCTCTCTCTCGATTTTAGTGTTTTTGGTCAAGGCTGTTCGTGATTATAATAGGAATTTTGCGCTTAAATTAAATTCCTGGTACACAGAAGGGAAATCAAATTTGATAATGTTCATTATAAAGCAAAATATTTTGTTTCAAAAACAAAGTGCATGAACGCAATTTTTACTACAAAAAAAAAAACTATTATGACACTTTTTTCTGTGTTTGTTTTTGTTGTCGCGTTTTGGGACCACATTCATTGTACGTACAGCTTATGAGTGGAATTCCCTGCCGGAGTCTGTGTTTCCTGATAGCTACAACCTAGGGGTCTTTAAGTCAAGAGTGGATAAGAAGTCCACCTCAGCTGCAAGTGGCACACCCTGCTGCTCACGGACGAGCTTCTGACGACCGGCAAACGTCGGGATACCCATTTAGTACATCTACTGGGGGGGGCTCAAGAACGTGGAAGTACACACGAGGTCTCCAGTTTTACTGATGGCTTCAGTGCAAGATGTCAAAACAGGGAGGCGGCGGAAGAGTATTCCATATACCAATGGCGGCAGCCATAAGCTAAATTACTGCGCACTCACCAACCCGCAGCATGGCGAGTTATATCGTCTAAACCCCTATCAACATTTAGAAAAAAATGTATTTCGGCTTTTTTTTCTTGGTAGCTAAAAAACGTACAGATGACATTCCCCGCCCTTATGTATTTCGGGTTGGCCGCTATTAATTCAACAAATCATCAATCCATCAAAGTCGACTTCTCCAGTCTAAACATACTTCTAATCCTTCTAACATTGACATACCTGCCTCTTGTGAACTCCAGCGGAACTCTGACGTCACCGGCGACACGGTGACGTCACGCAGCTATTTGCATGTAAATTGAAGCCTACACTGCGTTAATGAAACTGTAACACTTGTTAGTTAAGTTTCCGAGATTAACTTGAGATTTAGTTTGTGTATTGACAAAGTAGATTAATTTGGTGCGTTGGTTTGGGGATCTGCATAGTGCGAAATAGAGATTTTATTGAAAATTTAAGGCCCTACCTCGGGGCCCTGGAATGAAAGCAAAGAAGGAACAGGAGTGGGTTTTAGTCAGTAAAAGTCTGACACACCCTCCCGTCCCGCACAAGGGCGGGAATTGTCATTAGGTGATTTCCTAACTAAAAAAAGGGCCCTAACTCCCGATGGTGCTAATAGGTTACTTCTAGGCAAGCGTGCTCCATCGTCGGCCACATCATCGCTTACCATCAGGAGAGATGGCGGTCAAACGCGAGCCTAATAATAAAAAAAACTGGGCAAGCTCTGACTCGCGCACTGAATGTTCCGTGCTAACTACAATTCCCTAATGGAGTCTCGAATATTTTTCCGAATATTTTTTTTTTGTTTTTTCAGATTTTTTTCTTGATCTATGATATAAGACCTTGCTTTGTGCCAAATTTCAGGATTCTGGGTCAACGGGAAGTGACCAATGAATTTCGATCTTTGAGAGTATCAAAATACACGTTTTTTTGCGACATCTTTCTTTCATCTTTTTTATTCGTTAACTTAGATGTTTTTTGTAACAGCTTGAACCGCAGACTTTGAGTATATGGTTTTAATTTCAACTCGATACCTCCACGCGTTCTCGAGATAAAGAGTCTTGACAGACAGACAAACAACAAAGTGATCCTACAAGGGTTCCGTTTTTCCTTTTAAGGTACAGAACCCTAAAAAAATTGCATAATGTGTCAATGTAAATCAATGAAGTCATAGTTTACGTTAAACGGCCAAAAAATACAAAAAATATTTACACTTCAAGCCAAAACAAACGAATCACCGAAAATTATGATAAAAACAAACCATAATAATCCGTCTGGCCGGCTCATTAAAGCCAGATAGTTATCTAAACGAATACTTTCCTTCCCCTCGGTTTTTTTGTCAGTCACCCAATTCCTTGTCTTGTTAATTGTAAGAGATGGCCCGATAAACCCTAATGCGACGATTTGACGCTACGTTTTTTTTGGTCGACAGTGTACGGACTTTTGTCGTAATTGAGATAGTTTTGTTAATTTAATTTGTTACAGTTGTTTTAGTAGTCAACTTAATTGTTCTTTCGTTAAAAATAAGTTAGTTGAAACTACTGAGTAATTTATTTTAATTTATTTTTCACTTTACTATTTATTTACATATTTTGTTCTTTCGTTAAAAATAGCTTTATTCTTACTTTTCCCTCTTTTCTTTACTTTTTAGGTTTGTTATAAGAAAACGCTAAGACTTAACCTGGAAAATAGTCTAAGATCCGATTAAGAACGACCTTCACCGGTCTGTTTAATGAATGAAACGTATTATATTAAATAATATAACGCGGGTGGGTTGCCTAAGAAACTCCTGGCCAAACTATTTTTTTTTTGTGGAAAACATGCACTGGTGTGTTTAACGAATAAATTTAACACTAACCGAAGGTATGAAGCCTTTAGAACATAAAAACGTTGGGTTGCCTATTTTTTGCCTAGCATAACTATTCCCGCTTTAGGTGGAAGTGAGAGGGCGAGCCTGCACTGGGTCTGTCTTCTGTGTGCATGAGGTATTTACCAATAATACTGAGCAAGCTCTGAAGCTTAAGCACCGAGAAAATAAGACGTATATGACCAACACATCCAAGGCCAATCCGCCTTGGTTAGATGGAACAACTGTGACTATGATAATTAATTTTAATATCTTTACATACCGGACCATTGAATCTGCTTATTTTGAAATAAAACCTGGTACATACCTGTAAGAAAACAAAAATACAAAACAAATTTACAACTCATTCATACAAAAAACCTAAGTTAGGTACACACATTACGGGGATTTTTTTTTATGGTAAAACTACTAAAAGACCTACCCCGTTCCTTCTGCCTTCATACCGGGTCTCGAGCTGTCTTTCGAAACTAACCCTGGCCCCAGTAGGCTTAATTTGCCTGCTACGGTTTTCGCTTTCGCTTACAGTTTAGGCGTCTTCAAGGCTAGACTGAATAAGCTCTTAATGAACTAGTGCGCCTCACCATCAACGATTGCATCACAGCTTACAATAAAGTGAGATAGCAGATAAAAAAAAAATAGAGTCGGACTGACCCGACCATACCCTAACTTAAGGCGTATAGTTCCTTAAACCATCTGGCCGAAATTATGTGAACGCAACTCTCGCACTCGCCTAAGCGGCAGTACGCAAATCTGTGCATTTATTTGCGGCCAGCAGCGCCCGGAAAGCGCTTTAAATCCATTTTCTCTGCGAGATATTGATTGATTTACATATGCAATGTTCACTTTGAAGAATATTTAACCACCAACTTTTATGAGCAAAAATGTTTCTAAAGGTCCAAGCCGTTTCGCAGGAGTAGGGAAAAGTTACGAAAAGTTGCGAAATTGCTAAATATTTTTTTTTGACATTAGTATTTATTGTACGAAAAAATCAAATGTTGATATTATTGTTCATGAATCTATAATAAGCATAATTTTTTTCAAACCAATTGACCTAGCCGTTACGGAGGAGTAGGCCTCAGAAAATCACTGTTTTATGGTACTTTTTGAGGCCCGGCTTCAGAAAGCCACTGTTTTATGGCACTTTTCGGGCCCTTGGCCCTTAAGTAGTTTTTTGGAGGATCCAGAACCCTTATCTTACTAACTCTTATTTCGTCTTTAAAAATAACTTATACAGCCTTATAAAATCTAAGCCTACCCCACACAGTAATCACAGTGTGTACCGTATATTTAGTAATTTCGCTTCTGACCTCTGAGACCATTGTTTACGCCAGGGTAACATATACCTCTTATTTTATTGATGCTGGAACCACCGACGGAACCTAAGTCAACATCGGGATTAGATAATCTGTTTTTCTTTATGTACGCTTTAGCGTTATTACCGCACCAACTTTGGGTTTTAATTTAGGTTGAAAATTGAGATCGTAAATAGCTCTTGGATTTTATAGGGTAAGGGGATTTCGGGTAAGTATGGGTAGGTTTATTTATTAATTTGTTTTAGATTGGTAACAAAAGATACACACAGGTACAGAAAATTATACTGACACAGAGGACTCTTTAAGAGGGCCATCTCGTCTATCGTCAACGTGAGCACGGTTTAAAGTTCATTATGATATAAGTGTGTATTGTTAGTGATTACCGTCGAGGCGGTATTTAGACCCGAGCCACGGCGAGGGTCTTAAGAGAGCCTATAACGGTAATCATTAATTACTCACGTGTATCATACGACGTTTTTCAATACACTACAAGAAAATAACTGTAAAACTACTGTAAACCTAAGACCTCGGCGGCGTCGTCCATCTTTAGGTACCCACTTTGTGGAAACTCTTGCACAATGGTTAGAGTGCATGCGACTGAATGTGACACGCCCAATCCTAGTTTAGCCAGGCAGCCTTTTTTATATATAATAATATAAAGAGGTTAACAATGTTTTTTTTTTATTCGTAGGAGGTAGCCTCTGGAAGTACTGGTCCGATTGCTAATTTTTTTTACCGTTATAAAACTGCTTTATTCCTGACTGACATAGGCTATATTTTATGTACGCGGGCGAAGTTGCGGGCAAAATCTAATAAAATATAATTTATTATGGTTTAATTTACCATAATGATGCTCTTACCCCTATTAATTTATTGTCAGTACAGCAAATCTTTCTTTACGCTTGTTTATTCACCGTCATCTCAATATTCACTTTAGCCTTTACAAAAAGTAAAGTAAGAATTAAAAACATTAGAAATCGATTTAGCCGTGCCTTACTTCTTGTAGTCAGGAAAAAAATACACAAAGCGCTACGCAGCTTGATTGCTACGCGCGTCGTAGCACAAGTACAAGGTTACGAGCTGTCAACGCTACGAATCAAATAACTGCTACGCTTTTCGTAGCTGTTGTCTAAGTAAGCTTAGGGTTGTCGCACGTGGGCCGAATGTCACAGCCACAATCCCCGCCACGAGAAGCTAGAAGCCGCCACAAGCCACTAGTGGCCAGTGGCTGCTACTTTTTATAACCCATGTGCGCAGTAGTATAATGGACTCTGTCGAATAAGATTTAAATAATAATAATATTCCATAATAATATTCCACAACTATCACACAACGCCGTCTAGTCCCAAGCTAAGCAGACCTTGTGTTATGGGTACTAGACAACTGATAAACATACTTATATATTTCTAAATACATACATATTATAGATAAATTACACCCAGACACAGAACAAATGATTATGCTCATCACACAAACATTTGTCCTGGGTGGGAATCGAACCCACGACCTCCGGCATAGCAATCAGGGTTACTAACCACTAGACCAACAGGCCAGTCAAAATGCGCGAGTGGCATGTGACAGCGTTTTGTATCGGCGTTCAGTGGGGCCACAAGAAGCGAGCAGCGGCGTTTTGTAGCGTGTGGCGGCACGGCGGCACACGGGCCGCCGGCTACAACCACAAAACGCCGCTACCATACCGTATTTCCTGTAGGTTTCATACATTTTATATGGATTCACCACACACGGTTGACGCCGGTGGCCGCAACACGCTAAAAATCGCCGCTGCTCGCGTCTTGTGGTCCGAACTGACCACTAAACGCCGATATAAAACGCCGTCAGACGGCGGGGTGGGTTTTTTAGTCAGTAAGAGTCTGACACTATCTCCCGCTCCACCCAAGAGCGGGGGTTATCATTGGATAATTTTTTCCCACCATAAAAAAAAAAAACAATCGTCGTAACACAAATCCATCTCTACATTCAGTCACTCAGTTATGTTTACGTACTACGTAATAGGCTCTTTCCGGGATACCACGGAGAAATTCTAAATGGAAAATCTTAGCATTAACTATCACGAACCCAGAATCGAACCGAGGACCTCATACTCTACTGTAACGGCGCGCACTGTTCCCGCGCGCCTCAAGGAGTTGTCAGCAACAGCAGGGTCGAAGCCTACTGGGGCCAGGGTTATCCGAAAGGGCGCTCGAGCCCCGGTTTGAAGGCTAGAAGGAACGGGGTGGGTCTTTTAGTCAGTAAGAGTCTGACACTATCTCCCGCTCCGCCCAAGGGCGGGGAATGTCAATGTATGATTTTTTCCCACCATAAAAAAAAAAATACTCTACTGTAGAGATTGCTTTCTCGCTGGACTGTTTACGATGACGTCATTCGTCATGATCCGTGCGACGAACGGCTTGATCGTATTCGTTCGCCGGTGGACATCGATCATGACAGATGACGTCACAACGAGTCGCTTTATTCTCGGGCGGGTTTCTGGAACAAATGCACTAAAATGCTGTATTTTCGTCATTTTTGGTCCGATTAAAATAATTTCTTCACAGTGTTTACTGTTTTTTTTTTTTTTGAAGCTATAAACCTGCATACCTACTACACAAAAATCATGACTTATCCTCAATGTGAGTTTGTATAGAAATTCTTATTTTTTGCGTTATAGTTTCACATAAATTCAATTTCTTCACATGTAAACTTTCATTATTAGCTCTATTTTCTGTTCAAAGTAGCACCTCACAAGATATAATATTCCACGTAAGAAGGCCGCGAGTCAAAGCAACTTCAATGTGCACACATGACGGCGAGCTGGAGATAAGGGCGGGGTGCTATTGCAAGCGAAACGGGTGAAGTGTGTCAAAGAATCGTTAACTCTTATGAGGCTTTTGACGAATTTTTAGATTTCCGTACGGCAGTCAGCAAAAACGGAAACCTTATAGAATTATTTTCATATCCGTCTTTCGCCTGTCAAGACCCTTTTCCACAGGAACACATGAAGGTATTAAGTTGAAATTAATGTCAACGCGATCAAAAGATATGCCAGTTTGTGCCCGACGCTCTCAAGGATATCTAGACTTGTAGGGTGATCCCATTGATCTAGAATACTGAAATTTGGCAAAAAGCTTGCTTCTTCGGTCTCAAAGTACAAGTACAAGAAAATGTCTGAAAACTGTTAATTCGTATTTATAAAATAATTACTTTGTTGCGATTCAGAAGAATCTTCGAGACCTGATTTGGGAATCTGAGTTAATTACATATGTACGTATTTTTTTACTGACAGAAAGCTGCTTTATTCCTGAGTGACATAGGCTATATTTTATGTACGCACGAAGCTGCGGGAAAAAGCTAGTCTATTATATGTATGTTTCACATCACAGTTTATGTCGTAGTTAATAAATGTGTGATTATACTGGTATTGCAATTATACCAGTGTAATCACACATCCAATCAAGTAAGGCGATATACTCGAGTAAACAGCAAAGTCATAGCAACTTCAATGTGCCCACAATATCACGAGCTGGGGATAAAGGTGGAGTGTCAGTGTAAGCGGAGCGGGTGAGCAAAGTTTCTGCTGTACGTTTACTTATAAATCGTTTGATGTTGCGTTTGGGTAAAAACAGTTGAAAAAAATAATGTATTATGGATTATTATCTTAGATGGTTTAGTAAGAGTGTTATAGAACTGAAAAGTAGCGTACATACGTCTGTGGTCAGAATATTGGAAGTGTGTCCTTAAAATTGCAGCTTTATGAAAATATCAGTAATTTCCAAGGTGGAAACGAAATTCGGAAATGTTTTTTTCCTAAATTTGGTGTCTATTTCAAAAGCGATGGTTTCTATAGTTTAATTTTTATCTGCAGGTAAAAAAGAAGAGCAGCTACAAGCAAGTCCTGACTCATCAACACTCAGCCCAAAACCCTTGGACCTAGAACGCTGACATTATGCACACAGGTTCCTTTTATGATGTTTTGACATAATTAGGATTTTTCAAAATACACCTCCCCAAGAGGACGAAATTATATCAAAAATGGAGAAATTCACTGTAGGGTCCGCTGTAAACATTCTCAATTTTTTCTTACATAAAAACGTTCTCCTGACAACACACGACACGACACAACAAAAAAATAATAATTGCAAAATTGGTCTAGCCATTCAAGCGTGATGACGTAACCAAAGATGACAGGGTTTAATTTTTTACATATTATTACTTTACACTAAATCTACACTAACATAAGAAAAAGGTAGTTTTTTTTTTTGGTTTGTTGAGGGTAATCTCTGAAAGTACTGGTCCGATTGCAAAAATTTTTTCACCAATACAAAGCTGGTTTATTTCTAAATGACATAAGCTATATTTTATGTAAGTGGGCGGCTGCGCGCAAAAGCTAGTTTAATAATAAAATAAAGTTGAAGACGGAAAATACATAATGTATTTTCTTTTATTTTAATCCTACACTGGGACCCAACCCGAACCATTTACGCGGTCTCAAAAGCGGCCGGCTCAGCTAAGATTGAGCCTCCAAGACACTGCCTCCGGCTATGAATCCAAATGAACATTTGACCAAACGTTGGAGCCAACAACAAAGTTTGGACAAACTTTTGTGCAACGTTGGCGATAGTTTCTAACAGTTTATGGCATGGGTTGATTGACGTTCTGTGTGACGTCATATATCTAGCGACATATATGACGTCATATAGTAACTAAAATTAAAAATCCTGCATCGCAGTATAACAGTTTCCGCGCAAATTGAACATATAGAACAGTCGGAAATCAACTCAAAAGTTACTCAGACCAGACACGACGAGCGTCTGGTCGGTGGATCCAGCCTTTTCAACTGTGGTATGTATGTGGTACTCTAAAAGTAAATTGGTTTATTTAAATCTCATATAATAGAGTGTGATAATAACCACAGGAGAATCAAGATTACAGACATTACCGAAAATCGTCAAACTTATGGGGCTCCTATTAGCCGATGACCTTCTTTTCCTCAATATTATTACACTTGAACGACAGATCTACGTAAAAGACAAAAAGTTACAAAGTATGTTAATGTAACAAAATAAGTTACTAAGAATTGAAAATACTATTAACACAAAAAAGTAAAAAAAAAGTATTTGTAGAATATTTACAATCATTAAATTCTCTTATAAATTTAATATTAGTAATTGCTTAGGTTAAAAAGTTGGAACACAAATATTAAACGCAAATAGATTTTTTTTTGTGGGTAAAACGAAAAAAACTAAAAAAAAAAATTGTACAAAATTGAAGACCATGAATCAAAGTATTGCATTTTTTTTTTTTTTAATTTATGATGCCCTTTTAAGGTACTTAATACAAGTTGCAAAAAGTATATTTTCAAAAACCCCTCAAATGGAAGCAGTGGGATAAGCATAACAGTCGCAGAATAAATACAGATGGGACTTTAGAGAATTGCAAATGGCAAATAGCTGCAGTGGGATAAGCATAAAGCTAGAACTACATTAGACCGACGCACACGTGTAACACGCCTGATTTGTACGGAGAACGACGTCGCGTGGCGTGGATCTAGTGTAGCTCTACAAGTTTAGTTTCCATATAAAATGTATGGAGAACGACGCGCCCAGATCGGCGTGTGTGGCACACGTGTGCGCAGTGTAGTTCTAGCATAACAGTCGCAGAATAAATACAGGTTCTAACCACCTACTGGAAGACGCAGCGTCAGAAGGCCTTCCACAAAGTGAACTGATGATCTGGTGAGGTTCGAAGCAATCCGATGGATGTAAGACGCACAGGACCAATCGTTGTGGCGACACTTGGAGGTGGCCTGTTTTCTACTGTGGTCGTCTTTAAAGATGGAAAAACAAAATAAGACTGTTCAACCTTTAAATAGGTCTAGCCAGAAATCAGAAACGTTTATTTCAAATAGACCAGTTACAGGCACTTTTGAATTGTCCAAATGTCGGTCAGTCAAACAAGTGAAGCTAAATTTTGTGAAGTGAAGCCAAGTTACGACCGTTTCGTCGATCGCCTCGAATCGGCCACGCCTCCAATTTTTTTGTTCCCAACGATCAGTGTCGTGGTCAGGCCAAACATGTATGTAGAGGTTCTTGCGTTTGATTAAGACTTAGACACTTATAATTCCTACGGGATCACTCGAAAGAGTGGGTTCCAGCCCTGCCCCCCTAGCCAAGTTACAACAGTTCCGTTTGCGTCGAACGCCTCGAGTTGGCCACGCGCCCGATTCTTTTGTTCTGACTACGTGACTGACGTCATTCCCGTACATTTGAAGTTTTCTACAAGCGTTAATGATAGCAGATTAGCGAACAAAGGAATAGGAGGCGTGGCAATTAAAAGGCGTGGAAACGGTTGTAACTTTAACGTTAATCAAACTCGAGAACCTCTACATACAAATTTGGTCAACACGTTGGTTGAAGTTTGAAACATTTTGGTGGCAGTTTGGTTTGTGGTTTGATTGGCTCAATGGGTCATTAATGAATTGATTTGAGCTTTACTGGTTTTAGCTTTGGATTGCTTTTTAATTGTGGTCGTTTTCGATTTTAAATCTAATAGATTGATATGAATTTTTGACTGGCCTGTTGGTCTACTGATTAGTGACCCTGACTGCTATGCCGGAGGTCGTGTGTTCGATTCCCACCCAGGACAAATGTTTGTGTGATGAGCATAATCATTTGTTCTGTGTCTGGGTGTAATTTATCTAGTTCCCATAAACACAAGCTCTGCTTAGCTTGGGACAAGACGGCATTGTGTGATTGTTGTGGAAAAAAAAAGAATACTGGACATTCAAGATTAAAACAATTTACCTGCTGTGGTCTTCTCATCGGATTATAATTTAGGTGTCTTCAAGGCTCAAGTGTTTTTTTTTTATTGATATTAATTAGTGCTTGACAGCGATCCCGCCTGATGGTAAGCAGTGATGTAATCGTTGATGGTGAATCATACTAGTTTCTAAAGAGCTTTGAAGCTTGACAGCCTTAACGACACCTAAATTATACTGGGGCCAGGGTTATCCAAAAGGGCGCTCGAGCCCCGGTATGAAGGCTTGAAGGAACGGGAGGGGTTTTTTAGTCAGTGAGAGTCTGACACTATCTCCCGCTCCGCCCAAGAGCGGGGGTTGTCATAGGATGATTTTCCCATCGAAAAAAAAAAACACCTTAATTATAACCGGATGTGAAGACCGCTACAGACAATTACTAGACGGGACTAGACGGCGCTGTGTGATAGTTGTGGAATATTATATTATTATTATATTAATTGTGCTCATTTCCTCCATTCTTATTCTTGTCACATCACACGTTCATCTGAACCTTCTCATCTCCACTACAAGCTTTTTTTTTTGCATCCGTCTATTTCACAGCCCAATATTCTGATCTATACATAATTTAGCTACATTTTCATTTTTCTCTTCAAAACCACTTCTTGAAAGCACCATAAACTCATTCCTTTCGAAGGCAAGTTCAAGGCAAAAACTGTAACTGCTTTATGAGCGCATTAACCCAGTTCACTTCGTTGACGGCTGCCTACAGAGTTATGGCGAGAGATGACGAGATGTTTACTTGCTATATTTTTAAAGATTTGCGCCGTGTTTACGGTTTTTAAAGGCGAACTTTTTCCACGTAACAAATGGGCTAATTTGATGTGTTTTTAAATTTCAGAAACAGGAGTAAATTAACCTTATAATTAAACCTTAGTTTTAACCGACTGGCCTGTTGGTGTAGTGGTTAGTGGCCCTGACTGCTATGCCGGAGGTCGTGTGTTCGATTCCCACCCAGGACAAATGTTTGTGTGATGAGCATGATCATTTGTTCTGTGTCTGGGTGTAATTTATCTACAACATGTATGTATTTAGAAATATTAAGTATGTTTATGAGTTGTCTAGTACTCATAACACAAGCTCTGCTTAGCTTGGGGCTAGACGGCGTTGTGTGATAGTTGTGGAATATTATAATTATTATTATTCCATTCATTTATTATAATATACATATTTATCATATTTTTAAATATTTCTTCAAAAAATAATATTAAAAAAAAAACATTTGAAAATGTAAAAAATAATAGCCCCCCGGCATCGGGAACAGGGTCCAAGCTGCCGGCAGTCAGGGCTGAGAGAGGAACCTGCGGACAATACGCGCCGTGTATTATTATTATTATTAATTAAAATAACCCTCCCTGAACCGTCCATCGTCAACATGAACATGAACGCCATGTTTGATAATAATAATAATATAAAGAGATGAAGTTCGTTTTTTTGTTTGTACGATCTCTGAAAGTACTGGTCCGATTGCTAGAATAGTTTTAATCAATAGAAAGCTGCTTTTGTTTATGAGTGACAGGCTATATTTTATGTGCGTGGGCGAAGCTGTGGGCAAAAGCTAGTGTTTGATAAAAAAGCAACGTGAAAAAAAGAGATAACGCCTGAACGCTATGTTGGCATTAAGTATTTCCGTCACTCAACCAAACACTTAACAAAACTTATTCTAGATTTTTTTTAAAACCTCAAAAAAAGACGCAAAAATTTTTCGACGTCCAGAAGCTCGATAAAATGTGCGATGTTTCTATATAAGTCCAATGACCTGTAGGTTGTAGTCGGCGTTTCGTACTAACTACCTACAGGTCATTGAACTCGCTCAGCTGACGTTTTCTTATAGAAATTAATTTCGTACATGCGTAAATTAATACAAGTTTAAAAAAATTGGTATTTTATCTGTACAAATCGATAGTGTTTCATGTACCGGATCGACCCTCCACGGGTTTAAACCGGTCAACATTTAGCGGTGTCTATATATATATACTCCTTTCAGTTACTGATTCTGAACAAACCATATTCAGGTTTAGCATAAACAAAAAAATAATGTTGTAAATCAGAAACCAAATCTAAAAACTAATTCAGTTCTAAACCGAATAAAACAAACATACTCATAAAATTAATAGCTTAGGTCATAACCATATAATAAATAACAACAAATGGACGCGACCCAGGCCGCGCATATTAAACCCTAATATACTGAACTTCAGCAGAAAACCATAAAATTTCAGTCCATTGCAACATTTATTATTCCTCTTTCATTACTGAGTGCTATTCTAAAATTACTGTTGTCATAATAAATCCAATAAAAAACACAACGAACCTAAATGAACACTGAAAACGAACTTTTATTTCGGTAATCGTAATAATCATCAAAGTCGACGTTTTCTATAAAACCGTAACGGCCGCCACATATTGTTACAAAAACACGTATCTCCCTTTAATCTCGAAGGAAATTAACATAATTTATTTCTAGACAGATTCCCCGATCTGTACACAAAAGAGGACCATTAAAAGGCTAATTTCAGAACGCATTCATAAACGTCGTCGGTTACCGTGAACGTTCTAAATTCAAATTTTAAACGCGAAACGCGCGGTAATTTTCATTTGACGCTCAACTTTGGCAGTGTAAACACGTCTCTTCAACAAATATGAAAGTTTTAAATGTTGTAAAATTAATTAGATACAGTGAGAGCAAGTTGGTAGGAATTTTGTATGAGTATACGCGTTGTCTTTTGTAAATTAATTGCCTGTTAAAGGAATAATGTGGGGAGCGTTTAGTAGTTCCTTAGGACTAAAATATTGTTTCTGAATGATTCATTCGACTTAATTACTATTGAATCCTACCCTTGTTGACTCCAGCCTATCAAACGGTTTAATATATAATTAATTACAATAAACTTACTCGAAATCTCACTCTTATTCCTACCGCTTTCAGACACGCAATTGACTGTTTTTTGGACTAGTGCGGAAAAGTGCGCGTGCTCGCCCCCCACCATTTTATTACATTTATCTAATCAGGCTGGGCGCTAAGTGACGCCTGCGAGTCGTACGTCAACCCCCATTTAGAAAAACGTCATTTGCTACACGTGCACTTTTTTGCCATTGCGACCGAGGCGGCATTTGCCCGAGCCGTAGGCGAGGGTGTTATCGAACTGAGGGCTACAATGACCAACTTTCTCCATTTGTATCAAACCGTTATATTTTATTACGTGTTAATGTCTTCTCTATTTTTTTTTCTGATATAAACTAGTGCTTGACTGCGATCCTACCTGATGGTAAGCACTGATGCAATTGTTGATGGTAAGGCGCAGTAGTTTATTAAGAGCCTATTCACTCTAGCCTTGAAGACACCCAAATATCTCAACAAGTGTTGGCAATAAAAGGTCGTGAGTGAAAATAAATAACATCTAAAGATTCGATAAGTCAACAGGATCTCCGTTGTCAAAGTCGCAAATCTTCTGAATCGGATTGCTTGAGAAAATAATAAAAAATCGACGAGTTACCATTTCTGTTTATCGGCTATTATCATTTTCTTGGAAGGCGTTTTTCTGTTGTTTATTTGGTCCTTTATTTCAACTGATTGATCTTGTAATGAGTGTAGGTTTTTTTAGGTGGGAGAAATGGTGGAGCGAGAGGGAGTCTCGCTCCACACAGCAGTCATGCTGTTAGACTTTTACTGACTACTAATAGAAGAGCACAAAGATTTTACATATGATAGCCAGATTTAAAAAACTATTTCTTAAGGGGTCGGCGACGGATGAATTTCCCTACAAACGTAATACCACGCTCATTTGCAGTTGGAGCATATTTCCAACATATCATGATGATATTCGGTTATAGACAATATTTATCTAGGTTCCTACGGCTGTATCTCATAAACAGTGATAACTAGACAGTTGAAATATTTACAGGTGATGTATTTAAAACAAATTACTAATAAACAGAATAAATCGTAAAGTCCGTAAAAAAATATATCACGTTTGTTGTATCGGTTTTTAGTACTGTTTAATTTTATTGCTTTTTAGTGTTTCTATTTAGAAACTGTATGAAAACCTGGGATGACGATGGGGACGAACGACGGTTCTGAAGTGGCAACCGCGCACCGGAAGACGTAGCGTTGAACCTCCCACAAGGTGGACCGATGACCTGGTCAGGGTCGCCGGAATCAATCGATGGATTCAAGACGCATAGGATCGGTCGTTGTGGCGACGCTTGGGGGAGGCCTATGTCCAAAAGTGGAAGTCTTTCGGCTGAAATGATAATAATGATGATGAATACCTGTAATCCAAACTTCTCGTTTCAACATCACTTCACACACACACACACCTCATAGACCATGGAACAATCATTCCACCTCAACTAAAAGACTCAAGTGTACCCTCATTCATCCAGCACCGACGCCTGCAGGAACCATCCGACATAATAAAAGTGGCCCACTTTAGCCGCTTACACTCCATCCAGTATGAAAAGGGGCCCATTAAATTATAAAGGGCCCACTTTATCATAACACACGCGAAATTTTAAACACCACGCCTTTTACAGACTAGCTTTTAATGACGGTATAAATATTGTCGAGTTTTAAGGGTATAAAGTTAAGTAGTTGATGTATTGCGTTTTTTTAGTTGTTATATTATATACCTAACCAGGTTTTTCCCGCAGCTTCGCCACGCGTACGTAAAATATTGGCCTACGTCACTCAGGAATAAAACAGTTTTCTTCCGGTGAAATTTTTTTTGCAATCGGACCAGTACTTTCAGAGATTACCCAATAACAACAAAAATAAATAAAAACTCTACCTCTTTATAATATTAGGGTATATGATGAGGTACCACTATAACCATATCAGTCAGACTTTTACTGAATAAAACCATACCTTTATTCCGTCATTTACCATTTGCTTTCTGAACAGCAGCAGTGAGCAGCCACAGTGAGCAGCAACAGTGAGTGAGCATTGGTGGTAACGGCCCCGATTTACGAGTTGTAGGTCGCGGGTTCAAACCCAGCCAGGCGCATAACTTTGTGTAATTTATTTCATCACCATTGCTCTCAAAACAGTGAAAGAAAAGATGAATGGATTGTGTGAGAAGTGATATGAAAGAAAAGGGAGTTAGTGATAGCGTGACGAGTGACAGGACAAAATGGAAGAAACAAACGTGTTGCGCCGACCCCAAATAAAATGGGACAAGGGCAGGAAGAAGAAGACGCTCTCAAAACAGTGAAATAAATTACACAAAGTAATGCGCCAGGCTGGGTTTACCACTCTGCCACCACTGTTCTCGAAACGGTGAAGGAAAACATCGTGAGGAAACCGGCATGCCCTTGAACTAAAAAATCGAAGACGTGTGACATTCACCAAGCTACACTGGGCCCGCGTGGTGGATTACGGCCCATTCCCTCTACTAGAGAAAAAGCCTGAGTCCCAGCATTAGGAACATTATACGGCCGACTATGCAATGCATTTGCTTTCTAGTACCATAAGTATCCTTTTCAGAAGTTTACCCAAGGCATTAACAGGCATCGGCACCTTGGCCCCTAAGATTTTGCTGTCATCTATTTGAGGCGCGCGTGGAACACTTCGCAACGTCGAAGAATGGAGCTTGGTCCTTATGGGACGAGCGGCAAAGTCCACGCGTACGGCGTTTTTTTTTTTTTACAACTATCACACTACGCCGTCTAGTCCCAAGCTAAGCAGAGCTTGTGTTATGGGTACTAGACAACTGATAAACATACTTATATATTTCCAAATACATACATATTATAGATAAATTACACCCAGACATAGAACAAATGATCGTGCTCATCACACAAACATTTGTCTTGGGTGGGAATCGAACCCACGACCTCCGGCATAGCAGTCAGGGCCACTAACCACTAGACCAACAGGCCTGTCCTGTGGTGGTCGCTCGACTGTGAGTGAAGAAGTAACAGACATACATACACACTCACAAATTAGTGCGATTATAATTCATCACGCGAGTAATCTTTGGGAAAACATTCATTGTGTATACAGCTGAGTGGCATTCCCTGCCAGTCTGTTTTCCTAAAAGCTGTAACCTAGGGGCCTGTAAGACAGTGAATAGGTTCCTTCTTGACAAGCGTGTTTTTTTTTTATCTGTTATAAACTAGTACTTGACTGCGATCCCACCTGATGGTAAGCAGTGATGCAATCGTTGATGGTGAGGCGCACTAGTTTAGAGCCTATTCACTCTAGCCTTGAAGACACCCAAATTATAATCGGACGGGAAGACCGCAGCAGGCAGACTGTTCCAGTCCTTCGAAGTACGCTTCATCACCGACCACATCATCGCTTACCATCAGGTGAGGAGATAGTGGTCAAACGTAACCCTAGAACTAGTAAAAGGTAGCCATACACGTCTAGGTTAAACCTGACAGGTTTGCCTGTCGTCGGGCCTTGGTTGAGGCCATGGTCCGGAGCGAGGAGGAGTGGCAGGCGGTCGCCGACTTCTGCGAAGCAGTATAGCTTGCACAGGAGGAGGCCGACCGCATCAGGCAATGGCCGCTCTCGCCGCCGCCGGGTTCCGGTCTCGATTTTCAGCCACCTGCGCACACCCTTTTTTTTATGGTGGGAAAAATCATGCATTGACATCCCCCGCCCTTGGGCGGAGCGGGAGATAGTGTCAGACTCTTACTGACTAAAAGACCCACCCCGTTCCTTCTAGCCTTCATACCGGGGCTCGAGCGGCCTTTCGGATAACCCTGGCCCCAGTAGGCTTCGACCTGGCTGGGTCCCTGCTGTTCCTGACAACTCCTTGAGGCGCGCGAGAACAGAGGCCAACGTAGACGCGGGCTTGCGGACAGTGAGCAATGGGTAGCTCGCTATCCGACCGTCCGGTAACTGTCCGGACCAAGCCCAAGTCGTCGACGGCGCGCACTGTTTCCGCGCGCCTCAAGGAGTTGTCAGCGACAGCAGGGGCCCAGCCGGGTCGAAGCCTACTGGGGCCAGGGTTATCCAAAAGGGAACTCGAGCCCCAGTATGAAGGCTTGAAGGAACGGGGTGGGTTTTTTAGTCAGTAAGAATCTGACACTATCTCCCGCTCCGTCCAAGAGCGGGGGTTGTCATTAGATGATTTTCCCCATCAAAAAAAAAAAACAGGTTAGCCTGTACTGGAGCGTGTATGTTGCTCACCTGTGCAGGTTTCACACAAGTTTACCTGACAGGTATAACTGTCATAACCCTAGCGTGTATAAAACTATATTATTAAATGGCAAGTTTTCAGCACTTGTACCCGTATCCATGTCACAAACAGGGTGTGTTTAAAAAGCTCTCCTTCGCACGCAACTCGGCCGCGGGTTAATATTTCACACCGTGTCACCCTCTCTCCTCGTATTCAACAAGTTAACGATATTAATGCGTTACTCTACAACTTGGAATTGGTGTTTTTTCTTGTTCAAATATAAATGGAACGGTCTCTGGATATATTTTGCTGGGAAAAAAGTTTTACGGTGTGTTTTGGGAATGGACAGGCATCATTCTATATCATCAGACTATTTCTTGTCGGTGTTTATCAAAATGGCGAATTTTGTAACAATTTTTTTAGTAAAGACGGCGTTGCGGTAGTTCAAGGAGATGCTGTAACGACCTAGATGTCCTTCTTAAGGGCCTATTACACTACATATTATTCAGACTCGTTTTGTCTGTGGTTCGACGTATCTAGTCTATGGTTCGACGTATCGCGTAGTGTAATAGGAGTTAGACTGTCTTTCTATGAATGAAAAATAGTACGAGTCTGAATATCGCACGCGTTATTCAGCGCAGCGTAATAGGCCCTTTAGGAATTGGCAAGAAGTAGTGACCAATGCCAAGAATGGAGAATAAAGAATTATGTGAATTAATTAAATAAAGGAAATTATAATTATAACCATTTTATCATGAGTCATATTGGCACATGGATCTATAAATACCTTAGACATCTTGGCCCCTAATATAGACTTTACAATGCGTTCCAAATGAGAAAAGAATCGATTGCATGTTGTGAGGTCAAAATTTTTCCCATCAAAAAAAAAAGTCAAAATTTACTTTATAGAATTTTTTAAACTATTTTACGAAAAATTTAATTTATTTACAATCTGTGAACGAAAAAAGTTTAATCAGAATCCAGTTCTTTAATTTTACTCATCTCTGAGATCCTCAATTTTGACAAAATTTCTTCGATTTGACAGTAAATTGTGACGTCACTACATTTTTTATTTATTTATTTATTTATTTCTTAAAAACACACACTACCTTTACAGGTACCTTTACCCAATACAATAGTGGTTTTAAAAATGGCAACAAATCAATTCTCTTATTACTAACACTTATCTAAAATCAACTATAATACAACTATGAAAATACAAAATAATAATAATAATAAAAAAAATATAAACTTAACCTAGTAAATAACATCCTAATACCTAACATTTTTTTTTTTATACCTAATAATTAAATATAAGAAATTATCTTTAACAAAACTCTTGCTAATTCCGTCGCATGGCTCGAGAATAAGTCCATGCTATCGATCCTGTTCTGATTTGAAACGCATAGTAAAGACTAACATTTATAAAGTAAAAGAGTAAATTACTTACAACTTACTGTCAGCAAATAAGACTTTGGCTATGTTAGTACCTACCTAACACTCTACACTTCACACTAAACCGGTTTCGACTTTATCTTCCTTCTAATATCATTTCAAAATTCTAGAAGATAATAGAATATTATTTAACTAAAATTGTTGTTAGGATAAGGCCTGAATTTTTCATTAAAACTTCGCAAAATAAAAACTAACTTACAAAACCCCTTAAAAGAAAATTGTATAGAAAATCCAATTTCTAATTTCCGAGTCGTAATTTAGTATAAAAATTCCGACGTCACCCGGGGTATATTATTATGGTACCGGACGTTTATTTTCTCATATTTTACGTGATGGCAACACTTATCTATAGTGATGCTATGAATACAGGAAGATTGCACAGTAAAATACAGTAATTTGGTTGATTTAAAAGTAAATCTGAGAAAGACACAGTTTCTAAAATCGAGATGTGTACGTTCGTGAGATTTTTGTGGACAAAATATGACTTCTATCTAAAAAAAAAAACACGTTTACGATGGCCAGTACTGGAAGAATGCAAACCACACCTTTTAAGCCCCAGACACCGGAATCCCCGACATCCAGCCACCGTAAACGAGGAGCAATGGGTTGTTCGCTGTTCGAACCGAGTCCGAGCGCGCATCAAAGATATGTCAGAAAGACTACATGAAAACCGTAACGATATCTTAGCGATTTAGTCGTTTAGACCATTTCCGTATTCACATCCACCAATTAAGTTTGAAGACACCGATTTTAAAGTCGTTTGAAATTCCACGATTTAAAAAATAGTCTGTATTATATTATCCTGGTAGAATACTTATTAATGTAACTGGAAATAAGTCGATATATCGTGAATACCGCTTTTGGATAGGACTTCGATCGAACGACTATAAAACTTCAACGATATTTGGCTTGTTTGATTTTACGTGAATCAGGTCACTGGGCGACACGTTTTACGAGTATATGGAAACTAGACTTCATCATCATCATCATCATATCAGCCGAAAGACGTCCACTGTTGGACATAGGCCTCCCACAAGCGTCGCCACAACGACCGGTCCTGTGCGTCACGCATCCATCGGGTTCTCGCGGGAAACTAGACTTGTTGAGATACAAATCTAGCTTAATAGGACTGTTGACTGTTAGACGCCACTGGGACGTATGAAAGAGTTAGCGTGGCCTTAGAATGCAAAGATAAACTGAAGGACAGAGGCGGGTTTTAGTCAATAAAAGTCAACATCAACATCCTTTCACTCCACCCCAGAGCGAGAGAAGTCGTTTAATGATTTCCTATCTCAGAAAAAGAAATTAATTCAATTTTAATTCAATTTTTTACAAGCTTTTATTTAGTTACACCTGTCCCGATGTTTGTCTGTCATCAAATCTTGCAAATTAAATTTGACCCACTTCTCAGTTACCGATTGGGCTGAAATTTTGCAAGCATGTGTAAATCAGATGACAATGCAAAATCATCATGACGTACAGCTGATCTGATGATGCAACTGGAAGGTGGCTATAGGAACTTGGTAGTTAAACGACACAACCCCATCGAATTTGGGCTCGTATGATTCGTCTTGACGAGCATTATTAATTATATAAGAATACCGAGCTATAAAAGCTTGCTATGAAAAAATGATTTTCATTAAAATCTTGTTTTTTATATTATCTTAACTTTTCGTTTACAGTATTGTCCAAAACAAAACAAAAAACCTATCCCTACACACCTGATTGTTTCAATCTGATTAAATAAAAGTACGTACGCTACCTAACCCTCAAAAGCGAGCGGTGCTTATTCCGAACAAATCTGTTCGTTCGACGATTCGATGGGAATTGTCAATTCCCAAAGCAGACGTTACCTGTTCAGATTGGGAACTGTTGAGAACATTCTGTTTTTATCACATTTCTTAGGTGAGAACTAGAAATTGTGTTTGAAAAACGTTTCTCTACTGGTTAAGTTTAACTTGTAAGTTGAACTTTATTATTATTTTTCATCCTTTCTATGTGAAGTTTTACACAGATTAAAAAAATGAACTCCTTAACGGTTTGCGTCGGTTTAGTTGCGGGAAACGGGAAGATCTGTCCGATTATAATGTAGGTGTCTTCAAGGCTAGAGTGAATAGGCTCTTAATAAACTAGTACGCCTCATCATCAACGATTGCAACATCAGGTGGGATCGCAGTCAAGGACTAGTTTAAACCATTAAAAAAAACAAGTCGAGTCGCGAGTCGGACTCGCGGGCAAATTTACATAGTTCAACTCTGGAATGGAGTTTCGGAAGATTTTTTTTTATTTTTTCTTCTTACTTGCCTTTTCCCTTTATTTGGGATTTATGCCTTTTAGCTTTATGTCGGCTCTCCCCGTCTTTAGGCGCCATTTTCAAAATCGCAAAAAAGCAATTATGACTATGATAAAAAAAATATTCCTATACTGGTGCTATAAGACCATACTTTATGCCAAATTTCAGGATTCTGGGTCTACAGGAAGTACAGTTTCAGGTATTGCTTTCAACTCGATACCTCCACGCGTTCCCGAGATAAAGGGTCTTGACAGACAGACAAACAGACGGACGGACAACAAAGTAATCTTATAAGGGTACAGTTTTTTTCCTTTTGAGGTATTGAACTCTAAAAAGAAAAAAATACTAAGCCATTCAAATAGACAACACAAAGGACACCCACAAAAACAGAATGGCCGCTCATAGTAAAAAAGGCCTAAAAGCACCATCAAATACCTAAAAACCTCCATTTACTCCACAAAATAAACAGGTGACTGTCTAAAAACTACAACGTAATAACAAAAGACTGGCATCAATCATACCGCGAAAACGTGCGACACAATAAAACAAAAGGAAAGAAAAAAGGAAAAACAGGCGTAGACAAATGGGGGCCCCCACTAGAGTAGATCCCTTTAGCGAGGGAGGACGGGGTCAAACAACTGAATAATTCAAATCGAATATAAGTTCAACAAGTACGCAGGGTAGGGTTATGTCCGATGTCGGATGTGATTTATATCGATAGTTCCTGTGTTAAGAATTTCGTATCGATTCGAAGGAATATTTTATAATCGTTTGGAGTTTTATTTAAGAGGGTATCTTTCCCCTCGCCTAACGTCAACATCGAAATCGTCGATTTTTTAAAAGCGTGTTTATCCACACTGATATTATAAAATAGGTAACAATTGTTTTTTTTTATTCTCAAAAAATACTGGTCAGATTACGAAAAATTTTTCACCGATAGAAAGCTACTTTATTCCTGAGTGTCATAGGCTATATTTTATGTACTTGGGCGAAGCCACGGGCAAAAGCTAGTATTTTATAATCTTGTTTCTTTGGTTAAGAGGGTCCTTTTTTCCACTCGCCTATCGTGAACATCGAGCATGGTTTAAAAGCTTATTGCTTCATCTAACGCAATCCAACGCGATGTTTAATGAAGAGGCAATGCAAAAAAAGAGATAACATCGAACGTTGTATTCGCATTCGGTAATTCCGACATTCAATCGAATATTTCACAGACTTGTTCCATGAAATCCGATGTAAAAAAAGTTTATGGAAAAAAACCCAACGACCTGTAGGTAGTAGTCGGCGTTGCGTACAAACTACTTACAGGTCATTAGACTCACTCAGATGACGTTTTCTTTAAGAAATTAATTTCGTACATGCAAAAATTAATAAGAGTTTTGAAAAAAAAGGTTCTTTATTTTTTAATTTTATCTTTACAAATCGATAGTGTTTCATGTACCGGATCGACCCTCCGCGGGATTAAAACGATCAAAATTTAGCAGTGTATAAATTCAGCTTATCTTATCATGGTCCAAACTCGGTCACGAGGTTTTTTTTTTAAATATAGTTGCCCTACACTAGGTATTACTGTTGTATCGTGACCATTTGATTCGTGACCTTTGTTGTGGCAAAGAAAGAACCGTAGGGGCCCAGCTGGGTCGAAGCCTACTGGGGCTAGGGTCTGTTTCCAAAAGGGTGGCTCGGCCCCGGTATGAAAGGCAAGACGGAACGGGGTGGGTTTTATAGTCGGTAAGAATCTACCGCTCCGCCCAAAGACGGGGAATGTCATTTGAATGATTAAACACCGAAAAAAAAAGCGCGAAGAAGCCTGTTACTTCTTGGCTTGGCTTGGCCGGTTTTTAATTATAATAATACTACAAAGAGAGCAGTGGTGGCCAAAAAGTAACGGCCCCAACTTACGAGTTGTAGGTCGCAGGTTCAAACCCAGCCAGGCGCATTAGTTTGTGTAATTTATTTCATCACTACTGCTCTCAAACCGGTGAAGGAAAACATCGTGGGGAAACCGGCATGTCCTAGAACCAAAAATTCGAAGACATGTGACATCCACCAACCCGCACTGGGCCCGCATGGTGGATTACCGCCCATTCCCTCTACTAGAGAGGAGGCCTGAATCCCAACAGTGGGAATCATTATAAAGCCGACTATAATAATAATACTACTAGAAGAGAGCTATCATAAAAAAAAAAATTACGGAGGCAGTATACATACCTCAGTACCGAGATTTTCTTAAGAAAAATTAAAAATCATCGCAACGGCTAAGTGCTTTTCCACAAAGCTTTTAAGTAATTAAGTTTTCTGATGGGAAATTACTGATATTCTCATATATATTTTTTTATGAATGTGATTATTATAGGTAGAGGAAAGGTAGAGGCTTTGTATTTTAAAGTGAGAAATCGTCTAATGACATCTCCCGCCCTTGGGCGGAGCGGGAGCGCATGTCAGACTTTTCCCGACTAAAACCCACTTGTATTCCTTCAACAACGCCGAAGCATTTTAGAGTCACGGTAACTCTTTCAAACGAAAACCATATCATTTAAATAATCGATAAGTCCCATCCATAGAACAAAATGAAAGAGGTTAGAATGGTGGGGCAGGCGTGCCACAAAGCAGGGCAATGCTCATAGTTCAACTACCAATAGCAAACTTGCGATCTAAGTGTGAGTGCTCTGTTAATCGCGTAATGCGCATTCGTATTGGTTTATTGCCTGTAGTAGAGTTAAAGGGTGTGAGACAAGTGGCGATACTCTTTGTAGTACAAATCGGAAAGTCCATATTTCCTTTTTTCATATTTTCTGTGGTCCCATCCCTACTCTCTCACACACCTCACTTACACGTCATTCGGTGGCGCATCAGCATAGATTTTACATGAGTGACAAGACGAATACATAACACACGTGGAATTTATTAGCTGCTATGTTTTCTTACTTCTCACAAATACAAATGTGCAAGGAAATGTATGAGAAAGACCTTGGAGTTTTCGCTGAATTTGATGTGAGCAACACGTTTTGAAGGTTACAAGGAAGATTTTCGAAAGGGTTATTTTAAAAATTTGTTAATTAATCGGGAACGATAAGTTATACAAGAGTGCAAAGTTGCTTTATAACCGCGTGCTCAATTTTGATGACCGAGCAAGCGAAAGATCGAATCGAGAAGAATCCTGAGCGTTAGCGAGTGAATTAAAAATTAGAATCCTAAGCATTATCGAGTGATTCAAAAATTACAATCCTGAGCGATAGCGAGTGATTCAAAAATTGGAATCCTACATTACCATTATACAACCAAGTGTAAAGTTTATTATTATAATAAAGGAAACTGAGAATCTCTTCGTTTAACAGTTCATTAAGCACACAGGTGTTCTTTAAGTTTCCATAGTGTTCCAAGTTACAATAGTGGGGACACCGACCCACCTTTAGTTCTCATAACATTATTTTTCAGAAAAAGGAACTGAACTTATTCCAATCATTTTACACCGTATATTATGTTTTTTTTTTTTCCAAAAATACTTAAAAAAGGAGACACCACCGACACTAAGTACAACACAGGCATTAGGTGCCAGCGCACACGTGGGTGCGAGAGCAATTCAACCCCTCAGACGCCCAGATGGCCCGGTGACCTTGTATTAATTATTTTATTCGGACAGACTTTGTGATTTTCATGATACAGTTAAGAAATTTTGTGCGTATAATTCTATAGGTACATAAATATACTAGACACATATTTCGGGTATCGCATATACTAAAAATGATGTTGTATACAGATATAGCTTAACCTTATGTAACCAAGATCTATTTAACTTTTCATCATCATCTTCCTGCCCTAGTCTCGTTTTATTTGGGGTCGGCGCAACACGTTTTTTTCTTCTATTCTGTCCTATCACTCGTCACGCTATCACTAACTCCCTTTTCTTTCATATTGCTTCTCACACAGTCCATCCATCTTTTCTTTGGCCTCCCTCTTCCCCTCCATCCATCCACATGTAAACTCATAACTTTTTTAGCAACATGCGTTTCATCCCTCCTTTTCACATGATCATACCAAGACAAACGATTCCCTTTCAACTTTTCAGTCTCTGGCGCCATTTTCAAACTTCCCCTAATATACTCATTTCTCACTTTATCCATTCTCGTCATTCATCTATTTAACTTATAATATGATTTAAAAAGAGTGTCCATGGAGTTTCTTGCACATTCTTCTCCATAGAGATCTACGCTTTGGAACGTGCAATTTAGCTTCACTTTTTCTTGTACTGATTGATGAAAATGAAAATGTCGGTCATTTGACTATTCAAAAGTGCCTGCAAATGGTCTATTTTAAATAAAATGGCGTTTCCGTTCATACAACTAAGTGTCAAGTTTATTCTTATAAAGGAAACTGAAAATCGCTTGGTTTAACAGTTCATTAAACACACAGGTGTTTCTAAACTTTCCTCTGAGTTACAATCTGTTATAGTGGGGATACCGACCCACTTTTGGTTCACATAATTATTATTATGTCCTTTATTTTCCTTTTATACATATTATTTATATTTTTAAATATATATATATAAAAAAAAAAAACATTTTAAAATAAAATTTTCATTATTCTTTTATTAAAAACAGATAAAGTTTATTTTTTGTTTGTAGGAGGTATTCTCTGAAAGTACTCGTCCGATTGTGAAACATTTTTCAACGATAGAAAGCTGCTTTATTCCTGAGCAACATAGGCAATATTTTATGTACGCAGGCGAAGCCGCAGGCAAAATCAAGTTTGCTTTATAAGACTGATTAAACAGTTCACCGTTTCTTATCACACAACTAAGTGTTAAGTTTATTATTATTTTATAGGAAACTGAGAAACGCTTCGTTTAACAGTTCATTAAACACACAGGTGTTTCTAAAGTTTCCACTGAGTTACAATCTGTTATAGTGGGGATACCGACCCACTTTTAGTTCTCATAATTTATTTTATAAAGTTGCCAACTTTAGTAAAGTGATTTTAGTTATTTTCGCAAAGTTATGCTTTTAACACTGATTGGATTACTTTGTTAAACTTTGTAAATAGTTTTGTAGTGGAACTCTTTGTGAATGACGTTGTAGAGGTACGCGGAAAAGATTGTACAGTCCGCAAATGAGGATGCCTTGTGTGTTTGGTCCGGGGCACTGCCCGTTTTAATCATGCGGAGAACCGGGATGTAAGATTTTTTCTACAACGCCGTGAAGTCTTCCCAGCCGCTCCTCAAAGAGAGGACTTGGGTAAAGATTTTCAAACAAAATCTTATTTCATCATCGTCATCATATGTTCCCACTGTTGGGACTCAGGGCTCCTCTCTAGGAGAGGGAATGGGCCGTAATACACCACGCGGGCCCAGTGCGGGTTAGTGAATGTCACATTTCTTCGAATTTTTGGTTCTAGGACATGCCGGTTTCCTCACAATGTTTTCCTTGACCGTTTTGAGAGCGTTACTTGAACGGCCTCAGTGCCAAAAAGACATGTACATATTCGACACATCAAGTTCTCAGAACACAAGCCTCCCCCAATGAACGGTTATATAAAAGCTGTCCCGCATTCTCCGGCGCGCAGTTCCCAACTTGTTAGGAGCATCTCCAAACTTGTCCAACTTTAAAGATTTAGAACTTAGACCGGGCTGCACTTGACTGTGCAGACGCTGGCTGCTTATGTACTGATATTATATGCAGTTTTATTGGAGAACTAGCGAAATGGCCGCGACTTTGCTCGCACAAAAATATTTGGTCACAATATCAAGATTTTTTCGCGCGGTACCTTAATTATTTTTCTAGAATAAAAGTAGCCTAGTTACACCTTATTTATATCTTATAACATTAGCTATCTACCAGAGTAAGTCCCGTCTAAATCAATTCAGCCGTTTCAGAGATAAGCCGTAACAAACAGAAAAATATTTTTTTTTTAATTGCATTTCTGTTACAAGTATCGAATATATGAAAGGCAAAAGTTCTTATGGCCGTTGGGGCCGAAAGGTTCTGGAGTGGCGACCGCGTACCGGATGACGCAGCGGAGGCCTTCCGGCCTCCTACAAAGTGGACCTATGACCTGGTGAAGGTTGCGGGAATCCGATGGATGTGAGACGCACAGGTTCGTGCATTGTGGCGACACTTGGGGAGGCCAATGTCCAACAGTAGACGTCTATCGGCTGAAATGATGATGAGGAAAACTTTTTATGTATGTTTGTGACTCGAAATTATTATTAATATTAATTAAAATTAATATTTATTAGAAATTATTATTTTTAAGAAAACGTCAGCTGAGCGAGTTCAATGACCTGTAGGTAGTTTGTACGCAACGCCGATTATTAGCTACAGGTCCTTGAACTCACTCAGCTGACGTTTTCTTAAAAATAATAATTTCGTACATGCGTAAATTAATACGAGTTTTGAAAAAAGGTAGGTACTTTTTTTTTTAATTTTATCTTTACAAATCGATAGTGTTTCATGTACCGGATCGACCCTCCACGGGATTAGAACGGTTAAAATTTAACGGTGTCGATAAAAAACTTTAAGGGCAACTGAAGAATAGTTATAAATAGCGAAAATAATTATCTGATGATAACACATCAAAAACAAAAAGGTTCAATAATTGTAATAACTTTTCTTCTGAAGTATACAATGGGATATGACCAGTAACTTACTCTTAATAAACAAGTGCGCCTCACCATCAAAGATTTCATCGGTACTTACCATCAGGTGGGATCGCAGTCAAGCACTGGTTAATCTCAATTAAAAAAAAAAACTTTTAAGAACTTTAAATTTTAGCAACACGGGAAGACATGCTCTTTTTACCCCGAGAACATAATATTATCCCCTAAAGATTTTTTTTAATACTTTATGCGTAACAGCAAGCTGAAGGTAATTGGAGAATATTTCCAAGAAATAAAAGACGTACCGGTACTTTTAAGGTTTGAAAGTAAATGTGATACATACCTGCAACAAAGATGAGAATAAATTAGTTTGTAACTCTACATAAACAAACAAACTTTTAAACTATTTATACTAAAACCTAAATAAATACCTAACGTATTTAATAAAATACAAAAACACTAAGTGCACTTAGGCGTCGAAGTACTCCTCCACATCGCTGTCATCCGGGAATGTGCCCAGAAGACTGGCAGCATTACCACGTTGAATAGCAATTTATAATTTTTATTTTTAATAAAAAGTATAAAGAAGCTTCATAATAGAGCAACCTTAAAAAAAAAAAAAAATAGTTTGTGCAAAGAAAACATTCGAATCGAAAAAGATAAATACGTAGAACCAAAAAAAAAAATTCAAGACAAGGGTTATCTGTTAGCTCACATCGTACCGGAGCTGTAGATAACCGCCAATTACTTGACACAGAAGCCGGTGTCTTCATCACCACCACACTAGCGCACTAGCTTCTGACGTTTTATAAGTGCCCATGTAGGCCTATGTGAAATAAAAAACTTTTGACTTTGACTTTGACCACCATCATTATTTCAATCGAAAGATAGGCACACGGAGCAGTCCAGTGCGTCATGCATCCTTCAGATTTCCGCAACCCTCACCAGTTCACTGAATTGTGAGGTCGACCGCATCAGGCAACGGCGCTCTCGCCGCCGCCGGGATTCTGATCCCGATTTCCGGCCACCGTAGACGCGGGCTTGCGGACAGTGAGCAATGGGTAGCTCGCTGTCCGGCTGTCCGGTAACTGTCCGTACCGAGCCCAAGTCGTCGACGGCGCGCACTGTTCCCGCGCGCCTCAAGGAGTTGTAGCAACAGCAAGGGCCCAGCTGGGTCGAAGCCTACTGGAGCCAGGATTAATTTCGAAAGATAGCTCGAGCCCCGGAAGGCTTGAGGGAACTTGGGGAATTAGAGCTATTCAATTGAGACCTTGTATGTTTAATTAGTCTATTATTGACATCATATCCTGAGAATATGAACTATCTGGTCCATCGGAAACCAACTCTATGAGGGTTCAAAAAAACGACGAAACACTTCGAGAAAAGGTAGGTTGTGCCCTTGCGCTTCGCTTGGTTCCTCTTAGCGGGAGCACTACCGTGCCCCCAGATATCAACCCGCACTGGCCCACGTGGGTTACGGCCCATTCCCTCTCCCAGCAGTGGGAACATTAAAACGCTGATAAAGCTATATACCTAAGCCAAATAGAAAATTTGCCTAACCGAATACTACAACGGTATATAAATGTCTAGGACATTAATGTGCCTTCGCTGTACTAAAACCTGTCCCCAGTCAAACGGTACCAATGGGCTCTTGGTACCATGTCAGTCAGGTATATATCTTATTGAATTTAAAGATCATAAGATAAATTTGGAATACTTAAATGTTAATAAATTAAATTTTCTTTAAATCGGGTTAGTTGAATTGAAGCTTTGTTTCAATAACTAGAATTCAGCCCTTTATAAGCTAAGTACGATGGATATTTGTCCGGAATAAACACTTGTTTTGCTTAAAATTACAAAACTAACACGTCCAGTTTATGAATAATTATGGCGCTAAGTCCCCCCCTCTTGGAGGAGTGGCTGGAAAGACTTCACAGCATCCTCTACTTGCGCATGACGCAGGTTCTCACCGAACATGGTAAGTTCGGAAAGTACCAGCACCGGATTCGTGCTGAAGCGACGCCCGGGTGTCGCCACTGTGTGGACGGCGCGGAGGACACGGTGGAGGCGTGCCCTGCTTAGGCAGAGCATCGCCGTGTCCTTATGGGGGCGATAGGCGGCGGCGATATCTCGCCTTTGAACAGGCCATGGTCCGGAGCGAGGAGTCGTGGGAGGCGGACGTCTCCTTCTTCGAAGCAGTAACGCTAGCAAAGGAGGAGGCCGACCGCATGAAACAACGGTTCTCACGCCTCAGCCGCCGCCGGGTTTCCGATCCCAATTTCCGGCCACAGTAGGCGCGAGCTTGAGGACGGCGAGCAATGAGTAGCACGCCGTCCGACCGTCCGGTAACCGACCGGACCGAGCCCAAGTCGTCGACGGCACATACCTACTGTTACCGCGCGCCTCAAGGAGTTGTCAGCAACCGTAGGGGCCCAGCAGGGTCGAAGCCTTTATTATATATAGAATTTTTATTACATTAGGTACAGTTTGAATAGTATTCAACTTTTAATTCTTATTTCTGAAATAGGGTTTTAGCAACTAGTAATAGCAATAGAAGCCGACATTTGTTAACTACTACGTCTAATGTCCGAAATTGCGCAAAGTCACGCACAGAATATCTGTAACTCACACAATGGGGGACAAACGACCACACTAACTGAAAACGCGTAACTTCAGTTATTTTTGTATAACACCGTGGAAATATATACTTGTACATAAATGTTACTAAACTCATGCAACAGACTGAACAGAACGGTTTGTGTTTACAAATATGAATATATTTCAAGCGCGTAAAGCCGGGATGGAACGCTAGTATATCTATACATATGAAAACGAATCCTTCTTTAATTCTTTATCGTACACCATTTTTTTTTTTTTTTTTTTTTTTATGGTGGGAAAAATCATGCATTGACATCCCCCGCCCTTGGGCGGAGCGGGAGATAGTGTCAGACTCTTACTGACTAAAAGACCCACCCCGTTCCTTCTAGCCTTCATACCGGGGCTCGAGCGCCCTTTCGGATAACCCTGGCCCCAGTAGGCTTCGACCCGGCTGGGTCCCTGCTGTTGCTGACAACTCCTTGAGGCGCGCGGGAACAGTGCGCGCCGTCGACGACTTGGGCTTGGTCCGGACAGTTACCGGACGGCCGGACAGCGAGCTACCCATTGCTCACTGTCCGCAAGCCCGCGTCTACGTTGGCCGGAAATCGGGATCAGAATCCCGGCGACGGCGGCGGCGATAACGCCGTTGCCTGATGCGTTCGGCCTCCTCCTTTGCGAGCATTACTGCTTCGCAGAAGTCGGCGACCGCCTGCCACTCCTCCTCGCTCCGGACCATGGCCTCAACCAAGGCCCGGCTTTATCGTACACCATGATAAATAACAAATAAGTGGATATCAGAGTTCATGTACAAAGGCGAGCTTAACTCAAAATTGAGTTTTCTTCCAGCAAACCATAGAGTGATAGAGAGAGATCACAGTAGAGGGTAAGGTCCAGTGCACAATTTTAAAATTACAAATAATATGAACAAAATAATACATAAACATTCCTACATTTGTAAATACATACTCACATAACATATACATAAATACATATATAAATACATACATAAATAATATATACACCTCCTTCCTTATTTCTCTCGATCATGCTATATCTCGAGGAAGACTAGACCAGTGCATACATTGTGCGTACAGTTAAGGAGCGGAATTCCCTGTCGGAGTCTGTGTTTCCTGACAGCTAATCTTTAAGCCTTAGGGTCTCTACGTCATGAGTAAAAAGGCAAGCGTGTTCCATCATCAAACACACCGTTTTTTTTTTTTATGGTTGGAAAAATCAAAGGCAACCCCCGCTCTTGGGCGCAGCGGGAGATAGTGTCAGACTCTTACTGACTAAAAGCCACCCTGTTGTTTCGTGCCTTTCGTACCGGTACCGAGCTTCCCTTTCGGATAACCCTGGCCCCAGTAGGCTTCGCCCCTGCTATTGCTGACAGCTCCTTGAGGTGTGCGGGAACAGTGCGCGCCGTCGACGACATGGGCTCGGTCCGGACAGTTACCGGACGGTTGGACAGCAATCAAACATATCGTTGCAACCCAACATAAAGAAAGTTTGCTTTTTCTTTTTAAGTTTTTTTGTTTGTAATCTCTGAAAGTACTGATCCGATTGCTGAAATTATTTCACCGATTGAAAGCTACTTAAATTGCTGAGTACCATAGGCTATATAAATTTTGTCAATAATAAAACAAAAACCAACTCCATTCATCTTTTTAACCGACTTCGAAAAAGAGGAGGTTCTATGTTCGGCTGAATATGTTTTTTTTTTATGTATGTTCACCGATATCTCGGTCAATTGAGAACCGATGTTGAATTTTTTTTTTAAGTTTATGCTTCCAAGTTAGTCCCATAGAAATATTGTTATGATCTGATCATAAACTTCGAAGATATGAAACAGAATTCCTCATAGGAACACAGCAGAATTGTCGTAACAAGTAAAATTGCTTTCTTTATACTTGTAGTCGATGACAGGCTGAAAGAAAGGGGGGGGGGGGTTTATCGAACTGATCTGGTAATGAAGCCGAAGGTAAATTAACGTAACCTAACCGTGTTTGGGATTATTAGAAACGTATTGAGATGCACTCTGGTTAGAAGGTATTTAAGTTTGGCTGAGGGGTACTTTTTAGTGGTGGTACCATAACTAAAAAGTGTAAAATAAAAAACTTTTTCAAAAAAAAAAAATACAACCGACTTGAATATTAAAAAAACACTGAAAAGTACGAAATAACTATAATTAATTTCGGAAGTCGCGGTGTCAAATAACGAAGAGACAAAACTATTATAGAAACATCGACTTCTGAAATTATAGTTACTTTGTACTTTTCAGTTTTGTTTTAACATTGAAGTCGGTTGTATTTTTTTAAAAGTTTTTTATGTTTTACAGATTTCTATTTCTAAACCTTTTTTTTGTCGATGGGAAATCATCAATTAATTTCTCCTGCTCTATAGCGGATTGGGAGAGAGACACCAGTGTTCCTTCAGTTGCCCTTTATGTTATTGGACCACGAAATACGTTTCTAGAAATCCTCCCATGGCCCCAGTAGATTTCTGCCCTACTGAGTCCTGAAGGTTTCGCCGATACATCTTTGAGGCGCGCGTGTATTTTCTGTCTAAAAAGTCAAATGACTTGGGAATTTTGTATAATATTTTAATCATTTAAAAAACACTTATACTCGATAATTTTTATAAGGTTCTTCTATTAGTAGACAATGATCAAGATCTCTTAATCAACCTTGATTATTGAACCAGTGTTGACTACATCAGATTTCATATGGTGGGAAAAAATCATGCATTGACATACCCCGCTCTTGGGCGGAGCGGAAGATAGTGTCAGACTCTTACTGACTAAAAGACCCACCCCGTTCCTTCTAGCCTTCATACCGGGGCTCGAGCGCCCTTTCAGATAAACCTGGCTCCAGTAGGCTTCGACCCGGCTGGGTCCCTGCTGTTGCTGACAACTCCTTGAGGCGCGCGGGAACAGTGCGCGCCGTCGACGACTTGGGCTTGGTCCAGACAGTTACCGGACGGCCGGACAGCGAGCTACCCATTGCTCACTGTCCGCAAGCCCGCGCCTACGGTGGCCGGAAATCGGGATCAGAATCCCGGCGGCGGCGGCGATAACGCCGTTGCCTGATGCGTTCGGCCTCCTCCTTTGCGAGCATTACTGCTTCGCAGAAGACGGCGAAGATTTCATTTTACCCTTATAATTACCCAATTCATTTGGCTTTTTAGACAGACTCAATTCTACGCGCCGTCAACAACACAAAATAAATACCTACAGATAAATTAATTAAGTTTTAAACTGATAACAAAGAGGCATCATCTCTTATCAGCACCACAACTAAATCCTATTACAACTTATCCCTACTCCAGCATATATGTGACATACAAGGTCACATACAGCCGAGCTCCGGAGGTAAATCTTCAACTAATTAAAGTTCTGCCTCTAATCTGTATCGACGAGCTGAGATCTGGTAACCATTTATTTATAACTAGCTTTTGCTACCGGCTTTACCAGCGTGAACGTAAGAAATACAACATTACTTTTAGAGTACGCATAACCTGAATATAATTTATTCAGAATCAGTAACTGAATGGATGTAGTAAAGTTTTTAGTATTTTTTTTTTTTTAGCTGTCAGCAACAGCCGGGACCCAGCCGGGTCGAAGCCCACTGGGGCCAGAGCCTGGTATGAAGTCTAGAAGGAAAGGAGTGGGTCTTTTAGTCAGTAAGAGTCTGACACTATCTCCCGCTTCGCCCAAGAGCGGGGGTTGTAATTGGATGATTATTTCCCACCATAAAAAATAAATAATAAACACCCCTCAGTCGCCTGGATGACCCGGTGATTAGCTGACATAACAAGTTTATAACTTTGTGACAATTACAATTATTTTAGACAACAACACTCCACCCTAGAGCGGGAAAAGTCATTAAATGATATCCCGACTCAAAAAAAGTTACCTATTATATTCTTCCTTGGATTAAACCAGACTTACTGACGGTCAGGTACATTACGTGTAATGTCTTGTCCTAGCGTTGTTGTCTAGTGTGTCTCGCACAACGATACACCCCAACACGCGACGTGAACCCAGCTTAAAACATCCCCCCATCAACAATGAACCAGCACAACTCACTTTCCCTCACAACACACCCCACGTCGTCAGCCCATCGTCCCGTCACTAGCGACCCTTCTCACGGGTCACGGGTCGCGCTCGCACGTGTCGCCCCCGTCACGTTCACGTCGCGTCGACGTCACGCTCGCGTCAGATAGTCGTCCGTAGGTGTGGAGTTGCGTGTTACGTCATCGGTATAGGAAATTTTATGATACGATGTGTTTTGAATGGGTACCTACTCTAGTATCGAAATGTGTTTTTGTATATTGGATTAAAAAATGGGCTATACAATGAGATGACGATACGACAGTAAATTAGATATCGCTGTCAGCGATGAGACCTGCATTGTACCATTTAAACTTCGGTTTTTGAAAAATTATGTTACGTCGGTACTTACTTTTTTTCGTTAGGTAAAAATCATCTAATCTAATGATATCCCCCGCCCTTGGGCGGAGCGGGAGATAGTGTCAGACTTTTACTGACTAAAAAACCCAGCCCGTCCCTTTGTAGCTTTTCATACCAGGGCCGAGCCCTCCTTTCAGAAGCAGACCCTTGGCCCCACTTGGGCTTGGGTCCACTGGGACCCGCTGGGCCCCTACGGAATTATGTTACCTTCTAGTTTTGGTAAACAATAAAGTTTATGCTAGGTATTCTATCTAAATGTAAACGTTGCAAACATTAATATATGAATCCCGCAGCCCTGGAGCTTAAAAACTACTTTACACTCACGCGCGTAGTTGCGTTTTTTAGATTCACGCAGACTCTGACTCATTTCACTACAAGACTCAGTGTGCCATACCTTACGTCTTGCCCCGCACCCACGCGCGTGACCGCATGTTTCTCCGCTTGTAGACGCGTGATCAGCATGCACGCCCGTGGATGCATTTGCGGTGTGTTGGACTGTGCAAGTATTCAAACGGGGATACTTCCAAGCAACGTTAAAACCCGCTATGCTGCGTAGTGCGTCGCAGTGTGATAAGCGCCTTACATGAAGACTAACTAAAAACAGTACGTACTGCAAATGTTTTTAACCCGATAAAGGCTGAACTCGGACAAACTGTCCCTGGCCGGTAGGTACATGAGTATGGCCCAACAGTCGCTGCCAAACTTCCACTGTGGCTATTTTAATGAGGGGTGAGTTAACCCTTCGTGACAAAGATGAACTGCAGAAAGTCAACTTTCATTTGTCGTTGTGCCATGTAACCTGTACCCCTAGCCAAGTTGCTAATCTTCAATCGTTAACGCTAGCAAAAAGCTTCAAATGTACGAGAATGTCGTCATCTCATCGCTCAGTCACGTGGTCAGAACAAAAGATTCGGGGTCGCAGCCAATAATTCGAAGCGTTCGACGCAAGCGAAACGGTTGTAACTTGGCTAGGGGGGGCTGGGGTTGTCTCAACATGCAACATGGATAATGCGTTATTTATCGTTTTAAATAACGTAGCATATGCTGAGTTAGATGCCTTTTTGGCCTCGCACTGATTATATCTTTCTTTTTTCTTTTCATTGTGTTTTTTAGTTTATATGATTGTGTGAGGCACGAATAAACGTTTTTTCTTTTTTCTATATAATAAAATCTTATTTATAAAAATGAATAGCTGTTCGTTAGAACAACTGTTCTAGCGAATAACTATTCGCTAAAATTTGAGAATGGATTTTTTTCACTTAAATTTGAGAATCGCTGGAACGATTGGGTTAATTTTGGTCTTGAAATTATATTCGTAACAGTCTAGGGACGGTTTAAACGGTGAAATAATCTGGAAAAAATCACGGAATAAAAATTCTAAAACAACGCCACCACTAACTTAAATATAATATTGAAATGAATTATGCTGGTTCTGGTAATGCCTTTAGATGGGGTTATCCTTTGAGAGTCTAGCTAAAAGGATTGTTGGGTGAGAGCAGTGGTGGCAGAGTGGTAACGGCCCCGACTTACGACTTGTAAGTCGCGGGTTCGAACCCAGCCAGGCGCGTTACTTCGTGTAATTTATTTCATCACCACTGCTCTCAAAACGGTGACGGAAAACATCGTGAGGAAAGAAAGAAAGTCAGACTCTTATTGACTAAAAAACCCACCCAATTTCTTCATGCCTTTTGTTACGGGCCGAGATTCCCTTTCGGAGCTAAACCCTGGTCCTAGAAGGCTTCGACCCAGCTGGGGCCCTGCTGTTGCTGACAATTCCTTGAGGCGCGCGTCGTCGGCAACATGGGCTCGGTCCGGACACTTCCGAACGATCGGAAAGCGAGCTACCCATTGCTCGCAGTCCGCAAGCCCGTGCCTACGGTGGCCGGAAATCGGGATCGGAATCCTGGCGTCGGCTAGGGCGTGAATGCCGTTGTCTGATGCTGCCTGATGCGGTCGGCCTTCTCCTTTGCTAGCATTACTGCCTCGCAGAAAGAGGCGACCGCCTGCCCCTCCTCCTTGCTCCGGACCACAAGAGGGGCTGCAGTTAAGTACTAGTTTATATTATTAACAAAACTGTACCATGTATAAAGAAAAAAAAAAGAAAAAAAAAAGCACAGCGCCTGGTTGGGATTATTTCAGCATAGTTAGTTACCCCTGCTTTGGTTTTTCTGCAACTGTCTTGTACCGTGTAATCCCCTAGTACAGGTGCACGTCGCACTCTTATTGTGTCCCCGAGTTTTAACAAGATATTATGAAAAGGTATAAAGGTAAATATTACATAATTCTATTTGACAATATGAACATGTATTCGAAATTGGGGTTCGTTAGGTTTGTTTTGGGGATCTTGTTTTTGTGAGGCCTATCAGCATAGATACTTCTCGCCCTGGAGTCTCCTAAAGGCTAGATCGAATATTTAAAAAAAAAAATGACCTTTTTATTTACCTCCCCTTAGAACCGATGACCTAGTGAGGTTCGCGGCGTCACCATAATGACCGGTTGTGTGCTACATTAAAATGACCTTATGGGCGGGGCAGGCGTGCCACAAAGTAGGGCAATGCTCATAGTTCAATTACCAATAGAAAACATGCGATCTAAGTGTGCGTGGTCTGTTATTTGCGTAATGCGCGTTCGTATTGGTTTATTGCCTGTTGCGGAGTTAAAGGGAGTGAAACAAGCGGCGACACTCGTTGTAGTACAAATCGGAAAGTAAGAGTTTACAAAGGAAACCTTTGTAATCTCATCTTTTCTGTGCGCTCAACATACTGTTATCTAATCCAAAATAAACCTGAATTTAAAACAACAGAAAAGTAAAGAAAACGGTGCGGTTTAACCGACATTATTACTGAGATTTCAATCATGCGCCAGTGTAAACTGTGGCGCGTGACTTCGCAGCGAACGTGTGACGTTTATTGGGAATCTTTATTATATCAATATGTTTTATGTGAGTGCTCGTAATGGAACTAGATTGGCTAGTCATTGCGAATTAGTTGTTGTGGTCTGGTTTCCACACCTAGCCCTTTGTAGATAATTTATTTATTTAAAGCTTTATGCACCAAAAAAACTGTACAAAGGCGGACTTAATGCCTTAGACATTATCTGCTAGTCGACCTTAGGGTGGTGCAGAAACATAACATGGTAGCATGACATAGATAATTGAATCCTTAAGCTTGTTTTTTAATACTGACGAGAACTTAATAAATTAATCGTATTCTGGATTAACGATTGACGATTAGATTAAATGAATCCTGAATCAAGATTAAAGATTGACATTCTTAATCCTAAATCGGTAATCGCAATTAACTTATTAATCGTTGATTAACTTTTTGCCAACACTGGGCCTCCCCCAAGCGTCGCCACAACGACCGGTCCTGTGCGTCTCGCATCCACCGTATTCCAGCGACTTTCACCTGATCGTCTCAGTAGGATGTCTTCCACATTAGTATGTTAAGTAGTAATATTTTAAACTAGTGCTAAATTAAAGAAAACTGACTGACACTCCTAACCAAGTATGAATTATTTATTTATTATTATTTATTCTCTTGTTATACACCCATAGTTAAACAAGATATACATTTTACAAAAACAAGTATACAATGGGCGGTCTTATTAATAGGGTATAGGGTCCCTGCTGTTGCTGACAACTTCTTGAGGCGCGCGGGAACAGTGCACGCCGTCGACGACATGGGCTTGGTCCGGACAGTTACCGGACGGCCGGACAGCGAGCTACCCATTGCTCACTGTCCGCAAGCCCGCGCCTGCGGTGGCCGGAAAACGGGATCAGAATCCCGGCGGCGGCGGCGGCGAGATCGCCGTTGCTACAGACAACCTTTGGGATGAACTGTACGTAAGGAGACAGATTTGGAAAGAGTAGTATGGACTAAAATTAACGTGAACAATTTAAAAATAAAAGATAGAGGAGGCGCCAGAGGGAGTTGAGTGTCCCAAATATGAGGACCGTCTTCTGTGAATCGTTTTGGACTCAGAAAAGCATGCAGATTATGATTCTAGATGTTGCCAGGAGGTATATTGGTTAATTTTTTTTTCACACCCCTCCCTGAAACAGCAAGTAAATTGATGGAACAAATGCTAAGAATAATTTTATTAATTGTTTAAGAACAATATCTAATTATTTCTCATGATTAAATATATCTATAGAAAATTAACTAAAAAAACGTACAAATTTACACATGAAAACAGTTCGTGCGTATCTTTAAAACGTAAGTCAATAATAACTTTTTTCTCTGAATCCTGAACGGACATTCGATTGACTTAAAAACGGCCAATTCACCCATTTAAACAAACCCATAATCAAACAAAACGTCAAAAAGTCCCAAAACAGACAGCAGAGCCCCCAAAGACCAGTCGTTTGACCCAACCACGAACGGTAACCAACGCCTAAAGCTTCAGAAGTAAACGAACAAACTTTCATATTTATTTTCATCCTTTTCATCCGTTTTTCCCCCTAAAAAGTGGTAAAAACCACATTCATAAAGGGTGGGGGGCGGTAAAAAATTCAACAAAAGCTGTACACCCTGTTTACCTGGGGAGGATCCGGCAACGTCATAATTTAAAAAAAATAACAGGTTAACGGGAAATTATGCCCTTTTTTGTTTTAGAAAGCTCTGAGTACTGAGGGAGGCTGTGTTTAGGTTAATGGATATGGAAAAGCTTAGAGTACACTCGAAGAGACCATAAAACTAATGTTTTGATGATAGAAACAGCTTTATCAGTAGGTTACCAAGAAGCTGTTTTTAAATATGTTTGTGGCTTGGATTCAGTTTACCCCATGAATATGAAAACCCAAAAGGACACTGGACCGGAAATGTATCGTAAACACTACAGACTTGAATTCTTCAGTAAGAATTCTTCTTCAAACGAATTCAATCGATATCTTATTCACAAAATTGTAAAGGTAAAAACGTACGTTTCTAAAAAAGAAAAGAAGAAGGTGTCTATGTATGATATCAAAGGAGCGGAATTCTTTGCCAGAGTCCTAGGGCTCTCTTTAAGTCTAGAGTACATAGGTTACTTCTAGGCAAGCGAGCTCCATCGTCAACCATATCATCGCTTACTATCAGTTGAAGTAGTAATCAAAGGAGGAGGCCGAACGCATAAGCCACGGCGTTATCGCCGCCGCCGCCGCCACCGGGATTCTGATCCCGATTTCCGGCCACCGTAGGCGCGGGCTTGCGAACAGTGAGCAATGGGTAGCTCGCTGTCCAGCCGTCCGGTAACTGTCCGGACCAAGCCCAAGTCGTCGACGGCGCGCACTGTTCCCGCGCGCCTCAAGGAGTTGTCAGCAACAGCAGGGACTCAGCCGGGTCGAAGCCTACTGGGGCCAGGGTTATCTGAAAGGGCACTCGAGCCCTTTTAGTCAGTAAGAGTCTGACACTATCTCTCGCTCCGCCCAAGAGCGGGGGTTGTCATTGGATGATTTTTTCCCACAACAAAAAAAAAGAAAGCTGAAAAAGTAATCAAACGCGAGCCTATAAAAAAAAAATCATACATAGTTAGCACATTAACCACACATAATACCAATAAACCAAAACTTCACCCCATAAAAACAATCCCTTACAAGAATCTCGTGCAAGTAACAACTCTTCAGATGCATTTAGGCGCTAACCTACACGGGCAACTAAAATTGCGTAACTCTCAGCAACAATAGTTTAGAGAAGAATCTTCTTAATCTTACGACTGCTTTCACATTAAAAAAAAAAAACTTACAAAAATTGTGAGGGATGATGGATCATTTAATTTAATGAAATGCCAAAGTCTTTTCAATGTCCATGGAGTTTCTTACACGTTCTTTTCCATAGAGACCTACTCTTTGGAACGTGCAATTTAGCTTCACTTGTTTGACTGACCGACATTTTGACAATTCAAAAGTGCCTGTAACTGGTTTATTTGAAATAAACGTTTCTGATTTCTAATTTCAAGTGAGCCAATAGTGCTCATTCGAGAGTCAAAACTCATTTCCGTCACTTTATATTAATCCATTAAAACCCAAGCTAACGTCGTTCGCGCTGCCATTGTTTTTCTATTGTGTCTCTAATTGACACGATTGAAAGGTAAATACATAGTCTCTTTTTTTACTTTTTGTTGATTGGTATCGAATACCGAAAGCATTAATTACGCTTTTATACTTTGTTGTTGCATGAAAATTAAATAAATAAATAAACTGCGGTTCTCTATTCTCTAAATATATTTTTATCACACCCCAGTCACGTCAACGGTATCAGTTGTTACCTAGTAACACTTTAGGCTAATTTTATGGTCACACCATAGAGTGATACGGAGCAACATACGCGCCACTACTGCCAGCAACTGTTGCCAGCTACAGAAAAGTGGCACGTCTAACTGCACCTTTACACGTGTTGCCAACATAACTACGGAACCGCGGACCCCTAACGGCAGAACAATAACCTCCTACATAGGTATGACGTAGTTCAAAGCGGGGGTAGTATAATATTTTTATGACCCACACGTGGGTGAAGCGTGAAGGGACTTTTTATTTACTGGCTAAGTCGTTACGGACGATTCTTTTCCAACTTCCGGACTTTTAAAGGTCGATGAGCGTTCGCGTTTATATTTTTGTGTTTTGAAGTTGAAATAAATCAGTGAATCGGATGTTTTCTGTTGTCAATCCATAAGGATTACATACCACGTCCTAAAGTCCCATCACGTCTTTCTGTCTGTTTGCGATGTCATATATTCAAAAATTCAAATTTACATAATTATGTTTTGTTGCAACCTCAAACTAAATTATTTTGGTTATAAAAATTAGAAAAACACGTTTTTTTTTTTATGTCAGCATGATCTAACAGAATGATTAAAGGGTAGCTTGCTGTCCGAACGTCCCGTAACCGTCAGAAATAATTAAAAATAGCATTCGGACCAGTACTTCCAGAGATTCTCTCCTACAAACAAAACAACAAACTTTACCTCTTTATAATAAATATTATATCATGTATAAGTGTGATAAAAAAAAAATAACATCACAATGACGCTATCTCGAAGATTTTTATTTAAGAGCCCAGATAAAAGCGCACAGCTTCCTCTTAAAACACCGATGGAAAGAGATTTGATACTCTTAACGTCAGCGATCAGACATCAATCGGGCCCAGGGTTACCACATCTCACACACATCATTTCTTCTAACATTTCAGGATTTTTGGACTCTTCTCAAGATTGCGGCCGGATCTCATGAAATCTCAGGATTTTTAGAATTTTCAATAAAGTACAGCTTAGGTACACTTAAAAGTTACATCATCATATCAGCTGAAAGACGTCCACTGTTGGACATAGGCCTCCCCCAAGCGTTGCCACAACGACCGGTCCTGTTCATCACGCATCAATCGGATTCCCGTAACCCTGGCCAGGTCATCGGGCCAACTTGTTGGAGGCCTTCCAACGCTGCGTCTTCCAGTACGTGGTCGAACAAACTAAATCCAATTAATAAAAATTTTAAGAAGCAGTTAAATAAACCACAGAAATAAACTAAGATGAATCACCCTTTGATGCCGCCCCCCCAGCACTTTGAATGCGATGTGCAAAGCATGAGTTAGATCCGCAGTGTTAAAAATCTCAGGTTTTTTTTTCAATGGAAACCGGGCCTTTTCTCCGTACTTTTGATTTTTTCATCTGGTAACCCTAATCGAGCCCGATGTTTGCTAAGTAGATTCGTATCTACCCTCCTTTTAATAACGCGCCGAACATCGTTTATTATCTGTCTATCGGAGATATGTGTGCTTAATATATACTTTTAACTTTGATGGGAATGGAAAGACTGAAGGAGATTGGATTTCCCTTTTGATTTTTTGGCATTAAAAATCTTGGTTTGTTACTGGGAAAATTCAATACGTTTAAGATGCAAATTGAAAGCAGATATATCATAGATGTTGAAATTTTATAAAATGTATGTTTATATAAAAAAAAAACTAGCATTTGCCCGCGCCTTCGCCCGCTTACATAAAATATAACTTATGTCACTCAAGAATAAAGCAGCTTTCTATCGGTGAAAAACTTTTAGCAATCGGACCAGTACTTCCAGAGATTACTTCCTACAAACAAAAAACCAAAATAACTCTTTATTATATTACATTATATATATTATATAGATGTAGATGTACACCGATGACGGCTAGACAAACCCTCAATTTCTGATAGTATTTGAAGTTGAGTATTTCTCAAACTCTAGCCTGAAGAACCGTAAAAATTTGGCAAGCACTCAGTTATTTTAAGTGGCGATGCTTGCGAGGGATCTATGCCCAGCATTGGAGGTCTTTTAACTGAAGAGAAGATGATGAAAATGAAGGCAGTACAAGGAAAAGAAAGGTCGATGTCCTACAATGAGCAAAGTCTGGCTGTGAATAATGATATTAATAAACGCTTTATTACACCTAAAACAGATCTAGATTGCAAATAAAATGAACAGAAAGCAGTTAAGTTTAAAGACTCATTAGTTTTAAGTAAGATATCTATAAATCTAAAAGGAGAAACTGATTGACTTCAACGCAAAGTCCAAAGGGACTAGGAGAGTGAAATTTTGCACGAAATTACCTTTTATGTCATAGGTGAGCACTAAGAGAGGAAAGTGGGGGGTAGAGAATTATAAGCCCTCTCGGACACCCAGTGCGAGTGTGAGCGCTCCTGACCAGACTATGGCCCACATATTAGTGACCAGTGTCCCTACATCTGCACGTTAGCCACAAAATATATAGGTACAGAAGTCAATCTACATACAAAGCGCGCTCGAGCAACGCACACAAAGACACCGCTCACAGACGCGATGTCTCGGTCGCGTCTCGGATCACTCGTCGAACAATTCCGGTTCAAACGCTCATTAGTGTGCGTCCACCGAGTGTAGGTAAAAAAAATGAAGTACATACATGAGATTGTCTTCTGTACCTATTTTGTGCTTTGGCAGACCTAACAAACGCCAATGACGCCACTATAAACGTGGCAACCTACTGGGCCCAAGGAAGGGAAGATAAATTTTCAAGTAAGAGAAAACTATAGATACGAGAAGAAGGAAAACAAGAGAGGATTTTAGAAAATTTACCCCCCTAAGAGGATGGAACGGAGGTCCAAAGTTTGATTGAAGAAACCTACATTGACGCGAGCGAAGCCGCTGGCAGAAGCTAGTTACAGATAAATGGAGCAAGATCTAATGACAACGTCAGCGAACGACATTGCCGTGGCCAAATAGCTGAGAAAGGCCAGGAATTTAGTTTAGAAAGAGAAACCATTTTGGCCATCGTTTTGGTGCTCAAATATTCCAAAATCAAAATGGGCTTGCAAAGACACAACTACACAAGATCAGAAACATCAACAGTATGAATACTGTACAAGGAAAAGCAAAATATAGCTAGCTCCAAAAACCCGTATTTACACAGACGTATCAACATCGAATTCATAATTCACACCAATCTCCTTGGATGCCGAGGAACCGCCCAAAATCTCCTTGATATCTACGTGTAACATATCCCGGCACGAAACCGATTCCATAAAAATATTTACCCACAAAAAATAAATCGAAACGAGTCGAAAAACCGACCTTTGACTCGTGACCCTCGATATGTGCGGAGGACATCAATCTAAGGAATTTAGGACGCCACTTACAGACAGATCTGGTCCAACCTTTTGACAGATTTGACTGGATTTTTCTCGCATTTCTGCTATGGCTTAGCGTGTCAGGCATATCTTCGACTGGCCTGTTGGTCTAGTGGTTAGTGGCCCTGACTGCTATGCCGCAGGTCGTGGGTTCGATTCCCACCCAGGACAAATGTTTATGTGATGAGCATGCTCATTTGTTCTGTGTTTGGGTGTAATTTATCTATCATATGTATGTATTTAGAAATATATAAGTATGCTTATCAGTTGTCTAGTACTCATAACACAAGCTCTGCTTTGCTTGGGACTAGGCGTTTTGTGATAGTTGTGGAATTTTATATTAGGTATATATTATTATTATATTATATCTATGGTATTCAACAAACCAGCATGAGCATCTGAATCAACTTGCCTCAATTTTACTTTTATTTATTTACTTAAGCTTCATGCACAAAAACTGTACAAAGGCGAACTTAATGCCTAGGCATTATCTGCATTATCTGGATTTTCATTATAAAAAAAAATTTTTGGGCCTGTAGCGACATCGCCACATAAGTAGATATACTAAAAATTAAAAATTAACTGGTAGTATTTTTTTTGTGGATGGGAAAATCATCCAATAACATCTTCGCACCCTTGGGAGAAGCGGGAGATAGTTTACTGACTAAAAACCCATTCCTGTTCCTTCATTGCGTTTCGTACCGGCGTTGAATCTTTCTTTTAGAAGCAGACCCTTGGCCCCTGCTGGGAACGGTTTGCTGACAACTCCTTGAGGCGCGCGTAGAACAATTCGCGCCGTCGACGTATTGGGTTCGGTCCGGATGATTACCGGACCGTGGTCGCGACGCGTCGGACGGCGAGGTACCGATTGCTCGCGGCACTCGCAAGGTTCTGAAGTGGCGACCACGTGGACGTCTTTCGCTTGAAATGATGACGATGAAATTTTCTGTTTTTGATTTCCTTTGCATCTCTATCCTACCTACCACGACGTATAATATATTTAAGATGCTTGTATGTTTCTTTTTTTTTCTTATTGTTGATAGGTTCGCGCTTGACCGCTATCTCACCTGATGGAAAGCGACGATGCGGTCGACGATGGAACGCGCTTACCTAGAAGAAACCTATTAACTCTCGACTTAAAGATTCCCGGGTTGTAGCTATAGGAAACACAGTAAGTATATTTGCAGTCTGATTCTCCTTTGATATCCTCGGAATTTTCGTTTCATATTCCAAGTTTAATACCTTGCTCATATACCTCCACTTCTAGTTTCGGTGTATGGATCCAGTTTACGATGCCATTACTATTGTATTCCCAAGTTATGAGCTTGCAATCTGCCATTGCGATCTTAAGTCCCAGATATTTCAGTACGTGGAATTCATGGGGAACCGTTATTTTAATATCTAACGCTATGAAGCTCCTAATTGGATATTATATTGCGCTATATATTATGCATTCAGTTTGAGTATCACTGAATGCACGCTTATATTAATTTCTAAATGTTTTATTTCACATAATCTCTCTTTTATTCAAAAGTGAATAGATTGCTTCTAGGCAAGCGTGCTCTATCAGCGACCACAGCTTTGTTTATTACCAGGTGAGATAATGGTCAAAGGCAATAATATCGTGAAACACCTATTCTAAATAGAACCTATTTCTTAGTTTGTTGAGTGGAATTCCATGAAACTCTGTGTTTCTTTATAGCTAAAAGGAAAGGATCTTTATGTCAAGAGTGAAAAGGTTACTTCTAGGCAATCATGCTTCATCGGCGACCACATTGATTAAGGCACGGGCCCACCGCGGCGCATTCTGTGCACGGGCACGCGGCACATTTTAGCTGCGTGTATTAATTTGTTTGACAACGTGGGTCTACGTTTCCACTGGAGTACAGGAATATGACTCACGACTATGTATAGCATGGCACGGCGCACGGAGAGGCTACGCGCGTGCCACTGCAATCCACGGACACGGGCTTCACTGCGGGAGGTGTATGACTGAAAACTGCGCTGCGATAAGCGAGTACATAGTCGTGGGTCATGTTCGTGTACTCGAGTGGAAACGTAGACCCACCTCGACAGCGTTGAGCTATGTAACCGCCTATTCGAGCAAGTCACGCATGTATCTATGACGTCAATTCATACGTTGCCACTCTGTGGGTTGCAGTGGACACAACCGCAAACATTTTCTTACAAAATAAAGCTACACGTGCGTAGCCTCTCCGTGCACCGCGGTGGGCCCGGGCCTTTACCATCAAGTGAGATGTCATGAAATAATTTTACCCCTAAAAATAACTTATTTCTTAGTTTATATGACTCAGCTAAGGAATAGAATTCGCTGCCGGACTCTGTCTCTCTCCAGATAGCTACAACCTAGAGGTCTTTAAGTCAAGAGTGAATAGATTAATTCTAGGCAAGCGTGCTCCGTCGCTATCATCATTAGTGAGATAATGGTCAAACGCAAATCTATCAGTAACAAACTCAGCAAACCACAGGGGCCCAGAAGGATCGAAGCCTACACGAAAGGCAATGGAGTGGGTTTTTAGTCAGTAAAAGTCTGACACTATCTCCATCCCCGCCCAGGGGCGCGAAGATATCATTGGATGAATTTCCGACCTACAAAAAAAAAACACATAACGTCTACATTCCGGTGACCTTTCAGCGCTGACTATTTCACGAGTTAGAACCCGCAAAACGTCGATAACATGTCAATTCCCATTCAAAAATCTCTCCACAATCTTTAAAACCCAACTCAAATCCGTCTGCCGTCGCTGAGCCCATCACGGTCGCAATGTTTGGCAAACGACGATTGAAATCCTCCCTCCATTTAATAAGCTACGGAACGAGTCCGTTCATGTACACTCGGCTGCATGAATACCTTACACATACGCAAAAAACGGAAGCAATTTTCTAGTTATTTATAGAGACCAACATTTTTTTTACGAGAAAATCATCGAATAACTTCGACGGTTCTCTAGGTAGAGAGCGAAATACGTCAGACTTTTACTGACTAAACCTGTAGTGTACTGTCAGTTACCCTTTTTGGTAGAGCTACAGTAACGCCTTGTTATAGAAGGAGAAGTGGACGGAACAAGGCCGCGTGGCAGATCACCGATACTATGGACTGACCAAATAAAAACGGCTGTTGGCGGCCTATTGAACGAGTGCCAGCTAGAAAAAGTGGCGCGAATTCGTGCGGAGTGCTTGACGGCTTCGCAAGAACTACCTTCGTAAAAAGCACGACTACTCTGGCAAGAGTAAAACGACGAAGAAAAAAAGAAGACAGTAACTCATTCGAGCAATCCAGGCAGGCGTCAGCTCAAATTGGCCCAGAGAATTTTGCTGACATCTCTTTAAGGCAAGTATGGAACACAACGCGCCGTCAATCCGGGCTTGCACCTTACCGAACGGCCAGAAGGCGAATTACCCATTCCTCGCCATCTGGAAGTTCGCGCTTCCAGTGATCGGAATCGTATTGCGACTTGTGACGCCTAAGGCATTTTCGAAGTGGGTTTCTTCTACAAATTGAGAATTCTTGATAGTTCAAAAGTGCATGTAAAAGTTATATTTTAAAATTCAGAAAATAGAAACTGACAATACACTTGCCATGAGTTATTATGTTACCCAGTTACTGTGTAATACAAGTCAGGTAAGCAGAAGCTCTATGTAAAATAAGTACTAGTATTCAATTGCATCTGGACACGTAATAGAAGCCGACCCCAACAAGTTAAAAACAAGACAGGTGGATTGATTATCATAAATTCACACTCACGACTGTACCACCGACACACAAGCTATCTCGCTCGCACACTCCTCAAATGTGACTTGTTGCCATCGATCCTATCGGGAGGAACTCTTTTCAGCATGTAATGAGATTTAAGTTGATGTAAGGGTTGTTTATTTAAGAGTACAAGGTCTGATCTGGTAATGTGTTTGAGGATTGGGATTTGAAGTCTCGGATGACAAGTGTACTTAACGAGATGGATGACTGCGAATATCTGTAGAATTTAATTTACTATGCCCCGATTTCTGCTTTAAGTATTTGAAGTTGAATTCTCACACTCTAGCTTGAAAACCTGTTCAAATATAGTCTTCAAGTGAGGTGTAAGACGTTCTCAATTCAGAAACCCGCCCTAAAACTCATTTAAGGTTATGTCATAAACTAATCAAAACCATCGAGCGTTTGTTTTGATTAGTTTATGCAAAAAAAATCTCGTTCATTGATTACAAAAGTAAAATGGAAACAATTTTGTAAGGTATTATATTTTTGTGCCAATTACGCAGAATTCTTTTTCTTTCTGTAAATTAGTACAATATGAAATATGTAAGTCATGAAAAGTCAACATACTATGCAAAAGGAATACAGAAGAATAATATTCAAAAGTTGACCAAAAATCATTCGCCACTTTAAACTTCTGTTTGCAATAAAATACAGTGCATGATCTAGCCCGAAATGATGACGCGTAGCGTTCCACGCGCGCCTCAAAGAGATGTCAGCAAAACTGAAAGGGCCCAGTAAGACCAATGCCTGCTACAGCTGCAGGAAAATTTGAAAAAGACACTGTGGGACCAGAAAAAAAAATGAGTGTGTGGCAAATAAAGAATAGGTAGGTTTTAAAACAGATTTTTAAATCTGAATTTTATTTATTTATTTTGAATTTACATATGGATGGATGGAGAGGGAGAGGGAGGGCAAAGAAAAGATGGATGGATTGTGTGAGAAGCAAGATGAAAGAAAAGGGAGTTAGCGTTAGTGATAGCGTGACGAGTGACAGGACAAAATGGAAGAAAAAAACGTGTTGCGCAAATAAAATGGGACAAGGGCAGGAAGAAGAAGAAGTTAGTAAAAATCTGACAAGCCCTCACACAAACACACTCTACCCTAGAGCGGAAAAAGATTACTGATGAGTTTCCCCCATCCAAAAAAATAATGAATAAACACGTACCAATAAATTGAATTGTTTAAGCACACAACTAGGTTACAATTATAGGTCAGGACCATGTACGAAGCAAGGCCAATTTACTCTCTTAACACTTAGCACATTTTTTTTTTAAATATATATAAAGTAGAGCTTGACTGACCAAGGCGAAGGTGGAGAGATGAGCTTGATAAATACCGGAGGGACTGGCCCGCAATGGCCGAAGACAGATGTGTGTGGAAAAGGGAGAGGGAGGCCTTCGCCCAGCAGTGAGACATAAATGGGCTAACTAACTAACTAACTTGACTGCGATCCCACCTGATGGTAAGCAGTGATGCGCTGGTATGACAATTGACAATACAACATTAGTTTTAGTATAGGTATATATGTGAAACTCGAAACATACGTGTCTAGTATTTTATTTAGAGAATCTATGTACAAAATTTCATAACTGTATCATAAAAAATCACAAAGTTATAAGCTTGTTATGTCAGCAAAAATACATAGTCACCGGGCCATCCAGGCAACTGAGGAGTTGTTTTGCACTTGCATCCACTATGAACTGCCGTGACCTGTGTCATACTCAGTGTCGGTGGTGTCATACTCAGTGTCGGTGGTGTCCAACTTGTGACCTTTTTAAATATTATTAGGAAAAAATAGAACATGGTGTAAAAACTATTGGAATCCATTCAGTTACTGATTCTGAACAAACTGTATTCAGGTTTCGCATAACCTTACTAAAACAATGTTGTATGGTTTTTTTTTATGGTGGGAAAATCATTCAATGACAACCCCCGCTCTTGGGCGAAGCGGGAGATAGTGTCAGACTCTTACTGACTAAAAACCCACCCCGTTCCTTCATAACGGGGCTGAGCTGCTCTTTCGAAACTAATCCTGGCCCCAGTAGGCTTCGGACCCAGCTGGGCCCCTGCTCTTGCGGACAACTCCTTGAGGCGCGCGGGAACAGTGCGTGGCGTCGACGACTTGGGCTCGGTCCGGACAGTTACCGGACGGTCGGACAGCGAGCTACCCATTGTAAATCCATGTTGTATGCAACTATTTTATTGCTTTTAGTGCCACCTTTATGTCAACGGAATAAAAGTCAAAATCGGTTGAACGGACAGTAAAAAAAGGTTTGTTTAAATGTGCAATCTTCTTGCAAGTGAAGTATACCGATAGTTGCAAGAAACTTCGCCTTACCTACACTTGAAGGAAACTTGGAACCTTACGGAGATTAATTACGAGGCCACGTGCACCGAGAATATTTAAAGGTCACATGGTGGAAGCCAGCTGGTGGAAATGAGTTATTTCGCTAGAATAAGCTAAAAATAACTGCCTTACTGGAGCTGAGGGTACTTTTCTATCAAGGTTGTGCGCGGTGGCGAGAAGATGCGCGAGAAAAAAAAAATCCGGCCAAGTACGAGTCGGACTCGCCCATGAAGGGTTCCGTAGCAGCAAGTAACATAATATAAAAGTTCTTATTGTAACTTTGATCGATGTTTTAATAATAGTGTATTTTTTTAGACTTATGACGTATTAAAAAAAAAACCACTTACTAGATCTCGTTCAAACCAATTTTCGTTGGCAATTTGTATGGTAATGAATATCACATATTTTTTTAGTTTAAAAATAAATTTGAGTTGCAGTTCTAAGTACGGGGACCCCCAAAATTTATTGCTTTTTTCTATTTTTGTGTAAAAATCTTAATGCGGTTCACAGAATAAATACTTACAAAGTTTCAAAAGTATAACTCTTATAGTTTCGGAAAAAAGTGACTGTTACATACGGACGGACAGACAGACAGACAGACAGACGTGACGAATCTATAAGGGTTCCGTTTTTTGTCATTTGACTACGGAACCTTAAAAACCGCCAACGGGATTACTTCATTTTACTAGCGACGCTTACCGCAACCCTGCTAATGTGGTCCTAGCAGAGCCTAGGTATTCTAACTTACAAAAAAGCTAGAGGCGGATAAGGAATGTAAGCGAAGGATGTGGACGAGGACTGTGGGTAAGGTAGCGAGAGATGCGGGTGATCTGTGCGAACAGCCAGGCGCTTTACTTTGTACGATTTATTTCATCACCGCTGCTCACAAGAAGGTGAAGGAAAACATCGTGAAAATACATGTTTCAGTACTAATCCTCACTGGGCCCTTTGTGGTGGATCCGGCCCATGCCTTCTCTTATAGAGGAGGCAGGCACTAAGACACGTGGGTATTGTTGATAAGATAATTGCTAAATGTTAAAAATCTTTTTGAAATGCATTGCGATGTAATAAAACGATATACATTACCCAATTTACTGGAGATCATGGAATAGCCGCCATTGAAAATGTAAACGGAAGATGAAAATAATTCAGAGTTTGATTCAGTTAGCGATGCTAAAAGAGACAGTGATGTGGTTAGGAGTAGTTATATTGGATCAATGCAAACTTCAAAAGGATCCATCTCAAACGCTCTGTTCATTGATACACGACAATTTCTGATAGCAGCAGTAAACATAGAAGCGGAACTGGAAATCCCAGACTAGTCCACAAGACTAAATTCAACTGAACTTGTTCAAATAATTCTCAAATTACCCGACATCGAACACCGGAAATACCCTCCGCTAAGCCATGACACATCCACATAAATTATAGAATCTGCTCACTTTCTCTGCGACCGCTCAAGCGTGCGGACGCGTCGGCGCGTTGCATCATTTACGCACGCGATTTCCTGATTAAAAAAAAAGAATTCGACGTAACTGTTAATGATTTTGAATCGGAAAAGATTGCATGTCGAGTTTGGGTGTAACTGGTGTAAGGAAACAATGTAACAAGTGGTTGTGGGTTCAAATTATGTCGTGTGAAGTATGTTAGTGGTAAACTAAGTTTAAGTAAGGAGATATTTAACTTATATTAAGTATATAAATGTGTTCACGACTTGTTACACCAATGTAGCAATTTCTCGTTATTAGCTTCCAGGAAAACTCTTTTCGATATGACACCCTCCTCAAGGGTTGTCGTCTTATGAAGAATACATAATAATCTGTAACTTTTGCGGGAAAAGAGATTTAGAAACGTGTGTTACGTATTTTCACATACCCATATGCTCAGTAATTTTGAGGTTGTAGAAAGAATCTGGTACGTACCTGTAACAAAAATAGGGAAAACAGTTAATTTGATTATAATGGAAGTTAAGAAAGGATTGTCCCCATAATCTGAGATAATAGGGAACGGTTTGTACGCATTATTTTTAACAAGCTTTAGCTTCACTTGTAACTAACTATGTATGTAAGAAAATCTTGGAATCTTAATTTCTTTTAGGATAAAATTTTGCACACGATCTGAGTTCTGATGACAATACATGACTAGCTAAGAAACGTCATTACAAATCCAATATGGTGGCCTCCCCAAGATGACGGACTGGCTGTTTGAAATCCACTGGGCTGTTTGATATGGGGATCAAATGAAAGGGTTTGCTGTCAAGAATACGAAAAAAAAATAGTCACATGACTTAAATCCAATATGGCGGACGTCCAAGATGGCAGATTGGCTATTTGAAATGCACCATGGTATGGGTATTAAATTAAGTGCGTGCTAAAAGCGTGTTTTTTTTAGTGTTTTAAACTATTATCTTATTTATATAGCAACGTGATACAAACTAAGTATAATATGTAACTCACTTCAATATTACGAATAAAATAAAATCTTTGTAGTATTTTATAAGTTCTTTAATAGTACTATTACATATACTTGGTATAACACTCCTCAACAAGTACACGTGTTCACTCTGCGACTGCTCAAGCTCAAGTGACAGTGCCGTGTTCGCAAGTGAATCTCCCCACTATGACAGCTACGTAGTTGCTGTCTACCGACAAAAGTCAGTTTAACAACCATCAAAGGAATATCACTTGGGAACACGGTTACATTTTGAAAGTAATTTAAAGACTAAATAAATAATTTAAAATACTGATTTAAGTACATATTCCAATAAGTTAATGAAAGGCTAACAAATATGTCATAATCCAGGACGTAGTGCTCCAAGTTCTAAATAATTCTGTGAAGATGTACCAGAAAGACTGAGTTACTTTCACATTTATAGTAGAAAGAAGAAAGAAAAATATTTATTTGGCGACAGTCACCTGGATCACACAACATAAATAAAACAAAAAAGAAAATGAAAATAAAAACAATATCATTGTGTGTGCCTCACGGCTGCGCCAAAAAGGTTCATTTCAGCAATGTTGCCAGACAGAAAAATACTGTCTGACGCTGGTCTTCCAATGAACCATTAGTGATAAGTGTACCAGTACTATCTTTTGCCCACCATTTCGTTCGCGTGAATGCCGATTATAACCGACGCGAAGTCGAAGTCGAAGCCAGATTAAAAGTAGCCTATGTTCTTCCTTGGAGTTCAAACTTACTCCGTACCAAACTTCATCAGAATCGATTCATTAGTTTAATTGTCACAGCTTAACAGAAAGTCACACATTTATAATATTAATAATGATAAGTAATTACCTCTGACATGACAGTCTTCACAAATGACAGCGTCATGCCATTTGCCGTCACGGCACTCGAGTTTGTTTTACTGTCAAAGTGCGCGTTTTCTTTAGAAAAAAGTTTTTTTTTTTTTTTGGATAGGCTCGCGTTTGATCACTATCTCACCTGATGGTAAGCGATAATATGGCCGAAGATGGACGCACGTTTTCCTAGAAGTAACTTATTCCCTCTTAAATTAAAGACCCCTAGGTCGCCATTGTCTAGTTCCGAAAGCGAGGCTCGGCCCCGGTATGAATGGCAACGCAGGAACGGGGTGGGTTTTTTAGTCAGTAAGAGTCTGACACTGTCTCCCGCTCCACCCAAGGGCGGGGGATGTCGTTTAGATGATATTTACCCAACGAAAAAAAATACCCCTAGGTTTTATCTATCAGGAAACAGAGACTCCATCAGGGAATTCCACTCCTCAGGTGTACGCACAATGAATGTGTTCGCAAAACGCTAATTAAAACTAACGAGTCTCAAATAAACAAATAGATGTAGTTAATAACTGCGGATAATTAATCATATACGGCGGTTGTGCTAATCAAAATATTAATTTTATTTCCACCGAACATTATTATCGGTAACCACTAAAATAATTGGAAAAACCGCAAAACGATACTGAAATTAATTATGCGTGCTAATTTGTATAAATGAATAAGGTTTGGCAAGGCCATTGTATATATAAAACTGATAGCGATTTGATTAGCAAACGTCATATTTGTATTTGAGTTGATTTTCGCCTAAATGAACCCTTAATTATTTTTGTGAGTTATAGACACCTTGTCGGGTCACAAACCCCGGGGTTCAAGAAAACTTATCAATTCAAAATAATTATTAATGATGCTCCTAATTAATAGTTATTAATTAGATGGATGTGTGTGTGACGAGAATGGACAAAGTGAGAAATGAGTATATTAGGGAAAGTCTGAAAGTGGTGCCAATGACTGAAAAGTTGAAAGAAAATCGTTTGTCTTGGTATGATCATGTAAAGAAGAGAGATGAAACGCATGTTGCTAAAACAGTTATGAATTTACATGTGGATGGATGGAGAGCGAGAGGGAGGCCAAAGAAAAGATGGATAGATTGTGTGAGAAGTGATATGAAAGAAAAGATAGTTTTAGGAGGGAGTAATAGCGTGATGAGAGACAGGACAGAATGGAAGAAAAAAACGCGTTGCGCCGACCCAAAATAAAAACGATAAAAAAATCAGCTTCATCACACAAAATTAAAAACTAGATTGGACAGTCTGTACGGAGAGGCCGATTTCTTTTTGTTTCCTGAAAAAAAAAAATCTTGTGGAAAGTTCTTAAGTCTTGTCTACTGAGCAAGCCCTTAAAGTTTGTGGAGGGCTGTTCCTTACACCTTGTATAAATAAATTATTAGTACAAATAACAAGTTTTTAATGAACATTTTTTTTTTCATAACAAGCTTTTATAGCGCAGTATATCTGTATTATTAATACTCGTCAAGACGAATCATACGAGCCCAAACTCGATGGGGTTGTCTCTTTTAACTCTCAAGTTCCTATAGCCACCTTCCAGTTGCATCATCAGATCAGCTCCACGTCATAATGATTTTGCATTGTCATCTGATTTACACATGCATGCAAAATTTCAGCCCAATCGGTAACCGGGAAGTGAGTCAAATTTAATTTGCAAGATTTGATGACAGACAAACATCGGGACAAGTGAAACTAAATAAAAGCTTGTAATAAAAAGGCAGCTTGTTACAGTTTCAATATTAAATTAAGTTATTCAGAAACTACCTAGACTAGATCAATACAAATGCCAAAACTATTCGTATGAATCCGCGCCACTCCCCGTACATATTTCCATAATAAGGCAACAAGTATATTATACAGTTTATTTTAAAACTGGGTCGACACTGAATGTCTGATAGGCTGCTGTGAATATGCTTTACTGTAACTTGTAACACTGATGTTTTGTAGTCTGTGGTTACAAAAATGGGGGAAAGTGTTTTTTAAATAGTAGTTTTGTTGTATCTGTAGGTATAAGGGTCTAAACAGACGGACCGCATTTCAACTGCAATCCAACCGCAAAATGCAGTTCAGTAACGTGCAGCCTGATTGCAGTCGTGTGAACTGCACACCGACTGGATCCGAACTGCATCATGCGCGAGAGGGGGGAGCGTGCGGGCGGGTGGGTATGGTGCAGTTCGGATGCAGTCGGCGTGCAGTTTACACGACTGCAATCGGACTGCACGTTTGGTTTGCAGTTCTATTGCAGTCGTGTCAACTGCACTTAAACTGCAATTTGCGGTTGGATTGCAGTTGAAATGCGGTCCGTCTGTTTAGAACCAAGTAATTTTGTATGTAACAAAACACAAGTAGACGCATCCGCATCACACGAACGACAGAAATATAATGAATCAGAGGCGCCCTTTTAGGTCCCACGTCATATTTAATAATATACAATTATGTATATGCAACAAGTAATAAACCAGTACCTACAGTTACTGGGTTAAGGGGTGACCAGATGGTTGCAAACCAACATCCCAACCAAGGTGACCTTGCTAGTTTCAATCCGTGTAGACAGCAGTTGTAAACTATGACCTTCAATGGTTGTGAGGCGCCAATTCCCAACCAACAAACATATTGGCATGTAGTTTACGTCCATGTAGCCGCAAAACAAACCAAGGTCATCTTGGTTGAATCGTTGGTTTGCATCCGACCTGTCAACCCTTCAACCCTATATGTTTCCCTGGCCATGTTAACCATCGTTATGCTAGTGAAAGGAAACGGCCGCACCCGTGAGGAAACGCGACATCCTCACGCTCCAACCCCCGAGACCCCGACTCTTATAACCAGCCATCGAAGGCGTGGGCTTGCTGACGACGAGCAATAGGTAGCTCATCGTCCGGTCGTCTGGAAGCCATCCAGATCATTTTTTAATTTGACGTATAAAAATCTTGTGTCACAATGATTCTTATCGAACTGCTCCGAAAGTTCTTGATCGATTTTTATGAATGTTTTGTGTAGATATATTATGGTAGGTATAAAAATATATCGTAGGCGTCGTTTTTCCCGCTACCCCTACCCCCTAGTTTTTTCTTTGATCATTTATATGGCTGAGCAAAGTTTGCCAAGACAACTATACATCAATTGCTATAGGATGGTGCGGGTGACAGCTGTCAGATTCATACAATGTAGCTACCTATCCCTTTCTCCCATTTTAAAGATGCATATTCTCGTGCTCCTGCTGTGTCGCAAGCCTATCAATAATAATAAAAAAATCCTACCCATGCTATATAGGGTGACTGGCAATTAGTGTACGATATTTTAACACGTGATTGTGTTCATGATAACAAACAATTTTTACTATGGGAGCAAAGCCGAAATCGTGAAAAAAATATCAGCTGTTCAGTACATTAGGCAAACATAAATGTTGCTTTTAAATGATGCTTTTTTCGCGATTTCAGGTTTGTTCCCATAGTAAAATTTGTTGGTTATCATGAGCACAATCACGTGTTTAAGTATCGTACACTAATTACCAGTCACCCTATATAAAAAACCTTAGTACACTAATATAGTAAAGCGGTAAAAACATTACCTCTTTATTATATTAGTGTACAGGTTTTTGTTGGTTGGAAGTAATTTCTCAAAGTACTTTAGATAGAAAGCTTCTTTATTCCTAAGTGACAGGTTATATTTTATGTACATAAAAAATAGCCTCCTAGCCAGGGACATGCACAGCATGCTGCACACAAAATTGGCCTTTAAGGTGATTTATGTAAAATAAAATATTTTTTATTTTGATTTTGATTTTGATCATCCGACGCACTGGCTGATAGTACGCGAACGCAGCCGCGAGCAAAAGTTAGTATTATAAAAATTCAATAAGGAAAGAACGAGATTTTGTTACCAGTTTACACATTAAATAAAAAGTCCGTTTTACATATCACGACGACGGCGCTCGGTTATTTGTCATAACTTCAACACTTTTATTATCTACGACGTGCTTTCAGCTCCAAGAAGCTCCGAAATGGCGCACTTTATTACATTTTTAACGAAGCAATACATATTCTGAGCTTGATAAATTTGAATGGATCTTCTTATCGTTTAATTTAAACATGTGATTCTTATTTTTTTTTTCAAGTCCGACTTCACATCAACAATACCTTTACAGAACGTGTTTCATGCGTTTGGGAACATATTCGTTGTGCGTAAATTAAGTCAAGAGTGAATAGGTTACTTCTAGGCAAGCGCGCTCCATCGTCGGCCACATCATCGCTTACCACCAGGTGTGTGGTGAAAAGTGTAAAAAAAGGCAGATTTTTTTTTTCTGTTTTATTGTAATATTGTAATTTCTCTATAACATAAATGCATATACTAATACATATATAAGTATGTTATCAGTTGCCTAATATTCATTATACAAGTTCTGCTTAGCTTGGGACTAGACAGCGTTGTGTGATAGTTGTGGAATAAAAAAAAACTCATTTTTTCAGATATAAAACATGGATATTGGTGTGTTCTTAGATCCTCCTTTTTGTTTGCTATTATATAATATATTTGAAGAAAATCTAAATTATTATTATTATTTCATAAATTCAATACATCTACAGTAATATAATAAAGAGGTAAAGCTTGTTTTTTTTTTGTTTATACGAGGTCTCTGGAAGTACTGGTCCAATTAACAAAATTTTTTACACCGATAGAAAGCTGCTTGATTCCTGAGTGACACAGGCTATTTTTTATGTACGCGGGCGAAGCTGCGAGCAAAAGCTAGTATTTTATATAAATATATATATATATATATATTTCTTTTAAATATTTCCTTTAAAAAAAACATTTAAAAATATATAAAAAAAAATATTATTATTCACTTATTATTAAAAATTTATCAAAAAAATCGCAAAATTCCACATACACATTTTTACTTTGCATCCGTAGATTTACCCTAACAATCATACTTTCACCACCTGCGACAGATAAAATAAAAACTCCTGGCTGTTACATTGTAGCACTGCTATCACTCATAGCCTTATTGTACACTGTGGCATGATAAAGCGTGATTTTAGCGCTCCCAAGACGCGCGTTGCGTTCTGTAGCGGCATTTTATTATTTTGTTACGTAATTTATTTCGTTTTGTTAATGAAAATTTGTATTAACTGACTGTAATTTTACTGCGGGAAATGGAATTTAAATGACAAAGTTTTACAATTATTATTAGCCTGTATTTCGTCCCTTGGGGTCCAAAAGTTCCAAAGCCCTTTTCTCATCCATGCTAATAGGTATTATTAATTCGAAAGGAATTTATTTTGTGTGGTCGTTAACTTGTTTACTTGTTACCACATCACGTCTTAACGGCTGAACGGATTTTGATGAGCCTTGACACACAGGTGAACCATGTTCTGGAACCTATTCCAGGTTAACGAACGGAGTGTGCTGGCCACGCCGCACGAATGTCGTACAGATTTTCAGATTTTGTTTAGGCGGAAAAATAATCCAATAACATCCCCCACTCTTGGGCTGAGTGCGAGATAGTGTCAGACTTTTACTGACTAAAAACCCACACCTGTTCCTTCTTTGTCATTGTTCCAGGGCCCCAGTAGACTTTGACCCTGCTGGGCCCATACGGTTGCTGACAACTTCTTGAGGCGTGCGTGGAATATGAACGTGGCTCGTTCCGGACGGTTACCGGACGATGAGCTACCCATTGCTCACCGTTACTTGGATTGTCACTCATTGGACACTTAAGGAAAGTTGACGCCGACGAGGTCGTCCGCGGCGAAGGTGGTGTGACGATCTGATCGTGATCTTGTTCGGACGGAGATAGCTCTAGACTGCAAAGCTAGCTAGCTAGATCTCTATTTGGCGCCGCCGTGAGACACACATTGTTGGTTCTCTTTTTTTTTGTACATATAGTAATTTATTAGTGTCTACATGTTGTTACTACATTGTGTGTATCTACGAGTGTATATGCCAAATTAAATAGTTTTCTTTCTTTCTTTCTTCTTTCAAAGTTTGGAAGGAAAAAGGAGGCCTTTGCCCAGCAGTGGCTAAAAAAATGGCTCTCGGTAGATTCCGACGAATTAAGAACTTCATTTTTACAAGCTGTTATTGAGTTTCAGCTGTCCCGATATTTGTCATTATGTCTGTAATCAAATCTTGCAAATTAAATTTGATCCACTTCCCGGCTACCGATTGAACTGTCTGGCATGCATGCGTAAATCAGATGTCGATGCAAAATTATTATAACGTGGAGCCTATCTGGTAATGGAACCGGAGAATTGGTGATTAAAGGACACAACCCCATCGAGTTTGGGCTCGTATGATTCGTCATGACGAGTATTAACTATATAGGTATTATACCATGCTATAAAAGCTTGCTAAGACAAAAATATTTTCATTAAAAACTTGTTTATTGAAGTCGGTTAGAAAAAAAAAAAATCATCCGGTGGTTGATTCCAAAGATATCTTCATGAGCCGCAATGATCTCATTATGACACTTTTATATTCTTGCTAAATGATGTCATGGGTTTCACTTCCTTTGATTTCAATGATTTCATGATAATATTATTATGATCTGTTGTGGATTGATGGATTGTATTGAAGAAAGATTTGTGAATATAATCAACTACACTAGCTTCTGACGTTTTATAAGTGCATATGTAAGCCTATCTATAACATAAAAATGAATCGCAAAATGTGTTGGTAAGCGCATAACTCAACAACGCCTGGACCGATTTCGCAAATTTTTTTTTTGTTTTGTTTGTTATTATGAGGAGAAGGTTCTCATGGGAAAAAAAATGAAAATTAGGGTAGTGTAGGGTAGCGTTCGGTAGTGTAGGGTAGTGCAGGGTAGAGTAAGGTAGAGTAGGATAGAGTAGAGTAGGGTAAGGTAGAGTAGGGTAGAGCAAGGTAGAGTAGGGTAGAGTAGGGTAGAGTAGGGTAGAGTAGGGTAGAGTAGGGTAGAGTAGGGTAGAGTAGGGTAGAGTAGGGTAGAGTAGGGTAGAGTAGAGTAGAGTAGGGTAGAGTAGGGTATAGTAGGCTGAAGTAGGGAAAAGCGGGAGCGAAGCCGCGCGGGCAAAAGCTAGTAGTAGTGTGAAATAAAAACATTTGAATTTTTTTATGTATTTAAAGTTTTTGGTTATTACACAGACTCGCATTTGATCACTATGTTAGCTGAAGATAAGCGATGATGTGGTCGGTAATGGCGCAGGCTCACCTTAGAAGTAGGAACCTAACCTATTCCCTCTTTACTTAAAGAACTTTTCTATTTATGGTGGGAAAATCATCAATGACAATGCCCAGTCTTGGATGGAGCGGGAGATAGTGTCAGACTCTTACTGACTAAAAACCCACCCCGTTCCTTCAAGCCTTCATACCAGGGCTCGAGCTGTATTTCAAAACTAACCCTGGCCCCGGTAAAGACCTCCAAGTTGTAGCTATCAGGAAACTACAAGTAATCTCGACGTTTTTCCAAAATAACCACGACAAACCAGAAAGAAAATTTGAAATGAATAATATTTTTTTTTATGATATATTATTTTGTTATTAGCTTTCATTTTGGTGTATCTCATTTTCCTTTTACTTTTTTTACACACAATGTCTACAATACTATTTTATCAAATTTTGCTTTCGCAGGTATGCTGGAAAAGATTTCTTTAGAAATAAGCATCACCTTTCTGCTTACTATTCTTCTGTTTCCTTCTTCTGTTCTTTTATTATTATGTGTACATAAATTCTTTATGTACACCATGATAAATAACAAAATATGTGGATATCAGAGTTCATGTACATAGGCGAGCTTAACTCAAAGTTGAGTTTTCTTCCAGCAAACCATTGAGTGATAGAGAGAGATCACAGTAGAGGGTAAGATCCAGTGCACAATTTTAAAATTACAAATAATATGAATAAAATAATACATAAATGTACCTACATATATAAATATACACTTATATAATATATACATATATATTTACTACGTCATTGTGAAAGGATATAAACGTTAAAATAAATAATTTGATACCACTTTGTCATTGCAATCGAGGCGGAACTCGTCCGAGCCACAGGCGAGGGTGGCATGGCGCCGTGTGCTGCAGTGACTCCATGTTTATCAAACGACGTTTTTCAACATATAGGAAGAAATAAATAAACAGGAGTTGATGTGCGATTCGAGGGAGTAGCGTAGCGTTCAGCCTTATACGATAAATACAATCAATTGTAGCTGGCGACTTGCGCACTGAAAACATTGAATTGCGTACCTAAAAGCGGTAGGAATAAAAGCGAGTTTTAAAGTAAGTGTATTAAAAAAAAAACTGCGCAATTTTACAGTTTATGAACTAACATACTATACAAGATAATTCATTGGCGCACGATTTTCAAAACAAGCACATCGAAACCCTTTCATCCCAGCACTTTATCACTGGATCAATTCAGCTGGAGACTTCGAGTGCTTCTCGTAAAATATTCCGCTTGTCGTGGTCCGGGCCAGTCGGGCTGATGTCTGACAAAATAAACAGCTAGGTATGGCACAATATAACGTAGGCACAGAAGGTCAACTTCATACAAACAGCAAAAACCGACACACACACACGAACTAAGAGCTCTCGCCTACGACGACTTTTTGTAACGATGCGTTGCGCGTTTCGTAAGCGCGCGACAGCATCGCTACTAACGCGCTACAGCATCGCAACTGTATCGATGCGAACGCGCTACAGCATCACTACAAAAAAATGCCGTGGGCGAGAGGTCCAAGTGTTTCGCCTGGTCGTATATACCGCTTACATCGAAGGACTGGATCAATGCACCTGCTGTGATTTTCCCGTCCGATAATAATTTAGGTGTCTTCTAAGCTAGAGTGAAGAGGCTCTTAATAAACTAGTGCGCCTCACCATCAACGATTGCATCATCAGGTGGGATCGCAGTCAAACATTGGTTCAGATTATTAAAAAAAAAAAAAAAAAACTAAACAGACTGGTCACGCCGCTGTCGAGGCTCTTTAAAGACTGGCTGTAGAGGCACCATGACGTCCTCAACTTCCGTTTATACAGACATTTACCGACTAAACACGCCTGTGTCCTTCAGTTGCCTTTTGCGTTCTAGGACGGAGTCTTTCCTTTTCAGGAATTCCCCGCGGCTCTAGCGGGCATACTGGGACCTGACAGTTTTTCTGATATCTCGTGGAGGTGCTTGTGGAACACTACGCACCGTTAAAGACTCTGGATCGATCGTTGCCGGACAGCCGGACAGCGAGCCACACGTTGCTCGTCGTCCGCGAACTCGCACCTGCGGCCGGCGATATACTCGACTCCCAAAGTCCGTGGCGTCTTCGAGATCAGTTGGTACCAATACTTACTGTGCTCTCTGAGGCACGAAGGATTTTCGTTTCGATATAATTCTTTCTTTCTTTCGAGAAAAACCTCCAAAACGCATATACGTACGTTGTAGCTAGTTGTATTGGAGTTGACCTTCTGCCACTATACTATTCTGTGGCAGACGTCTGACAAAATAAACAGCTAGGTAGTACTCTCGATGCGAGACTGGTATCGAATACATTCAAGTGGACACGGTACAGTTTCGTGAACAAGCGTTAAGGGGATTTTTAATTGTTATCTTGCTTATTTATCTACTTAGCTGTACACACATTGAATGTGTTTCTAATCTTTATGCGTTTATGTGCCTGGTGGTCCAATCGGGATCGAAATCCAATTGGAACGGGCAAACTTAGGCCATGCAATTCCGACGCTCTCACCGAATTTTTTAAATCAATTGCGGTAACAGCCCCCCTAGCCAAGTTACAACCGTTTCGCTTGCGTCGAACGCTTCGAGTTGGCCGCGCCGCCAATTCTTTTGTTCTGACTACGTGACTGAGCGTTGAGATGACGTCATTCCCGTACATTTGAAGCCGCTAGCGTTAATGATTGCAGATTAGCAACTTGGCTAGGGGTACAAACCTCCATAATATTTTTCTGTATGCATACTTGCATAGTGCAAGTTTGTATTACGCGATCGACATGTTTATGACGTTCGGCGCTCCGATTGGCCTGCTCCAGGCTTTTAAGGTTTATGGACCCTTGAAAATCTACCGAAATTAAATGAACACAACACTCGTACCCGCCTAGGCGGCAGTACGAGCATCTGTGCATTTAATTGCGGCCAGCTGCGCCGGGATAGAACCCCGCTGACCTTTAATCAATTTTCTTTTTCGAAATATTCATTGATTATATTTCACCACCAATTTTTATGTGTAAACATGTTTCTAAAGATCAAAACCGTTTCGGAGGAGTAGGGAAAAGTTGTCAAATTGCTAAATATTTTTTTTAGACAAAAAAATTAATCGCGCGAAAAAATCAATTATAATTAAGATAATGTAGTTCATGAATCTATAATTAAAAAATATTTTTTTCAAACATATTAACTTGGCCGTTACCGAGGAGTAGGCTTCAAAAAGTCACTGTTTGCAAACAATCAGAGAGCGAAACACGGTAACCGTTTCGATCGCGTTACGTCAGTATAGTCTGTCTAAAAAGTCAAACGACTGGCGAATTTTGTACAATATTAAATCATTTAAAAAATACTTAGATATACAAGGTGTCGTTTTGAAGCTGCAAAATATTTCAGGAGGTAATTATGTTAGTCATTCTCGACCCGAATCAATAATAAAATGAGTAGGTAATTTTTTTTTTTTCTTATTTATTGAAATCGGTATGTGTGAACTACGTTTCTTAAAAAGCAGCCAGTCTGATACCTGCCTTATAACCGCGCTTTCTTTCACACACACAAACACGGAACAATAAAGGGCGTTTTCACACACACTAACTCGCAACGATAGTTTCGTAAATAATGTATCATCCAATCACCATCCCGCACACCACACCCTAGCCACGCCCCCGCGGCCATCGATCGATCGAATTAGTTTAGTGTAATTAAAAAATAAAATAACAAGTATTACTGATTATTGACCAGGTATCGTTTTTTTACATGATTATTTATGAGTTTTATTACAACCTCCTAAAATATTGTGCAGTTTTAAAACTGCACCTTGTATGATACTTTTTATAAGGTTCTTCTATTAGTAAACAATGATCAAGATCTATTAATCAACCTTTATTATTGAACCAGTGTTGACAACATTAGATTTCATTTTACTCTAATAATTACCCAAGTCATTTGACTTTTTAGACAGACTACACCCTGTTTTACACGACCATCTCACCAGTCGCGTTTAGGTTAGTAACAGAATTTAAATGCAAGCTTCCAGTTTTGCCAAATTCCTCTAGCCTACTACATTGTACTGAATTATGCATTACCCTCGCTAAATATTATTCTCTCATCCTAAATCAAATATACCAACAATAAATCATACTGTTCTCCCATAGTATTTCAATGTGCCGTTATAAATTTTATATGACTCAACTAAATAAACATTGGAGATCTCAATGTGAAGTTATTGCTTCCTTCCTCGAAGAAAATAACTCGCAGTTTAGACAGTTACTTTGTTGTTTAAACGTGTTTATGAAATATCTTAGTATCTACTAGCTTTTGCCCGCGGCTTCACCCGCGCACATAAAATATAGCCTATGTCATTCAAGAATTAATCAGCTTTCTGTCGGTGAAAAAATTTTAGCAATCGGACTCTCAGAGATTACCTCATACAAACAAAAAAAAAAAAACAAAAAATAACTTTACCTAAAAAGGTAAAGTTTTTTTTTGTTTTTTTTTTTTTTTTGTATTAGTGTAGATATTCATTACATTTTTAAATATAAAAAATATATATATATATAAAAAATAAACAGTATCCCACCGATATGGGGAACAGGGTCCAAGCTGCTGTCAGGACTCTTGAGAAAAGAACCTCCTAACATTACGAGCCGTGTCCAGAAGTACCGCCCTCTGAATTCCCCCCCCCCCGCCGTCTAACGAGAGCCTCCTAAAATGTTGATCGAAGCTCGTGACTATTAAGTCGTATTATTATACATTTTTTAAATAATATAAACGTGTGCTTGACTGCAACCCCACCTGATAAATTGTACCAGTTCTTCGATGTAAAAGATATAAACGACGAGGCGAAACGCTAAAGGTAGAAAGGGAGAAAGACACTAGTGCGGAAAACTGTCAAGTGCGTGATAAGAGCGGATTTTGGAGTGAGTGTATTGAAAAAGTGTTATCGTATTCTGTATGCGACTGTACTTGCAGAGGTCCTATAGCGTACTTGAATACATTGAATTAAATACATGGAAACGACATTGATCAGATGTCTCACGAATACCACCGAAGTAACTCCGAGGGTACTTGACGAGAATACCTAATGACTTGAGTAGAAAGAAGAATCGATTCCACAATACACCACTTGTAAGAGGCGAGCTAATTTCTGAATAAAAACTGGCCAAAATTTAAACACTAGTCCTAACTAATATTATAAACGTGAAAGTGTGGATGTTTGTCACTTAATCACGCAAAAACGGCTGAACGGATTTGGATGAAATTTGGCATGCATATAGCCTTTGACATGGAAAAGAACATAGGCTTCCTTTTATCTCGATTCCTTAAGTACCTAATGCCACGCGGGCGAAGCCGCAGTCTCTTCTTTCTTGCCTTTCATACTGGGACCGAAATTCCCTTTCGGATCTAGACCCTGGCCCCTGTAGGCTTCGACCTAGCTGAGCCCCTGCTGTTGCTGACAGCTCCTTGAGGCGCGCGGGAATAGTGCGCGCCGTCGACGACTTGGACTCGGTCCGGACAGTTACCGGACGGTCGGACAGCGAGCTATCCATTTCTCGTAGCCCGCGAACCTACGGATGCTGATAACTTTTACATTTTCCATTTTTCTACAGCATTTCCGGAAAGCAAAACGTTATATGCCTATTACGGCCATAGGTAGAACTAGTAACAATTTTAATTATTTAAATAATCAGGATTATAATATTACAGTGTCGATCGGTAATTATAGGTATAATATGAGTGTCGACAGAACCACCCCATTCTCTAGTTTCCAGCTTCTAATTAGTCCCAATTAGCGACAGTCAAACGTACGTAGCGTGTGTCATCACTAATAACGTAATTAGGAATATTTGAAAGCCTATCCAGTCAGTTAGTACCCTTGTTACCATTTAATTTAATTATAATGTTCTGGAATTTTTTCTACTATTCGTACTTAGAGATCATATCTTTCTCGAGTCGTCGACGACGGCGCGTAGTGTTCGACGCGCGCCTAAAGGATATGTTAGCCAAACCATAGGGGCCCATCAGGGACGTAGGGGCCCAGCAGGGTTGAACCTACTGAGGCCAAGGGTCTGCTTCTGAAAGGAAGACTCGGTCCTGGTATGAAAGTCAACGAAGGAACAGTAGTGAGTTTTTAGTCAATTAAAGTCTGACACGACCTCTCGCTCCTCCCAAGGGCGGGGGATGTCATCTGGATAATTTTGATCGAACCTGCTGCGCCCTGTTTTGCTGAAATCTCTTTGGCTCGGTCCGGACGGTAACCGGACAGTCGGACAGTGAGCTTCTCATTGCTTGCCGTCCGCATGCTCGTGCCTACGGTGGTCGGAAATCGGGATCGGAATCCCGGCGGCGACTGAGGCGTGGGCGCCGTCGCCTGATGCGGTCGGCCTACTCTTTCGCTTGCATTACTGCTTCCGCCTGCCACTCCTCGCTCCGGACTATGGTCTGTACCAAGGTCCGGCGCGAGATATCGCCACCGCCGATCACCCCTACAAGGACACGGCGTTGCTCTGCCCAAGCGGGGCACACCACTGTGTCAAGTGTCATTGTCAATTTTTTTTATGAAAACCTCTCCTATATTCCTTAAGTTGCCCTTTGCCAGTGCCCATTGGGTAATAACCCACCGAAAAAAAAAACCATGATACTTGGCAAAAGATACCCACCAGAAGTCGTATACCTACAAAAAAAAGAATCGTCGCTTGCCTATTACATCCTAAGCAGTTTATACGAAAAACCACTTTAAGAACACCATATCCGAGATTTTCCTTATATGTTCCCCAAATCTGAGACATGCGGATAAAACGCAGAATCGTGTACTTATCCAGTTTCTTTTATCCGTCATCTTCATAACATAAAACACGAAATCTATTCCGAACTCTCGTCTACGTAAATATAAAATGGTTACATCAAAGACGATCAATTTCACAGTTATTAGCGCCGTATCACACTCGCTGGAGTTTATAAATAGTATCGATATGTGAAAAAAAATTGAAGTCTATTTTGTATGCGTGAACAGTTCCCGTGAAGTGTGGGTGATCTTTAAGAGTGACCAACTCGAAGTACATTTTCATACTGAGCTGTTCTCTTATGTGATTATAAAGAAATAATCAAAAACGTTATTTGTACTTAAATTTTAATGTAGGTATGTGAGAGACAGTAAAATTAAAATACCGTAGAATTTAGTATGAAAAAAAAAATAACTTTAAAATCTTTGCAAGTCCAAAAAGGTGACTCAGCATTATGATGTTGTTACACATAATTACTCCAGATATTTTGAATATACAGATATCTTGTGGCTTCTATGGAAATCAAAATACAAACTAGTGTACAATTAATCCAGTTAAAACTCTGAAAATCTGTTATTTTGCTCCTTTATAATGTACTCACATGTTAAACATATAAAAAAGTATATTCACAGAAGCCTTACAGATTTGAGATTCTGAATGACGACATTTTTATTTCAAAAACTTGTTTAAAAAAAAAACACGATTTCCTGAAAAAACATTTTTTTAAATATCTTTGGATAAAATTTTCGTCAGTTAGATACTCGATTGCAAGTGCAAGGTTTCTATATATTTAAAAAAAAAATTTTTGATAAATGAGTATATTATGGAGGGCCAAAGTTCACGTAAAATAGCAAGTTTTCAGAGGTCTTCACTTTACACAATTTTATGTTTTGACTTCAATAGAAACCAAGATAATATCCACAAGAAATCTGGGTTCCAAAAAAAAACTGGAGAAATATGTGTAATAACGTCATAATCATGTAAGACCGGCTAAATGGAAATGTATCGCGGATGGATCGCTCTTAACGATCATGTATATGTGTGTTTTAATTAAGACCTGTTTTTCGATACGGTTTGGTTTTCATTTCAAAGAAATGGTAATGGAAATGTGTTTCATGTTTTGTTTTGTCTAGAAATACCTATGAGAATACTAGATGATTGACTAGGCATTGTTATGATAGAGTAGCGACGGCTGTGTTTTGATTTCGGGATTAACTATTTGGTTTTCATTTAAAATGTTTTCAGTTATAACCAAAAATCTATGATTGAGCCTAGTATCTGGCAATAGGCCATAATTCACAGAAGACTACAAAATTGTTGAAATGTGGAAATGTAAAAAACCGCACGCGTGATTGGTAAATTTTCCCAAGGAACCATGATCCTGGGACAATAAGTTTCCTATATGCCAGTATACGACAAATTCCATCGAAATCTGTTCAGCCGTTCGAACCTGAAGAAGTAACATACAAACGAACACACAAACGTTCGCTAATATTCTTCCACCAATTTTTATGTGTAAAAATATTTATAAAGGTCCAAGCCGTTTCGAAGGAGTAGGGAAAAGTTGCGAAAAGTTGCAAAATTGCTAAATATTTTATTAGATAAAAGTGCCTACCTTTTGAATGTCTTAAGTTACACAGTTCGACATAAGCAATTGTCTTTCTATTGCGTCTCTAATTACGGCATTCGATGAGTTAATCGCACGAAAAACCATTAATTCATTATGTTGATCATAAATCTATTTTTTTCAAACCTATTAACCTGTCAGACATCGAGAAGTAGGCTTCAGAATGTCACTGTTATATGGCACTTATCGGGCGTTTGGGCTTTATGGATGGTTTCTAAACCAATCATGTTAAAATAAGTCTAAAATCATTCTTTAACCGCCTGATCAAAACCCCAGACAAAAAAAAAACGAACTATAATTAACTAGTTTCACCTAACAACATCCGACGCCTTTGCACGACACATGTCAAATCTGACACTTGACACCTGTCAAAATTGACAAGCCGCACCGGACCTCGACTGTATTTTTAGAAGCGATTGTTTTAAAATGCTTTTAGAAATACAATATGGAATGGCAACATCCTCTTTCTTCTTAGAAAGATTTGATTCATTGTTTTGTGAGGAAAATGCTTCTGGAATGTTTGAGGTGACACGTTTGGACGAAAGTAAAATAAGAAAGATATTTGTCATATTTCCATTCTTCCGCGTTCGGAGTTTATATTTGAAATAATATTTTACGATCTACTTTATTTATCTGCTAATACTAACAAATAAAAATCTCTTGTCAGTGTTTTAACTCCTTCGCAACGGCTTGACCGATTAAAATGATTTTTTTTGTCTATTTGGTAGGTTTCAGAATATATCATTGGCTGTTCGACCCTCATACCCCCACTCCCCATTGGGCACGCCATAATCATGGTGATATATCTCCTCTACGTTTCGAATACCGTAATTAAAGATACAATACACCGTTAAATTTTGATCGTTTTAATCCCATGACCCGTAGGTAATAGTCGGCGTTGCGTACAAGGTACCTACAGGTCATTGGACTCACTCAGCTGACGTTTTCTTAAAGAAATTAATTTCGTACATGCGTAAATCAATACGAGTTTTGAAAAAAAGGTACTTTATTATTTTAATTTTATCTTTACAAATCGATAGTGTTTCATGTACTGGATCGACCCTCCATGGGATGAAAACGATTAAAATTTAGCGGTGTAGAAAGACAATGAGGGAGCGAACGCCGGCGTTCGCTTGGGGTTTAATATCTTTCTATTGTGTCTCTAATTACGGTATTCGAAAGGTTAAGGAATGTCTGGAGGGGCGTCACGGTCACATCCTCAGCTTTTACATGACACCGGTATCACTGGGTAAGCTCGGGAAGTTCTTGCGCCGGATCCTCAATCTCCAGAGCGGCAGAATTCATTGGATGATTTGCTACTTCAAAAAAATCCTACGCCACAGTTCTATTCCAAATAAAATAAATAAATGGCAAAATAAACAAGTTTTGGAGTCGGCTAGTATTAGTATATAATATTTTATCAAAGCTGTAACTGAATTGTTTTAATTTAGAACTAGCTTTTTCTAGTGGCTTCGCTCTCGTGGTTCCTGTGGGACAGGAACGGTGCAATTATCCGAGATGAAAACGTAGAAAATGCAGACAAGAAAAAATAATTTTACCTTTCTACTTCAGAAGTTTTAGATTACAGCTGATGGAATTTAGTCAGTAAAAGTATGACACTGGACGTCTCACTCCACGCAAAGTGGGACGAGTGATATGGAAAATACCTACCTCAATTTTTTTTTAAAATTAAACTGCATGTTACTCGGCGGCGATCTCTCGCGCCGGCCGGGCCTTGGCGGTCGCCACCTTCTGCGAAGCAGTAATGTTAGCAAAAGAGGAGGCTGACCGCATCAGGCAACGGCAGCGCTCACAGCGCTCCAGCCGCCGCCGGGATTCCGATCCCGATTTTCGGCCACCGTAGACGCGGGCTTGCGGACGGCGAGCAATGGGGAGCTCGCTGTCCGACCGTTACCGTGTTCCCGTGCGCCTCAAGGAGGTGTCGGCAACAGCAGAGGCCCGCTGGGTCGAAGCCTACTGGGGCCAGGGTTAATTCGAAAGATAGCTCAGCCCCGGTACGAAAGGCAACGAAGGAACAGGAGTGTGTTTTTAGTCAGTAAAAGTCTGACACTATCTATCGCTCCGTCCAAGAGCGGGGGATGTCTCGCTCCGCCCATGAGCGGAGGATGATTTTCCCAACGCGAAAAAAAAAACCTGCATGTTACTCGTTCCTTGTAGACACGATGTCTTAGCTTAGGTACTCAAAAACTTAAACCAACTAATCGGAACCCAATCCAAAACTCCCAAACCAATTAAAAATTTAAATCACGATTCTGATTCTTCCAATTTGCCTGCAAAGATACACTTGGTCTCCGAACCAATAGATCGATGAAAAGGTAAATTATTCCAACTTCGTATCTCCAATCGGACATAAACTTGGAACAGGCAAGTTTTAACAAGCTCCCGTTATCTGGAGCTGAAGGTGTTAGGGACTGTTTCTATTTGTTTAGTTATGACCAGAAGAAAGCTAAATGGCATGACTTGATTCTGCCATCGGACAACTCGACGTACAATTGCCGAAACGGATCTTGAGCGCTCGGCGTCAGAGTGGGGATTGCTTTGCGCATTCCATACATTGGCGAGCCAATCGTCTTCTTTGTTAGATACATGCAGCAACGCAGGGAGCCAATCAGGAGTGACTTCTATGACGCGATGGCGCGGGGAGCCAATCAGGAGTGACTTCTATGACGCGATGGCGCGGGGAGCCAATCAGGAGTGTCGTCTATGACGCGATGACGCGGGGAGCCAATCACTGACACTCCCCGCCCCCGCGTTTCACTTCGCACCACTAAAGAGACCGAATATTTGACTTCTGCGCAACTGCTCAAGATCCGTTATGGCAACTGTACCAGACGGTCGGACGGCGAGCGACTCTTTGCTCGCCGTCCGTTATCCTGCGCCTACGATGCTGTGGCCGGCAATAAAGATCGGGATCCCGGCACTGCCAATCTCATACAGTTGAAATCCACTCATAAACGTCAACCCACGTTCTCGACAAGTTGACGTCAAAAATATTCATCGCCTATAAAACGAAACACGTCTATTTTTAGACTCTCTATTTACACAAAAGCATCATTATACTAACAAAATTAAAGTGTTCTATCCATTCGGACGGGTGGCACGCCCCTATAATTTATCGGTAGCTTGTAATTAAAATATCGCGAGGCGCGGCGCGTCGGTATTTAAAATTAAACACCCTGTAAGTAACCGGCGGATGGGACACACGGGTCTCGTGGCTGGGTAACTAGGTGTACCATGTTTATTAGAATGGTGACTGTAGAAGTAGAAGGATTAGACAAGATAACATTCATGATGGCAGTTGATAGGAAGCCGAATAACGAAGGAGTGAGGAAAATGAACACATGTTTATTCAGTAAGGACTACTTTCAAGTCGACGGCGCACAATGCTTCACACGCGCCTCTAGATGTCAGCAAAACTGAAGGGACTCAGCAAGGCTGAAGCCTCCTAGGGCTGCGGAAATGTTTGAACGAGTGACCGTAGAAAGAAAAACAGAAAATTAATAAGAATAATTAATTTGGTATGCACGAGGCACAAACACAATATTTAGGTAACAAGAAACAAAAATAAAAGGAGCAAAAAGCATCAGAACGCAAAGGGTAACTGAAGGACACCACTGTGGAAGACAGTTTTAGATAGTAAAGGTTTGACACGTCCTCTCGCGTCACCCTAGGACGGAAAAGTCGTTAGATGATTTCTTACATAAAAAAAAGTGTCAACCTCGAAAAGAACCATTGCAATGTGCGCTTGTGAAGGTTTAAATGACAAACTGGTGATCCTTGAAGCACTACTAAGGTTAATAACATCTCTAGAAACAGCCGAATTAATACCACAGTAACCGCAGTACTAATTAAAGCCCGAGAAGAAGTGTTCTTTGGAGGAGATCGCAAACTTTCAAACGGCAGAACTGGAAAACAAAATGGTTGCCGACGAGAAAAAAAAGCATTTACCAACAAACCCTCAGGCGTACAGTACGTCCCGTTCTGTCTAGCAGGGATGTTACGGAGCTTCGACTCCGACTCCGTTAAATCGGAACTTCCGATATTATTACACCGGAATCCCCCTGACTCCCGCTACGTGAACTTTATCGTCATTTATTTTTTCACTTGTTAGTTTGCACACGACTCACAATACGTTCATCTTCTTTATATCTCTCTCCTGCCACCACTTCTGGCGCTCTTCCGCCTCCGGTTTCGACTCCGATTCCGGTTCCGACTCCGATAAATTAAATTTAAAAACTCCGACTCCGCCTTCGGTTCCGATATAATTACCTCCGTTACATCCCTGCTGTCTAGCACAAGTTACACACGCACACTCGCACGCAACTCGCAAACAACTCGCAGGATGCGAAAACTTTGCGTTTTATTAGTTCGCCCCTAACATACTTCGTGAGACTCCTTGATTTATAAGCTTCACATATTTCATATTAAAACTTGAAGCAATTTGTTGTAGATGTTTTACGGTTTATACCGAAGGTGTATTTTGGAATGTAGGTAGGAAACAGATTAAAGAAATCGAGAGGTTTCGTTGTGATGGATGAGGCATTTACAAACATAGTCATCTGTTTTTCGAATTGATGGTAAACTATTTGGACTCAGTAGAACGTACCCAAGGTTAACTGCAACATCAATGGCAGTTATAGTCTTCCAAAATGCAAGGCGTATGGGCACTTTGGACACTATAACTTGAGGCCCATGTTCTGAACAGGGGCTCTGCACTCACATTGAGTATCCAACGAGTCTATAAAACGCCATTGGAGAAAAGAAAAGGTTAGGCCGATATATAGGTATGTCAGATAAATCTTTCATCTTAGAGCGTCATTGATAAAATTCAATAGTGGTGGTATGGCACAGCTCAGTGGTCGAATGGGCCTTCATTATACGCACATAAGTACCGATCATACTACTATACTTATAATCCATCTAATTTACTTACACGTTACACAGGTTTATGACGAAGATACTGGTGCTTCATTCTTGAACTACGAAACAGAAACTTACCTGAAACAAGACAAACAAACCATAAACAAGGAATTCAAAAACAAGCAATCTTCAAAAGACCATCAAAAGGTACAATCTCGGCCATCACCCTTTTCAACCGATTACATCAAAGTCACTTTCAACTACTGTCCAGCTCTTCATTATCAACTTGTGTATGTTCTCAAATCATCGAATGCCGTAATTAGAGACACAATAGAAAGACAATTGCTTATGTTGAACTGTGTAACTTATGAGATTCAAAAGGACAAAGTAAAGAACAAAGTTAAGAAGGCCATCGACAGCAAAATTATAAGACACTACCTTCGCTCGCGGATATAAAATATAGCCTGTGTCATTCCCGACTAAAGCAGCTGTCTATAGGTGAAAAAATTTTGGCAATTGCACTAGAACATCCAGAGATTACCTGCTACAAACAAAAAAAAAAAAAAACATAAAAATCCACTTAATCACTTTAAAATATTAGTATAGATGTGCAATTTTGACCATTACCCTTTATAACCGACCACAATGCAATAAAAAACAAGGAAAAGGTAATTCAATAACGTCACTACGCTATAACATCTAACTACCGTCAATTTCATCTTAATCCAAGGCGTGTATCTCAAACTTAAGGGCCTAATACACTACGCGTTATTCAGACTCGTCTTAATTTTCATTCCAAGTAAGACTGTCTGACCTTTATTACACTACGCGACCCGACGCGACATCGACTAAGACTTTATCGAGTAGTGAAATAGGCCCTTTAAGCGCATTTCCTTTACAATTTTGTCAAAAAGAGGGTACTTCAATAATTTCACTAAACACTAAAACTTCCAACTACCGCCCATTTTATCTTTATCGACTGAAGCGTATTTCATACTTACGTGTGCTTCCGTTAATGGCCCAGTAATAGCTTGTAACCGATAAATCTTAGTTATACCACTATTTATTCGCACTATCGATAGGTGCGATCAAATTAGACGTCTCGTGTTAGGTTATAAGTCATTACATTTTTCTTGAGTAAATTCTACACAAATTGTAATTTTTGAAAATAGTAATATTTACATTTTGTAAAGTTTGCAGTAGAGCATTCCATTGCTGTGGGTTTATTCAAAAAATATACCGCGGCCCTGGAACGGAAAGAGCTACTGAAAAAACAGAGATGATTTTAGAAATGTGTGACATTTTCTCTCGCTTCGTCTACAAAAACACATCCCACTGTTGTTCAATGGTTTCTACATTATATTATGTGTTTTATTCATAGTGTTTCGCGAAAATCAGGAGTATTTTTTTAAATAAAAGTACAATGTGTACGGTTGAACATTTTAAATTAATTTTTTAAGTATGCCTAGATTTTGATGGTGATCATAAAATTTGATAGTGATTTGGAATCACTCCGTTAACGAATCTCAACACATAGTTGTAGTAATTCATAAGGAATTCTTAAAATACAATGCAGTGCAAGTTGGGAGTTAAGTTACAATTGCAAATAACAAAAGTTGTCAAACAAAACAAGAAAATACAAGAAACAAACAAGTTACAACAAATTAAGTTCAAAGTTAAATTAAATCTTAAATTCGTCTAAAGAATAAAAAAACTCTCTGCTCAATAAGCAATTTTTTAAACGAGTTTTGAATCTGCACAGAGTCTTTTAAATTCATTTACTGTGTGACATAAAAAAGAGACTTCAAATTTTGAACACATTCAAATTGTTTATTTCTAAAGACGTCTTACAAATAAAGTAATGCAACAAAATCTCGTAACCAGTCCACTGTAGCTTAACAACAATTACACACATAGCTGCACCGATAACAGCCCACTCAATTTCCAAGCACCTTACCTTCCACAACACAACGTTCCTGACTTTGTCACTTTCCAACTTTTCTTTTCCTCTAATGCTATTAAAATGTAACTGTGAAGAGGATGCTGGAGCCACCTCATCATTAAACAGGTGGGTATCGTCAGGTGAGGGCCTGAGCCCCCCCTCTGCCCCCCTACTTGCCTACAGGCATGTGATAACGATGAACGTTGTTAGGAATTTCTACTTGCGAATGTGTGGGGCTTGAAAAGTAGCGGTTGACTTTCAATTGTAGAAATTGAATGTGAGATTTTTAAAAGGAGAATGGGTGAAATGGCCTGGAAGTTCGATTAATAGTATTTTTTGTTTTATTGATTTGTTTGACCGCGATACCATTTGACGGTGAGTTATTTGAGGCTAGAGCTAATACTAAGGCTGCCAAAGGGATTATTTAATATTTTTTTCCCCACTTTTAAACAGTCATATTACTTTCTACTTACACATTTTTAGTTGTAAGGCAATCATGAAATAGCTTCTCCCAATGTGAGTGAAGTGAGACTAAGTGTAAGACTTTTACCGACTAAAGTCCACCTACGTTCGTGCTCAAGGTGGACAATCATGGTATGTTATGTTCCTTAAATTGCCCTTTGCGTTCCAGGGGTACGATAACTCATGATTTGGAACAATCATGTAGCCCTACCAAGCATCGACCAAAGCTTTTCCTCAAAGTCAAGTAGCTTTTTTTTAATTTAAATTTCTACATTATTTTCATCCATGTGCTAAAAAAACCGTGATTTTTATTTTTTTCTTAACATCTAAACCTTCCTCAAGCCACACTCTGTCTATTGGTGACCGCATGAAAATATTGAATAATTTTTTATTTCATCATTGCGAACAGACAGACTGACGGATAAACAGGATAAGGATGACGTCACCTGCCATTAAAACGCTTATTTAGTGACCGTAAATCAAACATCCTGTGTATAGGGAAGAGACGACCCACTAATGGTAATGATAGTTCATAGTAGCGTTACTGGCGCCATTAAACACAAAGTTGGAAAGCAGACTAAATAATTATATTATTATACGAGTTTATATTGCGATTTACGAGGGAAGCTGAGAGATTACAGCGCAAAGTATTGTTTTAGTAAGATTATGGAGTCTACAGTGATGCACATAAATCATCACAACAAAGAAATTTTATGGGTTTTAGTGGTACATGTACTTACAAGTTGCCAGCGGCTGCGTCCGCCTGAAAGTAGATTTATCCATACAAGCGTTGGACTCCTAAATTAAAATCAAATAGACCATTTGCAGGCACTTTTGAAGAGACACCATCGGATAGATATATAATTGAAACACTAATATTGTAATTAAATGCACTTAGGTAGTGTTTTTCTAAGAAAATAACTAGCCTAATTGTAAGCAAATAATATAGGGAATCAACGCACTACACTGATATTAAATATTTTTTTATGTGTTTTCAGCTTTATAATGTAATAAAAAAAAAACCGAGTCAGCTTTTATTACTATGTATAAATAATTATATAAGAAATATTACATTAATATGTGTTAGTAGGTATTAATATAATAATAACAATAATCCACAACTTTCACACATCGCCATGTCCTAGACTAAGCAGAGCTTGTGCTATGAATGTACTAGAGACAACTGATAAACATACTTATATTATGTATAAAAGTATTTCTAAATACTTGTAGATAAATTACACGCAAACACAGAACAAAATGATTGTGCTCATCACACAAAAGTCTTCTACCCACCCGCCCGCACGCTCCGCTATCCCGCGAATGATGCAGTTCAAACGACTGCAATCGTTTGGTTTGCAGTTCTATTGCAGTCGTGTTTGCAGTTCTATTGCAGTCGTGTCAACTGCATTCGAACTGCACTTAAACTGCAATTTGCGGTTGGATTGCAGTTGAAATGCAGTCCGTCTGTTTAGAACCTTAGGTGAGAACCGAAAACCAACGACCTCCAGCACTGCAGTCAGCACCACTAACCACTAGACCAACAGGCCAGTCAAAAGAACTAAAAACTATAGAATAAAACTAACTCAACATTGTAGCTCTTGAGGGATATTAGCTGTCAGGGCAAATAAAACCTGGCAGTTAGTTACTTTGTCCATATTTACGTTAACATCGCTACAATGTTATTAGTCGAAAAGTCTCGGTTAGTCGCGCTGTTGTCGCTAACTAATTACTTTCTTACTATTTCTTTGATAATGGTTTTGCTGTGGTCCAAGTCGTAAGGTTATAGCGATTTGTACAGGGTCAAATATGATTGTGCATCATGCATCCATCGGATTCCCGCGACCCTGACCAGGTCATCGGTCCACCTTGTTGGAGGCTTTCTACGCTAGCGTCTTCCGGTTCGTTTTCGCCACTCCAGAACTTTTCGCCCCCATCGACCACCTGTTATGCGTGCAACGTGCCTTGCCCATTGCCACTTAAGTTTGACGATTCTTCGAGCTATGTCGGTAACCTTGGTCCGGTCCGGACCAGTTTGACTTGAACCAGTCGATGTGGCGACGCTTGGGGGAGGCCTATGTCCAGCAGTGGACGTGTTCCGGCTGATATGATGAAATATGATTGGCCAGCCAAATAAGAAAGAAACAAAGAAAGAATATTTATTTGACAATAGTCACCAGGATGACTTAATTTAAATATAATAAAAAGTGGCAGTAAATAAAAACAATAGCATTGTGCGCCTCACGGCTGCGCCAAGACAGGATGAGATAAAATCAAATCAGAATAGTTTTTCGAAACAACTGTTTACAGACTTTATGGCCGATACGCCTTCTCGCTTCGTTCAAGAGCGGGAGAAACATAGAATAATTCACAATAAAAAAAAAATTAGAGGTGCGAAATATGTTAGTATATTATGTACTAATTTCACTCCCAGGCCACGATCGCTTAGTTCGCTTTAAAGCGTAGTAGGAGATATGTAGAATTTATGTAGACGGCTTATGTAAAGGGATTTATTTACGTAAGAGTATTGTAGGCATAAACCCTTGAACTTTGAAGTACGAAATCTTTAAGTGATTTGTGGTCGTCTAGCTGACTAGAGCGTTGGCGTTACACTAACAAAACAGATAAAAATATCCATGTCAAAATATTATCACCACATAAATTTTCTAGTAGCGTAAATCCTATTATCTGCCGTTGCTTTTAAAATCACTTAATAACTCTTTGAACCAATAGATATTATTATTTAGAAGATAAGGGGCTATGTATCACCCATAGTGTAGGGGATGTAGTCACTGCGACCTAAAAGATCTATTGCGACTCGCCACCTTGTTAGAGTAACTCTTTTAGCCCGGAGGCTTCCAAGAAATTTAGAATACTCCTAGCTTTTAGAATTTTAATCTCCTACGGGCGAATAATGTGTCGGCCCAGATGGACACTGCGTTTGTGGATAAGGGGCCCGCATTCACACAAAAGGTGCTTAGGCGTCTCCCTCTCCTGATTACAGTACCGGCAAACATCAGTGTTACTCAGTTTCATGTGAAATAGATATACATATATGTATGTAACTGCCAGGTACCTTGATTTTTTTTATATTTTAAGGAGGTAGCGTGTTTTTATGTTTTTTTCGATTGTAGGAAGTAATCTCTGGAAGTACTGGCACGATTGCAAAAATTTTATCACTGATAGAAAGCTGCTTTAATCCAAAGTGACATAGGCTATAATTTAAGTACGCGGGCGTAGCCATGGGCAAAAGCTAGTGTATTATATTTCGTAATAAGTCGTTGGTGTTTCTAATAATAAATAATGTCAATTCAATACACATAAATTAATCACTAAACACTCAAATACTGAACACAGTAAAAGCGACACTAATATAAAAAAATTGGATCGTTTAATTAAATGCATTTCACACAACCAATTTTAAATAAATGTCAACTAATCCAATTTCATAAAACCGCAGAACCATTCAAGTTAATTGTCAAAAACACTACTAATTTGTTTTAATAGCAGATTTACTTTATCCAATAATTCTAGTTGATGGCAAATTGTGGAAATAATGGCACCACTACTGCATATTGAACTTTATTTTCATTTGTTGCAATATGTCTGACATTTTGGAATAATTTACCTGCTGCGGTCTTCCCGTCCGATTATAATTTAGGTCTATTCAAGGCTAGAGTGAATAGGCTCTTAATAAACTAGTGCGCCTCACCATCACCGTTAGCATTACTGCTTACCATCAGGTAGGATCACAGTCAAGCACTCTAGCACACTAAACTCCATCGAACAATATTGATTTGTCTTTTTATTTAAAATAAATCGTTTATAAGACATACAAAAATTATTTAAATCTAATGAATTACCTACGAGTAATATCGGTAATAAATACCTGTAAACATTTTTAGACATTTTTTTTGATAAAAGACATGCTTAGATTGTTTACATTTAGTGAACTACCTAAACCAATTTCCGCGGACACCGTTTTTTCTTCACCACACTTGGTTGACTGGTAGAGAATGTCTTAGACCATTGAAGCCGCCTTTGTACTTTTTTGTTGCATGAAGTTTTAATCTACACTAACAAATTATAGAGAGGTGTTTGTTATTTTGTTTGTAGGAGGTGATCTTTGACAGTACTGGTCCGATTGCTAAAATTTTTCACCGATAGAAAGCTGCTTTATTCTTGAGTGGCACAGGCCATATTTTAAGAAAAGCTATTAAAGAAATATAAAAATCCAGATTTTTTAGTAACTTGCTCCGCTATATCAACGCCGACTTTCCTCCACATACCTTTGATATGTCACTTGCTTACCATCTACACACCCCCGTATAGGTAGGCTCTACGTCCCAGGCCCCATAAAGCCTGGCAAGCCGCACAACAAAGCTTAGGCTAGTCCCATGGACAAAATCCGCCACCGGATTAAGTATGACTGACTGTAGCAATCAATTTGAGGGCGCTATCGTGGCTTAGTACCGCGCACATTGACCATCAAACCGTCTCACTTGTTTAAGTCTTATTTTTTAAGGTTGGAAATCATCCAATGATTTCTCCCGCTCGCTGTAGAGCGGGGGAAATGTCAAGCCTTTTACTGATTACAACCACACCTACGCTTCTTCTTTGTCTTGCGGTTTAGGACCCCACGGCTCTCTTTCGGAAATCAACCCAAACCCATGGTTTTGCTGACATCTCTTTGAGACGCGCATGGAACACTATGCGCCTACGACGACTCAGGCTTGGTTTAGACGGTTACCAGACGGTTGGACGGCAAACTACCCATTCCTCGTCGTCCGCAAGTCCATACTTACGGACTTGTTCAAGCCTGTGCTACTAATTGAACTTCTTCAATGTATTTTTGAGTTGTAGTTTAAATGAACATGGAATATAACGCTAACATCAAACCACGACAAACAACTACTTTTTAAGTGGTTTAATCTAATCGCGCCCGCTTCCTGTTCTAAATTAATCTGGTTTGCAATTCTTAGCAAATGTCCACTGTCATTTTGGCTTTAAGTTTGCTCCCCTCAAGACAACAAATTTTGAAGCTATAGTGTTTACACATCAGAAACATCCCATATCAAAATTCCAGTGACTTAGCCCTTCTCATTGCAAGTCTTAAAACCACAGTAATCTTTCCGTTAGTACCAACCACGTGCCAAATGGATAGCAAAACCGCAGGGGCCCAGCAGGGCCAATACCCGTTAGGGCATGAGGAATTGATGAAAAAAAACCTGTGGTCCAAGAACGCAAAGAGCAACTGAAAGATACAGAACTGTTGACACGCCCTCTCGGTCCCCAATGAGAGAAGTCACTGGATGATTTACTATCTTAAAAAGAAACTTAGCAAATGCGTTAACTTAGTTTATTTTTTCATAGCTTCAACAGACAGCAGATCTGGGTACATGGTTTTAACTCGATACCTCTACGTGTTCCCGCGACAAAAGATCTTGACAGACCGACAGACGGACGAACGGGCAACAAAGTGATGATCGAATGATCCTATAAGGGTTCCGTTTTTTCACTTTAAAGTACGAAACCCTAAAAACGCAGTTGCCGCTACCGCTTGTAACTTAGCGGTTCTCATTACAAGTCTTGAAGCCACAACGATCCTTCCTCCGTTAATACCGGCAGGTTTAATGAAACACATTTCTTTGTTGTCACGAGGCCGCGATATTTTTCTTTTTACACAATTTACAGTACAGATAAACAAATTAGGTAGTGAGATTAATGTTTTCAGAAGGGTTCTGGAGTGGTAATCAAGAAGTTGGAGCTGTAATTGCTTTATTGGGGGGGTTCCGAGTGAGGTTTTTAACGTTGGTGAGTGAAAGGACACATGGTAAAGTTGTAATGGAAATTACGTCCAATATGGATCTTGGTATTGGCCGATGGAGCACATTTGCCCAGTCTCCTTTATATATATTTCTTTTTTTCAATTTATGTTGGTTCGTTGACTTTTGAGCTACAAATGAAAAAAATATTTGATAGCACACCAAAATAACATGAGGCCTTTATTTCCCAAGGGGTGAAACAAAAATGAACAATGATATACCCTAAAATATAAATTGGATAAAAATGTAACCAAGTACAATATTAAAATCCAAATAACAACAGCTGACCAAAACACAGTAACATCGCACTACTTTAGAAAATACACCCAGTTATAATACATGAGCTGTTTAATCACATTCCCCAATTACAAAGGGTGTTCGCGTTTAGGAGCAATTAACTATCTGAACAAACGCAGCTTAACCATGAGTTATGTGGAACGTGTATTTATACCCGTAATGCGCTTTATTAAGCTATTGGGTGCGATAATTTTAATACGATTAATTTATCAGTGATTTAACTGGATTCCACTTATTGGAAAAGTTATAGTACCTACCTATGAAGTTATAACAATGATTTTATTTCCATTGTATAGGTTCGCGTTTGACCACTATCTCAACTGATAGGAAGCGATGATGGGGCGGACGATGGAGCGCGCTTGCCTAGAAGCAACCTATTCACTCTTGACTTAAAGATCCTTAGGTAAAAAACGAAATAAAATGAGAACTTAACCACATGTCAAAATTTATAGTATTAAGCCAAATTAGATATCATCAGGTGAGATAGTGGTCAAACGCGAGCCTATCAATAATAAAAAAAATTAACTTATTTTTGATGCAACATGCTGTGAGCGAACTTGCTACCTCCACTTTTTCACATAAACCTTTGAAAGGTTTCAGACAAGTGTTTTTGTTTTAATGAATGTAAACTAATGTATTAAACAAAAACTAATTATAATATTTTTTCATTAATTTATTATCTTTTTATATTTATTTATTATTTTATTATATTATACCCATGGTTAATAATACTCGTAGAACCCTACTTTATTATGAAAACTTGTCCGACTTTCAAGAGTTCTGAGTATACATGTAGATGGATGGAGAGGGAGAGGAAGGCCGAAAAAAAGATGGATGGATTGTGTGAAAAGTGATATGAAAGAAAAGGGAATTAATGACAGTTTGACGGGTGACAGGACAGAATGGAAGAAGAAAACGTGTTGCGCCGACCCCAAGTAATATGGGATAAGGGCAGGAAGAAGAAGAGTCCGACTTTCAAGTGGATTTCGATGTTTTCAATTTAGAAACTGATGGCAACTTTTTACTTTTTAAAAAACACAACCCTTTTAAAAAAAAATATAAAATCTATATTTTTATAGCATAAAAATGCATAATGGTCAGTAATCAAATTTTATCTGGGACAGTCAGCACAAAACGATAACTCGGTCACTATGTCAATTAAAATAAAGTCAAAGTAAGAAAAATCCGGTTTCATAATGCTAGCGTAAAGATCCACAACATAAAAGACTATGGGTAAAAAAGAACGGAGACGATTTAGAACCAATAAAATATAAAATGTCACATAAAAAAGAGTGCAGAAAAGTGTTGAGAAAATTAAAAGTGCATAAAATTTTAAACGACCGGTCGTTAATGGAAACATACTATTTTTTACGACATCCGATTATATTATCTTTAACAACTATATTTAAAAAAAAATGTGTCCGGAGTTTACAACTTTTTTTACTGAACGGAGGATTTTCTTTTCTAAGAATTAGGTATCTAAGTGGGTGCAAATGTTTTTATTTCTTTATTGTACACAAAAATTTTTACGAACAACAAAAACTCGGATATTATTTTGATGTACATAGGCGAGCTTCACCAACAACTATTTCAATTTTTATATTGTTTTTACGATGAGAGAATAATAGTGTTAATGAATACTTTTTATTTACGTAGTAGTAGATGAGATTACGCGAATGGCTATTGTACAAAACCTATTTATAACTAATTTATTTTTTGATACAAAAATGAACTAGAAAGAAAACACAAGCGACATAATATTATCGACATAAAATGCTAAATGAAATTTTATGACTGCAGTGTTTAATAGAAAATGTATAATTATTCTAAATTAATTTTAAATAACAATTTCCAGAGAATGGTGTACAAATCTGTAAATATAAAAGGCAAAGTCCTGACTCACTAACTCATTAACGCCCAGCACATAAACCTTGGGCCTAAAACGCTTAAATTTTCCACAGATTCCTTTTCTGATGCATACAAAAAATAAGAAAAGATTTCCAAAAATTCTCTTCCTAAGGCAAACATGAAACAGGGATCCATACTTTTTATACACCTACTTTAACGTAAATAGGTCTCTATAAAAACTATAAGAGCGGGCGAAGCCACTGCCAGCAGCTAGTACATTACAGGCTAACATTCCACAACCCATAATGACCTACTAATCGAACATTACGCAGCTAATTTCCTAATTATCTTCAAAAACATGTACCTTGAGCATCGATACGATACTACTAACAAGAATCAATGGAGCCGCAAGCCGCTATAAAATTTTATGCTCACTGCTTTCAGAGTTCCAATAATTTATAGTTTCCTGTTAACATTGCATGTAAGGAAGTAATGATTTAATTACTCTTGACGTATGTATATGTGAGTGAATTGAATTATTAGGGTAGGAGGATGACTTGGCTTTTAATGAATATAAATACTTGGCTTTTTAGGGTTCCGCACTCAAAGGCACCTTAATAAAAAGACGGGACTCTATTACTAAGACTCTGCTATCTGTCCGTCTGTATGTCTATCCGCCTATCACTGGTGACATACAGCCTGGTCTGTATCTCATGAACTGTGATAGTCTGTGTCTATGTGTATGTCTGAGTATGGTTTCCGCACTTAGTTCTTTTCGGACTATTATACGTGGGCCATAGCAGCCAACTGAGCTGTGATAGTTTGACAGTCGAAATTTTCACAGATTCCGCGAACATCGAACGACTGGTACAATATTCCTGCTGCAGTCTTCCCATCCGAGTGGATAGGCTCTTCATAAACTAGTGCGCCTCGCCATCAACGATTGCATCACTGCTTACCATCAGCTGGGATCGCAGTCAAGTACTATTTTATACCAGATAAAAAATATGGTGTATATCTGTCGCCGCTATAACAACAAATAATAAAAAATATAAAATAAATATTTAAGGGGATTGCCATATAACAGACATGATTTTTTTGCTTCGGATGGTACGGTACCCTTCGTGTACAATTCCCATTTGCACTTGGCCGATTTTCTACTTTAAATGAAAACTGAATGACTCAACAGTTTTGGGTAAAAGTGAAATGTTTATTTCGAAAAACGAACGAATTGGTTTCTTCATGTAGGTATGTGGTTCTGGCTTATAATAATAAAAAAAAAAAACACTTCCCGCATATTGACAACATTTTGAATGAAAATGACAGTTCGATAATATGACACGGGTTTGTGTCCATAGAGCTGTCATTTTGCTCGGTGTGTAAAATATATATTCTTGATTAGAAATGTTTCTGCATTTTTGCACCTTTACCTTACATATCGACGGACAGATTGTTTTACCCCATGAATTAATCTAAAATAACATTCTAAGTCCATTCTGAACATTTTTTTTGTTTTAGGTAGGAAATCAACCAATGACCTCACGCTTGGCGGAGCTGGATTACGTGTCATACTTTTACTGACTAAAACCCACTCCTTATATGTTCCTTCTTTGCATTGCGTTTCAGGACTCCGGGTTTTCCTTTTGTGCTCAATAGGCTTCGGAGCTCCTGACCCCGTACTGTTTTGCTGACATCTTTTTGAGGGGCAGGTGTAACACTACGCGTCGTCGATGACTCGGGCTCGGTCTGGACGATTAACGGACAACCTGACGGCGAGCTACCCATTGCTCATCGTCTGCAAGCTTACATCTACAGTGGCTGGCAATCGAGGTCGGGATCCCGGTGGCTGGGGTGTGAGGAAGTCTGTTCACACACGCGTGCAGTCGCCTCCTTCGCTAGCATTACTGCTACGCAGATGGAGAACTTTATTCTGACCTATAGTACACAGACTTAGTCTTTGACTAACATTCGAAACCATCGCAAAATACCAAATATCTTTTTCCACTCTGCACATGTTGGTTCGTATTGTGTAGGCGAAGAGCCAACAACATGTATACTACTAACGTTATTACTGTCGTTACAACTATTTATAATAATACACGATCACGACCGGTATCGCTATTTATTTTATTGTTTACTAGCTTTTGCCCGCGGCTTCGCCCGCCTACATAAAACATAGCCTATGTCACTAAGGATTAAAGCAGCTTTCTATTGGTGCTATTTTTTTTGCAATCGGACCAGTACTTTCAGAAATTACCTCCTACAAACAAAAAAACAAACTTTACCTCTTTATTATATTAGTGTAGATTGTAGTTATGCACAACTGGCTGCTGCTAGCGACTTCGTCCGAGTTATAATAGAATACTATACATATAATAAAAGTATCCTATATATCTATTATTTAAAAACATGCTCTATAAGTCCATCAAATAACTAAACTCAAAGGGTTTTGGTTAAAATTTGGCAGTCATAACGGAGATTTGACAGTAAAACGTGGAAAATAAACATACACTGAAAGGTCTAAATTGACTCAAAACAAAACTGTGTGGAAAATGGAAGAGACCTGTGTTCTGCAGTGGGACAATTTTAGATAAGATTGACTTGTACCTACAATTGTAAACACTGATGATCCCATATGCGTGTGTGATCAGAATTTTTGCATATTTACGCATAGTCATTTGGTAACGGACACAAATCAGAGAATCGCCAAACCTAAGTGGCAGTGGACAAGGCACATTGCAATGCTCACATAACTTATGGTCGATGGGGCCGAAAGTTTGTGGAGTGGTGACCGTATACTGGAAGATGCAGCGTTGAAATAACTCCTACAAGGTGGACTGATGACCTGGTGAGCGTTGCGGAAATAGGATGGATGCGAGGCGCACAAGGACGTTCGTTGTGGCGAAATTTGGGGGAAGGCAGAAATGATAATGACGTATCATTTCTGCCTTCCTTCTTCGTAGTTATTCCCGGAGTTTTTTTTTTTTCGATGAAGCCACATTTATACAATTTCACTCAAAAGAAACATTAATTCGAAAACAAACTCAAAAAAACTACCACGCAAACCCAATAAAGTCTTATTCACATTCGGAAAACACTAACTTTATCAGACAGTGAATAACGCTCCGAAAGCGTGCCTCCGTCCAGAATAAAAACATAAAACACAAACTAACAGAGCCTTAAGTATTTCTCCGTTTATTTAGTGAAACAAACGATGCTGTTAAAATCTATTAACCGAATAAAAAACCAAAGGGGAAAAAGGAAAAATTATACCGAGAAATAATATACTTTTGAAAGTTCACAGCCTTTTATAAAGGGCAATCAAAAGGCAATGGGCGGTTTGGTTGGTTGAATATTGTAATAGTATTTATGCAATTTCTATTTTCTCTAATTTTAGAATTAGGTTTAACTCTTTGAATGTCTTAATTAGAAACACAATAGAAAGACAATTACCTTATGTCGGACAGTGTAACTTAAGACATTCGAAAGGTTAAGGGTTATATTAGGACTAAGGGCTACGACGGGTTTGGTTTAAGGGCGCGACCAGTTGCGCCATGGTGTCCCGGTGAAATACAGCCATAAGCTACCAAATTAGACACCAGAGTACTACACACTACACGTCCGAGCTAGTAGCGCCACCAAATTGGTTGCACTACCAAACGTACACCAGCTAACTCTCTATAGAGCTGTATACATTTTGTTGGTAGCGGCGACTGGTCGCGCCGCCATAGTATCCCAGTGAAATATACCCCTAAGTGTTATTAAAATCATTAATGTTGGAACAACGACAATTTTTATCAAACGTGTGTTTTGTGTTATCACAACGGTTTTGATACGTTTATCAATGATAATCTACACTAATATAATAAAAGGTAAAGTTTGTTTTTTTGTTTGTAGGAGGTAATCTCTGGAAGGGGCCAGTCCTTCCAGAGATTACCTCCTACAAATGGCTAAAATTTTTTCACCGATAAAAAGCTGCTTTGTTCCTGAGTGGCATAGGGTATATTATTGAACGTGGGCAAAGCCGTGGGCTAAAGTTAGTAGGTAGTATTTTTTTTTTCGTTCTATAAGTGACTAGCTTTTGCCCGCGTCTATGCCCACATACATAAAATATAGTCTTTGCCATTCAGGAATTCTATCGGTGATTTTTTTTTGCAATCATACCAGTACTTTCAGAGATTACCTCCTACAAAACAAAAAAAAAAACTTTACTTCTTCTTAATATTAGTGTAGATAAATGCTGTCATACTTTCATGATTAAATCCCACCGATGATTTACTACATAAAAAAATGAAGGTTCAACAACATAAAAATCTACCTATAAACCTGTGTGTATATTTATGTTTATACAAGCTCAGAACTACTCTCCATAAGCACACAGTAACTTCACCAAACCCAACTCCAGTATCAAGTTATACAGGTCTGCAGTACACAAGATTGGACCCTGTGCATACCTGTACCAATGTCCACACAGGTGCAAGGGGCAGCTAATCTCGATTATCCCCGATCGCTTGTACTAACTGTCGCATTCGCATGCTTAGACGCTCACTGCCACCTTTGGCAGTGGACAGTGGTGTTCAAACTTTAGTAGAGCGTTGTAATGTTTAGCAATATTATATTTTTTTGGGTCCTGTTGACTTAGAATCCTGAAATTTGGCATGAAGCAAGGTCTTATAGCACAAGTATAGGAAATAATCTGAAAACTGAAAATTTGTAGTTACAAAAAAAACAGATCGCTAAAACTGCGCTGAACTGGACTTTAACTGATAAAAGTCTGAAACGCCCTCATGCTCCACCTTAGACCGAGAGAAGTCATTTAATGACATCTCATCTCGAAAAAAAAAGATACAAATTTTAGTAAAGCCCTTGCTTTTTAATTTCTAATATTTACAAGATGTCGATTTTAGTGAGTAAGTCTTGAGGCCTCACGTTCCACTCTAAAGCGGAAAAAATTAAAGACTTCTCACCTCGGAAAAAGATGCAAATTCTAACAAACTCTTGATCTTTAATCTTCTATCTAATATCTACAAAACAATCTCTCCCATTATACTTTAATTTATCTTCATATCAACAAACAAACTATCCCATTACACTCCTAAAACAAACATCTGCAACTTATCCGTATGTATGTTACGGAAAGGGTAACTTAAACCTAACTTTACGGTTCTAAGTTTATAACGACGAGTGGAAGGCGCGACACCTTAACATAATGTCACTTAACTGACTCACTGAACCACTTTTAGGAGTTACTAGTTCGTATGTGATAATTTTGTAAGTTGACTTGGAGATGTACCGAGAGGTTATGTTAAATCTACATATCTTAGTAGCATCGCTCAATTTAAGGTTCTGGAGTGGCGAAGGCGTACCGGAAGACGTATCATCGTCGGAAGACCTTCTACAAAGTGGACCGATGAACTGGTAAGGGTTGCGGGAATCCGATGGATGCGAGATGCATTGGACCGTTCATTGTGGCGACACTTGGAGGAGGCCTGTTTCCAATAGTGGACATCTTTCGGCTGAAATGATGATCGCTTACTTCATGACGTTTGTGCAATATGTGGGGTTTCCTAATAGCAACCACATGGTGATCTTTAAGTCCTATCAATAAAAAAAAATAAAAAATTCTCTTCACCAATTCTTTTCACCTAGGTGACTGGTAGATAATGCCTAAGCAGCATTAAGTCCGCCTTTGTACTTTGTGTTCCATGAACATTTAATAAATCAATGAATAAAATAAAATCTGTCAAGGAATACTTTATGAGTAAACTTCTTTAAATTCGCCATAAGTTTTTTTTTTCTCATGTTAAGCTGTACAACAAAACTCCCGATTATTCCCGACATTTGAACATCGCTGACCCCTGCTATCTGGTCCGCATAATCCAGTATTGTGTGATCGTCTCACTATACATAATAGCCGTCTGCCACGGCTAGATACACCGCAGCCTGTCCGTAATTTATAATAGAATGGACGTTATTGCTTTCATATACGATGGCTTTACAAGATTTGGGAAGTCAGCAGAAATCTTTAGAAGGATGCAAATATGAATGTTTCTTAACATAAGTTTTTATTATTAAAAACATTTTTTTTAAATTATTTAACTAGTGCTTGAAGGCGATTGCACCTGACGGTAAGCAATGATGCAATCGTTGATGGTGAGGCGCACTAGATTATTAAAAGCCTATTCAGTCTAGCCTTGAAGACACCCAAATTATAATCGGATGGTAACACCGCAGCAGGCAAATTGGTACAAGCAAACAATGTTTGTTTTGTAGACATACTTGGTATTATACTACTAGCTACTCCAAATACAAATATTGGGGTCACTAGCAAAAAAATACGTACAAATAATGATATTTTTTTAATGATAGATATTACTCGTAATAACATTGTTAAGACCGAGGCCATAGTCTTAACACAGGTGCTGGTAACCAAAGCCTTCCAAAACGAGCCCCATACTTTTTTTTCCATGTGTTGCAAGTATCCAATAACCTTGGGTTATCCTTGGTTGCAATAAGCAATAGCTTATCATCGTTTTCCAGTAGGTTATGATCAAATGCAAGCTCAACTATAAGTAGGACCGTTCCTTGTGGCGACACTTGGAGGAGGCCTATATCCAACAGTGGACGTCCTTTGGCTGTAATGATGATAATAAGTTTCTAACTATAGACTACACTTAATAAAAAAATAGCACAACAAAAAAAACTAAGAGCACAATTTTTTCTAGCCTTTTTGTACAAGATAAGAAAAGTGGACAAGTGGGCAATAACTTCAATCAATACTACACTTTGACAACCTCCAGTCTCGCTATCTCCCACTTACAAACCAACCATTGTGCTCACATAACGGTCTCTGTAGTCACAGATAGTGCGGCGTGTCGCACTAATTATAACAGAGGACATTATTAGTGATGGTTATAGGCGGTGCGCTTAGCACCTGTTGATGTGAGACGTTAAGTTGATGTCATCGGTCTGATGTCAACGTATACTGTCATGATGCTATCGCTTGCATCTATAGGGGTATTTCGACACCATATACACCGTTAAATTTTAATCGTTTTAAACCCGTGGAGGGTCGATCCGGTACATGAAACACTATCGATTTGTAAAGATAAAATAAAAAAAAAATAACCTTTTTTTTCAAAACTCGTCATTTACGCATGTACGAAATTAATTTCTTTAAGAAAACATCAGCTGAGCGAGTTCAATGACCTGTAGATAGTTTGTACGCAACGCCGACTATTAACTTTACGAATTGCGACTGATTATGCTTTACGTATTGATCACCATACGTGTTTGGCTAGTTTCAATGACTTCTCCCACCCTAGGGTGAAGCGAGAGGGCGTCTCAGACTTTTATTAACTAAAACCACTCTTATACGTTCCATGACCACGAGTTTTTCCTATAGACCTTTTCAGAAGTTTATCCAGACATCGGCCCTGCTGGCATGATATTTGCCCTAAGAAGCATTCAGGATTTGACAGAAGTTCCGCATCTAGAATCTAGTTAAACTTATTCAATTAAGTACCTTCGAGGCAGACCCATCGTTTATTCTAGACGGTTATGTACTCGTGTGAGAGATCTATGAGGCTAAGGCCTAAATCCTCATTATAACTAGGGTCGCAATGTTAGTGTTCTGGAGACCCACTCATTTACAGGGAGATTCTCATCCCTTTAGGTTATAAGTTTGTTCAATCTACGTCTACACAAATATTATAAAGTGGTAAAGTTTGTTTTTACCTTTTTTATTTGTCGGAGGTAATCTCTGAAAGTATTGGTCCATTTGCGATATTTTTTTCACCGATAGAAAGCTGCTTTATTGCTTGCAAACTTTCAGATCAATCGGTAACCGTGTTGGATCAAATTTAATTCGCAAGATTTGATTACACACACGAACATCGGGACAGGTTTTACCGGAACGGATCTTAAGCGCTGGCTTCAAGTTGCGAAGAAGTCAAATATTCGGTCTCTTTAGTGGTGCGAAGTGAGACGCGGGGGCGGGGAATGACAGTGATTGGCTCACCTCGCCATCGTGTCATAGACATCACTCGTGATTCGTTCTCTGCGCTCGCTGCATTTATCTAACAACGACGACGATTGACTCGCCAATGTATGGAATGCGCAAAGCGATGCCCACTCTGACGCCGAGCGCTCAAGATCCGTGTCGGTATTTGTAAATATGAGTTTAACAACTCATTACTAACATTTGTAATGATAGATCTTTAAAAAACAGGCCGTTAATGCTTAAATCTTAGCGTATTTCTCAACAGAAATGAGATTGAGGCGTAAACTGCGGTGACCTATAAAACATAACAGTCTAGCACTTTTATGAGGTTTCTTTCAAGATTGTAAGACTTCATTATTTGTATTTGCTTACTTAGTTGAAGTATACGGATTAGTTTACTGGAGTTTCAAAGACGAGTCGCACTCGCGCACGGAGGGTTCCGCACAGTACGTAGCAAAAAAAAAACACGTTCGTTGTGTGGTAGCCCCAAAAAATATTTGTTTTTATTATGGCGGCAAAAGAACAATTGTCATACTGTATGGATCAGGATATTGGGCTGTGAAAAAGACGGATGAAAAAAGATTGCATGTAGCGGAGATGAGAATGTTAAGATGGATGTGTGGTCAGTGTGGTGTGACGAGAATGGATTAAGTGAGAAGTGAATATATTGGGAGAAGTTTGAAAGTGGCGCCAGTGACTAAAAGGTTGAAAGGAAATCGTTTGTCTTGGTATGGTCATGTAAAGAGGAGAGATGAAATGCATGTTACTAAAAGAGTTATGAGTATCCATGTGGAAGAAAAGATGGATGGATTGTGTGAGAAGTGATATGACAGAAAAGGGAGTTAGTAATAGCGTGACGAGTGACAGGACAGAATGGAAGAAAAAAACGTGTTGCGCCGACCCCAAATAAAACGGGACAAGGGCAGGAAGAAGAAGATAGCGGCAACAGAAATACATCATCTGTGAAAACTTTCAACTGGCTATCTAACACGGCTCATGAGGTACAGCCTTGTGACAGACCGACAGACAGCGGAGTCTTAGCAATAGGGTTCCGTTTAACCCTTTGGGTACGGAACCCTAAAAACGAATCCTTGATATTGATTCATAAACATATTTTTGAGAGCCAATACCAAACGTTTGCATAACCCAACAGATGAAAGCAAATATTGCTACAGTTAGATTGCAAAACCGTAGTTTCTACGCTGTTTTTGAACATTACTTATTTTCTCTTTAACCTTTCAATCGTGGAAATTACAGACACAATAGAAATACCGTGACTCATGATTTTAAAGATGGACTAGAAATTAACTAAAATCATTAGATGATGTTTAACTGGTAATTATTTTTTATAAGTATTTTATTAATTCTTATAAAAATATAGCATGTTTGTTCGCAAAACAAGTAAATGCATCACAAATTATGCGTTTAGTTTTGTATAATATTTTTTACGGATGATAAGGCGGTGTTTAGTAGTATTTTTCATATTTTATAATATAAGAATATTTATATGTTAATATGTGTAAATAGAGTATATATATAAGGTACAATGGGGTTGACGTATCCGTGTGGTTAAACACCCCTTTAAAAAAAATAAAGATTAAAAAAAAATACGGTATCATACCAAAAACCCCGAAGCGAATACCAATCTCTCAACTTGAAAAATAACTTCACATCCTCAACGAATATCAACTGAAAAAAAATCGCATATAACCCCAAGAGTTCTTTAAATACCTAATTTAAAATTAAAAACACAAAAAAAACATTGAGACTCTCGTCCCATAACGAGATAACTTCTCAACTATGTATGATAACTAACTAAGTGAATTAGCCCAAGGGGGTAAAACAGGTCGGGTATGGGGGTGAGTTGGGACGTGGGGCGAAACGACATAAAGTTTCGCTATCACCGTATCGCGGTAATAGAGTCAGATTATGGTAATAGTTTGGTATTAATGTTTGGTTAAGCTTCGGTACTTACGGTATTTGATTTTGTATTTCTGATGATGGTATGTGTGACTGAAAATTTGCTACTACTCCATCACCGTTCAGCCACCGTATGCGTGGGTTTGCGGACGGCGAGCAATGGGTAGCTCGCCGTCTGGCTATCCGGTAACTGTCCGGAGCGATCCACAATTTCATTTGAATTACAATACGAACACACATACGGACGTAGGTGTGTTCAAGGGAATAGTGAATAGGCGCCTAATAAAATGGTGCACCTCTTCATCCAACAATGCATATATAGATGCCCACAGCGTTGGTTGAGATCAGACATTACTTTAGAATTTCCAGGTAATATTTCAACAATAACATAGGTACGTAGGCGTAGACAGGTTTACCTACGTTACCTAACACTTGTCAGGTCTAAAATATTTTTTGAAGGCCTAAAAAATTCAATAAAGATCCGAGTTAGTGCTTGTCATTCTGATCCAGGTGATAGCAATAGAATTTCTTCAGAATATATACCAAGAGGTGTAATAGGTACAGGTGCTTTTTAGACTAATGTAAAAGGAAAGAAAAATGTCTTTGCTACCTTTTTTATAATTTTCGGTGGGTAGAAATTATCCAGATGATATCCTCAGCCCCTTGGGCGGAGCGGGAGACAGTGTCAGACTTTTACTGACTAAAAAAACCGACCCCGTTCGTTGCCTTTCATACCGGGGCCGAGTCTTCCTTTCAGAAATAGACCCTTGGCTCCAGCAGACTTCGACCCTGCTGAGCCCCTACGGTTGCAGACAACTCCTTGAGGCGCGCGGGAACTGAGCGCGCCGTCGACGACTTGGGCTAGGCCCGGACAGTTACCCACGCCTACGGTGCTAGGTGGATTTTTGAGAATATGGGATCTTAAAAATCTTATAATTTTATAACTAGGTATAGGTTCGCGTTTGACCACTTTCTCACCAGATAGTAAGCGATGATGTAGCCGACGACGGAGCACGCTTGCCTAGAAGCAACCTATTCACTCTTGACTTACAGACCCCTAGGTTATAGCTATAAGGAAACACTGACTCCGGAAGGGAATTCCACTCTTTAATCTTATGCAAATCTTAAAAAAAAAATTCGGTTAAAAACTACTACTGCAAGTGCCAAGGGTTCCGTACAAACTTGAGCTTATATTATTATAGTTAGCCCATATTGCCCCACTGCTGGGCAAAGACCTCCCTTCACTCCTTCCAACGATTACGGTTCTTCGCTTCCTCATTCCAATTCTTAAGGAAGCCATCCAGGTCGTCCCGCCATCTCCTTCGTGGTCTGCCACGGCCCCGCGTTGCTGTGTGTGTTACCTACTCGTATATCTTAATTATTTTACGATGTAGGTTTTACGAACTTGTGCTACATGGCATTACTGCTTACTAAATTGTATGATTCTAGGTCAACAGAAAATCCCCTATACGTTATAATTCTCTTGCGAGCGTCAAAATAAGTATGCGCCATAAATGGAGCATAAACGGCCCTGATTTTATATTGTGCTGAGTTACAGTAGGCACAACGGATCTTGAGCGCTCGGCGTCAGAGTGGGGATCGCTTTGCGCATTCCATAGATTGGCGACCCAATCGTCTTCGTTGTTAAATACATGCAGCAACGCAGGGAACGAATGAGGAGATGGCGCGGCGAGCCAATCACTGACACTCCCCGCCCCCGCGTCTCAGTTCGCACCACTAAAGAGAATAAATGATCGTTCGTCAGTCGGCACCTTTGTCAATCAGGCCTTCACTTACATCCCCAAAACTATAAGTATGATTTTAATAGTTAGAATTCTGTTTTAAAAATAGTTTACCCACTTTACAAAAATGAGGTTCAGATTTTCACCATCGGACAACCCGACGTACGGCGAATATTCACCCGTACGTTGTTGAAACCTCTACGGTCCGAACTAAGCGTTTCGCCTCGTCGTTTATACCACGTACGTCGAAGGACTGGAACAGTCTGCCTGCTGCGGTCTTCCCGTCTGATTATAATTTAGGTGTCTTTAAGGCTAGAGTGAATAGGCTCTTAATAAACTAGTGCGCCTCACCATCAACGATTGCATCACTGCTTACCATCAAGTGGGATCGCAGTCAAGCACTAGTTTATATAAATTAAAAAAAAAAACTTACCAGAACAAGTTTCTTTTTACAAAGAAATACAGTTTCCATCATAAGATAAAAATAGTATAAACAAAAGGAGACAGATATCAAATGACAGCTTCACCCCAGTGTGAAAGACCCAAGCATCGTCTGCAAATAATATTTTCTCACAAATTGTCATCGTTCCGTCCAGAATGACTTTAATCAAATTAAGTTTTTCTTGTTATGTTTTATTTTCTTGCTTTTAAAGTGGACATTTATTTCAGGGATGAAAGAATATCATTAGGAGTTATTAAGTTAGAACTAAATTTGTCAAAAAATTAAAGACCTGTTTAGACATTTGTATTTTGACTATCTAGCGGCTTGTCCGAAGCAAGGTAGCTACTACTAACACAGTCGAGATGTGCCCTGCTCCGGCGGAGCAGGGAAAAATCATGCATTGACATCCCCCGCCCTTGGGCGGAGCGGGAGATAGTGTCAGACTCTTACTGACTAAAAGACCCACCCCGTTCCTTCTAGCCTTCATATCGGGGCTCGAGCGCCCTTTCGGATAACCCTGGCCCCAGTAGGCTTCGACCCGGCTGGGTCCCTGCTGTTGCTGACAAATCCTTGAGGCGCGCGGGAACAGTGCGCGCCGCCGACGACTTGGGCTTGGTCCGGACAGTTACCGGACGGCCGGACAGCGAGCTACCCATTGCCAACTCTCCGCAAGCCCGCGGCTACGGTGGCCAGAAATCGGGATCAGAATCCCGGCGGCGGCGGCGGCGGAGACGTCTCGCGCCGAGCCTTGGTTGAGGCCATGGTCCGGAGCGAGGAGGAGTGGCAGGCGGTCGCCGACTTCTGCGAAGCAGTAATGCTCGCAAAGGAGGAGGCCGACCGCATCAAGCAACGGCGTTCTCGCCGCCGCCGCCGCCGGGATTCTGATCCCGATTTCTGGCCACCGTAGCCGCGGGCTTGCGGAGAGTTGGCAATGGGTAGCTCGCTGTCCGGCCGTCCGGTAACTGTCCGGACTAAGCACAAGCCGTCGACGGCGCGCACTGTTCCCGCGCGCCTCAAGGAGTTGTCAGCAACAGCAGGGACCCAGCCGGGTCGAAGCCTACTGGGGCCAGGGTTATCCGAAGGGGAACTCGAGCCCCGGTATGAAGGCTAAAAGGAACAGGGTGGGTCGTTTAGTCAGTAAGAGTCTGACACTATATCCCGCTCCGCCCAAGAGCGGGAAATGTAGCTACTACTACACCGGACAAGAGAATACTATTCCAAATGAGTAGAAACTTAAACTCTGTGGAAGCAGAAATTCCTAGTGGTATTTCATTAGGACCTCTTTTTATCATCATTATCATTTCATTCGAAAGTCATCCACTGTTGGACTTAGTCCTCCCAGAAGTGTCGCCACGAACGACCGGTCCTGTGCGACTGGCATCCTTCGGATTCCCACACCAGGGGCTAGCCAATTTACAACCGTTTCACTTGCGTCGAACGCTTCGAGTTGGCCGCGTCGCCGAATCTTTTGTTCTGACCACGTAACTGAGCGTTGAGACGACGTCATTCCCGTACATTTGAAGTTTTCTACTAGCGTTAACTATTGCAGATTAGCAATTTGGCTAGTGGTACAGGTCATCGGTCCATCTTTGTTTATTGTGCCAACCTACCACAGTGTTCTCTTTTTTAACCCAAAGGTTGACTGGTAGAGAATGCCTTGTGTGGCATTAAGTCCGCCTATGTACCACTACTGTACATGAAGTATACGTAAATAAATAAATGAACCCTGCCTACTGCCACTTAGTTAAGTTTACCTCCAGATAAATGTATGACACACTATAACACACTGAATGGCACCCTGTCTGTCTATACAAACAGTATGAGTAACACATGATCACTCGAAGTCTCCGTCAGATAAGTAACCGGATGTCTCCGGATAAGGCGACATCACTTCTTGTCAATAGTGTTGTCCTATATTCCGGGAATCTCCAATATTCTCGACGGACATATCATATAGTGAAATATCTTGACCAAGATATCTTACTAAAGAAACTGAAGGTTCTGCACATCTATATTAGGTCGTCTCTGATAACTGGGATCGCAAGTAAGCACTAGTTTATATCAATAAAAAAAAAACTTGGTATTCCCGCTTAAACATTTTTTTTACGATATAAAGTACAGTAGGCACAACGGATCTTGAGCGCTCGGCGTCAGAGTGAGGATCGCTTTGCGCATTCCATACATTGGCGAGCCAATCGTCTTCGTTGTTAGATACATGCAGCAACGCAGGGAACGAATGAGGAGTGACGTCTATGACGAGATAGCGCGGCGAGCCAATCACTGACACTCCCCGCCCCCGCGTCTTACTTCGCACCACTAAAGAATCCGAATATTTGACTTCTGCGCAACCGCTCAAGATCCATTGTGCCTACTGTACCTAGTACATTACTGAGACCTCAGCTGATGGTAAGCAGTGATGCAATCATTGATGGTGAATTGCACTAATTTATTAAGGGCCAAGCGCCCGAAAAGTGCCATAAAATAGTGATTTTCTGAGGCCTACTCCTCCGTAACGGCTAGGTCAATTGGTTGAACAATAATATCAACTTTTGATTTTTTCGTGCAATTAATACTTTTGTCAAAAAAAAATATTTAGCAATTTCGCAACTTTTCGCAACTTTTCCCTACTCCTTCGAAACGGCTTGGACCTTTAGAAACATTTTTACACATAAAAATTGGTGGTTAAATATTCTTCAAAGAGAACATTGCATATGTAAATCAATCAATATCTCGCAGAGAAAATGGGTTTAAAGCGCTTTTCGGGCACTGCTGGCCGCAAATAAATGCACAGATTTGCGTACTGCCGCCTAGGCGAGTGCGAGAGTTGCGCTCACATAATTTCGGCCAGATGGTTCAAGGAACTATACGCCTTAAGTCTAAAGCCAGAACTACATTAGACTGACGCACACGTGTAACACGCCTGATTTGTACGTAGAACCACGTCGCGTGGCGTGGATCAAGTGTAGGTCTACAAGTCTAGTTTCCATATAAAATGTATGGAGACCGACAAGCTCAGATCGGCGTGTGTGGCACATGTGTGCACAGTTTAGTTCAACCTTTATTTATTCTAGCCTTGACACCTTATTTAAATGGGAAGGGAATAAGGCAGCAGGCAAATTGCATTCCTGCAAAGCTTCCAAAACAACTAATTTTTTTTTTATAGCTGTACGTACAAGGTAAAGAGTGGAATTCCCTACTAAAGTCAGTATTTCTCGATAGCTACCACCATAGTAGGGTTTTATTTTATGGTGGGAATAAATCATCCAATGACATCCATGGAGCGGGAGATAGTGTCAGACTCTTACTGACTAAAAGACCCACCCCGATCCTTCTAGCCTTCATACCCGGGCTCGAGCTGTCTTTCGAAACTAACCCTGGCCCCAGTAGGCTTCGAACCAACTGGGCCCCTGCTGTTGTTGACAACTCCTTGAGGCGCGCGGGAACAGAGCGCGCCATCGACGACTTGGGCTTGGTCCGGACAGTTACCGGACGGCCGGACAGCGAGCTACCCATTGCTCACTGTCCACAAGCCTGCGACCACCTTAGGGGTCTTTATATCAAGAGTGAATAGGTTACTTCTAGACAAGCGTGCTCCATCGTCGTGAAGCGCGAGCCAAAATAATAAAAAATACATTAACAACAAAAAAAAGAAAAATCTATCAATACTTATAATAAATCTTTAAAAGTAAAAATTCTGTACATTGAAAATATCAAAAAAATAAATGGCAGGGGAGGGGTGTTACTAGACCGACACCGAAACCAAAAATGTGATTAAAAAAATGTTTGCCTGTCTGTCTGTTTGTTCAGGCATCACGCAAAAACTACCGAATCGATTACGATGAAACTTGGTATAATTATTCGTTAATATCCTGGGCACCACACAGGGTACTTTTTTATCCCGCAAAAGTATGTATATACAATAAAAAACAAACCTAATTTTGCGGTTCGATCCCTAGACCCGATTACTGTACCAACCGTAAATAATAATTTTATCGTAGGTTACGTCACCGGCAGTGGAGTTCACAAAGGGGAGTTTACTAACCCCCACAGAAACGGGACCCGTGTTACCCCGAACGTACGCGAGCGAAGCCGCGGGCAAAAGCTAGTATATAAAATAAAATTTACATTATCTTTTTAGTTCATAATACATGCCATAGCAACAAGCCTCCATAAAAGAAACTTCTACATCTTCAACATTAGTCCTTATAATAATAAACTACTGTCTAAATCAGGTGATTATAGCTAAGTTACCTCCAAATGTTCCGTCTCGCGATTAACGCTCGACACGATGTTCCACGAGGAAGTTTCTCGGTAATTACCGAAAAGCTGTGTGATTAAAGCCCCTATATACTTGCTATGTTTGGTGAGCATCAACTATGCCATGTAATACATGTCTTACAGACTCGATCATACAAACTGTTTGATTTGACAAGGTTTTCTAATGATAAATCTTAAATTGAAGTATTATAACAATGAAGGAAGGACCTGATATTAACGAAGATTCAATAATACAAAGCTTAAAAAAATCATTAAGCATAAGCATTTATTTCAAACTAGCTTTTGCCCGAGACTTCGCCCGCGTATACATAAAATATAGTCTATGTCACTCAGGAATAAAGCAGCTTTCTATCGGTGCAAAAATTAATAAAAATCCTTGAAAATCATTAAAAAAAACATATTATGTACTTATCATTGGTATTCTCTTATTTATATACTCACCAAAACACGATAGTACCATGACTCCTTAAGTCAAGAGTGAATAGATTGCTTCTAGGCAAGCGTGTTCCATCGTCGGCCACATCATCGCTTACCATCAAGTGAGATAGTGGTCAAACGCCAGCCTATTCATAATAAAAAAAAAAACTTCGAAAGGACCTTTGTTACGTTAACAAAATCCCCAAAAAGAGTAAGACATGTTATCTAAACATTTCCCTATCACAACGACCTTTGTAAACCCATTTGCCTTTCAGGATCACCGCTACCTACTTATCCACAAAATCATCGAACCCACAAAATGTTGCCATCATAATCTCATTACACGATAACCGAAGCGTCAAAGTATGAACATAATAATTTAACACCCGTTTACTACAAGCTCTCACAGATACGTCAGAAGCCGGACTTCCGTCGCCCGGGATAAGCACACAGATAGTGTTGCGAAACGACTTCGTCCCGGGAACTTTTATTTTTAAGTTGGACTTTCGAATTGACTCGGAAATTCAAAGTAGATGTCACAAGTTTTGTTATTTGTTGCTCTTTGTACGGGATGTGATAGCCAATACTCAAGTTGCTGTTTTTGCTGACGTTACAATGTATCCAATAACTTTTGGTTGTAGTGGAAATTTATGTTGAGAAGTATCCGTCGTTTTGGGGGAGATTTCCGGCTACCGAAAGTTTAGGGACGGCGAGCAATGGCGAGCTCGACGTCGGTACGAACCAAGTCTGGATCGACGGTCACGAAGGAAAATACGTGATTGCTCGAAAGAATTATCGTAGCATTGAAAAAACACAAATGGGTTATAATAAGTAAAATTCTGACAGGCTGTTTCGCTTCACCCAGAGCGGGTGAAGCCCAAAAAAAAAATGTTGTAAAGTTAATAGTTTTAAATTAAATATCTCAAAGACCATCATGACAAAGCACTCACATCAAATAAATTAATCAAACAATTACCTAACTCACACTATCTCAATATCCTTATCGATCAACGTAAACACATCACTAATCCCGTTTGCCCAATCCCGGGGTGTAATCCCAACACTAGTAAAGTATCGAATCTCGGCTTACGTTAAGTTCAAACGTGCTTAATATTTAAGATGTCTGCTTATCTTTACCGTTGTGTTATCAGGAACTCCTTTTACCTACAAAATGGATATTTGACGTAATGTGGTTACATTGAATGCTATCGCTCTTGAGAATATTTTGGGAGAGCTTTTTGGGGAAATTCAGGTGAATATGTTGCTCCTCCTTTGAGATGGATGTGCGGTTTGACGAGATTGGATAAAGTGAGAAATGAGTATATTAGAGGAAGTTTGAAAGTGGCGCCACTGGCTGACAAACTGAAGGGGAATCGTTTGTCTTGGTATGGTCATGTAAAGAGGAGGGATGAAATGCATGTTATCAGAAGAGTTACGAGTATCCATGTGGATGGGTGGAGAGGGAAAAGAAGGCTAAAGAAATGATGGATAGATTGCGTGAAGGAAAGTTAGGAAGGAAGTTAGTGATAGCACGAGTGACAGGGCAGATTGCAAGGAAAAAACGCGTTGCGCCCATCCCAATTAAGATGGGACAAGGGCAGGAAGAAGAAGATGTTGTTCCTTCATGAGAGTTTTTATTGCCGCGGCCGAATTCTGGGCCAGGCAAGGAATTTAACTAATTTTGCCATCGATACGATAAGAAGAACTGTACTAGCTTCTGCCAGCGAGAAAGAAGGTTTTTCCAAACAAACTTTGGACCTCCTTTTCATATTCTTAGGGCTATATTTCACCGGGCCGCCATGGTCCAGTGAAATGTAGCCCTAAGCTTCCAAACTAGACACCATACATACACCAGAGTCTCCACACGTCCGAGCTGGTCCCGCCACCAAATTGGTAACGCAACCATACGGACACCAGGTGAGTAACTCTCTATAGAGCTGTACACATTTTGTTGGTAGCGGCGACTGGTCGCGCCGCCATGGTATCTCGGTGAAATATAGCCCACACAGCCAAGAGTGAAGTGACAAAGAAGAGGATAAATAATTATTGTTTTTAGATATATGTATACCTATATTTTTATAATGTTTTTGGCTTGGATACTAAGTCCTTTTAGCCTACTATTAATAGGGTCACGTCTAGAGATGAGACTATCAACAATAAAATAATCTGAAATTCATGATAATCACGGCCACTCAGGTAAGAGTTAAACGACCAAGATGTTTTTTTAAAGGCCTGTTAAAGTCTGAAGGCGACAGCCCAGACTCTAAGCCAGACGTATTGTAAGCAGAAACCAACAACAAAATCTATTTAAAAACCGACAGAAACAATTCATGCTGAAACAAAAAGAATCTCATCAGTCAAATGCATTCACAGTACTGAACATTTTCGATCGCGACTCGAAAGCGAGGCGGCGAGATGAGTGTCTGTGGTCGACTGGAAGCTATGAGTTACGGAGCATGGAATAAATGGATTAACAATATTTGGTTAAAATTTGCAGGCGCAGTGTTTGAGTAGCACGGAACTAGTATTTGCGTCTAGGTCTGGATGTCTTGTGTTTGTGAGTTTACATGTCTGTGGAAGCACGTTGTAAGGCAACGCTTTTTAAAGCAAAATGATCTAACTTCGGGTGAAGCCGTCGGCTAAAGCTATATAAATATATAAGCTCTAGTATACAGAAGGACTGTCCACATACTCCTGGGATAAAATGTCCTACCGTATGTGCAATTCCAGGACATAGTCTACCCACATCTCAATCCGTTTAAGCACTTGAGCATAAAGGAGTAACCAGTATACCTACATACACATACCACATACAATATTTAATTTTTGTTTATTAATTTAAACTTCATGTAAATTAGTGGTACATAGGCGGACTTAATGCCACAAGGCATTCTCCCTAATACTAACCCTATGCAATGGCGATCCGACCCGATCAGAAGCAGGACTTCAGGTGGCTATACGTGGTTTTCAAGGCACAGGAAGTTCCATACTCGGGGTTGTTCTCAGAGGATCCAGAACCAGGTTCAGCAGTCACACTTACCAACACAAGGCAGAAGAATGTTTTCGTTCTTATGTGACAGTTTCCACCAAAAAACCCAGTGTGGGTGACACTACACAAAAATAAAGTTTGTCACTCCATTCCCTCTCTACTCCGTGAACGGAAACAATGAATGGGCCGCAACGGTCTGCAACGGATCGCAACAAAAGGCGATAAACAGCGGGACGTTTGATTACTTAACACTACCACTACTACTGGAACGGAAAACGATACTGTTCCGTATTTATCCTGTATAAAATGGTCCAAGTTGCCTTGAACTTTGTCGTACAGTTATAGCTGCCACCACGGATATTGAGCGCTCGGCGTCAGAGTGGGGATCGCTTTGCGCATTCCATACATTGGCGAGCCAATCGTCGTCGCAAATCGCAATGAATGAATGACGAGTGTCGTCTATGACGCGATGCGCAGCGAGCCAATCACTGACGCTCCACGCCCCCTCGTTTCACGTCGCACCACCTAAAGAGACCCGACTTTTGACAGCGTTCAATATACGTGGTGGCAGCTGTATATGATTCCGTAACTAATGCAATTTAGCTTCACTTTTCTTGGACTGACCAACATTTGACTATTCAAAAGTGCCTATTTGAAATAAATGCTTTGATTTGATTTGATTTGAATGGTCAATATTGATTCCTTATAAAGTTACTATAGCATAATAGCATAATCAGCCTTTTTTAATGTTCTCACTGAGTACACACTTACCAGTACAATAAAATAGAACTTACATTAGGCACACGTGTGCCACACACGCCGATCTGGGCGCGTCGGTCTCCATACGTTTTATACGGCAACTAGACTTGTAGAGCTACATTAGATCCACGCCAGGCAACGCGACACTACGTACAAATCACGTGCGGCCCACGTGTGTGTCGATCTAATGTAGTTTCCACTTTACTCTGATAACCCCATCGATATAATTATATTTTATGTACTACGCACTAGATTAGGCGTGCCGAACACTCACTTCAGACGACTCAGGTGTAATGTCGACTGTAAACCTTTTTTTTTTTTCGGGCACACCGCGATTGTGTGCTCCACCGTGTCCTCCGGGCGTTCCGCACAGTGGCGACACCCGGGCGTCACTTCCGCTTTAATTCGGAACAGGAACCTCCCGAACTTGCCATTTCCGGTGAGGACCTGTGTCATGCAGAAGGTAAGGACGCCGTGAGGTCTTTCCAGCCACGCCTCAAAGAGGCCATAGAGGGGACTTATCTCGACTGTACACCTTGAACACTACACTATGTTGAACGAAACGCGTAAGTGCCACGAAATTCATGATATTTTAGTTGTGAAAAAAGTATCCTATAAAGCTATCTTAGCGCTGCATGTTTTAATAGTTCTGTTAGACGACATAATGCCAATGTAGCGCTGCAGCGAAGTTTTGTTTTAACTTTTCAGTATTTTGACAAATAGTTTCCATGAAAGGGCAAGTTGATAGATAACCCTAATATTTTGCCACTGGGTAGCCGAACTCGATTACCTAGAGAAAATTGAGGTTGAATAAGTTACTAGCTGTGCTTCATAAAGCCTGTAACTAATAAGGATACGATATTTAATGTAAAAAGGAATATCTATATATATAAAAAAAAATCGTGTTAGTTACACCACTTATAACTCAAGAACGGCAGAACAGATTTGGGTGATAATTGGTAGGGAGGTAGCTTAAAGCCAGGAGACGGACATAAGATGGTAGAGTAGAGTAGAGTAGGGTAGAGTAGGAGTAGGGTAGAGTAGGGTAGAGTAGGGTAGAGTAGGGTAGAGTAGGGTAGAGTAGGGTAGAGTAGGGTAGAGTAGGGTAGAGTAGGGTAGAGTAGGGTAGAGTAGGGAGCTAAGTCGCGCGGGCAAAAGCTAGTATCCTGCTGCCCCCACGAAAATCTAGAAGCGGCCACAAGCCAATTGAGGCCAGTAGCTGTTACTTTTTTTGACCTTCTGTTTCGGCGTTTTGTGGCCAGTGCAGCACACAGCCAGCCACGGCCAGTGTATAAGTATTTTATGCACATGGACCAAACCGCGAGCAAAAGCTAGTATTCGATAAAATAGGTTGAAAATTCAATCAATTGTAGGTTTTCTCGAAAAGCAATCTATAGAATAACTGCCGTCCGATAAAAATAACGCGGAAAGCAAAGAAAATTGATAGAAAACACGTCAGGAGTTCAGGACGTCGTAGAAGCCGATTAAATTCACAGAAGCTGGCTTTCCCTGAAGAAAATAACATTTTGTTCTTTCTTGGGATTCCTTGGACAAGTGTCGATTATAATTTTCGGAGCCGGTGGGTAAGAATCATCCAAATGATATCCGTCGCCTTGGGCGGAGCGGGAGATAGTGTCAGACTCTTACTGACTAAAAAACCCACCCCGTTCCTTCTTGCCTTTCATACAGGGGCCGAGTCTTGGCGTGCGGGAACAGTGCGCGCCGTCGACGATTTGGGCTCGGTTCGGACTGTTAGCAAAGGGTCGGAACGCGAGCTACCCATTGCTCGCCGTTCGCAAGCCCGCGCCTGCGGTGGTGGCCGGAAATTGTGAGTTGCGTTGACTCATGCGGTCGGCCTCCTTCTTTGCTAGCATTACTGCTTCGCAGGAGGCGACTGCCAATTCACAGAAGCTGACTTTCCCTTAGGATAATCTGTTTCAAATACCCGATTATACAATAAACATTTTGTTATTTTTTGGAATTCCTTGGACAAGCGTCGATTATAATTTTTGAAACTTAAAATTCGATACTTTTTTCCATGTACTAGTGGGCTTTGTTGAATGAATAGCTGTAGACTAAGTATCAATATTGACCAATTATTCTGTTTTCGAATCTCACGCCAAATCGTTTGATTTTGCCAAAGTGTTGTTTTTGTTAAGTCAATGAGACCCTGAGTTTGTTTTGGTGTTTCTTCTCAGAGGGTAGTCAGCTAGGAAAAACCGGCCTCTTCCAGTTAAAACTGACTTAAAACTAAATTGACATCTAAAAGTGTGTTTTTTTTTTATAACCGTGTAGGTTAAAAAAAAAAACAAACACGACCATAAAAGGCTCAAATTCAAACAAATTCAAAACGGAGAGTAATAAATTATATAATATTTTTTTTTTTATATTAAATTTGGACAAACTCATTACGTAATGTTTTTACAAGTTTTTTTACTAACAAATTAAGTGTTGTTTCATCCATCCACAAGTATACTTACATCTTAGTTGCATGTCACACCATGTACTACATAAAAAACCGAATATAATAACTTCGCCACACGTGTTTGTACAACTTTTCTGTAGTTCTTTTTACATTTAGCACGCGTCAATACGACAAAAGAAGCGTGCCATTGGTGAATAGAACCCTAATAGACCTGCCACGCTCTTGACCGCTTTATACACAAAAAAAAAACATGAAAGGGATCAACTGCCAAACGAGTGGAGAGCATAAAAGGCTCAAGTTCAAAACAAAGAGCCATGGTAAACTTCGACACACTCATTACGTAATGTTTTTACAAGTCTTTTATTTACAAATTAAGTGTTGTTTGCAAAAATTTATGAGTCTGCGTTTGCCAGTTATTGTTCTACGGGCTAGTTTATTACTTTTAATATTGTTGGAGTTTGCGATGTTTTGTTTTATCTTTGAAATTCGTTTTTGGTGGACTTCCTTGTGTCTTCAAAGTTCTTGGGAAGTTTGATAACTTTCAAAGCTTAGTCAGCTACAGAGAGTAGGTTTTTCTTAAGTTTTGATGATCAAAGCTTGTGGGAGCCATTGTAGAAACGTATCTTGGAAATGGGTTGGTTTACTTTAATAAAATCGATTTAACTTGATTGATGTCAGAAATAGATGTAAGTAAGCCAAATAACCGGGTTTGAACTGATTAATTGCTTTATTTTATTGTTGAGTCTCATCTCTAGCCGTGACCTCATTAGTAGGCTAAAATGACTTGGTATCCAGTCCAAAAACATTATAAAAATAGAAAAAATAATAATAAGAATTATACATCAATATTAGCTTTTACCTGCAGTTTCGCTCGTAAAATATAGCCTAGGTCACTCTGGAATAAAGCAGTTTTCTATCGCTGAAAAAATGTTAGGAATCGGACCAGTACTTTCTTATATTACCTCCTACAAAACAAACTCTTCCTCTTTATTATACCTATTTGTGTAGACATATCGTGTCGTTACCAGATCATAGAATTGATCATCAATAAATAATAATAATGATTTGTTCCTTTCTCTCGAGCCCTGACCGCCGGTAGCTTGGACCCTATTCCCGATACCGGTGGGATACTATTTTTATATTTTTAAATGTTTTTTTTTTATATTTTTTTTTAAAGAAATATTTAAAAATGTAATAAATAGATAATAAAGGAATAATAATGATTTATTTTCTCCACAATATTAATTCTTAATTGCTAGCCATATTTCTACGGTAACATATAAGAGAGCATTATATTATGGGAGATTGGTGCCTAAACTAGGCTTGGGGCCTGTATTTCAGGTCATCAGGACTCCTCCATTTAAATTTAAAAAATAAGAACCGGTCGTGCGCTTGCTTCGTCTTAAATCAACATTTTAAGCACCATGGTTTATTGTTTAATCCGTTACACAGTAACACAAGTTTTACACACAACTCCACAATAATTATTACATAACGTACCCCAGGTGTGATTACATAAACCATAGACAAACAGTCTGGCAAGTGGTCTGTTAGACAAACAAATGTTTGTCTAGATGCAGTAAGTGAGCTGGAAACACTACCATAGTGTTAGTGGTTATGCGCGATTTTTTGACGTCGACTCAATGAGTTCGCGTAACGGTTGAGGGGATAAATCATTACAACTTACAGGAATAGAGGTCCGGCTGCATCAGAGATCAGAATTTGAGCTCTAGATGAAGTGGGCTTTTTTTTTTATTTCTTTCTTTTTTCCTTCTATCATATAATGACTTCTATCGTTCTAGGTTAGAGCGACAGGACGTGTCAAACTTATTTACTTACTGACAGGAACCACACTTGTATAAAGAGACAACAGATTTTTTTTTTTGTTTTTCGCATTTTTTTATTTTATTGCTTTTTTTATTCTTTTACTTTTTATACGTGTTTTTGTTTATTTTTGTGTTTGGGCTTTGTGCTGTACCAAAATAAATTATTTTTCTTTCTTTCTTTCTTTATTTTCTTTATAAGGCAACTAAAGACCCCTTGTGTTATAGGATCACGGTTTCCTTTTGCCCCAGCTGGCATAAACCCTGTTGGCCCACTACAGATTGCTGACATCTCTTTGAGGTGCGCGTGGATCACTACGTAACGTCGACGACTCGAGCTCCGTCCTTACTAGAAGGCCAGACGGCGAGCTACCCATTGCTCGACGCGCGGATCATCCTGCAACTCTGGTCGCCCCGGGCTTCTCCTGTCGTGGATATCCCATACGGCTGTAGCCATCTCCTTCGCTAACATTCCTACTTTCGCAGAGGCGACCGCATCCCATTACCTCTCTATCTTTCTAGACCATGGCCAGCACCAGGAGAAGTCTACACTGATGGCACAAGCGTTCCTCCACCGTATGCGCCACTGTGTCCTCCGGACAGTCCTCACAATGGTGACACCCATTAAACTAACTGCGCCCAACCTGGGCGAAGCGTAAGCGTAAGCGTAGCAAAGACAATCTCCACAGGTGGGGGTTCTCGGATGGTTCCGATCTTCAGTGTTTGTACGGCGCCTCTCCGCAGACCATGTCCCACCTTCTGTCCTGCACCACGTGCCCTGTTTCCTGCTCACGTAGGGACCTAATGACAGCATCAGCAAACGGCATTGCCGTGGCCGAATTCTGGGCCAGGCAGAGAATTTGACTAGTTTTGCCATCGATACGATAAGAAGAAGAATTAAACTAGAACTACATTAGACCGAAGCACACGTGTAGCACGACTGTTTTGCATGTAGAACGACGTCGCGTGGCGTGGCTCGAGTGTAGCTCTACACGTTTAGGTTTATTATAAAATTCTAGAGACCGACGCGACTACATCGGTGTACATTGTTCTCAGTGTAGTTCTACCTTTAAGTTTGTAAGAGAAAAAAATACAACCAATTTGAGAAACACCCTATTTTTAAAATCGGTTACAAACTCTTTGATACTATGTAATCCATTACAAAAACCCCGAGTCCTTAGCTCGAAACAAGCTCTAATAAACACACAGTCAAGCGCACAATAGCACAATAGTAATCGACGATGAATGGACGCATTTGTCGACGCTAGTGCTTTGTGCACTCGCGACTGCGTGTTGTGTGCAACATTGTGTCGCTGTTGGAACAATGTTGGTGGACACAAATAAGATTTATTTAGTCAGTTTTCTTTTATAGACTACTGAAGTTTATATGCTGTATTAGCAAAATTAAAAAGGTAGCCACAATCACAAAATGCCGCAACCAGCATAATTATTTCCTGAAGATTTTTTACATTTTATATACTGCGCACTCGTACGCTGATCTGGGCGCGTCGGTCTCCATACATATTATATGGAAACAAGACTTGTAGATCCACACATGATCCACGTCACGCGACGTCGTTCTACGTAAAAATCAGGCGTGTTACACAAGTGTGTCTGTCTAATGTAGTTATAGCTTAATTGTGTATCATCAAAGCTAAAGTATACAGAACGTGTACCCCTTTTGGCCGTTTTATTTGCATCACCTTTTCCGATACGAATACCAGCCCGCGCTGGGCCCGCGTGGTGGATTACGGCCCATTCCCTCTCCTAGAGAGGAGATCTGAGTTCCAGCATTGGGAACAATGAAAGGCTGATTATGCTTATGCTTGCTAATGACCTCAGGTAGAGCTTCCGAAAGAGTGAGTCTTGAAATGAACATGGATAAAACCCAAATCAGGATTAACAACCATGTAGCGCCCAGTCCTATCGAGGTCGGAGACTACACTCAAAGTTGTGGACGATTACGTCTAGGTACCTCGGACAGACAGTCCAGTTGGGTAGGTCTAACTTCGAGAAAGAGGTCAACCATCGAATCCAACTCGGCTGGGCAGCGTTCGGGAAGCTACGCGGTATCTTCTCGTCCAACATACCACAGTGTCTCAAGACGAAAGTCTATGACCAGTGCGTGTTGCCAGTGAGGACATATGGCTCCGAAACGTGGTCGCTCACAATGAGCCTCATTAGAAGGCATAAAGTTACCCAAAGAGCAATGAAAAGGGCTGTGCTCAGGGTTTCCTTGCTAATAGGACACATCTAAATATATTTTTTATCAGAACTTTCGGCAAACATCACAAATTTTATTCATAAACCGAACTTAAAGACGTCTAAAGATAGATATTAAACGACAAATATAAAAAAAAAGTATTTTCCTCCTCAATCTGCCAATGGCAATTCGACTGAAAATGGATATAAAAGTTTCTCGCAGCTTGTAGCGCCCATCGGGAGGAAATCTCATAAAAATAACAGAATCGTGTTAACAAACTGTTTCATCCCAGTAACAGTGTATCTATTTATAACTTTTTTATACAGTTCCTATAACAAACAAGAGGTTGATTCTACTAATGGTTGTTCGTCAATTTTGCATGTGTTTTTGGGGGAGGTTTTTCTAAAAAAGGTTTGGTTTATGACCTACATGCTCGCAGAATGGTCGATAGGTTCTGGACATGTTCCTGTACATGATCGCCGCAGTGTTAGAAAGCACCACAATGTGGAACGATGACTTGAGGGTCGTGGGAATCCGATGGAAGCGTGACGCACAGGACCGGTCGTTGTGGCGACACTTGGGGTCTCTCTCTCCATGTCCAACAGTGTATGTCTTTTGGCTAAAAAGATAAATGCGAGCAGATGATCATCCCTTACAGATTATATTTTATTTACTTTAAAAAAAATTATTAAAGCTTAATCTCACCTGAGGGCGGGAGCAAAACAACCCCTCAGTCGCAAGGATGGCCCGGTGACTATGTTTTTGTGTGGACAACCACCTAACATAACAAGCTTATGACTTTGTGATTTTTCATGATACAGTTATGAAATTTTGTACATAAGATTCTTTACATAAAAAATACTAGACACGTATTTCGGGTTTCACATATACTCGTATTAAAACTAATCTGTATATTTCTAACCGGTGTTTAAATTAGTCAGGCTATATGAAAAAGTCCTCTCATCAACCTCTACGATCGGTAAGATACAGGAACCCATCAATGCAATGCAGCAATGGGTAGCTCTCGCTGTCCGACCGTCCGGTAACTGTTCGGACAGAGCGCAAGTCGTCGACGGCGTGCATTGTTCCCGCGCGCCTCAAGGAGTTGTCAGCAACAGCAGAGGCCCAGCTGGGTCGAAGCCTACTGGGGCCAGGGTTAGCTCCGAAAGGTAGCTCAGCCCCGATATGAAAGGCAAGAAGGAATAGGGTTGGTTTTTTTGTCAGTAAGAGTCTAACACTATCTCCCGCTCCGGCAAAGACTCCAACAAAAAAAAACCCCTACGGTCGGTAAGATACAGGAACCCGTCACATCCCTCTCTGACCTAAATATCAACTTTTGTATCCATTTATGGAGTTGAAGATGTACCTTCCAAGTCTTAATACGATTCTGAGCTCGACAAGCCGGAGTTTTCAACTTTTAGTTTTTAACACTTAACTCTTGAGTGTGTTTGTAATGCTAAAAGTTTAGTTAAAGTTAATAACGCGTGTTTTTTATACTTTTTACGATATTTGAGAATCTGTTTTGTTCAATTAGATATAGATTTAGCAGTGTTTGTTATTTAACATGATAGTATAATATAAGTTAAGAATTACTGCAACTTTTTTGATCTACATTAAAATAGCTTAATAGACATGAGTGTATAGCTCAAACCATCTGAATACAACTAAGCAACAGACTCAGGACCGGCCGTTATAGCGACGCTTGGGGGAGGCCTATGTCCAACAGTGGACGTCTTTCGGCTGATATGATGATGATGAAGCAACAGACTGAAAAAATTGAAAGCCTGCTAAAAAAACGAATTCTCGTTCTTCTCCGAGTCAAAAAGCAAAAATAACGCAAGTACACGTAATTGAAACATCAGTAGTAAAACAAACGAAGTTATAGCACATTGTACAAGCTAATAAAATGTGGGGCAACATTTCATACAAGTTTGTCCTCTCACTAAGTTTTATTGGAGCAACTATTGTACTGGTGGTCGGTGATAGTTTGATGGTAGTTCTCAAACTTTGATAGACAGAGAATGGGCTGAGATTTGGCGGATGAGTTTGTGTATTAAGGTTTTTAGTTCGTATTGAAGTTAAGAATTTCGAAGAAGGGACTTTGATATTGGGGATATTTCAATTTCGTATGAAGTTTCTTGATGGCCTCACTCAAACTTTGGGACAGAGAAGGGGTGAGATTTGAAGGATGGACTTTGTCCATTAAGGTTTTCAGTTCAGTTTGTGTTGAGGTTAAGAATTTCGAGAGTTTAAAATTGGGCATGTTTCAATTTCACGTGAACTTTCAAGTTTGCGTTGATTGCGGTTATCTTACCATAAGATTTTTGATTCTTAACAAAATATTAAGGTGCATAAAGACATACATTTCTAGAGTTAAGTAATTCAAGATTTTTTACAGTTTATGTTATTTTTTATGTGGAAAGTTAAACAAGAAACCAATAACAGATATTTTAGAGTTATGTGGAATCAAGTGTAAAATTCCGCAAAACTCCATTGAAAAGGAAGGATCTGTCGACTAGACGGTTGTATTGTCTGGTCCGGGCCACTGCCCGATAGTTGATTTTGGGCTGTTAGAGAACTCTAATACCGCAATGCAGGATTTTAAATCTTAGTTCCCTTTCCACGTGATAGACGTTGCTACAATATCATTTCTCATAGTAAAAGGGTTTATTTAACTAGAGTCCGTCTAACGAAAGCGTGACCTGAGAAAAGGAGGTTAAAACCAAAAATTTTGTATGTGGTATTATTGAAATAGTAGGAGAAAAAACTTTTGATACTTGAGTATTTTTAGGGTTCCGTAGCCAAATGGCAAAAAACGGAACCCTTATAGATTCGTCATGTCTGTCTGTCTGTCTGTCTGTCTGTCTGTCTGTCCGTCCGTATGTCACAGCCACTTTTTTCCGAAACTATAAGAGCTTTACTGTTGAAACTTTGTAAGTAGATGTATTCTGTGAACCGCATTAAGATTTTTACACAAAAATAGAAAAAAAGCAATAAATTTTGGGGGTCCCCATACATAGAACTGAAACTCAAAATTTCTTTTTTCATCAAACCCATGCGTTTGGGGTATCTATGGATAGGTCTTCAAAAATGATACTGAGGTTTCTAATATCATTTTTTTCTAAACTGAATAGTTTGCGCGAGAGACACTTCCAAAGTGGTAAAATGTGTGTCCCCCCCCCCCCCTCTAACTTCCAAGATAAGAGAATGATAAAACTAAAAAAAATATATGATGTACATTACTATAAAAACTACCAACGAAAATTGGTTTGAACGAAATCCAGTAAGTAGTTTTTTTTAATGCGTCATAAACCGAAAAAAAATACACTATTATTAAAACATCGATCAAAGTTACAACACATTACAAGAACTTTTATATTATGTTACTTGCTGCTACGGAACCCTTCATGGGCGAGTCCGACTCGCACTTGGCCGGTTTTTTTTTTGTATTTATGACAATTGTAAAATATTTGTATAGATATGAACTTATTTTACTCAAAAACGTGTGTAGACTTAAGCTAGAACTACACTACACCGACGCACACGTGTGAGACGTCTCAGACGTGTGCGGCAGGTGTGCACACTACACCGACGCAACGCGTAACACGTGTGATGCCTTTGTTTTCATCGGAGGATTAAAAACAGATCAAGCTTGCTTTTCCATTTACCATCGAAGACACTTCCGCCTGACCACCGCGATCAGACGCGTGGATAGCCCCGCCCACCTTCCTCTAAAATTTCTGGGACCGATGTATCCGCATCGCGGCGGACGTAGCATCGCATGGCGTGTGTAGCACACGTGTGAGCAGTATAGTTCTAGCTTTAATTATTGGTGGGTGTATGGTAAAGGTCAATAATAACACAAAATGTTAGTTAATATTCCAAATTATTTTATTTTATCTGTTATCTCAAATGACGCTACATAATATTCAAATAATACTCTTTATTTACCATTTCATTCGACTCGTGAGACACAGAAAGTTCAGCAGCTATCTCTTTCAAACTTAAACTAGGATTTCAGTCACTATTTCCTTCACTTTCGCGATTTTAACTTCAGTTGAAGACTTTGATGCACTACCAGACAGAGTGAGGCAAATCTTTCATTACATCTCAGCCGCTTTTGAACGCATTCTACTACTCATTAGCATGTTTTTGATTAAGTCGATTCACTAAAAGTCTTCTTCTTCTATGCCAGATTATCTAAAAATATAAGAAAAAAAAATATTATTATATCGTAAATATATCTAATAATATTTGTCAACAAGGATCAAGAATATAACGTCATACTAACTTAAAAATTCAGAAATCGTATATAAACATTGTTGGTTTTTATTGAAAACACCTTCTTTCTCTTCTTGTTTTTGTTTGAATTTATTAACCATAGTGTGTCGCAGTTTTCGCACGTTACTGTTTATTGTTTTTCCCATAATTAAGCAATTATTTTTGAAAAATAAATAGCTGTTTACAAAAACTGACAATTGCAACCATAGACTTTGACGTTATTTTTTCGGAAAAACAATGTTGCCAATTTAATTTAAAAAAAAAACTCCAGGTTACGCTTTCAGTAGACGCACTCTAGCTTCGAATACGCCAAAAGTAAAGAAATAAGTAATTTAATAGTACTATACTAACTAATATAATTATATCCTAATCTTATATATAAAAATGAATCGCAAAATGTGTTGGTAAGCGCATAACTCAACAACGCCTGGACCGATTTCGCTAATTTTTTTTTTGTTGTGTTCGTTATTATGAGGAGAAGGTTGTTATGGAAAAAAAAAAGATAATTAGGGTAGTGTAGGGTAGAGTAGGGTAGTGTAGGGTAGTGTAGGGTAGAGTAAGGTAGAGGAGGGTAGAGTAGGGTAGAGTAGAGTAGGGTAGGGTAGAATAGGGTAGAGTAGGGTAGAGTAGGGTAGAGTAGGGTAGAGTAGGGTAGAGTAGGGTAGAGTAGGGTAGAGGAGGGTAGAGTAGGGTAGAGTAGAGTAGGGTAGGGTAGAGTAGGGTAGAGTAGGGTAGAGTAGGGTAGAGTAGGGTAGAGTAGGGTAGAGTAGGGTAGAGTAGGGTAGAGTAGGGTAGAGTAGGGTAGAGTAGAGTAGAGTAGGGAAGAGTAGAGTAGAGTAGGGTAGGGTAGAGTAGGGTTGTGTAGGGTATAGTAGGGTAGACTAGGGTATAGGAGGCTGAAGTAGGGAAGAGCGGGAGCGAAGCCGCGCGGGTGCAGCTAGTTAATAATAGAAATGTGAAAGTTTGGATGTTTGTTACGTAATCACGCAAAAACGGCTGAACAGATCTGGATGAAATTTGGCATGCATACATCCTTTGACATGGAAAAGAACATAGGCTACCTTTTATCCCGATTCCTTACCTAATGCCACGCGGGCGAAGCCGCGGGCAAAAGCTAGTAGTACTATTATACTCAGAAATACTGTAACATATTTTCAGCCGTTGGTACGGCAGAGATATGAATGTCGACATTATCATAAATTACTAGATAAGCGTGTATTTTATACTGTCCTAGTACCTGTGTATTCTATATCCATAAATGTGAGTGGTAATTTTGGCATATAACTATAAGTAAAATAGTTTTCTATGTTATTGAAAGACTTATGATTATACATGTGGGTGGATGGAGAGAGGCCAAAGAGGGATGGATTGTGAGATGACTGATTTACAATGAAAGGAAGTCAGTGATAGATAGATAGATAGATAGATTGATTCTTTATTGTACAACAAAAATAAAAATTACTTATGAAATTTAAAATTAATAGGGTGTCACAAATGGCGGTCTTATCGCTAAAAGCGATCTTTTACAGACAATCTTTGGATGGATTTGACAGAGAAGGAGAAAAAGATACACAAAAAAAAAAGAAAATTAATAGGGTGTCACAAAGGGTGGTCTTATCGCTAAAAGCGATCTTTTACAGACAACCTTTGGATGGATTTGACAGAGAAGAAGAAAAAGATACTCAGGTAGTTGATGGTGTGTTGGTGGTATACACAATAAATAATAAATTACATAAATTACAAGATAAACTAATAAATTACATAAATTACAAAACAATATATGATACCGTGACGGGTGATAGGATAGAATGGAAAAAAAAAAACGTTTTGCGAAGACCCCAAGTAACAAGGGCAAGAAGATGAAGATGATGATGATGATGATGATTCATCTACACTAATATAATAAAATTAGCACCGATAGAAAGCTGCTTTATTTCTGAGTGACATAGGCTATATTTTTTGTACGCGGGCGAAGTCGCGGGCAAAAGCTAGTAGGTAATACGGTTGTTATTGCAAATTCAAAGCAATATATCTACTAGTAGCCTATATAGCTTGGGTTGACCATTTTAAAATAATTAATTTTCAAAATTAAGAATAAATAATAATTGTTTTTTTTTAATAATTGATTTTCTAATTGTTTGTAACAGTTAACAAATGTATAACAAAATCAACAGTGTTGGTCCAGTGTTAACTGTCCAGTTTGTTGCAAGTTGCAGATTCAAACCCAGCTAGGCGCATTACTTTGGAGACGGTCAAAATCAAAAACATTTATTTCAAATTGATCATTTGCAGGCACTTCTGAACAGTCAAAAGTCGGTCAGTCCAAGAAAAGTGAAGCTAAATTGCGCGAAAGCGGTGAAAAGAAAACAGCATGAGGAAAAAAAACTAAAGTTTTATAACTAAAAATTCAAAGACGTGACATTCAACGCGTAGACCATCGTGGTGGACTACGATCAATTCCATCTCCGAGAGAGGAGACCTCAGTCCCAGCAGTGCGTTTTAACATAAACATTAATTATGCTATACTCATTATTCTAACCTACAAAATTCCAACTAAATTAACTAACTTTATCACCAGATTAGTCATAATCAAGACAAGATAAAAAACAACAAAATTACCAACGTCCAAGAAAAAAGTGATTACATTTAATGTGTAACAAGAAAAACTCTGATATACTGAACAGACATCTTTAAACACACCCTCGAGAATCTTCTATCCCCCAAATTGTCCTCACGGTGAGTCGTTAGATAAATACAAAGATGGAGACCGCTTATAAAAAGGACGATTCTAACGCTCCATGTAACAAGAAAGCCTTACTTTAGGAAATAAGGGCCAGCGAAATAATGGTATGGACACAACTCAAGGGTCTTTAAGTTAAGAGTAATTAGGTTAGTTCAAGCGTGCTCCATCGTCGGCCACATCATCGCTTACCATCAGGTGAGATAGTGGTCAAACGCGAGCCTATCAAAAAGACATCTTTGGACGGCTGAAAGTAGAAAATATACAATACTTTTAAGAGGAGAGTCCGTGTGAAACATCAAAAGGGCACTTACAGTTTTCAAAATTGCTAAACATACACCGCACTAAAATATAAAAAAACTAGCTTTTGCCCGCGACTTCGTTCGCGTGGAATAGTGACTTCCGGCAGATAGTACTGAATTGATGCCGACTCTTGACCAATAGATGGCGCTGTATGTCCGGAATAAATTTTATTTTTTATATTATTTTTTATTTTATTGTTTGTGATAAAAAGTATCCTATGTCATTTCTCAAGTTCCAAACTATGCCTGTACCAAATTTCACACAAATCGGTCCAGTAGTTTAGGCGTGAAGCAAAGACAGACAGACAGACAGACAGAGTTACTTTCGCATTTATAATATTAGTTTGGATAATAATAATGAAGAATCTAAATAGACGTGCCAACAGTTTCATCGCTAGATATTTAAAAACATATCCTTACCTAATTTCGAGAAAAAAAATGTTTAAAATTTAGTAAATCCTGCAAATAGAAAAAGTAGATTTAGCTGTTTTTTGAGAGATTTGAACAATTTTTTTTTTCGAAATTACGTATAGGTTTGCTCTTGAGGACTCAAGAAACACCTTTTATAGCCTAAAGGACCTATTACACTGCGCTGAATATCGCGTGCGATATTCCGACTCGTACTATTTTTCATTCATAGAAAGACAGTCTAACCCCTATTACACTGCGCGACACGTCGAACCATAGACAAAACGAGTCTGAATAACGCGTAGTGTAATAGATCCTTAAACATGTTTTTTTGAAGTTGGAAATCGCATTCATCATTTAGACATTCCAGAGTCAGGGTAACCGCAATCCTAAACCTAACCCCTTTATTCAGAATGTTGCGTCGAAATCGCTAGAGCGCCGTTCGCGAGCCGCTCGCGAACTACGCACGTGCATTTCATGTTAGTACGAAGCGCTCGCGGCGAGGGCTTCGTACGAACGAGCCGAGCGCGAAATGCACGCACGCCGTTCGCAAGCGGCTCGCGAACGGCACATTCGCCAAGTCTGTCTGTCACACACCATTAGAACTGTGCGTCTTCAGCTAAAAAACTTACTTTTTTTTTATCTGTTATAAACTAGTACTTGACTGCGATCCCGCCTGATGCAGTGAGCAGTGATGCAATCGTTGATGGTGAGGCGCACTAGTTTATTAAGAGCCTATTCACTCTAGCCTTGAAGACACCCAAATTATAATCGGACGGAAAGACCGCAGCAGACAGACTAGACTTAAAACGCGTCCGTATCATGTATCTATAACTTTACCTCGTCATAATAAAAAATATCATACACTTCCACAACCGCGAATAAAAATAAAGAGTAAAACAATCTCATATCGTATTCATGACAATAACGTAGCTTAGAAATAAAACAAGCGAGTCGAACAAATTCCTCCAAGCGTAGTTTAATATGGAACAACTTTGAATTATATTGAGAAAACTAAGTCTTGTGTGGACCAAGTATTTTGACGTGACAACGTCTTAAATTAGGTTGCGGCTGGGAGTCACTTATGAAAAAGTGTAACGCTCGGTAACGTTACGATGAGTCACCGAACGAGAGAGAGGCCCGCCGAATGCCTTGCGTCTCTCTCCCACTCAACTATGATCGGTCTGCCGCGCGCGCAGCACTAGAGACGTTGTCACGTAAAATCTTCGCCCGTAAAACCGACTTTACAGGCAACCATTTTTTTATACAGTACAATTGTTTATACTTTCGTCGCTTCTCATTTTTTTTCTCTTTACCAGATTTGGACATTGAATTGTGACTGAACGGAAATTTTACTTATTTTTATTTACGTATCTTTCTTTCATGAATTATTTTTTACTCTTATTGAATTCTATTAGGTACCACGTCTAAATCCGATTGGACTACAAGGTGGTCCGATTTATGCTATAAATGTGGATAAATAACTTACAGTCACTTTGATTTCCATAAGAATGTTAATACATTCTAATGTTTTTACAGTATTTGGCAGCAAATGTAACGAGTCAGCCTTCTCGGAAAGCCACCGTAGGCGCGGGCTTGCGAACAGTGAGCAATGGGTAGCTCGCTATCCGGCCGTCCGGTAACTGTCCGGACCAAGCCCAAGTTTTCAGTAACAGCACGGACGCAGCCGGGTCGAATCCCACTGGGGCCAGGGTTATCCGAAAGGGCGCTCGAGCCCCAGTTTGAACGCTAGAAGGAACGGGGTGGGTCTTTTAGTCAGTAAGAGTCTGACACTATCTCCCGCTCTGCCCAAGAGCGGGGGATGTCATTGGATGATTTTTTCCCACCATAAAAAAAAGGTACAATATATCGATGAATGACACAGGTAATGAAGGTATTTTTTTTTACTTTATTTCGACACCTCCTACGCATAAAACCGGCCAAGTGCGAGTCGGACTCGCCCATGAAGGGTTCCGTAGCAGCAAGTAACATAATATAAAATTTCTTGTAATGTGTAGTAACTTTGATCGATGTTTTAATAATAGTGATTTTTTTTCGATTTATGACGCATTTAAAAAAACTACTTACTAGATTTCGTTCAAACCAATTTTCGTTGTTAGTTTTTATAGTAATGTACATCATATATTTTTTTTAGTTTTATCATTCTCTTATTTTAGAAGTTAGAGGGGGGGGGACACACATTTTACCACTTTGGAAGTGTCTCTCGCGCAAACTATTCAGTTTAGAAAAAAATGATATTAGAAACCTAAGTATCATTTTTAAAGACCTATCCATAGATACCCCACACGCATGGGTTTGATGAAAAAAAAATTTTTGAGTTTCAGTTCTAAGTATGGGGACCCCCAAAATTAATTGCTTTTTTTCTATTTTTGTATGAAAATCTTAATGCGGTTTACAGAATACATCTACTTACAAAGTTTCAACGGTATAGCTCTTATAGTTTCGGAAAAAAGTGGCTGTGACATACGGACGGACGGACAGACAGACAGACAGACAGACAGACAGACAGACAGACAGACAGACAGACATGACGAATCTATAAGGGTTCCGTTTTTTGCCATTTGGCTACGGAACCCTAAAAACGTAACATATTTTGTATCGGTCTAATGTAGCTCCCGCTTCAAACTCATCGTAAATAATGTTTTTTTTTTCTTAAATAAATATTTTTTCTTTCTTTTTTATCTTCTTCAGTTGTCCTTTGCGTTCCAAGGCCAAGGGTTTCCTTATCACAAAATTCTTCGCAACCCTAGCGATTACCACACTCCCTCAGATAGCTATAAGCTTAAAACGTGTTAAATCCACATTTACGCCTAATCGATACAGCAATATCGCTCAATCGATTTGTTCACTCAAACGCGGGGCTAAATAGCTAATGTGAACGACCTTATTTACATTAACAGGGCGTAAGTCTATAGGCGTAAGTGTACAGCTTAATCGGGCGACTAAAACCGACTGTTTATAACACGTCTGACGGTTAATTTACTCGTATAAAGAGCAATGGTTTTAGTTTACTTTCTAAACCAAGAAGGATACGGGAAAATATGGATATGGTTATGTAAAGGACGCACGACGCATGGCAAGTATCCACCCATACGTTGTTGAAACACCTACGGTCCGGACTAAGCGTTTCGCCTCGTCATTTATACCGCGTACATCAAAGGACTGGAACAGTTTGCCTACTGCGGTCTTCCCGTCTGATTATAATTTGGGTGTCTTCAAGGCTAGAGTGAATAGGCTCTTAATAAACTATTGCGCCTCACCATCAACAATTGCATCACTGCTTACCATCAAGCGGGATCGCAGTCAAGTACTAGTTTATAAAAAAAAGGAAAATACCAGTTTCGAATATAAAATTATTTCGAACTAACTTTTGCCCTCGGCTTCGACCGCGTACATAAAATAGTCTATGTCACTCAGGAATAAAGCAGCTTTCTATCGATGAAAAAATTTCGTCAATCGGACCAGTACTTCCAGAGATTACCTCCTAAAAACAAAAAAAAAACACGAACGAATGACGAACACTACGAAGCGATTTTTGGTGATAATCAAAAATCAAAAGTTTGTAGTGCTTTTCATCCCGGAAATATACCCAACGAGATTGTTTTCTATTTTTAGCGGGTGAAGCCGCTGGTGAGAGTTAGTAGCCAAGGCCTGCGGTCCGTGGACGCGTAGCTTCCAAAACGCATATTCGTCATTATACGCTTGATGTATGTCTGCTCACAGCTTACTCAACTCTGACGACGAAGCTACAGTTTCATAGATTTGTATGTAAGCTTCACGCAGGCGTACACCAAGCGTATTATGACGAATACGCGTCTATGAAGCTACGCGTCCGTGGACAGTAAAGGTCAAAGCACACTTAAACGACTCTGCTCCCACCTTTTTTTATATGGTGGGAAAAAATCATGCATTGACATCCCCCGCCCTTGAACGGAGCGGGAGATAGTGTAAGGCTCTTACTGACTAAAAGACCCACCCCGTTCCTTTAGTCAGTAAGAGTCTGAAGAAACGGTCTGCTCCCACCTGGCAAAAAGAATATCATTCAAATACGGGCTTTAAACATTGCTTTTTAGATATATTTTACATCGGCATCATAAATTAGCAGACAGCTCGCTGTCAGCTAGCTTACCGCCGCCAGACTGCTCGGTAGTTGACGCCTCGCTGGTCGCACGTTGTAGGCGAGTGGTAGGCGCGGCGTCCGCACGGTGGCGTGGAGCAGTGTTGGAGCAGAGTTGTTTATGTGTACCTTTAGGGCGTTTACACATTATGCCGCAGCGGCGGACTTTTTTCGCCGGCGCGATGGCGCAAGAGATCGCAGAACCAGCGACACAAGCTCCTCTTATGCGGTACCAGTAAAGTAGCTTTCTAAAAATTACTCATCTATCAAAAATAAAGCCTACATGTTATCAAGGGGGAAGTTACAACCTAAAAACATAACATCTGAAACTGAACTCCATAAAAACATCTTAACAGTCGAGCATCGAACTTATGATCGATTACTTGCTACATTAGTACGTCTCCACAACTTCACGACACGTGACAAATTGTCGACAGCAGTTAAGGCTTATAGTCCCGGGAACCTCTGACCGGAATTTAATGGACACATCATCATTTCAGCCGGAAGACGTCCACGGTTGGACATAGGCCTCCCCCAAATGTCGCCACAATGAACGGTCCTGTGCGCCTCGCATCCATCGGATTCCCGAAACCCTTACTAGCGGGGTTACCATGACGTTCAAAGTAAGATTGTTTTAATCTTGTTTCGGTGTGGGTAAGAGATGGCGCTAGACAACCTGTATAGCTATGTCTCTTACCAACACTGAAACAAGATTAAAACAATCTTACTTTAATCGTCATTGTCTAAGTCCAGGTTATCGGATAGACACATACTCGCATTTAATTTCGGCCAGCTGCACCCGGATAGAGCCCCGCTGACTTTTAAATGGGGTTAAATATATTGACCACCATAAAATGCTTTGATACCCTTAGTTCTTTTACCAAAAATAGATACTTGACACCAGAAAAATAAAGTCTAAAATTACAATAGTACTAGCTATTTTAGTCACGACTGCACTTCAAATTGTATTCGAACACCAAATGTAGTAAATGATCACCAAATCTTAGCGAGCAAATTAATGCACTCTTTTTAGCCCCGTAGAGCAGGATGATACTTTGTCTAATCAACAATCTATCTTAGTGGAATTTTAGGGCACCCCGGGTCGGATAGATTTAGGTTAGAAGAAGGTGGCGGGGTCGTAGTGAGCGAGCGAAGCGAGCGAACACAGACCCCGTCACCTTCTTCGAGGTTATTTTTTTTTTAAACCACCCAGAAGTAGGAGCCCCGCGTAGCGGGGCTCCGTCGAGCTGTCTTGGCAGGTAGTTAACCTAACCTCAAAATTTTAACTACTGATATCTCCGTAACCATGGGGTTCTGCCGATGCTTTATTTGGATTCATTATGCTTAAATAGGATAGCGAGATGTTAAAACTTTGGTTATAATTTCACATTAAAATGTTGGTTTAATTTTGGTGATCATTTACTATTTTTGTCTTATAAATGTTACTATATCTGGTGATAAGTTAAACATAAGCCCTTTTAAATCCATTTTCGTTGCAAAATAGTGATTGATTTACATAAGCTACATACATTCTAAAGAACACTTAACCATCAATTTTTTGTGGAAACATGTTGCTCAAAGCCGTTTGAAAGGAGTAGGGAAAGCAAGCGAAAAAATAACATGTTGTAATTTTTTTTTTCCCAGAATTATTTAGTCTTACAAAAAAATCATATGTTGATAATGTTGTACATGAATCTATAATAAACATAATATTTTTTTTAAACCTTCTGACCTCGCCATTACCGAGGAGTAGGCTTCAGAAAGATACTGTTTTAAAGCGTTCGGGAGTTAGGGCCTTAATATATGGGGAATGTTTTGCTATAACATTTTAATTATAGGAAGTGGGGCTATAGAAGATTGATAAGGTTGTGTGTGGATTATGGATTTGTGATATTTTCGGGAGTATTAACCTCAGTTCGCTGTCGGTTTTGTGCTAAGAAGTTTTTTTTTTTCATTTTAGTAATTAGTTTATTTGTAAAGTCATAGCGAGGACTTAAATATTACCCTAAATACTTTTCTACTAAACCTGACTATAGACATATAATACAAAGACACAAAATACACTCAGGCGTCAAAGTACTCCTCCACATCTGCTGTCATCTTGAAATGTGCCCAGAAGGCTGGCAACATTGACAAGTTAAATGGTACTGCTAATTCTTTGGGCGAAGAACGAGCCAGAAGATATGTTGTTATGTTTATTTTCTGTTATCGAGGACATGGCACTCATGGTCTGCAGCTGAAAATCAGCGTCAGATACTGACCGTACATTCGGCTTTATGCTGAGCTGGGGTCCTTTTGGCATTATTCAGTGTACAGTACAATTCACGAATGATGGCTGCCGTGATGTTAGTCTTTGCGAACATTCGCGCATACTATACTCTTCTCGCATACGCACTGTCGCCATTTGGTTCCTAAAACACGTTACTGCGCAGTCTTCTGCGCAAACTTCACGGCCGCCATCATTCGTGAATTGTACTATACGTCGTTTGTTTAATATTTTGTTTAGAGTATTTCAGATTTGGTAATGCAAATAAAGGCCAATTTCTTTCTTTCTTTTTTTTATAAAATATAGTTCATTTTTTTTAAACTAGATTGCGTTTGTTCATTTCGAATTTAATACATAAACATTCCATTCGCAATAACATTATACATTAAACCAAGCTTTTTCACTGCCCGTTCAACCCTTTTTGACCTATATTCCGTAAGCATCCTTATAGCAATATAATATATTTTATAACATGCAACTGAAGGACATGGAGGGTTCTTGTTAGTAAAATTCGTTAACTTATTTTATTGTTTCTGTTTGAAGTATCTGTTATTTGTTTATTGTGCAAACCTACCACAGTGTTGTCTACCTTTCAATCGTGGAAATTACAGACACAATAGAAAGACAATAGGTGCACGAACGCCGGCGTTCGCTTGGGGTTTAATGAATTAACGCTAATGTTGACTGGGAGAGAATGCCTTGTTGCATTAAGTCCGCCTATGTACCACTACTGTAGTTGAAGTTCAAATAAATAAATAAAGAAAAATTCTGACACGCACTCCCGCTCTACTTTTCTCCTCCTCACAAATAAAAAAAAAAAACTATATTTCAGTAACATTTTAACTTTCCAACGTAACTTGTCTCAATTGCTTGTATTTCCACTACATTTAACCAAAACAACACTTCAGCGGCATCCCATTTTGTCAAATGCCCAACTCGACAACTTAATTTTTCACCTGCCCAGAAGTTGAGTTGCAAAAGTTTTCTGTACAGTAAAGTTTCTGGAATAGGGTGTAGCGTTGCCGACACGCTCAGTTAATAAATGTACAGGGTGATTTGAAGAATAATGTCAACCAAACAGACATGGTAACAAATACATATTTAATTTAAGAACCTGCCTGTTGGTCTAGTGGTGAGTTGAGATGCCGGAGGTCGTGGGTTCGATTCCCACCCAGGACAAATGTGTGATATATAGATATAGCTGCATCCTTTTAACACTTCAGTTTAACAGACCACGTTAAGAGATCGTGGTAGGGCCTCTTAAAATATCAACAACAATACCGAATCATCCTCTACGATTTTAACATACGCGGGGTCAAAAGTAGCAAAGTTCAAAAACTATCCCATTCCGATGCTCGGCAGTGTAATGGCGCGGCAACAGAACGCAACAGGTCGCATCGTTCCGTTGCGTACCATAAAGGCTCAAATTAGTGCTAGAGTATTGTTTGTTTTGTTACAGGGGTGTACCTTTGTGGCTGTAGCGGGGAGAGGGTTATATTGCTGGGGATATTTTGACGGTGAAAGTGGGGGCAAGCCGCAATTATTTTTTGGCATTTTGCGGGTCGTTGTAAAAATTGTATTTTTTTTTATATCCGATATAAACTAGTGCTTGACTGTGATCCCACCTGATGGTAAGCAGTGATGCAATCGTTGATGGTGAGGTGCACTAGTTTATTAAGAGCCTATTCACTCTAGCCTAACTTCTGTATGTTGATTAAAATATGATTTGTGATTGTCATAAACCGGGTGCGGAAGCAAAACAACCCATCAGTAACCCAGATGGCCCGGTGACCATGTATTTATGTCGCCAAACAGGTACCGTGACTGGCTTATAACTTTGCGATTTTTCACGATACAGTTTTACAATTTTGTACATAGATTCTTTAAATAAAAATATTGTTGTGTTTCAGATTTCGCATATACAACAAATTAGGTTGTATTCAAATTTCATTGGTGAGAAAAATCATCCAATGACAACCCCCGCTCTTGGGCGGAGCGGGAGATAGTGTCAGACTCTTACTGACTAAAAGTCTACCCCGTTCCTTCGCTTGCTGCCCTGGCGTTTTCCCCTTTTGAAATGTTTGATTGGTGAGATTCTTGAGTTTCGTCTGTAAGATTAATTTTGTGAATTCTGTATGAGAAATGGTGACTCTAAGATGAAATTGTTGAGCAATACTTTGAAAGGCAGAGCTTTTAGACACATTTTGTCTATGGACCAACCTTTGTGCTTTATGCTTCAGTATCTACACCAACGTTCATAAGAAAATTCCCGCAAATAATCAACTTCTCTGGTCTTAAATCAGACTTCGTTGAATTTATTTATTTATATATACTTAATACACACCAAGATTATACATTAACAAAAAGAAATCATATAATAAAAAAAAAAAACATACAATTGGCGACCTTATCGCACCAGGCGATTTCTTCCAGGCAACAGTAGTTTGCCTGGACACAAAATGGGGTAGTACTTAGTGCAGAGTAAAAAGTAAAAAAAAACTTGATAAATACTTAATACTAAAATAGATATTTACACATATACATTATACATACATACGAAATATATGTATATAAGTTTTTATTTACATAAATACTCTCTTGAGTAAAAGGCATTATCACAGTGTCAAGTAATGATACTTCACAAGCCTTTTAAAAACAAGCAGTGTATGGGCACGTTTTAAATATTTCCACAGGCAATCCGTTCCATAGTTCCTGGCTATCAAAGTAGACTGGGAGATTTAAACTTCTGTTTATGCCAAATTGTATGGAATAATTGTGTTACAAGTTTGTCTAATTTCAATAAAACTTTACGTTAACACAATAAAAAAAACTCGAATAACGCTAATGTTCCTGAACGCAACGCCTGAAATCCTGTTAAATTTTAAAACTGCCATTTCCGACTTAATGATTCTCAAGTCAAGATTTACTTCTTGTTCTCTCTTTTAAATAACTAAATTACAATTTCAGTCACAATTTCTTTTGCTACACTTCAGACATAATGATATACATCGTGTAACGTTGCTATGAACTGTTCTAAGTACTGTTCTATGATCCATTCCGCGAACAGTTCCAAGTAACGACGCAAACTTGCTAAGGATCCATAAAAACTGTAACTATTAAAGTTCGGAGACACTATGGAAGTGTGCTGCACGCTCGATAGATTTCTAAGGGTCGCTTTATGGTGGGGTGTGGGCGTGGATGCTTGGGTAAGCAGAAATGGTTCCGTAGAGCTAGTATTATTTGTGTTTGGAGGGTTCCATACCTCAGTGTGCTAAAAGGAATCATTATAGAATCACTTTGTTATCTGACTGTCATGACCCTATGTCCCAGGAATGCGTGAAGACAGTAAGCTGGAAAATCATCCAGGATATCCCCCGCTTTGGGCGGAGCGGGAGATAGAGTCAGACTTTTACTAACTAAAAACCCTCTCCTGTTCCCTCTATGCCATTGTTCCAGGGCCCCGGGATCTCTATCGCATCACCCATGGTCCCAGTAGGCTTCGACCCTGCTGGGCCCCTACACTTGCTGACAACCCTGAGGTACGCGTGGAGCACTACGCGCCGCCGACGTATACTAACACTTAGGTCTACTACCGTTTTCTTAGCTGTAAGGCCCCTTATACAGCTAAGAAAACGTAAGTGAACAAAAAAAACAAAAGAACACCAAAAAGCCAAACTCCCGTTCATGTGAACCTCTTCGGTTATCAACTTGACTTATGGTTACAGACATCACTTACTCGGCTTTATAGCCTCGCGACTCAAAATTGAGGATTTTAGATAAGAAGTATGGCGCTAACTCGGCTGGTGGGGAAAGATAGATCGCGTCGTGTTTATATTGTGTTGCGGAAAATGTCTTGTGAGGGATTTTCTCCTGTTTATAATAAACTAGCTTTTGCTCGCGGCTTCGTCCGTGTACATAAAATATAGCCTGTGTCACTCAGAAATAAAACTGGAACAATTTTAGCAATCGGACCAGTACAGAGAGAGATATAAACAAAATTTACCTCTTACATTAATTGTAGATATACAGGCAAATTCGCGTTTTTTTTTTTTCAGGAATTGGAAGAAAAAAAACAGTAACCGTGATCACTGTAAAAAATAAAAAGAGGCAAACCCAGGCAAGCAGTAGGACAATATAGGCTAGTTAAAAAAAAAAGGTTTACACTTGATGGTAAGCAAAAAAAAAAAAAAAAGGAAATGAGTCACTGTTGTTTAGCTTCAGAAGGTAAAATAGTGATGTCATGTAACTTGATTTTTAACTATATGTAATTGCTTTGAATTTGACTGATTGACAAATATTATAATTTTAATGCAATTTAATTTAATTTTAATCATTCAAATTTTGTGTCGGAAATGTTATGACATAAGTGTAGTTTATTGAAACTTCAAATATAAACGGTCTCTAGAAGAACTCAATAGTACCAAAATCTTCTTAAACACAAAACTCATAACTAATCCCCACAATACAGTCCAAAACTTAAGTTTAACCGTCTGAATTTATATAGAGCGTATAATTTTGAAATACGTGGCCAACTTTAATTGTTTCTGCACGATATGAGCATGCTTAAGGATATATGCTTATATGTGTGCACAGTTCCTTTGTGTGATAGCGTGAAGTTGGTGTGTATGGGGGCAGACTGTGGCTTTTGTTTCAGGAAAGATACAGGCAGAGATAAAATGAAGAATTATTACATTGTCGTGTAAATAAGTATATTACATGGTGGGATTTCAGTGAGATATTAGCCTTTCTTGTCAGAAAGGGCTTTAGCATGACATGGTAAAATGATTTAAAATTGACTGTCCAAGATGCGTTAGATGTTGGTAGGTACTCTACCAATTAATCGAAACTAGGATTGAATGATCTGCCGTGACCTGTGTTGTAATTAGTAGGTGGTATCCAACATTGACCTTTTTAAATATTTTTGGGAAAAAAAAATAATAGGGTGTAAGAACTATTAGAATCCATCAATATTTTTTGTTGGTAGCGGCGACTGGCCGCACCGCCATGGTCTCTCGGTGAAATATAACCCTTATTATGCTCAACAATAATAAGAAAACAAAGTAAATTAAAACTACAACTATATTTCTTATTAACAACATCAAGTGGCCAACACAATACAATACAAAGACTCACAAACGAACGCGATTCAGTTTTAATGGCAGTAACGATATGAAAACTTGGGAACAAACTTGAATAAAAGTTGCGAATCGCTTAGGGATGGTGAAAGTCTAGATTGAAAATCTTTATCTAGATTCTAGAACTGAGCTGGGTATGCGTCGGAATGAGTCTTATAAAACATTATAAAAGTCACTTGGTGAATTGGGCCCCTCATTTTTTTCTCGGTGGGTAAATCATCTAATGACAACCCCTGCTCTTGGGCGGAGTGGGAGATAGTGTCAGACTTTTACTGACTAAAACCCACTCCGGTTCCTTCGTTGCCTTTCGTAAAATAAACTTAATAACTTAGTAGCATAAGCCATTTTTAGGGATCCGTAACCAAAGTAAAGTACAAGTATGTACGTGTGGTTCATGTTTTGAATTAAGGCACCGCACTCACATTTTTTTATCTTAAGAGCTGCCAACTCGAGGTACATTTCCATACGACCGCTCTTACGTGATGATGATGTTATTTTACGTCGTCTTCCAGATATTTTGGATACACAGATTCTTTTTGGATATCTTTGCTTCTGTAGAAAATTTAAACAGTGGCTTGTGTAAAAGTAATGCAGTGCATTTGAAATTCTGCTAATTTACGTGATTTTTGATCCACCATTATGTAGGTACACATCTATAGAAGCCTTGCACATTTAATCGAGATTATGCATGACGTGAGACTTTTAAGGGTTTTTAAAAAACACGTATTTCCTGGAACAAGTTTTATGAAATATTCGAGTAAATTACGGAATTACCAAATGCCAACAGAGTTTTCAGGCGTTATCTTTCTTTTTTCACATTGCCGCGATCGCGTTAGATGAAGCAACAAGCTTTTAAACCATGCTCGACGTTGAAAAGTGAGCCGGGAAGGGACCTCTTAAGAACTCATCATCAGCAAACACAAAAGCAATCGAACAAAACCCTATCGAAGGTATCAAACTCACACCGGTACGTTTAACTGTTTAGTGACTCTGTCGGAATCGACGAACTTGGCCGATCATGCACGATTACGAAACCGATTAATTTGGCGTATCTTGGTAAAATTTCTTCTTTGAAGTTATTTTGTTTTTCTTGTTAAAATACAAGATGTTTTAATTGGTTTCTGATTGAGGAGGAATTGAGTATCGATCGTGGTGGTAGGTTTCAGTCCAGGATTTATTGATACATTCGAATATTTAAAGTGCTAAATCGTATAGTTAGGTTGTACCTTCTCCTTAGCAGTGCGCACAAGCAATAACATGTTCCCAAAACGTTTTGGGCGTGTAAGTGGGATGTCCACAACGTACAGGTGGCGCATCGCCGTTCTTAAATAAGCGCCCTGAATTGAAGTTATTTTCAATAAAATTTCACGACAAATAAAGAATCTTTTAATAAACTAGTGCGCCGCACCATCAACGATTGCATCACTGCTTACCATCAGGCGGGATCGCAGACAAGTACTAGTTTAAAACAGAATAAAAAAAAATTGTAAATAGTAGGTATGTTTACAAAAGAACAATTTTTTATACATAAATGTTACTATTCTAAAGCCGAGTTTATTGAGGACACTACTGACCTTTAGTTTATTGCAATGTTACGTTTAGAATGTTATTGTTTTGACATTGAAACAAAAGTTTATTAAGAAAAAATTATCAATTTATAATATTTTTTAATATACTTACCTACTCTTTAAGAATTTGCATGCCGTAAGGTAGAATGTAGCGGAAACCCATCACCTATGTATCATCTTCTATCTGTATCTACATTGGACTTATCTTCAGTCAGCGAATCAGCATTGCCATCCAGCGTGGCAATGCTGCCAGCGTTCTGGGCACTTTTTTGATGCCCTCCGAGTTTTCCCCGTTTTTTCAGCCTTTTTACTCGTTTGTACATATTATTATTTTAAGTTTGTATATATATACCTAGTGATTATTTTGTATTAAGTTAAATTGATTTAAATAAAAAAAATATTTACTACTTACTAATTTACATTGAAATAAATATCTGAATCTGAATATGAATCGAACCTTAATTAAATTAGTTAGTTCTCATTGAGTTAACTTACCACAGTGATAGGATAGGCCGGGTTGATGATGGTGTAGAGCAGAATGTGGTTGGGTCGCGCGGGCGGCTCGCGTTTGCGACGCGGCTCGCCCGTCATGTAGTTGTTGCCATTACTCTGGAAATAACAAGAAAATATGTGTTAAAAAACAATATTTATTAAAAAACTATGTTTATTTAAAAAAATATGTTTATTAAAAAATTATGTTTATTAAAAAAATGTTTATTAAAAAAAACTGTGTCTAAATGTTTATTAAAGTAATCGTCGTTAGAATTCTTAGCACAGACCGTCAAGCTAGAACTACACTAGACCACGCCTGTTTTTGTACGTAGCAGCACGTTGTGTAGTGTCACGTGGCGTGGATCTAATGTAGCTCTGCAAGTCTAGTTGCCATATAAAATGTATGGAGACCGACGCGCCCAGATCGGCGTACGTGGCCTACGTATGGGTCATGTTAGCCTCACCAATAAACACTACTAATGTTTCACCCCACGTTAATGTCACTATATCCAGTCTTCATAGCTCTCTGTCGACTACAAACCGTCATCTTAGCTCACCCAACCGTTGCTTGCTAAGGGCTACTAATGTTTTACCCCAAATCATTGTCACTATATTTAATCTTCATAGCTCTCCGTTGACTACAAACCGTCAGTTTAGGCTCATTATTATTCTATACTAATGATTTACCCCGGGTTTATGTTACTATATCCAGTGTTCATAGCGCTCTGTCGAGTACAAACCGTCATCTTAATCTTAGCTCACCCACCCGTTGCTTGCTAAGCTACTAATGTTTTACCCCAAATTATTGTCACTATATTTAATCTTCATAGCTCTCCGTTGACCACAAACCGTCAGTTTAGGCTAATTACTAAACGCTACTAATGATTCACCCTACGTTAATGTATATCCAATCTACATAACCCTCTATCGATCGCAAACCGTCAGCTTAAGCTCATTACTAATCTCTACTAATGATTTACCCCATGTTTATGTTACTATATCCAGTCTTCATAGCTCTTTGTCGACTACAAACCGTCATCTTCGCTCACCCATCCGCTGCTTGCTAAGCGCTACTAATGTTTTACCCCAAATTATTGTCACTATATTTAATCTTCATAGCTCTCCGTTGACCACAAACTGTCAGTTTAGGCTCATTACTAAACGCTACTAATGATTTACCCAATGTTAATGTTACTATATCCAGTCTTCATAGCTTTCTGTCGACCACAAACCGTCATCTTAGCTCACCCACCCGTTGCTTGTTAAGCGCTACTAATGTTTTACCCCAAATTATTGTCACTATATTTAATCTTCATAGCTCTCCGTTGACCATAAACCGTCTGTTTAGGCTCATTATTAAACGCTACTAATGATTTACCCTACATTAATATATATCCAATCTACATAACCCTCTATCGACCGCAAACCGACAGTTTAGGCTCATTTCTAATCTCTACTAATGATTTACCCCGGGTTTATGTTACTATATCCAGTGTTCATAGCGCTCTGTCGAGTACAAACCGTCATCTTAACCTTAGCTCACCCACCCGGTGCTTGCTAAGCTACTAATGTTTTACCCCAAATTATTGTCACTATATTTAATCTTCATAGCTCTCCGTTGACCACAAACCATCAGTTTAGGCTCATTACTAAACGCTACTAATGATTTACCCTACGTTAATGTATATCCAATCTACATAGCCCTCTATCGACCACAAACCGTCTGTTTAGGCTCATTACTAATCTCTACTAATGATTTACCCCATGTTTATGTTACTATATCCAGTCTTCATAGCTCTCTGTCGACTACAAACCGTCATCTTAGCTCACCCGCCCGTTGCTTGCTAAGCGCTACTAATGATTTACACCGCATGACGGCCGGCCATTTAATTGCACTACACGTCCGCTCTATGATCTATGCCCCGACGATAGTCTAATGTCGGCGTATTTGTGAACTCATTACCAGTTGGAAATAGACGGAGTTATGTGTTGGTAATCCGCGATTTGCATAGCTGTCAGTTGTGATTGTTGAGTGTTTTGTGGAGTAGTGTTGGTTTGTTTTAGGAATTAGCTTGCAAGATGGGGATTATATTTGTTGAATTAGGTGCTGACTGCTGCACAAACGGAGACACTTTTTGTACCATTTACCGACACCAAACATAAACTATTGCTTGACTGATATCCCACCTGGTGGTAAGCAGTGATGCAATCTCTGATGGTCAGGCGCTTCAGTTTATGAGCTTATTCACTCTTGCCTTGAAGACACTAAATTATAATCGTTAATTATGGTTATGAGTATGTATTAAATGGAAGGAACTGGACACAGAAAATGTTTACGTATGAGGCAGTGGATGATTTCATACTGGTTCTATAGAACACAAATATTCATCGGTAGTTTGTATCCGACTCAAGACACACGTTTGCGCCCTGCCTTAGCCCTACTGTCCACAGACGTAGTTCATTGGCGCATATTCGTTGTTATACGCATGTGTGAAGCTTACATTCAAAACTATGAAACTCTGACAGTGAAGCGGCAACTTCGTGTGGTCGTATCGTGTCTTTGAAGCAACGTGTCATTATTTGTCATTATTTTTGAGCTTCTCACAAATCGGTTCTAGGATATTCTACCCTGGGTTGTCGTCTCTGACAAATGGGCTAACTTGAGGTTTTGTCGATTCTAGACCACCAGGTCAATGACAGATAACTTCTGCCTTTCTTTGTTTCTGGCAGGTTTACTGCAATTTCTACAACATAGTGTAGGACTATGTTGTAGAAAATGCAGTATTGCAGCATGTCCATACCACTTGAAGCAGTTTTACAATATTTTTTTCGGTGATAGGTGCGATTTTAAAGCTGCTACTGATACATTCTTATTCAGTGACACCTCCCGCCCACCTAAGTATCTTCATCTCAACATGCACTATTAGCCTATCAATAAAAATAAAAAATCTAATAAGAAACCGATTAACAAAACGCTAACCATGACTGTTCTCTCTCGAAGGTCAAATCAGAAGCTTTAAAACATTTAGCATAAAGAGCATAATCAGTCTTTTAATGTTCCCTCTGCTGGGACTCAGGCATCCTCTCTATAAGAGAGGGAATGGGCCGTAATCCACTACGCGGGCCCAGAGCGGGTTAGTGAATGTCACATGTCTTCGAATTTTTGGTTCTAGGACTTGCCGGTTTCCTCACGACGTTTTCTTTCACCGTTTTGAAAGCAGTGGTGATGAACTAAGTTACACAAAATAATGCGCCTGGAATAATGAACTCGCGACCTATAACTCGTATACAAGGCCGTTACCACTCGGACATCACTACTCTGTACTGCTGTACTTATATAGTGAGCGAATGTTACTTATATACAAGCTTGCTTCATCGTCGACCACAGAAATTGAAATAAGACCACAGATTAAAGGATCTAATCTTTATCTCTCAAATTAAACGAAGATTGTAACGATATAAAAGGTTTTATTTTAAACAAGTGTTCGGTTCAACCATCAAATCAAGAATGAATACATTTCACCTCGCCTTAAGCGTCAAGATGTCATACAAAAGTGCTGCCATATTTAACTCTTGATTCGATACAATTTAAATAATCGATTTAATATTCAACTAGATTTATAACAACTACAATTTTAATTTGCTTTTACTTTAAATATAAACATTGTATTCGTGGTTACATTCTAGCTAGAATATTATCAAAATACCCACATCTTGGCTAATTAACCTTACAAGATGACCAGTCTCAACTGACAGAGCCCCTTCACGGACATGACACATATATCAGCACCACTCAGCTCAACCATTTTGAAGGGAAGCGAATGATCCAACACATTTACGTTCAAATCTAAATGCCAGTCCATCTCCTCAACCTTCGAGATCACAGGAGTGACAAGACGCATGAGTAATAAACCCAAGTGGGGGGAACGGGTCATACAGAGCGCGTAAGCGATAGATTTACGACCTGACTTCATAATGATTTACGTTCAGACACCTTGGATATGTGGAATGTGAGGTGTGCGGGCGTTTTGCTGTGAAGTACTTCTTTTAAGAGAAAAATTAAAATCGTGACCTTAAAACTTTGGGCACAGGCAAAGTAATATAATACTAAAAAAAACTGGGCAAGTGCGAGTCGAACTCGCGCACTAAGGGTTCCGTGCAAACTACAATTCCCGAATCTTTTTTCGAATTGAATTTTTTTTTTTTGTAACGCTGGTAACAACAGATTTACTGTTTTGATTTTAAGATTTTTTTTTTTATTTAACTCAAAAACTACAGAACCGATTTTCAAAATTCTTTCACCAATAGAAAACTACTTTATCACTGAGTAACATAGGCCTATATTTTTTATTTTCACGCGGGCAGAACCGCTGGCAAAAGCTAGTATTATCCAATTTAACCCAATTCGATTAGATGACGAATTTAGTCGCAGCCTGCTTTGGATGCGTATCAAAATCTCAAACCCTCTCTCCCTCTGTTTCTCAAAATCAAAATGGCGCTTGTCTCTCGCTATTAATTGCTACAAACAACTTACTGTTACGCTAAACAAACGTAATAACGCTTTGTATGAATATTCATAGCCGCGACTCCGCTGCTTCGGGTTCAGTCAGGGTTAAAGCAAGAACTTTAGGCGGGTAGTTGACAAATTAGTTGATTTTACACCGGATTTATAATGTTTACTGAATATATTGGCATGATTTTGAATAAGGCTGTGATAGTTAATTTTATTAGCACAAGAAAATACCGAGTCGTTTACTGTAAATAGGGGTGTAAAGGGGAGGAATACAAAATAGCGGTAGTGTCTCCTTTGTAGAGGCAAATATTAATAAGTATGTCATTTACGATTACGGCATAACTGTATGTTAGTATTATATATGATGAAGATTTAGAATTAATTTTATGTGCCTTTGAGTTCGACTGCGATGCCACCTGATGGTAAGCAGTGACGTAATCGTTGATGGTGGGCAAGTAATTACAAAATCTCTAATATTTACAAGATATACTTAATAACTGAATCTATAATTTTATTCGATATAACGATCAGACTAGTCGATTTATAGAATTTGCAAATAAATAACTTTTATAAGCATAAAATACATTGATTATATCGCCCTTGACCTGGTGGACAAGTATGGCCAATCTAATTAGGAAGTCTCAACTGCCTGACCCGACAACCCAGGACCGATTGTCCTGGCGCAGATGGATAAGGAGAGCCGACCCCACCAAACGTGGGAAGAGGCAAAGAAGAAGAAGAAAATACATTGATTATAAAATACTTATAATAATAAAATACAACGCTGGTTTGCAACCGTGTGGCCAACCCACAAGCCTTGAACATACAAACATAACAGAACAGAGCAAAACATTAGTAAGCATTTACGAAGTATGTATTACTATACCGCTATCTCTCATCTCACAGGCCCAGCACAAGCTTACAAGCCCGATACGATCAGTAGGTAAAACACAGTCGCCAATGTAATTTAGTTAAGGCCCTATTTTCACAGCACCCCGCTCGAAATCCGGTGTGGATCCCACGTATTAAGTTTGAATCGAAAATAGATTAGATAATAGTGTGTATTTAAGTTTGTACGGTGTTTGAATGTTAATAAAAGTGACACGTGTTTACAACAAAACGGTTTCTACACATAACCCGTTTTGCACCCTATTTTCATTGGTCGGGTTGTGCGGTTAATTGTAGATTTTATTTTTAACTGATGACAAAATGAAGAAATAGATTGTATCACAGTAATATTATAAAGGAAAGTTTGTGATGGGGTAATCGTCATCATTATCATTTCAGCCGACACATGTCCACTGTTGGACATAGACCTCCCCCTAGCGTCGCCACATCGAACGTTCCTGTGCGTCCCGCATCCACCGGTTTCCCGCTACCTTCACCAGGCCATCGGTCCACCTTGTAGGAGGCCTTCCAACGCTGCGTCTTGGGGTAATGATACGAACTAATTAACAATAAACACTTTTATAATTAGACCATAACCGCATTCAGTGTTACAGGGGCGACATGATATGATCGAACCACAGATTAAAAAAATATACATTCCTACAGAGGAGACTGCTCACGCAGTTCGTAATACAAAATAGTTTGTGTGTGTTTGATACTTGTTTACGGTCGAACAGAGAGGACATGTATTTGAATAACTCATAGAACACCTTTTATCTCGATAACATTCCATAGGGATATTTTTATTCCTATCTATGCGGACGAAACTGGACAAATGGAGACGCATCACGAGAACCTCACTCGCCAAACGAAAATGCAATATCATCAACCACGATCACTCTGTCAAAAGTGATCGACTTAGGAGGAGGATGCGGACGAAGCCTTTGATAGCCGCTAGTAGATACAAAACTGAACTTAAGAGTTGTGATGAAGTAAGGGCTTTTAGATTCGAAATATATCAATTTTTCCTTAAAACTCGAAAAAAAAGTTCTCAAAAAATATAGTGAGTATAAAAAAATAAAAAACACGCTTTCATAGCATATCAAACTAAAAACTGTAAAATAATTTTCAATATAGGTAGAAAATAATAATAATGAAAGAGAAATATTATCATTGTGAAAAAAGCGTGGGGCGCTTTGAGCCATAGTTTTCGTAAATCAAGCACCCCACGCTTTTTTCACATTGATATTAATATTTTTCGTTCATTATTATTATTTTCTACCTACAGTCTTTGATGGGTGTGCAAAGTTTGAAGAAAATCTGATCGCCCAAAGTAGGTCAAAATCGAGCTCAAAGGCGTTGGTTACAAACATGCAGGTGAAGCTAATATAAGCGTGTTAAAAAGTCCACAATCAATTTGATCCCGAGGGGTACAATTAGCTCAAATTGTATCCACTTTCACTTTAAATAGTCTTTATATAATTAAACATCATCCGCAACTAACAAAATGGCCGCCAAGCTAAACGCCCATCAATCTAAGAGAAGTAACCAAATGGTTTAATTTTGTGCCATGAATAATGCAAGCGATTATTTTACGGAGCACAATATTATGAACTGTTTCGGTAAACGGTATTAAAACGGATCACTTGCTATTTATGATAAACGGTTACTACTTAAGGTCCGAATATTAAATCCGTGATTTGCGATTTCCCTCCTCCTCCCTTTTATTCATGGGGGACATGGGGGTACTTAAGAAAAATTATTAAATGATTTCGCGGGTCGTTTTGTTATTAGGAAAAGCAGTGACGGGTTTGATTGATTTGATAGTTATTGAAATAGCCGATGCAGCTTATCATGAATCAGGAGGTAAAAAGGAGGTTAAATTTGAGAAATCAAGTATAGATTAAAATTGGGAAATAACAGCGTCAGTGGCATCCAGTTACTGCAGCAATCAGCAATAAGTATAAAAATCTCAAATTTTCAATATATAAATGGTGTACAAACTTTAAGGGCTTGCTCAGTAGAAGAAACTGAACAACCTGCCATAATTTTTTTTTCAGGAAAGCAAATTCAGCCTCCCCATACAAACTATCCAATCAAGTTAATAATTTTGTATGATGAGGCGGATTTTTGTAAAGTTAAAGTTTGTGCAGGGTTGTCCCTTACACTCAGGGTGTAAGGGACAACCCTCCACAATCTTTAAGAGCTTGCTCAGTAGACGAAACTGAACAACCTTCCACAAGACGCTGCGCGATGCTTAACCATATCAAATATAGGTCATTAAAGGATTTGGAAACTTTCAATCGGAATCAAATACTGCGGTATTCCTGTCCGATTATAATTTGAGTGTCTTCAAGGCAAGAGTCAATAGGCTAATAAACTAGTGCGCCTCACCATCAGAGATTGCATCACTGCTTACCATCAGGTGGGATCGCAGTCAAGCAAAAAAAAAAATACAGTGATATTGTTTGACACATGAAACAGTTGGGTTGATAGTGCTCCCCGAAAAATCCACGTCATTTCAAGACTTCCAAATACAACAAAAGCAAGCAAGAAAGTGTAACTCTCAAACAAACATTAAATAATTTGTACAATATCTGCTGACAAACTAAATGGTATGTTTGTGAACTTATAAGTATTACATTCCTCATTAAATCTTTAGCATAATAACATGGCCTTCCAAGCGTTTGATTAATTCATGTTTGCATTCAGAAAGCAAACAACAAACAGAATCTTGCCGCAAGCTTTCATCCATATCTTTTAATATCTATTTAAACAAAGAAAACGTATTTAAACCAGTCAATAAATATGAATTTCAAAAGCGAACCTAAACCAATAAAACAGTTATAGGTTCGTTTTCAAAGTCAACAAGTCACAAATAGAAATGCTCATAGAAATTTGAATTTAAATCGCCCCATCTATACTACACAGAAATTGGTCCGGAACTACTCAAGTCCCGCGAAACTTTACCTTAACGAGGACTCCTTAGTTCCATATTTGAATTTACTGCTCCAGTGGCGTTCGCCGCCAATCTTACAATACGGTGACTGCGTTGAAGAAAATCCTACCTTATGCTTCTGCCATTACAGTATCATCTTCTTTGCATCAAAACGGTTTTTACATCCATATTACTGTATTTAATAACTTACTGTATCATGTATGCAATAAGGTTTAATTCCAAATATATGTTTGCGTTTAAACAGCTTTGGTCTACTACGGAATTTACTACTTTATTCCATTTTAAATAAGGTTTAATTTTGATGTTTTGACGTTAAATAATGCTCAGCTCGTTGAAGGGATTACATGATGGAATATTAAGTGCGTTTCCAATTTTATTTGAATTTAATTTTAGCATTCATATTTTGTATCTGCATTTACGACTGGTTTTAGCTGAGCGCAGTACATGAATGAAGACTTTATTGCGAGGATTTGCAAATGTATTAGAATAATGAAATGTGGTGGAGTGTGGCCAGGATAAAGACATTTTAATGGTTTTGTTGAACATTTATATTGAATACTACAAATGGCGGAGGATTAATATTTTGAGATCGTATTTTCTGTATTCATAACAGATATGCGTTATGATTATGACTAGCATTGACATTTATTGAAAGCAACAACAAAAAAAAAACTGGCCTAGTGCGAGTTGGACTCGCACATGAAGAGTTACGTAATGTCAGTAGCAAAAAACGGTAAAATAACGACGTTTATTGTACGGGGGCCTCACTTTTAATTTCATTGATTATGTTTTTAGTATTTTTTATTATAGCGGTAACAAAAATACATCATCTATGAAAATTTCAACTGTATAACTACCACGGTTCATGTGATACAGTTTGGTGACAGACAGACGTACAGCAAAGTCATAGAAAATAGGATCCCGTTTGTTACCTTTGGGTACTGAACCTTAAAAAGGTTCGATTAATCGTCGTTACGTCATAGTTACAAGAAAACAAAGACAGATCACACGTCCAATCATTTGTTCTACATAAAATATTAATCAAAAACCCGATCGCTCCATTTAACCTACTACCCACAAAAAAAAAAGACAATCTACCCGCAAAAACACACACTCATTAATTACAATTGTGACAGGTCATTTTTACAAAAACAAAAAAATACAGTAAATAAATATAAAAGGCTGGAAAAAAACCCGTTGTCATTTTATACAGTCGTACAAATTATCGCAAACGAACCGTTAATTTAACACTGAGGGGTGGAAATCATATGACACCTCACCCCTTCCACCCCTTGTCGTACATTGTGCGTGATGAATCGGGGTAGTACAGGCAGCGACAAAAACACAGGGACAAGACTGTTTTTTTTTTAAACTATGACTATTAGTACGAAACGCGCTCTAGCTTCACCCAAAGCAAATGAAATTTTTGAAGATATTCTATCTAAAAAAAAAACTTCAACTAAATCAACTGCGCCCTATTTTTTATGACAAACACTTAAAAAAATGTATTCATACTGCTTATAAATTATACTTAAAAACATCAAAACTAATAAATATTAATACTTTAATAGGTATACACACTATACTTACAAAATTTTAAAAAATATATTTAAAAATAGAACGAAAAATAAATTATTGAGCAGCAAAAAATTCAAATGGGTAAAGTGCCCAGAACGCTGGCAAACATTTTTGATGTTGACTGTACAAAATTTTAGGTTGTTTGTTAAAAATGTGGCCAGTGCGGGTTGAAAATACAGTTGTAGACGGAAATTTAATAAAGCTTTGTTGACGCGACATACATAATATATAGTCGACATATACCTACGTACTTGTATGTATACTTGACCTATGTGCAACAATGGACGTCTTTTGGATGAAATGTTTTATTATTATTAAGGCTAGCTTTTGCCTGCGCACACAAAATATATTATTTGTTTTTTTTTTATTATAATCTTTATTTACTTACGTGCTACTTTTAGTCGATATTGTTTTACAAGTACGCAGTTGTAAGTAGAATATTTATTTATTTGTCGGTCGATTAGTGTGCATTTCTCTTCTTATACGCCAATTTTTCGAGTTATCAAATGAGTGTGAGCACCCATGGGGTTTTCTAAAAGCCAACGCCCCTGATTGCACTCCTCCGTAACGACGTAAACGTTGCTTATTAAGAAGATAAATAAATTGAATTCTAAAATGCGACACGAATGTTTCACACGTGTGTTTCATTCTAAATCTTAATTACGTCGAGTTTCACGCTCAGTCGGAGTTGTACAAAGAAAACGTAACACGAGATTAAGAAAGACAACAAATGAGCTAGCTTTTACCCGCGGCTGCGCTCTCGTGACTTATTTTTTGACAATTTATTTTACTATTTATGTACACAGAAAAATATAATACTGTGGCGTCCGGCGATAGCCATATTAGCCATACCTACTTAGCTTCTAGCAATAGCATAGCATAGCATAGTCGGCCTTATAATGTTCCCACTGCTGGGACTCGAGCTTTTCTCTAGGAGAGGAAATGGGCCGTAATCCACCACGCGGGCCCAGTGCGGGTTGGTAGATGTCACATGTCTTCGAATTTTTGGTTCTAGCACATGGCGGTTTCCTCACGATGTTTTATGCTTTTAGCAATACAAAAATACAAATATTACTAACTAGAAGCCTTTCAGTTCCGTCTTCACATATATTACAATACCTAATGTACTGTACAAAATTACTGCTTATTTCTAAAGAAATAACACAAATCAAATTTTCGTTTTTCACAGAAACCTGTACAGTTTCCTAAAGCTGTCAAAAAATAAAAAGCCCGTTTTGACATTTGTATTTTGACTCCCTAGCGGCTTGTCCGAAGCCACAGAACAGAGGTGTATGATTCCTATGTTCTGTGTCCGGACCGGAGCAGTGTAGCTAATACTAAAATAGCTACTACTACACCGAACCCCTAACTATTATTTTATTGTTTCTTCAAAATTGAAATAAAAATAAAACAGTAAATAACCCCAACAGACCCTCTATTATAACTTTGAATCAAACGGTTCCAAGTCTCATAATAAGGGTGGTTGGTTGGTTCGAACCATTTATTTTTTAAACAGTTTATACCTCATGAAAATAATATCCTTATATAGAACATCCCAAGAAACTTGCAACTAGAGATGTGCAGTTGCCGGCAATATTGCCCGAAGTATGAATATTGGTGGCAATATTGCCCGAAGCATGACAATTGGTGGCAATATTGCCAGCTAAATTCCCACACATCTCTACATTTATCAGAGATATTGTAATTACATAACATGGTTGAAAAGAGTGTTCATGGAGTTTCTTGCATATTCCTCTCCATAGAGATCTACGCTTTGGAATATGCAATTAGCCTCATTTTTTCTGACTGACTGACTTTTTGACATTCTAAAGTGCCTGTAGGTAAATGGTTTATTTGAAATAAAATGCTCTGAATCTTTGTAGGTCGTTGAAAGGTTAATGACTATTTGACAAGCCCACTTCCATATCACCAAGCTAAGCAGGTGCAATTAAATGAATCCGACAGTACGAGTATAACAGAATCTCATCAAAAATCCAACATTCCCATTCCCTCTAAGCAACCTTTTAATAAACATTTTAACAACACTTTGAAGTAACAAAGGCTTATTTGTAACAAAAATGAAATTTTCAAGCACTTGGTGAAACAAGTACACAAGAAATTACTTTAAAGGCGCGGGCCCACCGCGGCGCACGGAGAGGCTATGCACGTGTATTAAGCTTCGCTTTGTAAGAAAATGTATGTGGTTGTGTCCACTGCCACCCACGGAGAGGTTACGCATGAATTGACGTCATTGATACATGCGTGGCTTGCTCGAATAGGAGGTTACATAGTTCAACGCTGTCGACGTGGGTCTACGTTTCCACTGGTGTATACGTATATGACCCACGACTATGTACAACTCACATATCGCAGCTCAGTTTTCAGTCATGCACCTCCCGCAGTGAAGCCTGTGATCGTGGGTTGCAGTGGCACGTGCGTAGCCTCTCCGTGCGCTGTGCCACGGTATACATAGTAGTGGGTCTTCGTCTAACTACACCAGTGGAAACGTAGAGCCACGTTATCAAACAAATTAATACTCGCAGCTAAAATGCGCCGCGGTGGGCCCGCGCCTTAAAGAGTACCAACGTAGACTCGTTAACTTACAATAGCATAAGAAAATGGGTTGACGGCTTGTGTTTATTGTCACTCGTGAGTTTTTAATTATGAGGGGAGAAGGGGAGGGGGTGTGAAATTTGAATCCGATGAGTCTGAGGGGTGTATTATGGGTGTGAAATTATGAGAACTGGATCGTATGAGTAGTAAATTTTAAGGGCTTTAGTTCGTTGAAGAGTAGTGCTAAATTTACCTATAAGTAATAAATCTGTAGAAGTTCTAAGTTATGTGCGCATCACGAAACATTGAATATTTGAAAAACTTGATATATTACTTACTGGCTTTTGCCCGCGGCTTCGCCCGCGGGGCATTAAGTACTTAAGAAATCGGGATAAAAGGTAGCCTATGTTCTTTTCCATGTCAAAGGCTATATGTATGCCAAATTTCATCCAAATCCGTTCAACAAACATCCACACTTTCACATTTAAAATATTAGGATTGAATATATCAAAAGATACTGCATTCATTGACTGCTAGGCGGTACATTTCTTTGCATGCAACCATGTTTGTACGCTTTTAAGCATAACATAGCGAGTATAGCGACCCATAACCTTTAAAATTTAAGATCTGTGTTCACTAGGTACCTAAGTAAAAAAATATAATAAATGATTATTATTGATCAGTACCACAGAAAAAATGAAAGAGGTTAGAAAGGACATACTTTCCGATTTGTACTACAACGAGTGTCGCCGCTTGTCTCCCACCCTTTAAATCCACTACAGGCAATAAACCAATACGAACGCGCAGTACGCAACTAACAGCCCACGCACACTTAGATCGCAAGTTTGCTATTGGTTGTGTCAATTATGAGCATGGTCATATTTGGAGGCACGCCTGCCCCGCCCGCTATTAGAATGGCTTTTTGTCATTCTACCCTCTTTTTCCTCTTTTCTGTGATCAGTACAGGTATACATATTATAATAATAATATAACAATAATAATATTCCACAACTATCACACAACGCCGTCTAGTCCCAAGCTAAGCAGAGTTTGTGTTATGGGTACTAGACAACTGATAAACATACTTATATATTTCTAAATACATACATATTTTGATAAATTACACCCAGACACAGAACAAATGATTATGCTCATCACACAAACATTTGTCCTGGGTGGGAATCGAACCCACGACCTCCGGCATAGCAGTCAGGGTCACTAACCACTAGACCAACAGGCCAGTCAATATTACAGCTTCAAAACTCAAAATCACATTAAAAGGAAAAAAATCAACATCTCACTGTAGGTACATGACTGCGTAACACAAATAATTAAAATCCGTGTATTTCAAACATATATATGAACAAATTGGAAGGATGAGTTTTAACCGGGTAACCCGACCCGCGGCCTTGCGGCGAGTATGTTGTTAAATGTTACAAGTCGCGACCCATTTTTTGTATTTTGTTTGTTCGCGTTTTAGGGTTGAGTAGTAGGAGATAATTAATGTCTTGTGTGCTTTATTTAAGCTAGAACTACATTAGACCGACGCTCATGTGTAACTCTGTAGAGCTTCCGAAAGAGTGGGTCTTAAAATAAACATGGACAAAACCAAAGTCATGGGGTATCGGCACGGATCTTGAGCGCTGGATTCAAGTTGCGCAGAAGTCAAATATCGGGTCACTTTAGTGGTATGACGTGTGTCGCAGAGGCGGGGAGTGTCAGTGATTGGCTCGCCGGGCCACCGTGTCATAGACATAACTCGCGATTCGTTCGCTGCGCTCCCCACTCTGACGCCGAGCGCTCAAGATACGTGCCGGTACCAATAAGCATCCATGTAGCACCCACTCCTATCAAGATCGGAGAATCAACACTCAAACATAGATTCGTCTACCTCGCACAGATAGTCCAGTTGGGTAGATCTAATTTCGACAAAGAGGTCAACCGTCAAATCCAACTCGGCTGAGCAGCGTTCGGGAAGCTACGCGATATCTTCTCGTCCAACATACCACAGTGTCTCAAGACGAAACTCAATGACCAGTGCGTGTTGCCAGTGATGACATATGGCTCTGAAACATGGTCGCTCGAAAAGGCCTCATCAGAAGGCTTAAAATCACTCAAAGGGCAATGGAAAAGGCTATGTTCGGGGTTTCCTTGCGAGATCAAATCAGAAATGAAGATATCCGCAGGAGAAGTTTGGCGATTCTTCGCGCTATATTTTGTTTTGTTTAATTTTGAATATCAAGACTAATCGATGAGCTTCGTACAACCAAAAACCGCACCCCTAACCAACCAATTAAACCATAGTATTTCATAACAAACAACTCAAAAACAAAACAAAAACAACATTAATCAAAATTAATCTTCAGTTCAAACTTGACCTGTTTAAGGGGATCCCAATTTCGTCGCATAATCTCGGAGATTTTAAAAGAGCGAAATTTTCCTTAATGTGACCAGAATTATGATCACGTAATCCTTAGTTAATCATAAGGCTGTCGTTTGGAATTCATCTGTATAATCATATACAAGATAATGTATGGTATATGTGAAACCTGAATATAATTTGTTCAGAATTAGTAACTGAATCGAAGCCAATAATTTATGCACCATGTTATAATTTTTCCCAAAAATATTTAAAAAAGGTCACAAGTTAAACACCACCGACACTAATCACAAAACAGATCACGGCAAGTCATAGCGGGCATTAGGTTCTAGCCTATTAGCAAGACTTCGTTCGGGATTCATTTTTCTTATTATTTTACTTTAATAATTTATATAAGATAATAAATAAAACTTTCATCTTAATAAATAATTATATTACTTAATTATGCAAAGTGCATTGCATATTCATTAACTATAATGGATATACGAAAAAGGATACGAGGTTAATTAACTTAATATTAAATTTCGAATTTTAAGTAATTAATTAACAAAACTGTTCAGTTTCAAGTTAATTATCAATACATATTATATTTTCAACGAGAACCCAAACGCGGATAATTTACAAAGTGATGATGATATTAATTATGGAGAAATGTATACTCAGTTAAACGATTACAACATCATTCATTTAAAACTAGCTTTTGCCCGCGGCTACACCCGCGTATCTGTATAAAATATAGCCTGTCACTCAGAAATGAAGTAGCTTTGTATTGGTGAAAAATGTTTAGCAATCGGTCGAGTACTTTTAGAGATTACCTCGTACAAACAAAAAATACAAACTTTACCTTTTTAGGGTTCCGTAGCCAAATGGCAAAAAACGGAACCCTTATAGATTCGTCATGTCTGTCTGTCTGTCTGTCCGTCCGTCCGTATGTCACAGCCACTTTTTTTCCGAAATTATAAGAGCTATACTATTGAAACTTTGTAAGTAGATGTATTCTGAGAACCGCATCAAGATTTTCACACAAAACTAGAAAAAAAGCAATAAATTTTGGGGGTCCCCATACATAGAACTGAAACTCAAATTTTTTTTTTTTATCAAACTTATGTGTGTGGGGTATCTATAGATAGGTCTTCAAAAATAATACTGAGGTTTCTAATATCATTTTTTTCTAAACTGAATAGTTTGCGCGAGAAACACTTCCAAAGGGGTAAAATGTGTGTGTCCCCCCCCCCTCTAACTTCTAAAATAAGGTAATGATAAAACTAAAAAAAATAAATCATGTACATTACTATAAAAACTACCAACGAAAATTGGTTTGAACGAAATCTAGTAAGTATTTCTTTTTTAATGTGTCATAAATCGAAAAAAATACACTATTATTAAAACATCAATTAAAGTTACAACACATTACAGGAACTTTTATATTATGTTACTTGCTGCTACGGAACCCTTCATGGGCGAGTCCGACTCGCACTTGGCCGGTTTTTTATCTGATATAACTAAACGTGCTTGACTTCGATCCCACCTGATGGTAAGCAGAGATGCACTAGTTTATTAAGAGCCTATTCACTCTAGCCTTAAAGACGCCCAAATTAAAATGGGACGGGAAGACCGCAGCAGGCAAATTGTTTCAGTCGTTCGATGTACGCGGTATAAAAGACGAGAAGAAACGCTTAGTCTGGTATGAAGGCTTGAAGGAACGGGGTGGGTTTTTGTAGTCAGTAAGAGTGTGACACTATCTCCCGCTCCGCCCAAGAGCGAGGGTTGTCATTACATGATTTTCCCACCATAAAAACAAAACCTCCCAGTCTTGATATTTCCTGGTTTTAAACCCGCAACCATAATGAATGAGAGGCGAGTGCCTTAGCCACTGAGTCTGGTAGTCCGATGTTGGAACGAATTTCTAATTAAAGAACGTTATTGGACTTATTTTTAAACAATCAGAAGAAAATATAACAAAAAATATTGCTACACTGGTTATTGGATATCCACTTTGCCAATGCATAAATATCAGTTGATTACTAATTCGCAGAAGCTAGACAAGATAATACCCGTAACAATTAATTGGATATCAATACTCTCGCGTAGGTGGAATACGAAAATAGCTCTTGTGACTGAGACATTAACCAGATGAGTAACGAACTGACAAAATGGCTAGAACGCGTAGGATGTACCTGTACTCAAGGAATGAAAAGGATCGCCAATTAATAAAATTATACACTACTAGCTTTTGCCCTTGGCTTCGCCTGAGTACATAAAATATAGGACCAAAGCAACTTGCTATCGGTGAAAATTTTAATAATCGGACCAGTACTTTCAGAGGTTACCTCCTACAAACAAACTTTACCTCTTTATAATATTAGTGTAGATTAGGGTTGAGTTGCATCATTTAACTATAACGATAACCAAACCATAACCAGCCGTGAAACGGCCGCCTGCTGGTCAATTCGACGATTTGACAACTGTTAACGGCTTTGTTATCGTTATAGTTAAATGGTGCCACTCACCCTAAGTATGCAACTAGTTTTTCCGTCTATTTATTTTTTACAATAAATACTCACAAATATCATCAGTCTAGCAAACAAAATCTCAAGAACAGCGTCGCTGACAACTGGACATCACAATACGACTCGAGCGGATACATAAATCGTATGTTAAACGACGACTTTATGATGCCATATATATATATACATAAAAGTGAAAATTGACAAATGTCACAAAAAAGGCAGTATCATAATTGTCAAGCCGACGAACGGCGAGTATCCACCTTAATTTTGTTGAAACCTCTACGGTCCGGACCAAGCGTTTCGCCTTGTTGTTTATACCGCGTACATCGAGGGACTTGAACAATTTGCCTGCTGCGGTCTTCCCGTCTGATTATAATTTAGGTGTCTTTAAGGCAAGAGTGAATAGGCTCTTAATAAACTAGTGCGCCTCACCATCAACGATTGCATCACTGCTTACCATCAGGTGGGAACGCAGTTAAGCACTAGTTTATACCAATTAAAAAAAACAAATTGTCGTATTGACCACCCTTTGGGCCGTCAGTTCGAAGGAAGGTTGGGTTGGAGACCATTGCCCGTCAATAGGACTACCTACTATAGCTAATAAATCAATGTTTCTATTTTATTTGAATCTTAATTCGTGTAGCGACAGGAAGCGTTACGAAGTTAGTCGCGTGTGAAGTCAGCCGCGGAAGCAAAATCACACGTATGATATTTAGGGTGAGTTGCACCATTTAACTATAACGATAACAAAGCCGTTAACAGTTGTCAAATCGTCGAATTGACCAATAGGCGGCCGTTTTACGGCGGTTAAGGTTTGGTTATCATTATGGTTAAATGGTGCAACTCACCAGTTGTTGAACAAGTTACAGTTGTCTTTCCTTCATCGTATAGTGCAGTCGGTATATCAGTAATATTGTAAACATCATCCGTGACATAAAATAGTATTGAGTGAAAATATTTCAGTGATTCGTTTAAAGCTCAAAATTGAACACCCTTTCTGAATAGACTACAGTGACACGGTGGCATACACACAACACATGAACTCTGAGCTATTAACCCTAAATTAGAGACTCAACCTCTAAAATTCGTACTCACTTATTTGTTTTATTGAAAGTATTTTAATATATTTATCTATTTGGCAACATACAATTGCCGAAACGGATTTTGAGCGCACGGCGTCAGAGTGGGGATCGCTTTGCGCATTCCATACATTGGCGAGCCAATCGTCGTCGTTGTTAGATACATGCAGCAATGCAGGGATCGAATCAGGAGTGACGTCTATGACGCGATGGCACAGCGAGCCAATCACTGACACTCCCCGTCTCACTTCGCACCACTAAAGAGACCGAACATTTGATTTCTGCGCAACTTGAAGCCAGCGCTCAAGATCCGTGACGATAATTGTAGCTGAAATTAGCCTTTTTGGCGCTAAATCATGTTTTCTCTAAATAAAATATTATAAAAAGAGCTAATAGCGCATAAACCCATACTAATCTGAAAACGTATATAAATTAAATCATTTAACCAAAAGAAAATCCACACACTCACAAGAAACCTCACATTTATCTCGGCTCTTAACTACACTAGTGCGATAAGTGTGTCGTCTCAACAATCAGATGTGTCAGTGTCGACAAATTAACGTCAAAACGAACAACCCGATACAGCTTCCAAATGGCGATAACTATTTGTCATTTGAAAGTGATTCTGAATGCGACTCTGAGATCCGACATACATAAATAAACCACACTTTGCGTTATATTGTGGGAAAAATATAATCTAAAGAAAAGAATGCATTTCGAAAAAAGAAGGCGGTAAATTCAATATGAAGCAATAAACTTACTTCGATTTATTTTTAAATTTTTAATGCATATTTTTTTTATATAGTTTATGCTTTTATTGTTTAAAAATTTTATAAATTACTATTAATAATTATTATTATTTATTTTATGTTTTTTTTTATTTGTTCATTGTGTGCCAGATAAACCTTTTTTGTTCTTTCTTTCGTTCTTCTTATTTCTATAAGGAGGCTCAGGTTTGTGGACGACGAGCAACTACCTGGCCGACCGGCCGACCGGTAACTGAAGGATACAGGTGGGCTTTGAATGTAACAGTTTGACACGTTCTCTTACTCCACCTTAGTGCTGGTGAAGTCATTTGAAGATGGCCCACTTCAAAAAAATATAATACATTTATAGCCGAGTGGTAACGGCCCCGACTTACGAGTTGCAGGTCGCGGGTTCAAACCCTGTCAAGCGCATTACTTTGTGTGACTTATTTCATAACCACTGCTCTCAAAATGGTTTAAGAAAACATCGTGAGGAAACCGACATGTCCTAGAACCAAAAAATTCAAAGACGTGTGACATTCACCAAACCGCACTGGACCCGCGTGGAGGAGAGGGCCTGGGTCCCAGCAGTGGGAACAGTAAAAAGGCTGATAATGATGATGATACTATATTTATGCACTAGTGAAATCTATTTAGAATTTTCACACCTACAATGCTCTATTTAATCTCAAATCCCATAACTATGTCACTTGAACGATACAGGATGTCTCCGTCGACAAATTAAAGCGTGTGTAAATTGTAGTTTTCTATTCGACACGTGGACTCAACACCAATGTGTTTTAAAACTAATTTGCCCTTGTCCCGTTTTATTTGGGGTCGGCGCAACACGTTTTTTTTTCTTCTATTCTGTCCTGTCACTCGTCACGCTATCACTAACTCCTTTTTCTTTCACATCACTTCTCACACAATCCATCCATGTTTTTTTTGGCCTTCCACTCTCTCTTTATAGGGTAGTTTCCAGGGTCAAAATAATTACATTTTATTTAGTCCATATTTTAGATTATAAAAAAATATTGGACACGTATTTTTTCTTTTTTCGATTAAACAAAAAAATAACAAAAACATAGCCCATTAAAGTTACGTGTGACGTCACCCCGTGCTGCATTTTAATGGGCTATATTATTGTCATGTTTGGTTTAATTTACAAATAAAAAAATACGTGTCCCTTATTTTTGAATAATCTAAAAGACGGATTTTTTACGGCAACTAGCCTATTCATCCACATTTCACAACTCTCTTATGCATCAACTACAATGTAGCTAAATAGCGAACTTCTTAACATTTTCACTCACACATACAATTAGTACTGTAAAATGGGGTGAATAGAGACAAGACTTGAATTGGTATTTTCTCGATATTTGAATATTTTATGCAGTATTTAACTATACAATTTATCAATGAATAGTTATTCTAAAAAATCGAAGCTTGTTAGAGGCCGATATTATGGTATCAAAGTGAAAAACCAAACCGGTACAGGTCGAACAAAAAATTGTGATATCTATGGCACCACATAGGAAATAAAAAATAAAAAAACAAAATCCTGTATAGTGGTAGGTATAAAAAAAAAAAACAATCTGGCAGTTGGCCGGATCAGACATAACACTCGTCTGGTCAGACGATCCTCAATTTTCAACGGAGGTTTTCTGGATTACACATCCTGTTCAACATATTTCTAAAATTATAACACAAAAATGCAAATCTATCTTGGAATTTTAAGTGCTCTAGGACATTGACCCGTAATCACCTTTTAGTAATTAAAATTAAAATAAATTCTTAGTATTCATACGTGCATACCAACTATTTGTTTAAACACGATAAGTATGTCAACTGAGAGATCAAGGATGGTTCCATCGACAAATTAACGATAAAACGACATAAATTTCAAGTGGCGCAAACAGATTAAATTATATCAGTAATTAGCTGTGCCCGCGACTTCGTTTGCGTGGACTACAGAATTTTGAATTTATTTTTTCAAAAAAAAAAAAAAAGTATTTCAGAGGCTGGCCGGAACAAACAGACAGACAAAAATTTTAAAAAATGTTATTTTGGTGTATGTACAGTATTTATATTCATATGCATGTGGTAAAAAGCGGTTATTTTAATATTACAAATAGACACTCCAGTTTTATTTATATGTATAGATAATCTGACTGACATAGAATCAGTCAGTTAGTAAACTAATAATGCTACTTTAAACATTGATTACTAATAAAGAACTTAAAATTCAATGATTAAAAAAAACATTTTTTTTTGGTGGGTATAAATCATCCAAATGACATCCCCCGCCCTTCCGCGGAGCGGCAGATAGTGTCAGATTCTTACTGACTAAAAATCCACCCCGTTCCTTCTTGCCTTTCATACCGGGGCCGAGCAACCTTTCTAAGTAAGCTGTGAGCAGGTAAACCAAGCGTATAATGACGCGTCTCTGAAGCTACGCGTCCTTAAACAGTAGGCCTAAGGTTTAAGGTAGAACTACACTGCGTACACGTGTGCAACACACACTGATCTGGGCGCCACGGCGAAACTTTACTTGTAGATCTACACTTGTCACACGTCACGCGACGTCGTAACTACGCACTAATCAGGTGTTTTACACGTGTGCGTCGGTAGCTTTACCACATAATAGATAGGTTCTGAATTCAAGTACTAGTTTATATTTTTTTAAATGTTCAAAAAAAAAACAAAAAATGCGAAACAAAAGCAAGAGAAAAACAAAAAAAATAATGGTACAGCTTACGAATCTATTGACGAAAACGCGTTTGTGAAGCTACGCGGCCGTGTCAGTAGGCCTAATGTTTACACATTCGATAGTCCACACGTTTGAGCGTTCATCTACATTAATAAAATAATAAAGAGAAAAATTTTTTCACCGATAGAAAGCTGCTTTATTCCTGAGTGACATAGGCTATATTATATATTTAATGTAGGCAGGCGAAGCTGCGAGCAAAAGCTAGTAAATTATACAGGAAAACATCTGTCGGGTCTGCTAGTATCGTAGGTATACTTGTTTAAACACGATAAGTATGTCACCTGGCCGATCAAGCATGTATTTGTCGACATATTAACGACGAAACGTACAAGTCTAGTATAATAGCTTCCAAATGGCGCAAACGTTTTCTAAATTATTCGTTATTGGTGTAAGTCGCTTTTGAAATTGTTAGCCAACATTTGAGAGGAATATCTGTATGTTTTGAAAGGTTACTATTGCTATTTATTTATTTAACTATTTATGTACACACATGGAAATACAAGAAAAGAGGAAGGAAACAGAAAAAATAGTACAAAGGTGATGCTTATTTCTAATGAAATCTCTTCCAGCATACCTGCGACAGGAAAGTTGAAGAAAAAAGAGAAGTAGACACCGTGTGTAAAAGTAAAAGGAAAATTAGTACACACAAAATACAAAGTTAACAATGAAATAGATAACTTTGAGTATTGTGATGATTTCAACGTTAAATAAAGCTGGTTTTGTTCAGTGTATTTGTTTGAAGATATATATATAAACTTCATGTACAGTAGTAGTCAGAGGCCCTACCTCTAACAGTCAACCTTTGGGATAAAAAAGTCAACACTGTCGTGGGTGTACACAATAAATAAATACTAGGTTTATAAAAACAGAATGAAATATTATTGAAATGAGGTGCTTATAATAACAAAATACATACAAGGTGTAAGGGACAGCCCTCCACAAATTTTAAGGGCTTGCTCAGTAGACGAAACTGAACCACCTACCATAAAATTTTTTTTCAGGAAACGAAAAAAAAATTCAGCCTCTCCATACAAACTGTCCAATCAAGTTAATAATTTTGTATGGTGGAAAAATTTTATGGTGGGTTGTTCAGTTTCGTCTACTGAGCAAGCCCTTAAAGTTTGTGGAGGGCTGTCCCTTGCACCATTTATATACATTATTATGTAAAACAAATAAATACTATGATAAAAAAATATCAAATCATTTTAATTAAGAGAACTCGAAATACTAGAGACTTCATGACCATATGGCGAAGTTCCAAATTTGACGCTTGAAAGAAAATTTACTGTTATGACGAAAACGTCTTTCTAAATAGAAAAGTTCGCTAATATCAAACTTGTAAGTACCCAAAAGCTCAAACTTTCAAAAAATAAAACACCTAATATCAACATTTCAAAAAAACTCAAAAAAAAAAACACTTATTCAGCACTAGCAACAAAATCGTGTTAGTGTGCCCATAATAACATAAAAATGTTAGACTCGAGACGGATTACAAGGTCCGGACAGAGTAGGGTCACCACAAAACCGGACAGGACAGGACACTGTTATTTTTAAAGGAGCCTTAAAATTTTCCGGGGATTTCGAGAAGGGATATTCTTTGTATCCGGACATTCCGCATTATGTCCGCCAAACGCACCTGGGTACGGAGGTAAATCCCTCTGGTTCCTCCACGTCCTCCTTTTGCGTTTTCATTTAAAGTGGGTTAATATTTGAGTTTCTTTAGAGTAATTTGGTTGTATGTTGTTGACATTTTCCATGTTTTAAGGTCGGGTTGGGAAGATTAACTCGATTGCAGCCTGATTTTGTTAGTACACTGTTCTGGAGTAATTCCCTTGAGACATATTCTACGGGCGTGTTCGCACATTTCCTTACTGTATCTACAAGGCATAACTTTTTAGTACTTTAGAGGTTTTGTTATAAGATCCCCGGGAGTAAGAAGATGCCATGGTGCGTTAAATTTTGATTGCCTCAAGAAAAATATGTTGAAATTATACAGAAACTGGGAGAGCAGTGTTTTACGCTATGGTAACAGCTTCGACTTAAAAATTTTTAAATCGTAAGTTGAAAGCCCAACCAGGTGTGTATTACTATGTGCAATTTATTTCATCACCACTTCTCTCAAAACGGTGAAGGAAAACATCGTGAGGAAACCGACATGTCCTAGAACTGAAAATTCGTAGACATGTGACATTCACCAACCGGCACTGGGCCCGCGTGGTGGAATACGGCCCATTCCCTCTCCTCGAGAGAGGAGGCCTGAGTCCCACTGCTGTCCTCTAAATAAAAAGCAGCTAAGTTACTTAGAAAACAAAGCACTTAGCTGCTTTTTAGTTAGAGGACGGCAGCCCAGCAGTGGGAACATTAAAAAGGCTGACTAATCTGACTATGCTGCGCTATACTATGTATGAAGGTTCTATGGTGTCTTAAATTTTGATTGCCTCAACAAAAATATGGCAAAGTTATACAAAAACCAAGATTGTAAACTTATACGAGAGAATAAATCAGCCGTATGAGTAACATAAAGTTTTAGTTCTATTTTATTCATACTACGCATTATTTTGAAGAACAAAGAAAATTAGAATCACTGCGTATGACAATGGGTTGCGATATGATTTACTTACTGCATCTTATAGTGGAGTCCAATAAATTTAAGTTTCTGTACAAACTGTGGGTTGTACTGAAACTTGCCAACAAAAAAGAAAAAACTGAAAACTGAAAAGAAAGAACATGAAAACTGTGTGTACTTTTTGGTGTACAATAAAGTTTTATTCTATTCTATTCTATAGTTATGGGATTTATAATGACTGTTATAATTTTATTAGGACACTTAAGGTATCTACTGTATTTATTATTCTTGTATAAACAACCAGTAAACTTTATTAGTATTCCCTTTATTCATTTTATGCGCGAAAGCATTTAGAGATAGAAAACATTTTTTTTTTTGGTCGGAAAGTCATCTACATGACATCAGCGGAAGCGAGAGGGCGTGTCAGATTTTTACTGAATAATTACCACCGCACTGCCGAATTTCGCTAAGAGAACACGTATGACGGCGCAAGCGCATCGACCGACCGAATACAGCGATTCGCCCGTAAATAGGTCAAGTTCATGTTTAGCTACCCTCTGCTGTTGTACGTCTAAGCGATAGACTTCGTAATATTTAGAACGTTCAATTTAAGTATTTTTATCTACTATATAATAATAAATCAGGTTTTCCTTCCTGGCGCTATAACTCCAGAACGCACGAACCGATTTTCACGGTTTTACATTCGTTGGAAAGGTCTCGGGCTCCGTGAGGTTTATTTGAGTAGAGTAGGGTAGAGTAGAGTAGTGTAGGGTAGAGTAGGGTAGGGTCGAGTAGGGTAGAGTAGGGTAGGGTAGAATAGGGTATAGTAGGCTGAAGTAGGGAAGAGCGGGAGCGAAGCCGCGCGGGCAAAAGCTAGTTTTTGTATAAAAATCTGATGAACTAAAAGATGATAAGTTTTTAAAAGTCATAGAACAAAAGTTGTCGTCAATGGTGTTAATTATACAGTCCTGCAAGGTTATCAGTGTTTTACAAATAACCCTATAAAGGTATAAAGATAAATTGCATTTTTAATTTTAATATTTTACCATATTTTATTATGATGTCTTTCACACAGCAAAACATGCAAAGTTCAAGGACGTTCAAAGATGAAAAACACAATAAAATTTACAAGCTAACATCGCCTTAGTTTACGGTTATTGCCTTTGACAGTTGACTTAAAATATTGTTTGTTTTTATAGCATTTTATTTTCTACAGAACACAAATAATGTCATAAAATAAAACATTAAAAAGTAAATTATTGACAAACCACCTTAACTTAAGACACTTTTTTTTTAATATTGCCCTACATTAGGAATAAAGATAGAACTACGCTGCGCACATGTGCGCCGCTCTGGGCGCGTCGGTTTCCATACATTTATATGAAAACTAGACTAGTATCAGCTACACTTGATACACGCCACGCCATGTCGTTCTACACACACGCACAGACGCACCATAACACATGCACAACAAACACACGCACTTACGTATAGACACATAATTCTTGAGGCAATCAAAATTTAACGCACCATGGAATCTTCATACTCCCCGTCTTATAACAAATTCTCTAAAGTACTAAAAAGTTATGCCTTGTAGATACAGTAACGAAACGTGTGAACACGCCCGTAGAATATGTCTCAAGGGAATTACTCCAGAACAGTGTACTAACAAAATCAGGCTGCAATGGAGTTAATCTTCCCAACCCGACCTTAAAACATGGAAAATGTCAACAACATACAACCAAATTACTCTAAAGAAACTCAAATATTAACCCACTTTACATTGATTACATTGCATCCACCAATGAATTGTAACGAAACCAAGGAAGACCTGGAGTCTTGAAATACAGGGCTACCCTAGTTTAGGCTTCAGTCCACTCCATTTATTACACTGTCTGTACTGTGTTACATCAATGTGGAAAAATAAATGAATTTTTACTTTTTTCTTCATACAAATCAGACGTGTTACGCGTGTACGTCGGTGTAATGCAGTTCCAGCTTAAAGGCGCGGCCCCACCGCGGCGCATTCTGTGCACGGGCACGCGGCGCATTTTAGCTGCGTGTATTAATTTGTTTAACAACGTGGGTTTACGTTTCCACTGGAGTGGCACGGCGCACGGAGAGGCTACGCACGAGCCACTGCAATCCACGGAGGACACGGGCTTCACTGCGGGAGGTTTAGGACTAAAAACTGTGCTGCGATAAACGAGCTGTACATAGTCATGGGTCATATTCGTGTACTCCAGTGGAAACGTAGACCCACGTCGACAGCGTTGAGCTATGTAACCGCCTATTCGAGCAAGCCACGCATGTATCTATGACGTCAATCCATGCGTAGCCTCTCCGTGGGTTGCTGTGGACACAACCACATACAAAGCGAAGCTTAGTACACGTGCGAAGCCTCTCCGTGCGCTACGGTGGGACCGCGCCTCTCCAATGAGTATCGTGGGTGTGTTTACAAACACGTAAACTCAGCGACAGGGACACACCTTCTCGCTCTACCACGACAGGGCGTGTCAGACTATTACTGAATAAAGCCTATTTATGTCCTACAGTTTCCCTTCGCGTTCCAAGATCATACGCAGCTTAAGAACCAAACAACATGTTTCAATGTAACGTTGAGAAAAAAAAAACATTTGTACCTATCTCAATTTAAACAATCTTTTTTTTTATCTGATATACACTAAAGCTTATTAACTGCGATCCTCCTGATGGTAAGCAGTCATGCAATCGTTAATGATAAAGCGCACTAGTTTATTAAGAGCCTATTCCATGGTCACACTAGTGTAGTTCATTTAGTATGTCGTATGTATCCCCCAGAGGGATGGTCACTTGGAAACTCGTGTCGACTTGAACCGCACCTCCCCTCTTAGCCTTTATTGTATTTTTGACCCTTCCATTGGGTCAATTTGGTTTACACTTATTTCCTGAGGGTAGTTTTATTAAATTCTATCTTATGTGGAGCAAATTTTGCGACTTTATTGCGTGTTATTGGTGTTCATTTTTTTCTCATTAATTTTACGAAATATTGTATATATGTTTATTACTTCTTCACGCTCAAACGGCTGAACGGATTTGATTTAAAATGTTTTGTACGAGTATAGGTAAAAATCCCTTACTAGCGTTCGGGATTAAAACTTAAAGTTTTAATCCCGAACACTAGTGAGGGATTTTAAATTTTGTTCGTTCGGAAATCAACATGCCAGCCGTGACTAAGAGACGCTGCTTTATATCCTAGTCAATATTTTGTAATCTACTATTTTAAGTCACACAGCAACTCTAAGCTACAACAACCACAATACATCAAATTCTGTGTATAATTCAGGTTTTGCACTAAAATAAGAGTTCAACTAAATCAATCACTTCTAATTATCATACAGATTAAACACGATAAAGCACTCAATTCTCTAAATTAAGCAAATAAAGGTGACCCCGATTTCAACGAATACGGATTGAAAATAAGGCAGGGAAAATTGGACAGGTTTAACAGATCTGAATAACTAATATTGAGGAGTTCTTAAAGCATAGCATGGTCGGCTTTATAATTATCCCACTGCTGGGACTCAGGCTTCCTCTCTAGGAGAGGGAATGGGCCGTAATCCACCACGCGGGCCCAATGTCGGTTGGTAAATGTCATACGTCTTCGAATTTTTGGTTCTAAGACAAGCCGGTTTCCTCACGATGTTTTCCTTCACCGTTTTGAGAGCAGTGGTGATGATGTAGAGAGATATGAGTTTTCATATCATTTAGATTTTTTTTATTGTTTCTATATATCAATGCAAATCTTTATCCAAAATCGTATACAAAAATATTTTTTCAAAAATTGTTCAATATTAATCAAATTAAAAAACCATTAAAATCTGGTAGAAGCGAAACTGTCAAATAACAGTGTAAGAATGCACATACTGAAATGTGACGTCACCGCCCTTAGGTTACGTGTGCTAAAAAGAGATAGCGAGATATTCCCATCACGCCCCCCTCAAACCAATATTTAGAATGCTAATTGCTGCTTCACTTAATAACCAATTTTGATTCTGTTTTCCATTAGATCAAACCTACTTCTACAAAATATCTTCACGTAAAATTACCGTCTCTCAAATTATATTATCTTCCACATTAATCATCTTCCTGCGTTGCATCATGACTTTTTCTTTCATGCTGTTCAGTCACTCTATCACTTAAGTCCCTTTTCTTTCACATCACTTCTTACACAATCTATCCATCACTTTTGTGACCTCCCTCATCCACATGTATACTCACAACTCTTTAAATAACATGCGTTTCATCCTCCTACTCTCATGTCCATACCAAGACAAACGCTACTTTTAAACTTGACCTACTTACCAACTAAACTAGGCAATATTACAGCATCAAACTCATCGAAACGAAAGCCGATCGGTTTCCACACACGCTGTCTACTGTCACACCACGAGCCTACACGCAGACAAGCCGAAACTGTTAGGAATAATCTCCTAACATAATCGGTGAGAACAATGGACGTCATGAGTACAGTCAGCGAATCAGTCAGAAATATAGGGACGAACAGGCCATTCAAGTGATCGACATCCTAACTTAAAATACGAATTCGCATATTCAAAGCATTTAATGTTTGTTTTGAAGGATAGAGTGAACAGCTCTTAAAAAATTAGTGCGCCTCACACAGTTTGTTCAAAATCAGTAGCTGAATAGATTCCATTAATTTGTACACCATGTTTTATTTTTGTGCCCTTGAGAATGGATAAAGTGAGAAATGAGTAAATTAGAGGAAGTTTGAAAGTGGTGCCAGTGACTGAAAAGTTGAAAGGTAATCGGTTGTCTTGGCATGCTCATGTGAAGAGGAGGGATGAAGCGCATATTACTAAAAGAGTTCTAAGTATACACGTTGGATGGAAAGGGAGAGGAAGGCCGAAAAAAAGATGGATGGATTGTGTGAGAAGTGATATGAAAGAAAAGGGAGTTAGTGATAGTTTGACGGGTGACAGGACAGAATGGAAGAAGAAAACGTGTTGCGCCGACCCCAAGTAATATAGGATAACGGCAGGAAGAAGAAGTTATATTTTTTTGCCAAAAATATTTAAAAAACGGTCACTAATTGGACACCGCCGACACCAAGTAAAACACAGGTCGCAGCAGGTCATAACGGGAATGAAACGCCAGCGCACAGCTGGGTGCGGGAGCAAAACAACCCATCATTCGCCCGGGTGGCCGGTGAACATTGTATTTATGTCGCCAACCAAGTACCATAAAGGGCTTAATAACTTAGTGATTGTTCATAATACAGTTTTGAAATTTTGTACATAGATTCGTTACTTAAATATATTTTCGATACACTTGAGAAGACAAATTTTACAATTTAATTAATTATTGCTTTATTAGCAAAACTGCTTTTTTTGTAGTATGGCGGCAAAAAATTGTTCTTTTTTGTCATGCGCGCGCATCCAAAATGGCGGCCATAGACTAACTATACTCTAGCTAGAAAAAAGATTTTTATTTTATGAAAGGTTTTATTTATTAAACATGTAAAAGTTAAAATAGTTTTTTTTATTAAACACAAATTAGCATAAAATAAACCAGCAAGACACTAATTTGTACTATTGAACGCAATACCTAATGTATTTTTTTTTCCAAATTCAATGTTTGATTTGAGAACAGAGGTTTAACAAGGAAAGGTTATCACTACATTATCACACTTGTGCATAATGGTAATCAAAAAGTCACAGTTTGGTTACAAGCTACATTATATACAGTGTAGTGCAATTATAGTCACTTTCTGAGCAAGTGTGTCGAAAAACACTTTAAACTTGTGTGTTTCAGATTTCGCATATACCTACTAAAAATAAGGTAAAATAAAAAATAATATTTCTAAAGCTGACTGTACCGTTTCGTGAACTGGTGTTGACGGCCTAATGTAGTCAGGGTTGGCAAATAAGGGTACAATAGCAAAATTTTAACAACAGTTAATTGAATAGCGTTGTTGTG